>CM064492.1:47411559-48084387 GCA_032716605.1 Paralithodes platypus
ATGTACTGAAAGTACCGAATTACCTGCTTTTTGCACTCGCGTTGCACGGTTATTGCAAGAAAACTATCCATCATACAAGGATCGTTATGGTGTCATTCGAAAGCTCTGTTTATGCCCTTTCAGGGATAGGTACTTGTTTTACGTTCTGGGTCTTATTTAGGCATGAAAATGATCACGTAAACAGCCCTATTTTGGCTAAAAACACCCCGCTGTGCGGTACACATAAATAAACCGCATAGGCCGCTCGTAAGGTGTTAACAGCAGTAAAAGTTTTTTTTTTTTTTTTTTCCCCTATACCTCATATCACTCCTCCACATCCCTCCTTCCTCCCTTTCCCCTCCCCCTTTAATTATCCAGTGGTCTTCTTCTTCTTTATTATCATATTATTTACTGCCCTTCTTTTCCTCCTCGACAGCAGAACGATCTGTATGTTCCTAGAGCCAGAACCGACTATGGGGCAAGTTCTCTGCAAGTATTGGGGCCATTTATCTGTAAACTCTTAACTCTCTCTCTCTCTCTCTCCCGACTTTCACTTTCACTCAAAACCCACCCTTCCCCAGTCGTCACACCCCCCTTTACCTCCCCGACCAAATACCTCACTCTCCACTCTCACTCCTACTCTCTACCGTCGTAAGTGGTAGTTTCTTAATACATTTCTATAATAATCCTAATAGGCTACAAGAGTTTTATATGCACTAACACTCACTATCCTTCACTTTATTCTCTCTCTCTCTCTCTCTCTCTCTCTCTCTCTCCCTCTCTCCTCTCATCTCTCTCTCTCTCTCTCTATCTCTCTCTCTCTCTCTCTAACACACACATTTTTAGAAGATCATACAGTGTGAGAAACTGATTCACGTTTCTACATATTTTTAATCTTATTAATTAAAAAAAACTATTTTTATACACGTTTAAACGTATTTCTTGGCAGGAGGATTTATCTGTAAACTCTTAACGGACACTGTTAATGTATTATGCATTGTGTAATTGGTTTAAAATTAATTTATTGTATGAACAGCCGTTTGTAGTATTTACCCGAAGAAAATAATCTTGAATTCTAAACATCTGAATACTCTAGGAGCACAGGGAATGGTTAGTATTACAAAGGAATCCCTGCGGTTCATGTGCCGGGGAGATAGTCTAAGTGTCTATGTATTATGTAATTTGTTTAAGATGATACTATTGTATGAACAGCCATTGTATATTTAATGGAGAAAAAAAAAATCTAAATCTGAATCTGAATCCTCCTCCTCCTCCATCATTATCATCTTTAATAGTCTCCCCTTCCTCTTTTTTTCTGCATCTTATTCTCCCCTCTTCTTCATGATTTGCATTATTTTCTTTGTTTATACAATTGTTTATAGTTATACCATTTAAATTATTTATACCGTTCTCGATATTCATGCCATATTATTCTTTTAGCTTTCTTCCCATGTTAAACTTATCCCCTC
The DNA here is from genome assembly GCA_032716605.1 of Paralithodes platypus. NCBI lineage: Eukaryota > Metazoa > Arthropoda > Malacostraca > Decapoda > Lithodidae > Paralithodes > Paralithodes platypus. Next base: position 47,413,008 of record CM064492.1, read on the forward strand.
TTCCGTTTTCTTCTTCCAACTTCAATTCCCATTTCCTACTTCTTACATTTTCTCATTTCCCTCATTTCTCCCTCGATGTAACTTAAGGGGAGATGGGTAGTTTTTCTAGATCCCCTTCTTCGTCATGTTTAGCCCCATTAGTTTTCAGATTTTAAGAAGTTCGCCCCAATAGTTTCTCGATTTTAAGACCTTCCACCCCATTTCCTTGTCAATATTAAGACCTTTCGTGCTATTTAGCTGTCGATTTTTTAACGGCGAACGATAGTGAGCCTGTAATTTTGGAAGAAACGGCCTTTGGCCGGGAAATTTTCTACCGAAAAATGTACAAATTAAACTAAAAGGGGGATCTAATGGATGTTTTTTTAAAGTTTGATGGAGGTCTAGGGAGAAAACTAGAAAAATAATGAATACATAAAAACAGTGAACCATCCCCCTTAACCCCTTCAGTATAAGTGGCTTGAAGGGGGTCTGGGTGGGTATTTTTGTTTAGTTTGACGGAAGACTGGGAAGGTGGTTTTTGTTAGCCTTACCTATTATGAGTCCATAGCTATAATATCTTACTTGATCTTATAGCTAACTCAGAACCCTACCTATCACGAGTCATAGCTACTATATCTTACTTGATCTTATAGCTAAGTCAGAACCCTACCTATCACGAGTCATACCTATTATATCTTACTAGATCATATAGCTAACTCAGAACCCTACCTACTACAAATCATAGCTATTATATCTTACTTGATCTTATAGATCCTCAGAGCTCTCTCAGTGTATACCACTTCCTCTACGTAGGGTACGTAGCACCCGTCTTGCAACACAATCCCACCCCTACTCTGTGCAACGCTCCAATTCAAGAGTGAAACGATACTCCCAATCTTTCTTCTATTCATCAGATGAGCTCTGAAACTCTCCCTGAATCCATTTTTCTCTCATCCTATGACTTAAATTGCTTCAAACTCCGTGTGTCCAGGCATTTTGGCTCGAACATTCCTTGATTTTGGCCCTGTCACTCTTTCATCTCTGGGGGGAGGACCTCGGCACAGGCAGTTTTGCCACATGAAAAAAAAAAAAAAAAAAAAAAAAACTCAAATCCCTACTTATAAGGGATTTATATATGTTATACCAAATCTGATCTTCTAGCTAACATCAATATTTATAATTACATAACTTTCCATTTCCCCTAATAATTTTATTTCAATACTTCCATTACACTACACCACCATATATGCCTCTTTATAAGCCTTCGTATAAGCCTACTGGTTTATACAGAGCCTTGTCTGTACATATTATATTACCGGTTTTATTGTTCTCTTTAATATGCTATGCAAATTATAAAGTGTTTCAAGTGTTATCAAGTATATATAAAATAGACCATATTACAATTAAAAAGGACAAACAGTTGAAAATATGGAACCCCTCGTCTTCCCCCGCATATATCCAATTAACATATATGATACCAATAGTTTATGTATAAGTTATTCATAAAAGGCATCCCAATAATCTTCAGAAAACGCATCAGGACTAAAACCAGTGTCACACGAGCGTTTTTTCCGGCGTTTATTTCGGGCAATTGTGGTCCGGCAACTTTTTAACCCTTACAGTACCGGCGACGTCTTTTTATTATTATTTCAGCTGTATTTATACGATTTTATGAAGCGTAGGAAGGATATATATGGTAGCTAAAAGGAGTAATTGAGTTACTCTGTAATCTTTTAACGGGTAGACATCCTACCTAAGCTGAATAAAACCGTCTAATAGTTGCCAGAATAACATGAAAAAGATGTCAGCGGTACTGAGTGGGTTAACCCTTTTGAAGATTATGACGCATTTTTAACAGTTTCTTCTGGCTATCATTAGACGATTTCATTCAGTTTAGGAAAAATCTATGGGAATTATAAGAGTAAAGACTATTTCATATACCCTTCCTAATCTGAATTAAATCGTCTAATGATAACCAGAAAACATAAAAATGCGTAATCGGATCTTTAAAGGGTTAATGAAAGCTATATATATATATATCATTTCAGTCTCTTAGAATCATATACATTCAGTCTAGTTGTCAATTCCAATGCGAAAATAACAATTATACCCTTTTGCTACCATATATCTTTCCTAAGCTTCTTAAAATCGTGTAAATGTAGCTGAAATCCAATAAAAGAGACGTCACCGGTACAGGAGGGGTTAAACAACACAAAATCATCTAAGTACACCTAAATGATTTAAGAAGAACAAGAGCTGGAGCGGAATTGGAGGATAACCTAGACATTATATTATTCACGTCTTGAGGTTGACATTATAAGGTATAGCTAAGGTTAGGCTTTAGTTATGCATAAACCAATAATATATATCACCACTCGGTAGATATTGGTAGAAGATGTTGGAGAGGTGAATTTGTGTGTGAATGTGTAATACTACTACTACTACTAATACTACTACTACTACTACTACTACTACTAATAATAATAATAATAATAATAAATGGTTTATTTAAAAAATGGCAGCCCGAAAAGCTGAAAATGAGAGAGATAGAGAGAGAGAGAGAGAAAGAGAGGAAATAGAGATATGAGATAGAAAGAGAGAGAGAGAGAGAGAGAGAGAGAGAGAGAGAGAGAGAGAGAGAGAGAGAGAGAGAGAGAGAGAGAGAGAGAGAGAGAGAGAGAGAGAGAGAGAGAGTGAGTATGAGTGAGTGTTAAAATGTATGTGTGTGAATGTATGTGTGTTTGTATGAGAGAGCGAGATAGATAGATAGATAGACAGATGCATAGATAGATAGATTGGTAGAGGGAGATAGAGAGAGTGTGTGAGATTGAGATAGAGAGAGAGTGAGTGTGAAAGTGAGAATGAAAAGTATATGAATGCGTGTGTGTGTGTGTGATTTATGCGTGCGAGCCAGTGTGCGTGTCTGTGTAGGTATGTGTGTGTGTGTGTATATATTTAAACCTATCTATGTGCGTGTTTCGGTCTCTTCCAAGAACCTACAGTAATTCACAAGGGTTATTTTCTACCCCCCCCCCCCCCTACCCTACTCATATTGTTGTTTTCTACCCCCCCCCCCTACCCTACTCATATTGTTGTTTTCCCTACCCCCCCTACCTACCCTACTCATATTGTTGTTTTCTACCCCCCCCCCCCTACCCTACTCATATTGTTGTTTTCTACCTCCACCCTACCCTACTCATATTGTTGTTTTCTACCCCCCCCTACCCTACTCATATTGTTTGTTTTCTACCCCCCTACCCTACTCATATTGTTGTTTTCTACCCCCAACCCACCCTACTCAAATTGTTGGTTTCTACCCCCCCCCCCCCCCTTACCCTACTCATATTGTTTGTTTTCTACCCCCCCCTACCCTACTCATATTGTTGTTTTTCTAAACCCCCCCCTACCCTACTCATAATTGTTGTTTTTCTACCCCCACCCTACCCTACTCATATTGTTGTTTTCTACCCCCCCTACCCTACTCATATTGTTGTTTTCTACCCCCCCCCCCTACCCTACTCATATTGTTTTTTCTACCCCCCCCTACCCTACTCATATTGTTGTTTCTACCCCCCCCTACCCTACTCATATTGTTGTTTTCTACCCCCCCTCCCCTACTCATATTGTTGTTTTCTACTCCCCCCTACCCTACTCATATTGTTGTTTTCTATCACCCCCCTTACCCTACATATTGTTGTTTTCCCTACCCCCCCCCCCCCCCTACCCTACTCATATTGTTGTTTTCTACCCCCCCCCTACCCTACTCATTTTGTTTTTTTGTACCCCCCCCTAACCCTACTCATATTGTTGTTTCCTATCCCCCCTACCCTACTCATATTGTTGTTTTCTACCCCCCCCCCTACCCTACTCATATTGTTGTTTTCTACCCCCCCCCCCCCCCCCCTACCCTACTCATATTGTTGTTTTCCTTTTCTACCCCCCCCTACCCTACTCATATTGTTGTTTTCCTTTTCTTATTCATCGGCCAGTAGACTGAAGACCTATTCATCGACCAGTAGACTGAAGACCTATTCATCGGCCAGTAGACTGAAGACCTATTCATCGACCAGTAGACTGAAGACCTATTCATCGACCAGTAGACTGAAGACCTATTCATCGACCAGTAGACTGAAGACCTATTCATCGACCAGTAGACTGAAGACCTATTCATCGACCAGTAGACTGAAGACCTATTCATCCGCCAGTAGACTGAAGACCTATTCATCGACCAGCAGACTGAAGACCTATTCATCGACCAGCAGACTGAAGACCTATTCATCGACCAGCAGACTGAAGACCTATTCATCGACCAGCAGACTGAAGACCTATACATCGACCAGCAGACAGAAGACCTATTTATCGTCCAGCAGACTGAAGACCTATTCATCGACCCAGCAGACTGAAGACCTATTCATCGACCAGCAGACTGAAGACCTATTCATCGACCAGCAGACTGAAGACCTATTCATCGACCAGCAGACTGAAGACCTATTCATCGACCAGCAGACTGAAGACCTATTCATCGACCAGTAGACTGCATACCTATTCATCGACCAGCAGACTGAAGACCTATTCATCGACCAGTAGACTGAAGACCTATTCATCGACCAGTAGACTGAAGACCTATTCATCGACCAGTAGACTGAAGACCTATTCATCGACCAGTAGACTGAAAGACCTATTCATCGACCAGTAGACTGAGGACCTATTCATCGACCAGTAGACTGAAGACCTATTCATCGACCAGTAGACTGAAGACCTATTCATCGACCAGTAGACTGAAGACCTATTCATCGACCAGTAGACTGAAGACCTATTCATCGACCAGTAGACTGAAGACCTATTCATCGACCAGTAGACTGAAGACCTATTCATCGACCAGTAGACTGAAGACCTATTTATCGACCAGTAGACTGAAGACCTATTCATCGACCAGTAGACTGAAGACCTATTCATCGACCAGTAGACTGAAGACCTATTCATCGACCAGTAGACTGAAGACCTATTCATTTGGTTAACTGTATTATTTATACAGCTTAGGAAGGACCTATGACAATCAAAGGCATTAATTGTATCTCAATGAACTCGTTGACTCTCCCAGATCCTATAACTTAACCCCTTAAGGATTATGACGCCTTTTAGCAGATAATTCTGGCTATCGTTAGATAGACGATTGTTTACAGCTTAAGAAGCATCTGTGGGAAGTAAAAGGGTAAAGGCTATCTCAGTTAACCCTCTGACTACCATAAGCCCTTTCTCATCTGAATAAAATCGCCTAATAATAGGGAAATAAATTGTTAAAATGCGTTATAATCCTCAAATAATAGCCACAAATAAATGAACAAAAGTAAGAGAGTGTACGAGAGTGAGGTGGAAGGGCAGAGAGGAAGAGCAGACCGAGAGTGAGGTGGAAGGATGGAGTTGAGAGTATACTGTATACTGAGTTGAGTGGGTCGATACTAAAAGGGTTAACACTCGCTCAGGATATCGCTGGTACTGATTTTCCATTCACATTCACTCTTCACCTGCTTCCGTACTGAGTTTCTCGTTACTCAGTACTGCCATTATTCTTGTTACAGTTATCTTTGCCTTTTGTCTCTTTCATACCCATAGATAAAGTATGGCTATAATGCAAATGAATACTGTATAAACAGGAGTATATACTAACACTTAGATAGTATTTATAATATACCTAACTCGTATAAAAAAAAAAAAAAAAAAAAAATATATATATATATATATATATATATGAGGTGAACTTGTGAATTTTGACAAGATAAACTATAAAATATATCTTTCTTTTGTGCCTCAAAATCTATATAGTATTATGTTCTAATTGGACTTGGCTTAAGGGGAGGTTTCTAGTTTGTTTCCTACTCTTACAGCAATCTTAAAATTTCACCCCCTTGACCCCCTTTCAAGATAAATTTGTACATTTTTCGGTAGAAAAATATCCCGGTCGAAGGCCGATTCCACTTAAAAAAACAGGCTTGCTGTCACTCGCCAAGATCAAATCGACATTTAAATGGCACGAAAGGTCTTAAAATTGACAGAATGGGGCGGAAATTCTTAAAAATCACCAAACTAATGGGGAAAACGTCTTAAAATCTCAAAAGCAATGGGGCTAGATATGAGGGAGAAAGGGGTCAAGAAAAAAGTCCCTCAAGTGGAAATCTCCCCTTAACGATAACCAAAGACACGAGGAAAAACACACAAAAAATAAAATACAAAATAAAATACAAAATAAATAAATAAATAAATAAATATATAATCTGTGAAAAATGAATGAGACTGAGAGAGAAAGAATAAACACGTTGGAAAATGTAGAAATGATAACACACAAAGAGAGAGAGAGAGAGAGAGAGAGAGAGAGAGAGAGAGAGAGAGAGAGAGAGAGAGAGAGAGAGAGAGAGAGAGAGAGAGAGAGAGAGAGAGAGAGAGAGAGAGAGAGAGAATGGGAATGAAGAGAGGAAGGAAGCGGTTCTATTTTACGGTGCCTAGTTCGAGTATAGTTTGTAAATATGGTAACGCTTTCGTCTTTTATTTTATTAACACCTTACACACACACACACACACACACACACACACACACACGCACATTTGTTATATACAGTATGTGTATTATTTGTATAATTACATATAAAGGATTATGGATTTTGGACCTCCCTGTCGTTCCATTAGTTTTGAAAGTGTGTTTTTTTTTTATTTTTTTTTTATTTTTTTTTATTTTTTTTTTAAAGTTTGAAGGGGGTTTGGGGAAGCGTATTTCTTAGTCTAGACTTTAGAGGGCAAACTAAAATGACAAAGCTCGAAATGGTTGGACCAATCAAAATTCTATATACCAATTATACAAAATATCCTAATGATCCCCAAGACGTTGCAGCAGAGAGTGTTAACCTGTGACTGTAGGTTTGGCCCCATCTAGGTTGTTAAAAGAAAGGCGGGGAGGATATTGGCCCCCATCTAGACTGTTAAGAGAAAGGCGGGGAAGAAAATGAGAAGGGGGAAAATCATTGCTTGTTAAATATGCAGAGGGTGTAGGGAACGAGAGAGAGAGAGAGAGAGAGAGAGAGAGAGAGAGAGAGAGAGAGAGAGAGAGAGAGAGAGAGAGAGAGAGAGAGAGAGAGAGAGAGAGAGAGAGAGATGGAGGGGGGGGGGGGGGAACAGCTCACGATAGGATAGAAAATAAACATAAATATATATACAGTATATACACATATCTGTTTGAATGAACAAAACGTGTACATTAATAATGATGCAAGGATACAAGCTTCAACAATATTGTACACGAATATACAATACTTTCCAAAAACACAATACAAGCAAATCAATCCACTACACTATATTATAAACTAAGCTTGCGACTACTTTAAGACCCTCATACTATCTGGTCCGACGTCTTGCGGGTTATTATGATATTTTGTTTAGTTATTATTAAGGATTTTGCTTGTTTTTTCCACTTTCGAGCAATATATTTTAGCTTGTCCCCTAGGCTAACAAAATCGCCTTCCCAAACTTTCTTTAATTAAACAAAATATAATAGCCCACCCAGACCTCCTTCAAGCTATTTTTTTAATTTTTCGACAGAAAAGTGTAGAGGCCGAAGGCCGATTCCTTCTAAGTTATAAGAAACAATCTACAACTGAATGGGAGAGAAATGTCATATTATCACCAAAGTAATGGAGTAAAACGTCGTATAATCTCCAAACTAATGGAGCGAAGCAGGGAAGGTCTACTGTAAATATACTTTTTTACAGTGTACAATAACTCCAATATAATTCCTTCGCTGATACTGCCCGTGCCAAACCCATCTATTGTTAATCAAGAACACGCGTGGAACAAAAACAACAAAGAATCATCAAATAATTTTCCTTGCTGGCGTTCCGTTTACTAAAAGCTGGGCGAGGCCTTTCTATGATGATATTCAATTAATGTTCAGGGGTTGGCTTGAGCTTAATTGCCCTGTCCAGAACAAATGTATACCCGCTCGTTTGAACCACTCCAGAACACAGGGACGGGACAACTCAAGACATTTGGTATATTTAAGGGAGGATGGGCGTATTTATTTCCTTATATATATATATATATATATATATATATAATATTATATATATACCGGTATATACAGTATATATATTTTTGTTTTAAATATTTTTTTAGTTTTCTCCTTAGACCTCCATCAAGCTTAAACAAACATTCCCCAAGACCCTCCTTCGAGATACATTTGTACATTTTCCGGTAAAAAAACGTCCCAGACGAAGGCCGGTTCATCCTATAATTACAGGCTTGCTATCGCTCGCCAGGAAAAAAATCGAGTCCTAAATGGCATGATAGGTCCTAATATTGACAAAGTAATGGAATGAAAGGTCTTATAATCGCCAAACTAATAAAACTAACGTCTTAATATCTCAAAACTAATGGGGCTAATCATGAGGGAGAAGGGCCAGAAAAATCAACTATCTCCCCGTAATCCAGAATTATATTTTACCTCTTCAAGTCTACGATGAGCTTTGGTATTATTTCACTTTAAATAACAATATATAAAATAGCATAAAAGAGCAAAACAAAATCTCATGTTCTTGGTTTGAAAGATCCCTCCTCCCCCCCCCCCTCCTCCTCTCTCTCTCTCTCTCTCTCTCCCTTCTCTCTCTCTCTCTCTCCCTCTCTCTCTCTCTCTCTCTCTCTCTCTCTCTCTCCGTGGTTACCAAGGCAACAGACACGTACGCTTTTACACACTCCATTACTTTGGAAGGCAACTGGGAGGAGGAGAAGTAGGAGGAGGAGGAGGAGGAGGGGGAGGAAGAGGGGAGGATGGGAGGAGGAGGAATAGCGGAGGATAAAGGACAAGCGAGGAGGAAAAGCAGGAGGATGGGAGGAGGGTGAGAAGGAGGAGGAGTAGTAGAGGATAAAGGACAAGTGAGGATGAGGAGGGTGGGAAGAGGAGGAAGAGGAAGAGAAGGAGGAAGAGGAGCAGAGGATGAAGAACAAGTGAGGAGGAGGAGGAATAGCAGATGGTAAAAGACAAGTAAGAAAGAAGTGGAGGAGGAGGTGGTGGTGGTGGAGGAAGGGAAGGAATAGCGGAATATGTGGAACAAGTGAGAAAGAGGAGGGTGCGATTACAAAAAAATACAAAGGAGTACAAACTGCAACAGACCTATTGGTCTTTACAGGGCAGTTTGGATATCTAAACTGCTATTCTACTGATTACGAGGTAGAGAAAAGGATAGCTTCATACGAATTAAACTACCGAACATATTCTACGTTCAATCTACTTTCTGATTCTAATGCGAAAGAGCCTCAAAACAGTACGAACAAAAAACTTGCTCATCGAAAATTGACGGAAAATGCGCTCGTGTTACACCGCATAATAATTTTTGGATAGTTATAAGATGAAGGCAACATATAATAGCCAATTCAAGATGGTAAAAACAAACGTAAGCGAGTGTAGTCAGGATTTATTTCTAATAGAGATAGCAGAACCCCAAAGAAAGAATAGTGGAAGAAAGGGGTAGCACATAAGAGAGAGAGAGAGAGAGAGAGAGAGAGAGAGAGAGAGAGAGAGAGAGAGAGAGAAGGGGAAATGGGTGTTAAGGCCTCATTAATTACTCTTTCCATTCATCTATCCATAGCCTGTGATAGCGCAGTTGGAAAGTGTGTACATGCTTAGATTGATATGCAGGATTCGAAACTGCATAATAAATCGTAGGCTTGTTCACCATTCTTTAACTGTCTTCGTAGCGCAATGGATAAATGCACTGAATTTCGGTGTGAGCATCCTAGGTTCGAATCCCTGGACTGCCACATGTATTTGTTGATTTCATTGATTGAGTTTAGGAGTAAAGTCGGTTGGTGAAGGTAACATAATAATGTAAAGGCTTGAGTTTCGTCCATTAACATTACAAATGCAAATAAAGGTACGGATAAACTAAAATACATAATTAATAATAATAATAATATTAATACGAATACTAATACTATTACTAATACAAATAATAATAATAATAATAATAATGATAATAATAATAATAATAATAATGATAATAATAAATACAAAATACACAATATAAAACGTAATGATAACAATACAAAATACGTAATAGATAACGCAATAATATTAATACTAAAATACTCAATAAATAACACAACAATAATAATAATAATAATAATAATAATAATAATAATAATACTCAATAAATAACATAACAAAAATAACAAGGGGCTTTTATAAATGTGAAAATATCCTCACAGGTAAACATGGAAGTAAGTTATGGGACAGAATAATTTTGGAAGGAGAATGGAATATCTCCCCCCACCTCTCCGTCCCTCCCTCCCCCCCCCCCCTCTCTCTCTCTCTCTCTCTCTCTGCTCTCTTTCCTTCCACTTTCCCTCACAAGCGGGTTTGCTATCTCCAATAAAAATGAAGTCCTGCCCACCTCTCTGGGATAGTAAGGTCTGTGTGACCGGTGTATCTATGACAATCTATGTAAATATCTCTCCCTTCCTCCCTCTGTTTCTCTCTCTCTCTCTCCTCCCTTTATTATCCAATAACGTTATTATATCCAACACCTATACACACAATAACGTTATTATATCCAACACCTATACACACAATAACGTTATTATATCCAACACCTATACACACAATAAAAGAATTAGCGACCATACACTATATTTTCACACACCCTATAATTGTGTTGTTCCATGTACCACATATAATTGATGAAAGTGTGGGTGCTTTTGTTGTTATGGTAATGAGTTGTTTGTACCCTTAGTCTTCTCATCAATGACAATGTTGTTAATGGAACATTTATTGTTCAAATTTGTATCAAACAATATTTATCTATCGATGCATATGTATGTAGAACTCCAAATATTATTAAATAATTTGATTAACGCGCTCGCGCAAGCACACACACACACACACACACACACACACATATATATATACTATATATAGAATATATATATATATATATATATATATATATATATATATATATATATATATATATATATATATAGAATATGTAATACATACCCCAACTTAAATAATAAACCTATACATGTAAATACGAGCGTGAATATACAGTAGGTAGTATAATATAACTATAGTATGTTTGTTTGGCGTGTGGTTTATCCTCGGTATTGTGAAGATGATGGGCCCGACCGTAAGGCGAGGGAGGGAGGGAGGAGGGAGGGGGGGGGGGGTATTGATTTTTAGGCCCAGTGTTTGTAGTAGGGGGAAGGGTGGGGGGGGGGGGGGGGTCGGATTTACTAGTCACTCACGGGGCTTGTGTCTACGGCTTATATTTAGCCTTAATCTATTATTTACTTATTTTCTTTTTCTTATTTTCGTATTTTAGGTGTGTCGCTATTTTTATTTACCTAATCCAATTAAGCCATTTATATATATATATATATATATATATGGGGGATGAGAGCGAGAGATTTACATAGATGCACTGGTCACACAGATCGTACGACCCCTGCGAGTGGCCGGGGCTTATTCCTAGCAGAGATAGCAATCCTTAGAGTAGAAGAAGATGGAAGAAAATTATAGCAAAGATGAATGAGAGAGAGAGAGAGAGAGAGAGAGAGATAGAGAGAGATAGAGAGAGAGAGAGAGAGAGAGAGAGAGAGAGAGAGAGAGAGAGAGAGAGAAGAGAGAAAGAGAGAGAGAGAGAGAGAGAGAGAGAGAGAGAGAGAGAGAGAGAGAGAGCCAGCGAAGGGGAGCGAGTCAACAGAGAGTAAATATTTATATAAAAGGTAGTTGAACCGAAGTTATAGGTACCGGGTAACATTCTTTTGGGAGGGAGAGTCAGTTTGTGCAAGAGGAAGCCGGTCAATATTTATATTATTATTATTATTATTATTATTATTATTGTTATTATTATTATTATTATTATTTTTCCCTCTTCGTCTTCTTCTTCTTCTTCTTCTTCTTATCATCATTATTATTATTATCATAATGTTCAAGGGGTTAAGAAAGGGCGGGAATTAGGGGCAGGGGTTTAGGATTTACCCTTCCGGTGACACATTTTCTATTTGATTTCAGCTGCACTTAGACGATTTTATGAAGCTTTCAAAGGAGATATGTTAGCTACAAGGATTCATTAAGATAGTCTGTCGCCTTTTAACTGGTAGACGTCCTTCCTAAGCTATATAAAATAACTTAATAGTTGTCAGAATGTAATGAAACCGATGCCACCGCTACTGAATGGGTTAAACGTTTGACGGCATCATTGTCGATGAGGAGAACGTTTAAAGGGATATGTTGTCGAAACTGAGCATTACAAAAAAGGGAGAGAGAGAGAGAGAGGAGGGAGGGGGGGGGGGGGGGAAGGGGGGTCACCTCATGTCTGGTAATCAATAGACGTTCCCAACTTCTCTACTTATGTTCTGACTCCGCCCACTGTCCCTCCCACTGTCCCACCCACTGTACCTCCCATTGTCCCACCCCTCCCACTGTCCACCCAATGTGCCTCCCACTGTTCCACCCACTGTCCCTCCCCTCCCACTGTCCCACCCCTCCCACTGTCCCACCCTCCCACTGTCCCACTCACTGTCCCACCCAATGTCCCTCCCACTGTCCCACCCACCCCTCTGTCCCTCCCACTGTCCCACCCACTGTCCCTCCCACTGTCCCTCCAACTGTTCCTCTCACTGTCCCACCCACTGTCCCTCCCACTGTTCCACCCACTGTCCCTCCCACTGTTCCACACATTGTCCCTCCCTCTGTCCCTCCCACTGTCCCACCCACGGATACCAAAATGAGAAAGAAAACTATTCGATGAATGGCACTGATATTAAAAGTGTAGACAGAGAAACCGATCTGGGAGTAACAAAATCAAGTAACCTAAAACCGAGTCAACAATGTCCAGAAGTTGTTAAGAAGGCAAACAAAATAATTGGCTTTATAGGCAGGTCATTTGAGCATAAATCCAAAGAAGTTATCCTAACTCATTACAATTCCTTAGTCCGCCCTCTTCTGGAATACTGCGTTCAATCCTGGTGCCCTTATTACCAAAAAGATATAGTAATAGACAAGCTAGAACGAGTTCAACGAAGAGTTACCAAAATTATACCTAGCCTAAAGAACATACCATACGAGGAGCAGCGTCTTAGAGAATTAAATCTATTTCCTTTAACCCAACGCAGATTAAGAAGCGACTTAATTCAAGTGTTCAAAATCATCAAAGGCATCGACAATATGAACTGTAGTAAGTACTTCACTATCGACCAATCTCATTATACGCGGGGAAACGGTTGCAAAATTATTGGTAAAACTTTTAACTCTCACGAATCTAAGAATTTCTTCTTCAATCGAGTTGTCAACTTGTGGAATGGGCTTCCCCGAGACATTATAGACTGCAGCACCGTTGATTCTTTTAAACTTCGCCTAGACAAATATCTTGCATCAAACCCAGGACTGACTGCGTTTGTAAATGAATAACTTTATTTTATCCTCCCCTCAGTTATTAACCCATCTGTCCCCTACTAACTTCCTAATCCTGCCATGGACATTAGTTCCAGGGCAGTATTTTCCTTTCCAATGTTCCCTTACCCCCTCTAAACCACTGTTTGGACACTTGATCCTCAGTCTGTTGGAGGACAAGCAGCCTAGAAGGGTCACTAGACCTGTTGTTGCTTGATTTCCTTTGTACTCCTTTGTACTGTCCCACCCATTGTCCCTCCCACTGTCCCACCCAATGTTCCTCCCACTGTCCCACCTCTCCCACTGTCCCTCCCACTGTCCCACCCACTGTCACTCCCACTGTCCCTCCCACTGTCCCACCCATTGTCACTCCCACTGTCCCTCCCACTGTCACTCCCACTGACCCACACACTGTCCCTCCCACCCCTCCCACTGTCCCGCACACTGTCCCTCCCACCCCGTCCACTGTCCCTCCCACTGTCGCAACTCACCCCTCCCACTGTCCCTCCCACTGTCCCACCCACCCCTCCCACTGTCCCTCTTACCGTCCCACCCACTGTACCACCCCCGTTACACCCACTGTCCCACCCCCGTTACATCCACTGTCCCTCCCACTGCACCCCATCCCTCCCACTGCCCCACCCACTGTCCCACCCCGTCCCTCCCACTGTCCCACCTACCCCTCCCAGTCCCACCCACTGTCCCTTCCACCCCTCCCCCCCCCCCTCCCACTCCCACTCCCACTATTACACCCACTGTCCCACCCCGTCCCTCCCACAGTCCCTCCCATTGTCCTTTCCACTGTCCCTCCCACTGTACCACCCACTGTCCCTCCCACTCTCACTCCCACCCCTCCCACTGTTCCACTGTCCCACCCACCCCTTCTAATGTCCCACCCACCCCTCCCACTGTCCCTCTTACCGTCCCACCCACTGTCCCTCCCACCCCTCATTGTCCCACCCCGTTACACCCACTGTCAAACCCAATGTCACTCCCACTGCCCCTCCCACTGTCCCTCCCACTGTCACTCACACTGTCCCTCCCACTGTCCCACCCCGTCCCTTCCACTGTAACTCCCACCCCTCCACTGTCCCTCCCACTGTCCCACCCACTGTCACTCCCACTGTCCCACCACTGTCACTCCCACTGTCCCTCCCACTGTCTCACCCACTGTCCCTCCCACTGTCCCTCCCACTGTCTCACCCACTGTCACTCCCACTGTCCCTCCCACTGTCCCATCCACTGTCCCTCCCACTGTCTCACCCACTGTCCCTCCCACTGTCCCTCCCACTGTCTCACCCACTGTCACTCCCACTGTACCACCCACTGTCACTCCAACTGTCCCACCCACTGTCCCTCCCACTGTCCCTCCCTTTGTCACTCCCACTGTCCCTCCCACTGTCCTTCCCACTGTTCCACCCACTGTCACTCCCACTGTCCCTCCCACTGTCCCACCCACTGTCAATCCCAATGTCACTCCCACTGTCCCACCCACTGTCAATCCCAATGTCACTCCCACTGTCATTTCCACTGTCACTCCCACTGTCCCACCCGCTGTCATTCCCACTGTCCCACCCACTCTCCCACCCACTGTCACTCCCACTGTCCCACCCACTGTCACTCCCACTGTCATTCCCACTGTCCCTCCCACTGTCCCACCCACTGTCCCTCCCACTGTCACTGCCACTGTCCCACCCACTGTCATTCCCACTGTCATTCCCACTGTCATTCCCACTGTCCCACCCACTGTCATTCCCACTGTCCCACCCACTGTCACTCCCACTGTCCCACCCACTGTCATTCCCACTGTCCCACCCACTGTCATTCCCACTGTCCCACCCACTGTCATTCCCACTGTCCCTCCCACTGTCATTCCCACTGTCCCTCCCACTGTCATTCCCACTGCCATTCCCACTGTCCCACCCACTGTCATTCCCACTGTCCCTCCCACTGTCCCACCCACTGTCATTCCCACTGTCCCTCCCACTGTCATTCCCACTGTCCCACCCACTGTCCCTCCCACTGTCATTCCCACTGTCCCTCCCACTGTCATTCCCACTGTCCCTCCCACTGTCATTCCCAATGTCCCTCCCACTGTCCTATCCACTGTCATCTCCACTGTCCCGCCCACTGTCCCACCCACTGTCCCTCCCACTGTCACTCCCACTGTCCCACCTACTGTCCGTCCCACTGTCCCACCCACTATCACTCCCACTGTCCCTCACACTGTCCCACCCACTATCCCTCCCACTGTCCCACCCACTGTCCCACCCACTGTCCCTCCCACTATCCCTCCCACTGTCCTTCACACTGTCCCACCCACTATCCCTCCCACTGTTCCACCCACTATCCCTCCCACTGTCACTCTCAGTATCCCACCCATCCACTGTCCCTCCCACTGTCACTTCCACTGTCTCTCCCACTGTCCCTCCCACTGTCCCACCCACTGCCACTCCCACTGTCCCACCCACTGTCACTACCACTGTCCCTCCCACTGTCTCACCCACTGTCACTCCCACTGTCCCACCCACTGTCCCTCCCACCCCATCCACTGTCCCTCCCACTAGAAAATTCCCCCGCGTTGGCCCAATGAGTACGCGAAATCGATAGAAGTGCGCTCCCAAATAATGAGCATATAGTTACCTCCAGTTTCATAATGTACCGGTACGATAGATAAGATACATTTTGCTTCTAAATTTGTTATGTAATATAACGCTACCTGTACATGTTATTGTTGAGGTATTTTAGTACGGACATCGCGTACTATTGTTTTTTATATAATTGAACCAATGCGTACGAATTGGTTTGTAAACACTACTAGAAGAAAGTTAAACAAATGAGTATAATATGGTATATATTGTCATTGGGTATATTGATGGTGAATATGACCTTTTTAGCCATATACTGTATATAGGTATATTGCCAACTATACAGGATGTTTCAGTTAACATTTTCATAAATGACAGGACGTATTCGTCTATATATCTATCTGTCTATTGCCTGACGCCGTGATCCCCGAAGGGGTGGCCACGAACGAACCGCCCCCATGCACCTCTGTCCCCAGTCAGTCGACGCCCCTCCTCCCAACCAGCACCACCTTCATTCATATACTTTCTCACTCCATCCTTCCACCTCTCCTTCGGTCTACCTCTCCCTCTCTGTCCTTTCACCTCGCTCTCGTACACCCTCTTAGTCAATCTCTCGCTTTCCATACGTTCCATATGGCCGAACCATCTCAAGTTGTTCCTTTTCACACTTTCCAGCACATCTACCTCCACACCACACCTCCTTCTTACTTCCTCATTCGTCTGTCTATCCCTCCATGTAACTCCGCATGCACTTCTCAAGTAACTCCTTTCCACCGCTCTCACTCTTGGTCTGAGTCTCTTTCCGAACGTCCATGCTTCGCTTCCGTAAGTTAGTGTCGGGATTACCACAGTACCACACTGTCATGCAAGGACTGCTTCACTTCCATACTGACCACCCTATTTCTTGTTACTGCTTTCAATGTTCCTACAACCCTCTTCCCCTGTTGTACCCTCTCCCACACTTCCTCATCCATAGTCCCATCTTTACTCAACACACTGGCCAGATACTTAAAAGAGCTGACGACCTCCATAGCCTGACTGTTCAACTTCACCTCACACTCTGTGACTTCACCCCTTTCAAACACCATAACCTTGCTTTTCCCCGCATTTACCTTCAAATTCCGTTTTTCGCACACTGTTCCAAACTCATTTACCAGACCCTGCAACTCCCATTCATTATCGCTCATCAGAACTGTATCAACCGCAAACAGCAGTATAGGCATTAGGCAGCTTCCACTCATTTCCCTCCCTTTTCAGCGATACACCAACATCCACTGCTCTTCCTAGTATTTCTTTCATGACTCCATCCATATATACAGTAAACAACCATGGGGACATCACACACCCCTGTTTCAACTCAACACTCAGGTCAAAGAACTCGCTCTGCTCATTCTCCACACGTACTGCCGCCTTTGCACCCTCATACATGCTCTTCACTGCTTTCAGCAACTTGCCATCTACTCCGTATATTCTAAGTACTTTCCACATGCCATCTCTGTCCACTCTGTCATAGGCCTTCTCATAGTCCATAAAGGCAACATACACCTTTTGTTGCTTTTCCAGATATTTCTCCACAACACAATTCAGGGTAAAAATCTGATCTACACATCCTCTTCCCTTCCTAAAATCTCCCTGCTCGTCGCCTATCCATTTCTCCGTTCTCCCTCTCACTCTCTCAATCACTACCCTACTGTACACCTTCCCTACTACGCTTAAAAGACATATTCCTCGGTGGTTACCACACACTCCTCTTTCCCTTTTGCCCTTATATAGGGGACTATTATGCCAGTCTTCCAGTCATCGGGTGCATTCCCCTTCTCCCATGCTAGTTTGCATATTTTCCATACCCATCGATCACTATCTCACCACCATACCTCAACATTTCCCCACACACTCCATCTGTTCCTGGTGCTTTCCCCAACTTCACTCTTTTCATGGCTTCCCACACTTCTGACCTCCTGATCTCCACCTCCTCCTCCACTACTTCTCCTCTTCTCCCTCCCATACCATATCCAACAATGTTTGCTGGCTCTTCATTCCTTACATTTAGCAACTCGTTGAAGTACTCCCTCCATCTTTCGACTCTCTCTTGCTTCTCGGCTAGCATTCTCCCATTCTTATCTTTCACACCCTTACTGTTTCCCTTGCTACCTTCCCTAACTTTCTTGACTTCTTTCCAGAACAGTTTCTTACACTCCCTCCATTTTACACTCAGATTCCTTCCAAATTCCTCATCTACTCTTCTCTTACTTTCCTTCACTACTCTCTTCCTCTCCACGTACCTCGCTCGTTTCTGCCTCTCCAAATCTTCATTCCCTCTACTACCCAACCACTCTCTATACGCTTTCTTTTTGTCTTCCACAGCTATTTTTACCTCTTCTGTCCACCATGATGTACCTTTCACTCCCCTCCCTCTTCTCCTCACTCCACACACCTTCTCACATGCTGCACAGATCTCTTCCTTAAACACCTTGCTTATATCCTCCACTTCCTCCATATCTTCCAGGTCGAACCCACCTAGTCGTCTTTCTACTGCTCTCCTGTACTCTTACCTGATTTCCTCCTCCTGTAGCCTCTCCACCCTCCTCACCATTCCACCTTCCTCTCGCCTCCCTCCAGCTCTCCTCACCCACTTCTTTTGTATCCTAACCTTAGCTACTACTACATAATGATCAGACAGACCCCCTCCAATACCCCTATACACCCTAGCATCCATCACAGATTTCTTCATTCTTTCATCCACACATATATAATCAATCAGTGACTTTCGTTCCACCACTGTCTTATCCTTCATCGTCCACACCACTTTCCATGTGTACCTGTGTATCATTCTGTGTCGGAAGAAGGTGTTGGCTATCCACAACCTCCTCCCCACACATACGTCCACAAGTGCACTACCATTCCCATTCACCTCTGATGGTACCCCCCACCCTCCCACCACTCCATCAACTTTCCTATCACCCACCTTACCATTCATATCCCCAATCAGAAAATATTCTTTCGTTCTTGTCACACTTATCCAGGCACGCCTCCACATTCATCCAGAACTCCTCTTTCTCTCTTACAAGTTTATCCTCTGTCGGAGTATACACACACAATCACCCACGTTTGTATTCCTACTTTCATTCTCACCCACACAATCCTTGAGCCCACAGACCCATATTCTCTTACACACTCCTTCCATTTGTTACTTACAAACAAACACGCACCTTCTCTCGCTGCTCCCTCACTCACTCCAGCACACACACCCGTTCCACACTCCCACTCTCTCACATCTGTACCCTTCCATTTGGTGATGTATTCGTCAGGCAATAATAAGACTATTTTAGTCTACGACGTTCGGGGTGAGTATTTATAATTACGGAGATATTACACATTGAAAGTTATTGATAGATACAACAAAAATGCAGTCTAAGGGGTAACAACGAATATTTCAAAGCTAGCGCAAGACAGAAAGGCTTTGTTTACACAAGGCTAACAGGGTTAGAAAAGTGTTTCGGAATCGTTCTAGGTATGATAAAAATAATATAATATTCCATTCAAGGATTGAGGACTCGAATCCCTAGAACGATTCTGAAACACTTGTCTAACCCTGTTATCTACGCGTAAACAAAGCCTTACTGCTCTGCGTTATCTTTGAAACATTCGTTTTTACCCCTTAGATTGCATTTGTTTGTATTTATCGATAACTTTCGATGTGTAATATCTCCGTAATTATAAATACTCACCCCGAACGTCATAGAATAAAATAGTCTTATTATTGTCTGACGAATACGTCCTGTCATTTATGAAAACACCCTGAAACACCCTGTATATACTTTTATGTAAGTAAATTGCTATGGACACTTTAATTACTCTTTTCCAGCAATATTTTCTGATAATGTACCCTTGTGGAGATTGAGGCTATAGTCCATTCATTATAGGTAACCCAAATGTTGACCACTAACCCCTATGATTTATAAACGAATAGAGTTATCGAGCTCACATCTCTACCATTAATGAAGGGCCAGCCAGGGAATAGGTGTGTAAATTTACAGCTCATTTGTTCTAGCCCTTATTGAGTTAAAGAGGTTAGGGGCACGATTTCTGGCCTACCTAAAATGAATGGAGTATAGCTACGCATAAGGGTATACTGTACATTGAGAAAATAGCAGCACAATGGAAAAGCTTTGGTAAATGGTGTTGGCAGTTCAAAATAATGGAGCTAAGTTACTAGCTAAGTTAGAAAGGATATAATTATAAAATACCGTACGTTCTCCGGCCCCCCCCCCCCCCTTCCCCTTCCTTATTGTTACACTCTCTATCGCTCATACAAACACACACACTCATACAAACGCACTCACTTCACACTCTCTCTCTCACACACACTCACTCTCAATCTCTCTCTCACACAAACACACACACACACACAAATGGAGGTGTGGTGGAGTGGTCTTGCCACTGGCCTGGTAATCCAAAGGTCCCGGGTTCAAATCCCAATGTATCAATGGGAAGATATTATTGGGATGGAATTTGTGCTGTACCTGGTATCAGTGCATTACCACAAGCCCACCGAAACGTCAATAAAATACCCTCATTGTTCCCTGATTAAATAGCACTGTATGAATATTCCCATATTCAAAATATGCTATAGGGGTGCAATGCCTGGTGAGTTATCTGCTCAACAGGTGGCGTTGTGTGTGTGTAAGTGTGAGAGTCCGAGTGTAGGGGGTGAGACAGTGAAGCACGGGAACGAGATGGCTTCAGAGATGGGGTCGTTTCGGGCCATGAGTGAGCACCGTGCCTCATGTGAAGGCAAGATGGCAGGTGCTCGTTGTACTCTACGTGCTTCACATGTCTCACTCCCTAGACTGGAACAAGACCTCACGGGCTTCACTGTTCATTGTAAAGCGGTGAATGTTAAGGCTCTCAGCCTATGCCCGAGAGGAAGTAAGTTGGAATATACAAAAAAAAAAAAAAAAAAAAAATTCACTCTATCTCTCACACACAATTACACTGACATTAACTCGCAATATCTCTCTCTCACACACACATACACACACACTCTTACTCTCTCACTCTCTCTCTCACACACACTCTCTCTCTCTCTCCATATTCCCCCCAGATCCCCTCATTCAACGATTTTATGTGTGTGTCGTGCTTACCACTGCCCTTGTGATGGTGGTGGTGGTGATGGTGTTGATGGTGGTGGTGGTGTTGATGGTGGTGGTGGTGGTGTTGTTGTTGGTGGTGGTGGTGGTGTTGTAATGTTAGTGAGGGTAGTGAGGTATTATTAGTGTTGGTGGTGGTGTTGTGGTGGTGGTGCTGTGGTGGTGTTGTTGGTGGTGGTGGTGGTGGTGTTGTAATGTTAGTGAGGGTAGTGAGGTATTATTAGTGTTGGTTGTGGTGTTGGTGTTGTTGTAGTGGTGGTGGTGGTGTTGTTGTTGGTGGTGTTGTAATGTTAGTGAGGGTAGTGAGGTATTATTAGTGTTGGTGGTGGTGTTGTGGTGGTGGTGGTGGTGGTGCTGTGGTGGTGTTGGTGTTGTTGTAGTGGAGGTGTTGTTGTGTTGTTGTTGGTGGTGGTGGTGTTGGTGTTGTTTTAGTGGTGGTGCTGTGGTTGTGGTGTTGATGTTGTTGTTGTTGTTGTTGTTGCGGTGGTGGTGGTAGTGGTGTTGTGGTGATGATGGAGGTAATGTGGTGGTGGTGGTGTTGTTTTTGTTGTTGGTGAGATATTAGTGAGGGTAGTATTTGTGTTGGTGGTGGTGTTGTAGTGGTGGCGGTGGTGGTTAGGGTGGTGGTTAGGGTGGTGGTGGTCGTGGTGGTGGTGTTGTGGTGATGATGGAGGTAATGTGGCGGTGGTGGTGTTGTTTTTGTTGTTGGTGGTGTAATATTAGTGAGGGTAGTATTTGTGTTGGTGGTGGTGTTGTAGTGGTGGTGGTGGTGGTTAGGGTGGTGGTGGTCGTGGTGGTGGTGGTTGTGGTGATGATGGAGGTAATGTGGTGGTGGTGGTGTTGTTTTTGTTGTTGGTGGTGTATTAGTGAGGGTAGTATTTGTGTTGGTGGTGGTGTTGTAGTGGTGGTGGTGGTGGTTAGGGTGGTGGTGGTGGTTGTGGTGATGATGGAGGTAATGTGGTGGTGGTGGTGTTGTTTTTGTTGTTGGTGGTGTAATATTAGTGAGGGTAGTATTTGTGTTGGTGGTGGTGTTGTAGTGGTGGTGGTGGTGGTTAGGGTGGTGGTGGTGGTGGTGTTGTGGTGATGATGGAGGTAATGTGGTGGTGGTGGTGGTGTTGTTTTTGTTGTTGGTGGTGTAATATTAGTGAGGGTAGTATTTGTGTTGGTGGTGGTGGTGGTGGTTAGGGTGGTGGTGGTGGTTGTGGTGATGATGGAGGTAATGTGGTGGTGGTGGTGTTGTTTTTGTTGTTGGTGGTGTAATATTAGTGAGGGTAGTATTTGTGTTGGTGGTGGTGTTGTAGTGGTGGTGGTGGTGGTTAGGGTGGTGGTGGTGGTTGTGGTGATGATGGAGGTAATGTGGTGGTGGTGGTGTTGTTTTTGTTGTTGGTGGTGTAATATTAGTGAGGGTAGTATTTGTGTTGGTGGTGGTGTTGTAGTGGTGGTGGTGGTGGTTAGGGTGGTGGTGGTGGTTGTGGAGGTAATGTGGTGGTGGTGGTGTTGTTTTTGTTGTTGGTGGTGTAATATTAGTGAGGGTAGTATTTGTGTTGGTGGTGGTGTTGTAGTGGTGGTGGTGGTGGTTAGGGTGGTCGTGGTGGTGGTGGAGGTAATGTGGTGGTGCTGTGCTATTAGTGATGGTAGTGTGGTAGTAGTGTTGGTGTTGTTGTGGTATTAGCGTGGAGGCAGTGGTGTGGATATGGAGATAGGGTATAGTGATTACGTAACAAAGTGGTGATAGTGAGGGGGTAATGGTGTGGTATTGTTAGTAGTGGTGTTGGTATTTGTTCTAGCCCTCTTTAGAGTTATAGAGATTAGAGGTCATGCTTTCTGGCCTACGGTACTTATAATAAACAAATCCTTTAATAGTTAACCCCTTCTGTACAGGCGACGTCCTTTTAACTATATTCTGGCTACTATGAGACGATTATATGCAGTTTTAAAAAGGCCTCCAGTAACTAACAGGCTTCCAAATATCTTAACCTTTTTTGCAACCACAGATTATTCTTAAACTGCACACAATCGTCTAAAAGTAGCTAGAATAAAATATAAAAGACGTCGCCGGTACAGAAAAGGTTAATCAGTAAAGGAATGTGACAAACGCTTCACCCCAATAGTTTGGCAATATTAAGGCGCTTTACCTCATTCAGGTGCCAATTGGGAGGGTGCGAGGAGGATGAGGGGGCGGAGGCGAGAGATAACGAGCCTGTAACATGTAAGAAATCGGCCTTTGCAAACACATGTTTCTATCGAAAAATGTACTAAATGGGATGTGGATGGGCATTTTGGATTTTTTAGTTTGAAGGAAGTCTGGGAAGGCGTGTTTGTTAGCCTAGGGGACAAACTAAAATATATTGCTCGAAAATGGCAAAAACAAGCAAAATTCTCAATAATAATTAAACAAAAACTCAAAATAACCCCAAGACGTCGGAGCAGATAGTGTTAAGATGAGTCAACTATTGACTACAGGGAAATTAAAGCCTAGTTTCATCAGATGTTATCTGAGTGATAGTGTTAGGAGAGATATTCACTTAGGAACGGTAGGCGGGGGGGGGGGGTTTATGGACCCCCTTCTCCCTCATATTTAGCCGCATTCGTTTTGAGATTCTAGGACATCCACCCCGTTAGTTTGACAATTTTAAGACCTGTCGTACCATTTAGGTGTCGATTTTTTCCTGGCGAGCGAAAGAGAGCCTGCAATCTAAGGGAATTTTTTTTAACGAAAATGTACAAATATATCTCGAAGGGATTATTATCCTTAAGCATGATGGAGGTTTAGGGAGCAAACTAAAAATAAAATAAAATAAAATAAATAAAACTCCCCTTACCTTCATGACTGCATCAGGTACATCTGATGCAGTCATAAAGTGTCTGGCCAACGATAATGATTACTGCAGGGTGTACGTGGATCTCAAGGGCGCCTCTGATAAAGCAAATGGAGAGGTAATTTTGTTTGAATTAGCTAACATGGGTGTAAAGGGAAAATTATTAAATTGGATAAGAAATAATTTATTTGGAAGGAAGGCGCAGGTGTGGTATCAAGGGGCTCTTTCTGAGGAAAGGAAACTTGACCTGGGTACACCACAAGGCGGGGTATTAAGTCCATTCCTCTTTAATGTCCTAATGAATAGTATAGCTCAAGATATGCTAGGTCCAGGTGTTAAAATAACAATATACGCAGACGATATAATGCTGCAAAGCAGTAGTGTCGAGAATATGCAATTGGCCCTCAACAAATTTGGGCAATTAACCCAGAAGCTAGGGCTAGTAATTAATGAAGAAAAGAAAGTGTCGTGCTATGGGCGATAAACAACTAGCTGTGAAGGAAAAAAAATATTGATAGGGTTAGGAGCTATAAGTATCTAGGCATCTATATAGGATATACATCAGACAGTAAAGATGCTGAGTTACATCATATACAAACACAATGTAAGGCACGTATGGCACCCTTGAGATCCCTAGCTTGGAGTGGTACAGGTGTTGGTGTACAGGTACTGCGGATGATGTACCTCACCACTATTAGGTCAGTGGTGGAATATACCAGCCCCGTTCTCTCTTGCCTTGGTGAAGGAAGGTTGGATAAAATAGAAACTATCCAAAATGAGGCTGTGCGGGTTATATTAAACTGCCCCAAAAATGCGATGGTAGCTGCTATGAGATTATAATTAAATTTAACAACCTTGCGACACAGAATAGAGGAAGTAAACCTAGTATCGGCAATGAGACATATACGGTCAGGTAGTGGTGAAAATTTGGAACAAGACGTCAACGATGGCATACGTAAAATCCGAACCTTCCGGAGGCAAGGCAAGAGGGGATACCTAAAAGAACTAATACATAAAGTAGAGAAATTTAACCTAATAAATTTCTTTCTGATCGAAGAGAGGGCACAAAAACCTCCACCCTGGGAAGATAAAGGCGTGGATATAAATATTATCAAGCTGGGGAAAAAGAAAAGTATGTACGAGACTGGGGAACTTAAAATAATTGTTGAAGAAAAGATAAATGAATTAAAAGATGATAATGTTGCGCAAGTATACTGCGATGGCTCTGTCACAGAAAATGGGAGAGCAGGATGTGGGATACTGGTGAGTGACGATGTAGGTAACGATAACATATACAGTGAATATTATTATAGAATAAGTAACAACGTGTCCTCTACGCAGGCAGAAATATGTGCTATGTTATACGGGTTAAAGAAAATAAGAGGGGGAGAAGGTGATGTGTGCTTTTTCGTAGACAGTCGAAGTGCTTTGGAATCATTGAACAGCAGAAAACCCGTGTATAAAAAGCTGGTATCTCAGTGAAAGGTTATTATAAATGAACTACGCAATAATGGGAGAATGGTAAAATTTACGTGGATACCTTCACATGTTGGGATAATAAATAATGAAAGAGCGGACGAACTTGCTAAATTAGGAACGGAGAAAGACACAATAGATTACGAGTGGATTCAATCTTTAAGACAAATTAAATCAACAATTAGAAAAAAACAAAAGGATGCGGAACTTGTTATGATGCAAGAAAAACACGCGAATAGTGCGACATTCTATCACTATAATAACGTTGCACGGCGAACTAGCTTCATATACGGAAACTTAAGAAGTGCTTGGAAGGACTCCTTGTGCACACGACTTAGGTTAGGATATTGTTATATGTGGGAACTTGGTGTTCCTAAAGGAGAACACGAAATATGTTGTCAACTATGTAACGAACCAAAAAGGTCATACCTTAAATCATTATATACTGCAGTGCCAACACCTAGCGAAATATAGAAACAATGTCATAGAAAAGGTCGATGAACAAATTATATGGATGTTCAATCAGAATATGATTACGCAAATAATAGCCAAATGCAAAAATATACAATACATCGTAAGGTAAATATACAAAACACAAAGTTTAGGATTTAGTGTTATGATTATTATGTAACTGATAGCCTCATTATATCATTATTGTTATTATAATAATAAATGTGTATGTATATACTGTATATTGTTATATTTGTGTGTTATTTTATGAATCAATGTGTGTATATGTATGTATGTAGGTATATGTACATGCATGTGTACGTATGTGTGTGTGTGTGTGTGTGTATGTACAGTATATGTATGTATATGTGTATATATGTATGTATATACTGTATATGTATATATGTGTGTATGGGTGTATGTATGTGTGTGTATATGTAGGTATGTACTTATGTATGTGTGTATAATTATATATATATATATATATATATATATATATATATATATATATATATATATATATATATATATATATATATAATAATAACATTTATATTATCGTTGTTGTTATTACTATTATTATTGGTGTGGTTATTGTTACCAATCTTGTAGATGTTATTTTAGTTTGTATCATTACTATAGTTATTGCTGCTATTCCTACCATTAATAGTATTGTCATTGCTACTACGAATAGCATCTCATCGACTATGCCATTACTAGCGTGATATATATAAGAACTGTATTTACTGTATATTATTAACAATTGGTTTTGTTAACACAAAACAAATGTTTCGGGAAACAAAATATAATAAATGATATGATCCATATATAATAAACCCTGCTAGCACAGACACAACTCTGGCTTTATATTCGTGCCGCCGCCAATGACCCAGAAATTAGGGTATTAGCAGTAGCAGTGACGAGAGAATCTTTTTAGAAATTGGGGATTAAACTGGAGTGGGAGGGTCATTCTCTGACATTAAGGGAAGTAGCAGGATTATAACAAACCCGCGCTAAGCCTAAGCCCAGCTTAAGGCTTAGCGAAGGGTCCTTCTTAAACAGTTAGGGACAACTGGTGTGCTAACAAGTATAGAGATCAAAACTTACTAAATGTTGTTTTCATGTTTGTGTTTATATTGTACATGTATACTATGAGTAGGGTAAAAGACTGTTTTACCACTTTTGCCCTTTTGAGACGTGTAATTATGTATTCCTATGTATTTATGCTTTCTCAATAAAGAATCAAATCAAATCAATCAATCTCTCTCTCTCTCTCTCTCACTCTCTCTTTTACCTATAAATATACTCAATAACATTACCCATTACCCATTAAGGTACCCAACCTCTCTCTCTCTCTCTCTCTCTCTCTCTCTCTATATATATATATATATATATATATATATATATATATATATATATATATATATATATATCTTTTGGGTGACGAAGTGACACAATTTCTTCTAATTTACATGTAACATATGGAGTGACCCAAGGCTCTATTCTCGGATCCATTCTATTTATAATAATATACGTGAATGAATTACCAAACTACGTAAACAAGTTGTCTACACACATACAGTACGCTAACGATACACAACAACTTCACTTAGGCACTCTGGATAACCTAACTAAAGTAATTAGTGAAACAGAAAATACACTCAAAATAACAACAAACTATTTCCAAACAAATGTCTTATGCTAAATGCCAAAAACACCGCAATGTATTTTCCTTGGCACTAGACCGCTATTATCCCAAATACCCTCAACTGTAACTATACAACTCCATCACGGTAGTTGCTTTTTGTGGACCCCCTTCTCCCTCATGTTTAGCATAATAGTTTTAGATTGTATGACGTTCGTTTCGTTAGTTTTGAGATTTTGAGACCTTTTGCCTCATTCCTTTGTCAATATGTAGATCCTCTGTGCCATTTAGGTGTCGATTTTTTCCTGGTGAGCGAAAGCGATTCTGTAATTTTAGAAGGAACCGGCCTTCGGCCGGTACATTTTCTACCGATAAATGTAGAAATTTAGCTTGAAAGGTGCTCTATGGGGTACTTTTATAAGCTTGATGGATGTAAAGCGAGGAAACTCAAAAATATATTAATAAATAAATATATAGGCCAAAACAAAACAAGCACTACCTCCTTAAAGTAAATTTAGGCCTACTGTACACTCAAGGAACAAACTATCTTTACACTGGTGAGCTGAAGATATATTTGTGTGAACGGAATGATCGGGGTGAAACATACGTTTTTTGTTTTTTGTTTTTCTATGTGATTGAGAGAGGCAAAAGGCAGAACTGCCTATAGCGAGTGCCTCCCCATAGTTGAAAGAGTGACAGGACCAAAATCAAGGGACGTTCGAGCCAAAATGCCTGGACACACGGAGTTTGAAGCAATTTAAGTCATAGGAATAGGGAAAGACTGATTCTGGGAGAGAGTTCCAGAGCTCAGCTGTTGAGTAGAAGAAAGTTTGATAATAACGTTTCACTCTTGGGTTGGAGAGTTGCACAGAGTAGGGGTGGGATTGAGTTGCAAGACGGGTACCACGTGCCCTACGTGAAGGAGGTGGTATACACTGGGAAATCTCTGAGGAACACTGATTATTATAGTAGCGATGGAATAGCGAGAGATATGCAACATTGCGGCGGAGAGAGAGATATTGCAGAGAGTTGGTGAGTGGACGGAAGTTAATGATACGAAAGGCCTTCCTTTCAACTTTGTCTAGGAGAGCGGTGTGAGAGGAACCTCCCCACACATGTGAACAATACTCAATACAAGGACGCACTATGCCCCTGTACAGAGCAAGAAGCTGTGCAGGGGAAAAGAACCCCCTAAGGCGGTTGAGCACACTCAGCTTCTGGGAGGCTGCCTTAGCAAGACTGGTAATATGGTCCTTCCAACTGAGAGAGGAAGGAAAAGAGACACCAAGAATATTGAGAGAAGATGAAGGATTGATTTTTGTATTGTTGAAGAATAAGGGATAGTCCGCTGGGAGTTCCTTACGGGTAGATAGATGGAGAAATTGGGTTTTGGAAGCATTAAAGGTACTGTATTATCACAAGAATTTCGACACACTTCCAGAATGTTTAGAGTGTATATTTTTTGTCCTCGAGTGTACACAATAAACATGCTTTTCAACAAACATAAGTGAACTGAACAAGAAAGTCAATGGAACGCTCATGTATGCGAATCGTATACAACGTAATTTTGACAAACCTACTAGGGTTATTGATTATTGTGATTCAATCGCGAATTTTAAGCCTACTGAATTTCTGCATATTGATGTGGGGCTCAAATAATAGCATTTTAATAAATAATGTAAATGATTTTTTTTTTTTTTTTTTTTTTTTTTTAGCTGCATAGTTAGCAGTGGGTGGATCAAAGAAGTACGACCATGTAACTCCGATGATAAAGGAATTAGAGTGATATTTAGGTGTCGATTTATTCGTGGCGAGCAATAGCGAGCCTGTAATTTTGGAGTATATTATTCTACCAAAAAATGTACAAATTTATCTAGAAGGAGGATTTTAGGGATGTTTTTTTAGCCTGATGGAGGGCTAAGGAGATAATTAAAAAATAATATATTAATACTATAAATAGCCTACACAAATAAATGAACTTTACCTCACTTAAGCATATTTTCAAAGAAACCTGAAATGGATCTATAATGTAATTAATGTAAGAACCTAGTAAATATTTGTAATTTTACGTAAGCATTTCAGACTGTCCAGAGTAACATACTAGGGATGTTTCTTATTTGTAATGTTTATATATTTATTTTGAATGTTTTATGTGAAGATCAATTGTAAAATGGAAATATAAAAATTCTTATTCTGATTGTCTCTCCCTCCCTCCCTCCCCCCTCCTCCCCTCTCTTTATATTTTTGCTCTCTCTCTCTCTCTCTCTCTCTCTTAAATTTACCATCTCCTCCTCCTCCTCCACCACCCCTCCCCCTACCCCAATGTCCCCCCCCCCCCCCTCCCCTCAGTTTCCTCCCCTTTCATCTTCTTGTCTCCGGCTTTCACGTAGATTAAGAATAACAAGAATACATAATAAAAGAGAATACTGCTGAAGGAGGAGAAGGAGAAAATAGGAAGATGGAATTATTATGTCACCTCCACCAACCGACTTTACTCCTAAACTCAATTAATGAAATCAACAAATACATGTGGCAGTCCAGGGATTAGAACCTAGGATGCTCACACCGAAATTCAGTGCATTTATCCATTGCGCTACGAAGACAGTTTAGAAGAATAATGAAGACAGAGGAAGAGAAGTGGAAGAGGTAAATAATAGAGATAAATGTAGAGGTCTAAAAATTTATCCACGTAACTCAAAAGAAATTGTGATATATTCTATACACACACACACACACACACACACACACACACACGGATATACACACACACACACAACACACACACACATACTGTATATATATATATATATATAAATATATATATATATATATATATATATATATATATATATATATATATATATATATATATATATATATATATATATAATATATATAAATATATATATATATATTTATATTATATATATACTATATATATATATATATTATAATATATATATATATATATATATATATATATATATATATATATATATAATATATATATATATATATATATATATAGATATATATATATATATATATATAGTTATATATATATATATAATATATATATAGAGATATATGAGTATATATATATATATATATATAAGATATATATATATATATATATATATATATATATATATATATATGAATAGAGAGAGAGAGAGAGATAGAGAGGATAAGGAAGTAAAAAGATAACATAGATAAAGAGTTAAGGAAATGAAAGACAGATAACATAGATAACAGGGTAAGGAAATGAAAGACAGATAACATAGATAACAGGGTAAGGAAATGAAAGACAGATAACATAGATAACAGGGTAAGGAAATGAAGACAGATAAACATAGATAACAGGGTAAGGAAATGAAAGACAGATAACATAGATAACAGGGTAAGGAAATGAAAGACAGATAACATAGATAACAGGGTAAGGAAATGAAAGACAGATAACATAGATAACAGGTAAGGAAATGAAAGACAGATAACATAGATAACAGGGTAAGGAAATGAAAGACAGATAACATAGATAACAGGTAAGGAAATGAAAGACAGATAACATAGATAACAGGGTAAGGAAATGAAAGACAGATAACATAGATAACAGGGTAAGGAAATGAAAGACAGATAACATAGATAACAGGGTAAGGAAATGAAAGACAGATAACATAGATAACAGGGTAAGGAAATGAAAGACAGATAACATAGATAACAGGGTAAGGAAATGAAATACAGATAACATAGATAACAGGGTAAGGAAATGAAAGACAGATAACATAGATAACAGGGTAAGGAAATGAAATACAGATAACATAGATAACAGTGTAAGGAAATGAAAGACAGATAACATAGATAACAGGGTAAGGAAATGAAATTAAATGAAGATAAGAGTAGCAAAACAGAGAGAGAGAGGGGGAAGGTAGGGTAGAGGGAAGGGTGGGAGGGGGGGGGTACAATCGATGATATTGCCCCCCCCCCCCCTAAAGTGGTGGCACGGTGCCAGGTAGGGGGGAGGGAGAGGAGAAGAGAGGGGGGGGGGGTAAGAGGGGGCGGAGGGGTAGTTACAAGCCAAGACAGGACAGGACAGGGAGGGGCAAACAAGGGGTAGGATAAACAAGGACAATAAGCAAACAAACACACAAAAGAGCAAGCAAGGGTAAGATAATTGAAGGATAGGTTAACAAGGACAATAAGGACACAAAGACAAAGGTAAACAAAGACAATACAAAACAAACAAAAGGGAAAGTAAGGGGAAGGATAAACAAGGACAATAAGAAAACAAACAAAAGGGATAAACAAGGACAACAAGGAAACAAAGAAAGAGGTAAACAAAACAATAAGAAAACAAACAAAAGGGGAAGGGGAGGTGTGGTGGAGTGGTCTTGCCACTGGCCTGGTAATCCAAAGGTCCCGGGTTCAAATCCCGATGTATCAATGGGAAGATATTATTGGGATGGAATTTGTGCTGTACCTAGTATCAGTGCATTACCACAAGCCCACCGAAACGTCAATTAAATACCCTCATTGTTCCCTGATTAAATAGCAGTGTATGAATATTCCCATATTCAAAATATGCTATAGGGGTGCAATGCCTGGTGAGTTATCTGCTCAACAGGTGGCGTTGTGTGTGTGTAAGTGTGAGAGTCCGAGTGTAGGGGATGAGACAGTGAAGCACGGGAACGAGATGGCTTCAGAGATGGGGTCGTTTCGGGCCATGAGTGAGCACCGTGCCTCATGTGAAGGCAAGATGGCAGGTGCTCGTTGTACTCTACGTGCTTCACATGTCTAGACTGGAACAAGACCTCACAGGCTTCACTGTTCATTGTAAAGTGGTGAATGTTAAGGCTCTCAGCCTATGCCCGAGAGGAAGTAAGTTAGAATATAGAAAAAACAAAAAACAAAAAAAAACAAGGACAATACGAAAACAAACACATCACATATAAACATTGAGTAGGATAAACAAGGACAATAAGGAAACAAAGAAATAGGTAAACAAGGACAATTATAAAACACATATGAAAGATAAACAAGGGGTAGAATAAACAAGGACAATAAAAAAACAAGAAAAAGGTAAACAAGGACAATATGAAAACAAACAAATGAAGGATAATCAAGGGGTAGGATAAACAAGGACAATAAGGACTCAAAGACAAAGGTAAACAAGGACAATATGAAAACAAACAAATGAAGGATAATCAAGGGGTAGGATAAACAAGGACAATAAGGACACAAAGACAAAGGTAAACAAGGACAATACAAAACAAACAAAAGAAAGTAAGGGGAAGGATAAACAAGGACACTAAGAAAATAAACAAATTAAGGATAAACAAGGGGTAGGATAAACAAGGACAATAAGAAAACCAAGAAAAAGGTAAACAAGGAGAATATGAAAACAAACAAAAGAAGGATACACAAGGGGTAGGATAAACAAGGACAATAAGAAAACAAAGGAAGGATAAGCAAGGGGTAGGATAAACAAGGACATTACAAAAACAAACAATATCAGGAGAAGGACAGCCAAGCAAGGGGTAGGATAAACAAGGACAAACATGAGCATAATATGAATAGATTAAGAAAGGGATATATCAAATAAAGTAAGATAAACAGGGACAATCATAAAAACAAACAAAAAGACAAAGAAATTACAACTAAATGTATAATAAACAAATAAAAAAATAAAAAAATACAGAGAAACAACAAGGAAAGGGTAGGATATACAAGGACGAAGCAAAAAACAAAAACAAAGAACAAAAACAAGAATACAACAAAGAAAATAATACACAAAGATGAGGGTCGAATTAAGGGGGGATTTCCACTTAAGGGATATATTTTGGACCCCTTTCTCCCTCATATTTAGCTCCATTCGTTTTCAGATTTTAAGACGTTTGCCCATTAGGTTGGTGATTTTAGGAACTTTTGCCCCATTTTTGCCACTTTTATGACCTTTCGTGCCATTTATGTGTAATTTTTATCCTGAAGAGCGATAGCGAGCCTGAAATTTAAGAGTAACCGGCCTTTGGCTGGAACATATTTCTACCGAAATATGTACAAATTTATCTTGAAAGTGGGTCTAGGGAGTATTTTATTGTTTTAAAGTTTGATGAAGGTCTAGCAAGAAAACTAAAAGATGAATGAATATATAGATAAATAGACTAATAAAACGACCCATGTCCCCTTAAAAAGAACAAGCCCCAGTCAAAATAAAACAAATGAATGAGATGAATTAACCCCTTGAAGATTATGACTTACTTTGACAGTTGATTCTGGCTATCATAAGACGATTGTATACAGTTTAGGAAGGATCTGTGGGATTTCTAAGGGTAAAGACTACCTCAATTAAACCTCTGACTTCCATATACCCTTCCTAATCTGAATATAATCGTCTAATCATAGCCAGAAAACAGAAATAAATGTATCACCGTTTCATCTAAAGGTTAAACAGGACAAGGCAAAACAAGAACAATACAAGGATAAAAACAGGACATAAAACACAAAGCAAGAGGTAAAAGAGGACAAATGAGAGGACAAAGAAGACAGATAACAGAAGAGGACATACAGGACAGATAGCAGAAGAAGACATAGAGAGAGGACATATAACAGAAGAGGACAAAGAGGATATATAACAGAAGAGGACAAAGAGGACAGAAGAGGACAAAGAGGACAGACAACAGAAGAGGACAAAGAGGACAGAAGAGGACAAAGAGGACAAAGAGGACAGATAACAGAAGAGGACAAAGAGGACATATAACAGAAGAGGACACAGAGGACAGAAGAGGACAAAGAGGACAGAAGAGGGAAAAGAGGACAGATAACAGAAGAGGACAAAGAGGACATATAACAGAAGAGGACAAAGAGGACAAAGAGGACAGAAGAGGACAAAGTGGACAGAAGAGGACAAAGAGGACATATAACAGAAGAGGACAAAGAGGACATATAACAGAATAGGACAAAGAGGACAGAAGAGGACAGATAACAGAAGAGGACAAAGAGGACATATAACAGAAGAGGACAAATAGGACAGAAGAGGACAAAGAGGACAAAGCGGACAGATAACAGAAGAGGACAAAGAGGTCAGAAGAGGACATATAACAGAAGAGGACAAAGAGGACAAATAACAGAAGAGGACAAAGAGAAACAAAGAGGACAGATAACATAAGAGGACAAAGAGGACAGAAGAGCACAAAGAGGGCAGATAACAGACGAGGACAAAGAGGACATATAACAGAAGCGGACAAAGCGAAACAAGGAGGACAGATAACAGAAGAGGACAAAGAGGACATAAGAGGACAGATAACAGAAGAGGACAAATAAGAGAAATATATGGAACAACAAAAAGAGGCGGGTATGGAGAAAAGGTTAAGGGGGGGGGGATTATATATATATATATATATATATATACAGTATATATTGTTCCCTAAAGTTCTTCATATTGACACAGAAATAGGGCGAATGTCATAACTGATGGGGCTAAACACGAGGGAGAAGAGGGTCCAGGAAATATCATATACCTCTATTTAAAGATAGCGAGGAGAAGACCGATATAAGGGAGTAATATTATTAATGATGTTAAGGAGCAAGACAATATTAATAATTTATAAGATTATTTATAGTCTATTCATTATTAGTAGGCCAAATATCTTTACCCCAATTTAACATTATACATATACTGTAAATAAGGGCTTGAACAATGGGCTGTAATTTTGCACCCCTATTCCCTGGCTGACTCTCCCCAAAAGTTAGATATAGTAGGCCAGATCTCCTTACCCCAAAACCAGTATACATAAAAAGGGCTTTAACAAATGGGCTCTAACTTTCACCCCTATTCCCTGGCTGACACATTAGCTCGATTAATCTTGTCCTGGTTTGGTTATAAGAGGATAGGGGTCAAGATTCTGGCCTATTTATCGTGAACAGATTATAGGCCCAGATCCTAAAACAGATAACTCAGATAAGTATATACATAACTATAATGGACGATTAAACAGATACTTTGTAACAAATTGGGTTAGGGTAGAAGCAGAGAGAGAGAGAGAGAGAGAGAGAGAGAGAGAGAGAGAGAGAGAGAGAGAGAGAGAGAGAGAGAGAGAGAGAGAGAGAGAGAGAGAGAGAGAGAGAGAGAGAGAGAGAGAGAGAGAGAGAGAGAGAGAGAGAGAGAGAGAGAGAGAGAGAGAGAGAGAGAGAGAGAGAGAGTCCAAAAGCAGCACACACCACCCTCATCCAAACCATTGTTTGTATATTACTGTATCCTTCTTTTGTCTGTCTGTCTGTCTCTCTCTCTCAAAACCTGGTCAGCTTTAAAGTATAGTGCTGATGCCTGTACAGTATAGTGCTTGACACACACACACACACACACACACACACACTCTCTATCTATCTCTATCACACACATTTACACTCATACGCCATCAGGCACACTCTGACAGAAACACACTAAAGACACACTCCTCACGCATGTTTATCCCAATTAGTTTTGAAATTTTAAGACGTTCGGGCCATTAGTTTGGCGATTTATAGACCCTTAACCCCCATTTATTTTTCATCATTAAGACTTTTTGTGTCATTTAGTTGTCGATTTTTTCCTGACGAGGGATAGCGACCCTGTAATTAAAGTGGAACCGGCCTTCGGCCAGGACATTTTTCCATCGAAAAATGTAAACATTTATCTTGAAGGCGGGTCTTGGGGTATGTATTCTTAAGCGTGATGGAGGTTTAAAGAGGAAACTGAAAAAAGCATTAGAAAGCTAAATAAGTGAGCAAATAAATACGCCCATCCCCCCCACCCCCCTTAAACCTCTCCCCTTCCCCTGCTGTCCATTCATTCTCAAAGCGGGTTCACACGGACCATTTTTCTGGCTGAATTTATCGGCAACTCCGCTCTGAAAGCCGGTGAATTCAAGTGTTATCGGTCTTCAGCCTACTATAGTCGCCGAAGCGAGGCCCCAAAATACCGCCCGAAAGTAGAGGATGTCCATGAAAAAGTCGCCGATATAAAGGGCTGGTGTGACTCTAGCCCCCTGCGCCACCCTAACCCTCTCACTCACACACTCTATAGCACCAGCCCGAGTTTTTCATTTTAACCTTTTTTATCGTTTTATAGGCGTTTTGCTTTATTGAGAGAGAGAGAGAGAGAGAGAGAGAGAGAGAGAGAGAGAGAGAGAGAGAGAGAGAGAGAGAGAGAGAGAGAGATGGATAGATAAGAGAGAGAGAGAGAGAGATAGATAGATAGACAGAGAGAGAGAGAGAGAGAGAGAGCGAGAGCGGGTAGAATATATATAGAGAGAGAGAGAGAGAGAGAGAGAGATAGATAGATAGATAGATAGATAGATAGATAGATAGATAGATAGATAGACAGAGAGAGAGAGAGAGAGAGAGAGAGAGAGAGAGAGAGAGAGAGAGAGAGAGAGAGAGAGAGAGACGGGTAGAGAGAGAGAGAGAGAGAGAGAGAGAGAGAGAGAGAGAGAGAGAGAGAGAGAGAGAGAGAGAGAGAGAGAGAGGGTAGAATAAGTGATGCTGGTGTGAATGATAGAGTGGTGAGGGAGGAGGGCCGAAAATGACCATATACTGTATATACTGTAGGTGTGAATGTGACCGCATATACCGTATATGAATAGCCTCTAAGGGTAACGTTATAGTCCTTTTATATACAACAGCTTACACCTCTCTCTCTCTCTCTCTCTCTCCCTCCCTCCCTCCCTCTCCCTCCCTCCCTCCCTCCCTCTCCCTCTCTCTCTCTTTCTAGTATATATCAATCAATTATCTTCTTTGTTTCTCCTCCCATATTCCTCCCCACTTACCCACCTAACCCCTCAACCACACATACACACACACACACACACACACACACACATAAACACACATATACATACACACAAACAAACACACACACACAGGCACAGGTAATAATAATAGATCTGAATAAAGAGGATTGGTAAAGGGAGGCAGATCTCCATTAGTCTGGGGATCAATGCTGTATATAGCCGACCCTGTTCTCTCTCTCTCTCTCTCTCTGCGAATGTGTGTGCACGCGCAAGGAATCAAGCAAATGATCATCTATATGTGTCATGAATTAATATAAACACCATACGAGGAGGAGCCCTTTATTGACAACGTTTCGGAGATAGCTATCTGCGAAAACGTTGTCAACAAACTGGTGTTTACATTCAGTCTGTCACCTTTTCAAAGGTAATTTAACATATATGTATTATTACTCACAAATTCCCTTGGACCTTGCATGTATTTTGTTGGTGTTTCGTTTTAATTACGGAAAAATATATATACAGAAACTAATTTGTGAAGCCATTTTCCAACCCATCAATTAACACATAATTTACCCTTTCATGCATAGCGATTTGTAAGCATGAATAAATCCCCATAGAGTATATTTGCATAATAACATAGAGGAACTACAAAGGAAAGGAAAGGAAATCAAGCAACAGCAGATCCAACTACAATCAGCTTACCCACATTCCCTCGCGGCTCCAAACAAAAGAGTAACGGGTGGCGCTTTGTTTACATTGCGGCATCTATAGGGGGAGTCACACCATTATTTTTTTTGGAAACTTTCGTTTTCCTAATCTGGTCTGATAACTTTTGATTCTAACTTCTATAAGACTTTTCTGTGACATAAAAAAAGTCCTTAGGTGTAATTATCGACACCAAAATGCTTAGGGCTTATATATTAGTTAATTAATTTATTATTTTATTATTGTTTTAGTTTCCTCCCTTGACCCCTATCAAGCTTAACAAAATATCCTCAAGTTGCCCCTTCGAGATAAATTTTTAAATTTTTCGGTAGAAAAATGTCCCGGTCGAAGGCCGGTTCCTCCAAAATTACAGGCTTGCTATCGCTCACCAGGAAAAATCGACACCTACATGTCACGAAAGATCTTGATACTGATAAAGAAATGGGACGACAGGTCCTAAAATCGACAAACTAATGGGGCGAACGTCATAACATCTCAAAAATAATGGGGCTAAACATGAGGGAAACCGGAAACGGGGTCTATAAAAAAGCAACTGCCTCCCCCTTAACCGCATCGATATGTACCGGGACACTGTTTTATATTTATTCTGGCTAACATTAGACGATATAATCAACTTCGAAATGATCTCGACAGTCTTAAACCATTCTGTACCGGCGCCGTCCTTTGAACATTATTCTGGCTAACATTACACCATTCTGTACCGGCGTCGTCCTTTTAACATTATTCTGGCTGCTATTACACCATTCTGTACCGGCGTCGTCCTTTTAACATTATTCTGGCTGCTATTACACCATTCTGTACCGGCGCCGTCCTTTGAACATTATTCTGGCTGCTATTAAACCATTCTGTACCGGCGCCGTCCTTTGAACATTATTCTGGCTGCTATTAAACCATTCTGTACTGGCGCCGTCTTTGAACATTATTCTGGCTGCTATTAAACCATTCTGTACCGGCGCCGTCCTTTTAACATTATTCTGGCTGCTATTACACCATTCTGTACCGGCGTCGTCCTTTTAACATTATTCTGGCTGCTATTAAACCATTCTGTACCGGCGTCGTCCTTTTAACATTATTCTGGCTGCTATTACACCATTCTGTACCGGCGTCGTCCTTTGAACATTATTCTGGCTGCTATTAAACCATTCTGTACCGG
The DNA here is from genome assembly GCA_032716605.1 of Paralithodes platypus. NCBI lineage: Eukaryota > Metazoa > Arthropoda > Malacostraca > Decapoda > Lithodidae > Paralithodes > Paralithodes platypus. The sequence goes on from CM064492.1 coordinate 47,452,193, forward strand.
CGCCGTCCTTTTAACATTATTCTGGCTACTATTACACCATTCTGTACCGGCGTCGTCCTTTTAACATTATTCTGGCTGATATTACACCATTCTGTACCGGCGTCGTCCTTTTAACATTATTCTGGCTGCTATTAAACCATTCTGTACCGGCGCCGTCCTTTTAACATTATTCTGGCTACTATTACACCATTCTGTACCGGCGCCGTCCTTTGAACATTATTCTGGCTGCTATTAAACCATTCTGTACCGGCGCCGTCCTTTTAACATTATTCTGGCTGCTATTAAACCATTCTGTACCGGCGCCCCTTTTAACATTATTCTGGCTGCTATTACACCATTCTGTACCGGCGTCGTCCTTTTAACATTATTCTGGCTGCTATTACACCATTCTGTACCGGCGCCGTCCTTTTAACATTATTCTGGCTACTATTACACCATTCTGTACCGGCTTTTAACATTATTCTGGCTACTATTACACCATTCTGTACCGGCGCCGTCCTTTGAACATTATTCTGGCTACTATTACACCATTCTGTACCGGCGCCGTCCTTTGAACATTATTCTGGCTGCTATTACACCATTCTGTACCGACGCCGTCCTTTGAACATTATTCTGGCTACTATTAAACCATTCTGTACCGGCGCCGTCCTTTGAACATTATTCTGGCTACTATTAAACCATTCTGTACCGGCGCCGTCCTTTGAACATTATTCTGGCTGCTATTACACCATTCTGTACCGGCGCCGTCCTTTGAACATTATTCTGGCTGCTATTACACCATTTCATGCAGCTTAAAAAGGGGCTCCAGCAACTAACAGGTTTCAAACTATCTCACTGAATCCTTTTTACTACCACAAATCCTTCTTAGTCTGCACAACATTGTTTAAGTATACCGGTAGCTAGAATAAAATTTAAAAGACGTCGCCGGTACAGAAGGGGTTAAGGGAGTAGAAATATCAATTATCCCCTTTGACGGGCATAGAATCTTCTGAAGCTGCATAAAGTAATCTAAACATATCTAAACAAACAAAATGAGAAAGACATCATCCGTACTGAAAGGGTTAACAACACATTTTGCTACCAAATCGTCTGAAATGCCGAGCATAATCAAAATGAAGACATGACAATTTACCCTAAAAAAAAAAAAAAAAAAAAAAAAAAAAAAAAAAAAAGCCCTACACAGGCCAACATTCTCGGGGCCAATGTAAATGTTTGTCTTTAAGGGGAGATGGTCTGTTTTTCTGGACACCTTTCTCCCTCATGCTTAGCCGCTTTAGTTTTCAGATTTTAAGACGTTTGGCCCATTAGTTTGGCGATTTTAAGACCTTTCGCCCCTTTCCTTTGTCAATATTTAGACTTTTCGTGTCATTTAGGTGTCGAATTTTTCCTGGCGAGCGATAGCGATCTTTTAGTTCATGAGGAACCGGCCTTCGGCCGGGAAATTTGTCTACCGAAAAATGTACAAATCTATCTTGAAGGGGGATCCTGGGGTGTTATTTTTAAAGTCTGGTAGAGGTCTAGGGAGGAAACTAGAAAAATAATATACAAATGAACAAAAAACAATCGACCAAAAAATGAACCATCTCCCCTTAAGCAATTACGGTATAGTATTCTGGATCGATTTTGGATAGAACTTTCTTTTCAATAAATAGTATTATAGTAATGCAGTTGATGCATAGAACATTATATTATAGTATTATAGTAATGTAGTTGATGTATAGAACATTATATTATAGTATTATAGTAATGTAGTTGATGTATATTATAGTATTATAGTAATGTAGTTGATGTATAGAACATTATATTATAGTATTATAGTAATGTAGTTGATGTATAGAACATTATATTATAGTATTATAGTAATGTAGTTGATGTATAGAACATTATATTATAGTATTATAGTAATGTAGTTGATGTATAGAACATTATATTATAGTATTATAGTAATGTAGTTGATGTATAGAACATTATATTATAGTATTATAGTAATGTAGTTGATGTATAGAACATTATATTATAGTATTATAGTAATGTAGTTGATGTATAGAACATTATATTATAGTATTATAGTAATGTAGTTGATGTATAGAACATTATATATAGTATTATAGTAATGTAGTTGATGTATAGAACATTATATTATAGTATTATAGTAATGTAGTTGATGTATAGAACATTATATTATAGTATTATAGTAATGTAGTTGATGTATAGAACATTATATTATAGTATTATAGTAATGTAGTTGATGTATATTATAGTATTATAGTAATGTAGTTGATGTATAGAACATTATATTATAGTATTATAGTAATGTAGTTGATGTATAGAACATTATATTATAGTATTATAGTAATGTAGTTGATGTATAGAACATTATATTATAGTATTATAGTAATGTAGTTGATGTATAGAACATTATATTATAGTATTATAGTAATGTAGTTGATGTATAGAACATTATATTATAGTATTATAGTAATGTAGTTGATGTATAGAACATTATATTATAGTATTATAGTAATGTAGTTGATGTATAGAACATTATATTATAGTATTATAGTAATGTAGTTGATGTTAGAACATTATATTATAGTATTATAGTAATGTAGTTGATGTATATTATAGTATTATAGTAATGTAGTTGATGTATAGAACATTATATTATAGTATTATAGTAATGTAGTTGATGTATATTATAGTATTATAGTAATGTAGTTGATGTATAGAACATTATATTATAGTATTATAGTAATGTAGTTGATGTATATTATAGTATTATAGTAATGTAGTTGATGTATAGAACATTATATTATAGTATTATAGTAATGTAGTTGATGTATAGAACATTATATTATAGTATTATAGTAATGTAGTTGATGTATATTATAGTATTATAGTAATGTAGTTGATGTATAGAACATTATATTATAGTATTATAGTAATGTAGTTGATGTATAGAACATTATATTATAGTATTATAGTAATGTAGTTGATGTATATTATAGTATTATAGTAATGTAGTTGATGTATAGAACATTATATTATAGTATTATAGTAATGTAGTTGATGTATATTATATTATAGTATTATAGTAATGTAGTTGATGTATATTATAGTATTATAGTAATGTATTTGAAGTATAGAACATTATAGTATTATAGTATTATAGTAATGTAGTTGATGTATATTATAGTATTATAGTAATGTAGTTGATGTATAGAACATTATATTATAGTATTATAGTAATGTAGTTGATGTATATTATAGTATTATAGTAATGTAGTTGATGTATAGAACATTATATTATAGTATTATAGTAATGTAGTTGATGTATATTATAGTATTATAGTAATGTAGTTGATGTATAGAACATTATATTATAGTATTATAGTAATGTAGTTGATGTATAGAACATTATATTATAGTATTATAGTAATGTAGTTGATGTATATTATTATAGTATTATAGTAATGTAGTTGATGTATAGAACATTATATTATAGTATTATAGTAATGTAGTTGATGTATATTATAGTATTATAGTAATGTAGTTGATGTATATTATAGTATTATAGTAATGTAGTTGATGTATAGAACATTATATTATAGTATTATAGTAATGTAGTTGATGTATAGAACATTATATTATAGTATTATAGTAATGTAGTTGATGTATAGAACATTATATTATAGTATTATAGTAATGTAGTTGATGTATAGAACATTATATTATAGTATTATAGTAATGTAGTTGATGTATAGAACATTATATTATAGTATTATAGTAATGTAGTTGATGTATAGAACATTATATTATAGTATTATAGTAATGTAGTTGATGTATAGAACATTATATTATAGTATTATAGTAATGTAGTTGATGTATATTATAGTATTATAGTAATGTAGTTGATGTATAGAACATTATATTATAGTATTATAGTAATGTAGTTGATGTATATTATAGTATTATAGTAATGTAGTTGATGTATAGAACATTATATTATAGTATTATAGTAATGTAGTTGATGTATAGAACATTATATTATAGTATTATAGTAATGTAGTTGATGTATATTATAGTATTATAGTAATGTAGTTGATGTATAGAACATTATATTATAGTATTATAGTAATGTAGTTGATGTATATTATAGTATTATAGTAATGTAGTTGATGTATAGAACATTATATTATAGTATTATAGTAATGTAGTTGATGTATATTATAGTATTATAGTAATGTAGTTGATGTATAGAACATTATATTATAGTATTATAGTAATGTAGTTGATGTATATTATAGTATTATAGTAATGTAGTTGATGTATAGAACATTATATTATAGTATTATAGTAATGTAGTTGATGTATAGAACATTATATTATAGTATTATAGTAATGTAGTTGATGTATAGAACATTATATTATAGTATTATAGTAATGTAGTTGATGTATAGAACATTATATTATAGTATTATAGTAATGTAGTTGATGTATATTATAGTATTATAGTAATGTAGTTGATGTATAGAACATTATATTATAGTATTATAGTAATGTAGTTGATGTATAGAACATTATATTATAGTATTATAGTAATGTAGTTGATGTATATTATAGTATTATAGTAATGTAGTTGATGTATAGAACATTATATTATAGTATTATAGTAATGTAGTTGATGTATAGTATATTATAGTATTATAGTAATGTAGTTGATGTATAGAACATTATATTATAGTATTATAGTAATGTAGTTGATGTATATTATAGTATTATAGTAATGTAGTTGATGTATAGAACATTATATTATAGTATTATAGTAATGTAGTTGATGTATAGAACATTATATTATAGTATTATAGTAATGTAGTTGATGTATAGAACATTATATTATAGTATTATAGTAATGTAGTTGATGTATAGAACATTATATTATAGTATTATAGTAATGTAGTTGATGTATAGAACATTATATTATAGTATTATAGTAGTTGATGTATAGAACATTATATTATAGTATTATAGTAATGTAGTTGATGTATAGAACATTATATTATAGTATTATAGTAGTTGATGTATAGAACATTATATTATAGTATTATAGTAATGTAGTTGATGTATAGAACATTATATTATTCGTATAGTAATGTAGTTGATGTATAGAACATTATTATAGTATTATAGTAATGTAGTTGATGTATCATTATATTAGTATTATAGTAATGTAGTTGATGTATCTATTATAGTATTTATAGTAATGTAGTTGATGTATATTATATTATAGTAATGTAGTTGATGTATAGAACATTATATTATAGTATTAATGTAGTTGATGTATAGAACATTATATTATAGTATTATAGTAATGTAGTTGATGTATAGAACATTATATTATAGTATTATAGTAATGTAGTTGATGTATATTATAGTATTATAGTATGTAGTTGATGTATAGAACATTATATTATAGTATTATAGTAATGTAGTTGATGTATATTATAGTATTATAGTAATGTAGTTGATGTATAGAACATTATATTATAGTATTATAGTAATGTAGTTGATGTATATTATAGTATTATAGTAACGTAGTTGATGTATATTATAGTATTATAGTAATGTAGTTGATGTATAGAACATTATATTATAGTATTATAGTAATGTAGTTGATGTATAGAACATTATATTATAGTATGTAGTTGATGTATATTATAGTATTAGTAATGTAGTTGATGTATATATTATAGTATTATAGTAATGTAGTTGATGTATAGAACATTATATTATAGTTATTAAGTAATGTAGTTGATGTATATATTATAGTATTATAGTAATGTAGTTGATGTATAGATTATATTAGTATTATAGTAATGTAGTTGATGTAGAACATTATATTATAGTATTATAGTGTAGTTGATGTATATTATAGTATTATAGTAATGTAGTTGATGTATAGAACATTATATTATAGTATTATAGTAATGTAGTTGATGTATATATTTATATATTATAGTAATGTAGTTGATGTATAGAACATTATATTATAGTATTATAGTAATGTAGTTGATGTATATTAGTATTATAGTAATGTCGTTGATGTATCTATTAGTATTATAGTAATGTAGTTGATGTATAGAATTATTAGTATTATATGTAGTTGATGTATATTATAGTATTATAGTAATGTAGTTGATGTATAGAACATTATATTATTGATGTATATTAGTATATTATAGTATTATAGTTATGTAGTTGATGTATAGAACATTATATTATAGTATTATAGTAATGTAGTTGATGTATATTATAGTATTATAGTAATGTAGTTGATGTATATTATAGTATTATTAGTAGTATGTATAGAACATTATTTATAGTCTTAGTAATGTAGTTGATGTATATTATAGTATTATAGTAATGTAGTTGATGTATTATTATAGTAATGTAGTTGATGTATAGAAATTATATTCTATTATAGTAATGTAGTTGATGTATAGTTATAGTATTATATCGTAATGTAGTTGATGTATAGAACATTATATTATAGTATTATAGTAATGTAGTTGATGTATAGAACATTATATTATTATTATTGTTCTATATATAGTATTATAGTAATGTATTTGAAGTATAGAACATTATAGTATTGTAGTTAATGTAATAGAACATTATATATATAGTAATGTAGTTGATGTAGTTATAGTTATATTATAGTATATGTATATGTATTAGTAATGTAGTTGATGTATATATAGTATTATAGTAATGTAGTTGATGTATATTATAGTATTATAGTAATGTAGTTGATGTATAGAACATTATATTATAGTATTATAGTAATGTAGTTGATGTATATTATAGTATTATAGTAATGTAGTTGATGTATAGAACATTATATTATAGTATTATAGTAATGTAGTTGCTGTATATTCTATAGTATTAGTAGTTGATGTATAGAACATTATATTATAGTATTATAGTAATGTAGTTGATGTATAGAACATTATATTATAGTATTATTAGTTAGTTGATGTAATTCTAGTATTATAGTAATGTAGTTGATGTATAGAACATTATATTATAGTATTATAGTAATGTAGTTGATGTATAGAACATTATATTATAGTATTATAGTAATGTAGTTGATGTATAGAACATTATATTAATAAGTTCGTTTTGGCTTGAGACTATGGTATCCCGAGTGTACAGATGCTCACATAAGTTCTGTTCCTCCTATTCACAAAAATATAACGCACATATTGATTTACATGTGTAGTTTAGTATGCAGTGGCTAACTCATCTGATTAGTCAACTGCTAATTAAAAGAAACAACACTCGCAATTCATCCAGACTAATTTACTGTCATACATAAAATCACGACATGATGGAGTTCTCGAAAACGAGCTCCAGTCCTGACGCAATTCTTGACTTACAGTGTGCTGGCTTAATATTCCAGAAGAGTTGATAGCCTCTGAAGTCCCATTTTATAATACTAATAATCACGACGAGGAACAGAACTTACGTGGGCAACTGTACAGCACCCGCTAACCACTCAGCCAGCAAAACTGACAATTGAAAGAAACCACACTCACAATTCATCCACACTATTTTACCTCCATACATAAGATCACGAACGGAACTTACGTGGGCGACTGTACAGCTCCCTCTAACCCCTCAGCCAGCAAGTCTCCCCGCAGTTTGTTTACATCCAGTGGCTCCCCCCCCCCCCCCACCCCCTCAACCCCCTAGCTACCTATAAATACCGGTACCCTCCCTCGCCCGGCAAAAATACACCATGACAAAAGAGCATCACCTGCATACCTATTCCATACGAGGGTGTCATTTGAATGGTATACTGTCTAAATCCACAATAAAACTATGTATTGTATTCATTGCACAACCATTTCTCTCCATACATCAACACAGATAGTTATAATTGCAAAAATAAAAACATAGGGAGTCCACGAATTCTTATGAGTGGACTAGAGACTATGGCATCCGAGTGTACTACCTAGGAGTATAATTTGTTGTTGTTTTGTTTTTAGCTTAATTATTTAATATAATATGTAGCATTTATTTATTTTTTAGTATTAAGTATTAGGTTTAGAGCGGTGGAAATGAGTTACTTGAGAAGTGCGTGCGGAGTTACATGGAGGGATAGACAGACGAATGAGGAAGTAAGAAGGAAGTGTGGTGTGGAGGTAGATGTGCTGGAAAGTGTGAAAAGGAACAACTTGAGATGGTTCGGCCATATGGAACGTATGGAAAGCGAGAGAATGACTAAGAGGGTGTACGAGAGCGAAGTGGAAGGACAGAGAGGGAGAGGTGCACCGAAGGAGAGGTGGAAGGATGGAGTGAGGAATTATATGGATGAAGGCGGTGCTGGTTGGGAGGAGGGGCGTCGACTAACTGGGGACAGAGGTGCATGGGCGCGGTTCGTTTGTGGCCACCCCTTCGGGGATCACGGCGTCAGGCAATAGATAGATAGATAGATTAGGTTTAGCGTTATTAGTACTAAAATATGATTACATTATATTTGCTTATTCAGTTATTACAAGATGATTGTTCATCAAAGAGCTGGGTAGAAATTTGTAATGGGAAATCTACTTATTAAACATTGTAATGTATGTATACGATTTGACCAAATACACTTTCAATCAATCAATCAATCAATACAATCTCCGTGAACAATTTAACTCCCACAAATCCTTCCTAAACAGCATGAAATCGTAGTGCCAGCCAGAAAGAGCCACATAGAAAGACAAAATAAATATAAGTGAGAGTGGCGTCATCGGTTTGTTTACATCCCGTATATTCCCCCAGAGCTGCCTATAAATACCCTCCCTCGTCCGGCAAAAACATCATTGCCTTCAAACCTCCTATCTGCTCTTAGGGGAAGATGTGCCGTTTTTGGGGTCTATTAATTAATTTATTCCTTTATTTCTTAGTTTCCTCGCTAGACCTCCATCAAACTTAGAAAAACACTCCCTAGACCTCCCTTCATGATAAATTTGTAAATTTTTCGATAGAAAACTGTCCCGGCCGAAGGCTAATTCCTCTTAAAATTTCAGGCTCCCTGTCGCTCGCCAGGAAAAAATCGACACCTAAATGGCACGAAAGGTATTAAAATTGACAACGAAATGGGGCGAAAGGTGTTATAATCGCCAAACTAATCGGCCGAATGTCATATAATCTCAAAACAAATGGGGCGTAACACGAGGGAGAAAGGGGACCAGCAAAAAGACCCATCTCTCCTTAATAGTTGGGGGTATCATAGAAATGTTTAGTCTAGTAGTATCAGCCTCTTAGATGGTTCACGTTTAGGTATTCTCCTTTATTGACCGTACAGTATAGCAGGACACACTTTCATTATATTCTGGCTATTATTAAACGATTATATTAAGCTTAGAAGGCGTATGTGGGAGTCAGAAAGATTAATTAGGTTATAATTTACGGCTTTGATGGCTATAGGCCCTTAACAAGCTGTATCAAAGGTGAATTAAGTCATATAGTACCGGTACGGCTTTGATGGCGTGAGGCCCTTTCTAAGCTGCATAAAATAGCATAATATTAGTCTGAATAAGACGAAAATACCGCGATCATACGGAAGTGGTTAAGCATCCACTGACGTCACAACCCCCCCTCCCCACCACACCCCTACCCCCCACAACATCTCTCCTCCCACACAAACCTCCCCACCCCTCGTCCATCTCACAACACCTCCCCACACCCCCTCTAACCTTCTCCTCCCTCTCCACAACACCTACCCACCCTCATAACCTTCTCCTCCCCCACACCACACCTCCCCACCCCAACAACCCCTAATCCCTCCATCACCCCACTACAGTATCCCCAGCACACCTATCTCTCCTCCCCTTCACTATCTCCACCTATATCCTCCACTACACCATTCTTCCCCATCCCTCCCACCCCCATTCCCCCCCAAAACACTCCCTACCTCCCCCATAACACCCCCTCCCTCCACCCTACATCCCCTCCACCTCATCCCTCCACCCTCTACAGACACACTACATCTTCCACCCCCATCCTGCCAACCCCACATTCCCCCCACAACACCCCCTCCCCTCATAACTCTCCTTCCTACACCCTACATCCCCCCCACGCACTACATCTTCCACCCCCATCCTGCCAACCCCACATTCCCCCCACAACACCTCCTTCCTCCCCCATAACACCCCCTCCCCTCATAACACCCCCTTCCTCCACCCTACATCCCCCATGCACTACATCTTCCTCCCCCATCCTGCCAACCCCACTTTCCCCCCCCCCCTTCTTCCTCCCCACCATAACACCCCTTCCAGCCCACATCCCTCAAAATCTCCTGCTCCCCCCCCCCCCAACCCCCCCCCCCCCCGGTCCCATCTTCCCCCCCAGACATGCTAAAGGTCTCGTTATACATTATAGAAACGGACCCACAAATTCCGATGTACGAGATTTTGGCGCTCTTTCAGTACGGGTGACGTCTTTCTTGTGGTATTTCGGTGAAATTGCTAGATGATTTGCCTTAGTTTAGGAAAGATGTCTAGCACTAAAGAGACTATACAATATCTCGACCGACCCTTGTAATTACCACAGATCCTTCCTAAGCTGCATATAAACGTCCAAATATAACTAGCTAAAATATAAACTACATTCCCATTACTCAAAGGATTAAACCCGGTATCACACGAGCGCCTTTTTGCTCCAACGTTTTTCGTCAACACTGGTCTGGCAGCATTTGAGGTCAACTTTTCAAATACCGTACTAATGTCACGCAAATGAATCTATCTTCAGTCTAGTTTCCGATACTAGTGTAAAAGATCGCCGAAACGTTGAGGGAGAAACGTTGACTATCGGAAAATTACGAAACTATACCCTATTTCTTTTCAACTGACGGTAAATTACAAAGTTTCCATCAAGATATCTCAGTTATTTTGAAGAGTTTGTAGTGAAATATGGTGCTAATTATATAAACTTGGTCTTAATATGATGCAGAGACATGGTAATTTCACAAATTTCCATTACGTATTGATAAATTAGCTGCTAAGGGATTCAATTAGCTGCTAAGGGATTCAATTAGCTGCTAAGGGATTCAATTAGCTGCTAAGGGATTCAATTAGCTGCTAAGGGATTCAATTAGCTGCTAAGGGATTCAATTAGCTGCTAAGGGATTCAATTAGCTGCTAAGGGATTCAATTAGCTGCTAAGGGATTCAATTAGCTGCTAAGGGATTCAATTAGCTGCTAAGGGATTCAATTAGCTGCTAAGGGATTCAATTAGCTGCTAAGGGATTCAATCTACCGTCAGCTGAAATGAAACAGAGTACCAGAATAGTTCTCGTGTCATATCCCGTTAAGGGGACATAGTTCACTTTTTGGGCGATTTTTGCATGTATTCATTATTTTTCTAGTTTCCTCCCTAGATCTCCATCAAATTAAAAAAGAAACATCCATTAGATCCCCTTTCTAGATTAATTTGTACATTTTTCTGTAGAAAAATGTCCCGGCCGATGGCCGATTCTTCCAACTAATATTACAAGCTCACTATCGTTCGCCAGGGAAAAAATCGAAACCTATATAGCACGAAAGGTCTAAATATTGACGAAGAAATGGGGTGAAAGGTCTTAAAATCGACTAACTAATGGGGCAAACATCTTAACATCTGAAAACTAATGGGGCTAAAAATGAGGGAGAAAGTGGTCCAGAAAACCGGCCCATCCCTCCTTAACTCACGATCTTATCCTATGAAATAACTAAAATTATTATTGTTATCAATATTTAGTAATATCACTATGATTTACAAGCCATGACAACAACGTCAGTCATTTGTTCGAGCCTTAGATCAACCCTTTGAAGATTATGACGCATTTTGACAGTTTATTCTGGCTATCATTAAACGATTTTATACAGGTTAGGACAGATTTTATACAGCTTAGGACAGATTTTATACAGCTTAGGACAGATTTTGGGGAATTAAAAGGGTAAATATTATCTCAATTAACCCTTTGGCTTCCAAATACCCTTCTTAATCTGAATAGAATCGTTTAATAATAACCAGAATAAACTGTCAAAATGGAGCAGGATCCTCATAGGGTTAAATATGTTGACTTCACTAAAAATCTGCTTTCAACTTAAGGAGTGTCACCTGCTTTTTCGGAACCTCCTTCTCCCTCATGTATATCCCTATTAGTTGTGAGATTTTAAGCCGTTCGCCCCATTAGTTTGGCGTTTTTCAGAACTTTTGTCCTATTTCTTTACCAATATTAAGACCTTTCGTGCCATTTAGGTGTCAAATTTTTTCTGGCGAGCGATAGCGAGCCGGTATTTTAAGAGGAATCGGCCTTCGGCCGGGACAAATTTCTACCGAAAAATGTACACATATATATAGAAGGGGGATCTTGGGGGTGTTTTTAAAAAGTTTGATAGAGGTTTGGAGAGCAAACTAAACCCCCTCCTTAAACCATTGAGCCGAACCAGTAATTCATGCTGCATAATACCATCTGGGGCCCCTTAAAAATGTCAGCCTTTTCCAGCGCCAGGAAGTACGGCTATATTTAGAACCCCCTAGGTGTAGAACTGCTAACTCATGGTACACCCGCATCTAAAAGTTCGAGGACAATTTGGATGAAAAACTGTATGCATTTAAACGAGAAACACACACAAATCGGACAATCTTACGAACGGAATCAAAGCGCAAGAGTAATGAGGGGGACTGGACGCAAATTACAACAGTCTAAACAAATATTCTTCATCTTCAAATTACCCAGTTCTCCATCTAATCTGTCGTGAACTATTGCCTTCGACTGTACAACCTTTAGAGTGAGATCATGCTGTGCTGAAATAGATCCCAGACTGAGCTCTCTTATCGCTGCCTGGAGGTATAGATATATCTGAATACATTGGCAGATTTGGTTCACAGAAATAGTTGTTATGGCTCAAATTCCCTTTAGGTATTTTTTTTTATAGGTTGAACCAAAATGCATAGTACTAAAATAGCATATATGACACGGGCCGGGATGTTCTATACTATACTACAGGTATATATATATATATATATATATATATATATATATATATATATATATATATACGGTATATATGAGTATACAAATTGCATAAATATGCATACTCAGAATCGTAGATAATGTTACGAACACACATTCTTATATTGTTTATAAGGCAACACCCAAACACACACACACACACACACACACACACACACACACACACACACACACACACATAATAACCAGGTACTTGTGACAACCTCACACACACACACACACACACACACACAATAACCAGGTACTTGTGACAACCTCCCCTCCATAACTTTACTGTCACTCTCCCAAGGTAACACCACAACTAGCAGGACGTATACAGCTCAAAGGACGTTAAAGGTAAACCCTAGGACAAAATTAATATTAGGATCCTTTCACACTCCTCCACCAGCTAAAACGAACCCGTCAATTTTTTTTGTTTTTTTAACGTATGTGCATGGAAGAGACTGAAGCAGGCTGCCTGTAACAAGTGTCTCCCCCAAAACCAAAACAGTGACAGTGAGCCAAATTCAAGGTACGTTGGGGTCAAAATGCCTGGACACGCGAAGTTAAAAGCAGTCTTAGTCATAGGATGAAGGACAAATTAATTGAAGAATTGAGTTCCAGAGTTGAATTGTATAGTAGAAGAAAGACAGAACATTGGTTAATTCTTAGGTTGGAGAGCTGGAGAGAATAGGAGTGGGATTGTATTGAAAGGCGGCTGCCTACCACTCGCCGTAAGGGAGAACACTTAGCAAAAATATATAATAACAATACAAAAAAATAATATATAATAATCCCCCCTTCAGAAGAAATCAAGGAGATGTATTCCAGCGACCGTAAACAAAGAGTCGGTAATAAGGCCCTTTAAACCCGGGGAATCAATATATGCTGACTACACAGTATGTTTCTACCTCACACAGGAACACGGGTTATATTATCAATCAGCTGAGGGTCTTTTGTACAGTCGCCAATATGAGTTCCGGTGATCTACAGTACCGGTATGTGATTTTATGTAAACACAAGAAAAAGTAAATAGATAAAACAAAGTTCTGCTCATCAATGTGACTTCATGGACAATGTTTTGTTCTGTTCATCTCTGTGATATTATGTAAACAATTATGATTAATAGACGGGTGCAGACCTGTAAATTTAACAAAAAATAACATGAATAATAGACGAGTGTACTGTAGTCATTTAAATTTCACAATAATAGTATGAATAACTAAACAGCAGATCTACACACTAGTGACACTACATCGCAGAATTACACACTACACAGCAGATACTACACACTACACAGCAGCCACTACACACTACACAGCAGATACTACACACTACACAGCAGATACTACACAACACACAGCAGACACTACACAATACACAGCAGACACTACAAACTACACAACAGATACTACACACTAAACAGCAGATACTACACACTACACAGCAGATACTACACACTACACAGCAGATACAGTACTACACACTACACAACAGACACTACACACTACACAGCAGATACTACACACTACACAGCAGCCACTACACACTACACAGCAGATACTACACACTACACGGCAGACACTACACACTACACATCAGATACTACACAATACACAGCAGATACTACACATTACAGAGCAGATACTACAGACTACACAGCAGATACTACACACTACACAGAAGATACTACACACTACAGAGCAGATACTACACACTACAGAGCAGATACTACACACTACAGAGCAGATACTACACACTACAGAGCAGATACTACACGCTTCACAGCATATACTACACACTACACAGCAGATACTACACACTACACAGTAAACACTACACAGCAGATACTACACACTACACAGCAGAAACTACACACTACACATCAGATACTACACACTACACAGCAGATACTACACACTACACAGCAGATACTACGCACTACACAGCAGATACTACATATACTACACAGTAAATACCACACACTACACACCAGATACTACACACTACACAGCAGACACTACACACTACACAGCATCTACTACCTACTACACAGCAGACACTACACACTACACAGCAGATACTACACACAAAACAGCAAACACTACACAACAGATACAACACACTACACAACGCCCACTACACAGCACACACTACGTAAGATACACTAAAGAGGACACAAACTACACACTACACACCATACATTATAAACTACACCACACATTAAGTTATAAATTATACACTAAAAAAGAGACACTACACAAAATACGCTACACATGCCACACTATAATAATAATAATAATAATAATAATAATAATAATAATAATCGATTTTTCCTCCATAATGCAGTAATGAATCCGATACACTATATTTTGGAAGGAGTCACTAAAGGGGAGAGCTTAGTTTTTCTGGACCCCCTTCTACCTCATATTTAGCCCCATTTATTTTGTGATATTAATAAGTTGTTGTTGTTGTTGTTGTTGTTGTTCCCCAAGCTGCCTGGACGAACAGCCCCAAGGCCCCGAGCAAGGCCAAGGCCATAACCGAGCGCCCCCACAGAACCCTCCCTGCCGACCACAATAAAGCCTGGGTGACCGAAGCCACTCCATGGCGGGGAGCTGAGGAGGGTGCGGAAACGCCCGGGAAACCAAAGACCCACCCAGGGCCATGTGCCCCTCAGCAATTATGAAGAGAAAGTTGAGGGGCAAAGGAAAAATGTGACGCTTTGGCTTCCAATCTTGGTAGATTGGGAAGAGACGCTGTCACTTGAGATCTAGAAAACATATAAGTAAAAGGAACAGTCAGAGTAAGCTATGGGTATGGCAGAGATCGCTCAGTTCTCACTCTGATAGATCAGCCCATCACCACATGACTAGAACCCAATCCTCTCAGCATCAGCTAGGAAAGGCCCTAGAAAGCCGCTTTTGGCGGTGGGATAGCTCCCCTATTTCGGGCACCCGCCATAAGTTAGCCCCATTAGTTTGTCAATATTAAGCCTAGTGCACTGCTATAATTGTATGAGTATATGTATTATGAGTCTAGTTCACTGCTTTGAATGTACGAGTATATTTATTGTAAGTCTAGTGCGCTACTTTGAATGTATGAGTATATTTCTTATGAGCCTAGTGCACTGCTTTGAATGTATGAGTATACTGTATTTATTGTAAGTCTAGTGCATTACTTTGAATGTATGAGTATATCCATTATGAGTCTAGTGCACTACTTTGAATGTATGAGTATATCCATTATGAGTCTAGTGCATTACTTTGAATGTATGAGTATATCCATTATGAGTCTAGTGCACTACTTTGAATGTATGAGTATATCCATTATGAGTCTAGTGCACTACTTTGAATGTATGAGTATATCCATTATGAGTCTAGTGCACTACTTTGCATGTATGAGTATATCCATTATGAGTCTAGTGCACTACTTTGAATGTATGAGTATATCCATTATGAGTCTAGTGCACTACTTTGAATGTATGAGTATATCCATTATGAGTCTAGTGCACTACTTTGAATGTATGAGTATATCCATTATGAGTCTAGTGCACTACTTTGCATGTATGAGTATATCCATTATGAGTCTAGTGCACTACTTTGAATGTATGAGTATATCCATTATGAGTCTAGTGCACTACTTTGAATGTATGAGTATATCCATTATGAGTCTAGTGCATTACTTTGAATGTATGAGTATATCCATTATGAGTCTAGTGCACTACTTTGAATGTATGAGTATATCCATTATGAGTCTAGTGCACTACTTTGAATGTATAAGTATATCCATTATGAGTCTAGTGCACTACTTTGAATGTATGAGTATATCCATTATGAGTCTAGTGCACTACTTTGCATGTATGAGTATATCCATTATGAGTCTAGTGCATTACTTTGAATGTATGAGAATATCCATTATGAGTCTAGTGCACTATTGTGAATGAATGAGTATATCCATTATGAGTCTAGTGCACTACTTTGCATGTATGAGTATGTCCATTATGAGTCTAGTGCATTGCTTTGAATGTATGAGTATGTCCATTATGAGTCTAGTGCACTACTTTGAATGTATGAGTATGTCCATCATGAGTCTAGTGCACTGCTTTGAATGTATGAGTATGTCCATTATGAGTCTAGTGCATTACGTTGAATGTATGAGTATATCCATTATGAGTCTAGTGCATTATTGTGAATGTATGAGTATATCCATTATGAGTCTAGTGCACTACTTTGATTGTATGAGTATATCCATTATGAGTCTAGTGCACCGCTTTGATTGTATGAGTATATCCATTATGAGTCTAATGCACTACTTTGAATGTATGAGTATATCCATTATGAGACTAGTGCATTATTTTGAATGTATGAGTATATATTATGAGTCTTGTGCACTACTTTGATTGTACGAGTATTTACTTGATAAGCCTAGTGCACGGCTTTAAATAAATCGATGGGTATCTGTACTGGAACACAAGGCACACGAAAACACATCAGGAGAACTCGGCCTCTGGGAGTAGTCGGACTAAGAGAATTCGGCCTCTAAGAGAATTCGATCTCCACGAGAATTCGGCCTCTAACAGAATTCGGCCTCTAAGAGAACTCGGCCTTTAAGAGAATTCGGCCTCTAAGAGAATTCGACCTCTAAGAGAACTCGGCCTCTAAGAGAATTCGGCCTCTAAGAGAATTCGACCTCTAAGAGAATTCTGCCTCTAAGAGAATTCGACCTAGAAGAGAATTCTGCCTCTAAGATAATTCAATCTTTAAGAGACTTCGGCCTCTAAAAGAATTCGACCTCTAAGAGAATTCTGCCTCTAAGAGAATTCTGCCTCTACGAGAAATCGGCCTCTAAGATAATTCAATCTTTAAGAGATTTCGGCCTCTAAGAGAATTCGGACTCTACGAGAAATCAGCCTCTAAGATAATTCAATCTTTAAGAGAATTCGGCCTCTACGGGAATTCGGCTTCTACGGGAATTCGGCCTCTAAGATAATTCGGCCTCTACGAGAATTCGGCCTCTAAGAAAATTCGGCCTCTAAGAGAATTCGGCCTCTACGAGAATTCGGCCTCTACGAGAATTCGGTCTCTACGAGAATTCGGCCTCTAAGAGAATTCGGCCTCTAAGAGAATTCGGCCTCTAAGAGAATTCAGCCTCTAAGAGAATTCGGCCTTTGTAGATGTCGATTTTATCTATAGCAAGCGATAGCGAGCATGTAATTTTGGAGGCCGGGAAATTTGTCTAACGAAATATGTAAAAATGTATCTCGAAGGGAGGGTGTGTGTGTGTGTGTTTTTTTTTTTTTTTTTTTTTTTTTTTTTTAGCTTGACGGAAGTCTAGAGAGCAAATCAACCTCACTCTCTCCTTTAGATAAACTTCTGCTGAATGTCTATGGGTGGATGGATGTCTACCTAGACATATCCTGGGTAATAGCTGTTGCCAGGTTGCAAGACCTCTTTTGTTGCCAGTGTGGTATGGTGGTTAGCACGAGTGCCTGTTGATCACAAGGTCCATGGTTCGAGTCCCGGGTGGTTTGTATGAGATTTTTCTCAAGTGGCATTACTTGGTTTAAAGATTAAAAACCTATAACCTAATCCTTTTTGTACCGTCCTTTTAATTTTATTCTGGCTACTATTAGATGATTTTATTCTGGCTACTATTAGATGATTTTATTCATCTTAAAAAGGACCTCCAGCAATTAACAGGCTTCGAACTATCTCACCCCCTATTACTACAACAGATCCTTCTTAATCTGCAAAAAATCGTCTAAATATAGCTAGCATCAAATTAAAAAGACGTCACCGGTACAGAAAGAATTAAGAGGGCTCAAGTATAGTTGAAAATATCTGCCTCTCCACTAAACACACTAATCGTATCCTACAACTATTTAATACAGTTGAAAATATCCGCCTCTCCACTAAACACACTAATTGTATCCTACATCTATTTAATACAGTTGAAGATATCCGCCTCTCCACTAAACACACTAATCGTATCCTACATCTATTTAATACAGTTGATTTAAATATCCGCCTCTCCACTAAACACACTAATTGTAACATACATCTATTTAATACAGTTGATTTAAATATCCGCCTCTCCACTAAACACACTAATTGTATCCTACATCTATTTAATACAGTTGAAAATATCCGCCTCTCCACTAAACACACTAATCGTATCCTACATCTATTTAATACAGTTGATTTAAATATCCGCCTCTCCACTAAACACACTAATTGTATCCTACATCTATTTAATAGTTGAAAATATCCGCCTCTCCACTAAACACACTAATCGTATCCTACATCTATTTAATACAGTTGAAGATATCCGCCTCTCCACTAAACACACTAATCGTATCCTACATCTATTTAATACAGTTGAAAATATCCGCCTCTCCACTAAACACACTAATCGTATCCTACATCTATTTAATACAGTTGAACATATCCGCCTCTCCACTAAACACACTAATCGTATCCTACATCTATTTAATACAGTTGCAGATATCCGCCTCTCCACTAAACACACTAATCGTATCCTACATCTATTTAATACAGTTGCAGATATCCGCCTCTCCACTAAACACACTAATCGTATCCTACATCTATTTAATACAGTTGCAGATATCCGCCTCTCCACTAAACACACTAATCGTATCCTACATCTATTTAATACAGTTGCAGATATCCGCCTCTCCACTAAACACACTAATCGTATCCTACATCTATTTAATAGTTGCAGATATCCGCCTCTCCACTAAACACACTAATCGTATCCTACATCTATTTAATACAGTTGCAGATATCCGCCTCTCCACTAAACACACTAATCGTATCCTACATCTATTTAATACAGTTGCAGATATCCGCCTCTCCACTAAACACACTAATCGTATCCTACATCTATTTAATACAGTTGCAGATATCCGCCTCTCCACTAAACACACTAATCGTATCCTACATCTATTTAATACAGTTGCAGATATCCGCCTCTCCACTAAACACACTAATCGTATCCTACATCTATTTAATACAGTTGCAGATATCCGCCTCTCCACTAAACACACTAATCGTATCCTACATCTATTTAATACAGTTGCAGATATCCGCCTCTCCACTAAACACACTAATCGTATCCTACATCTATTAATACAGTTGCAGATATCCGCCTCTCCACTAAACACACTAATCGTATCCTACATCTATTTAATACAGTTGCAGATATCCGCCTCTCCACTAAACACACTAATCGTATCCTACATCTATTTAATACAGTTGCAGATATCCGCCTCTCCACTAAACACACTAATCGTATCCTTTATCCATAATATTATATAATATACAGTATAGTTGACAATGTTGGCCCCTACACTAACATTTATCCATAATATTATATAATATACAATATAGTTGACAATGTTGGCCCCTACACTAACATGTTTTAAGGGGAGATGGGCGTGTTTATTTGTTTATTAATTCATCTTATTATTATCTTTTTAGTTTCCTCGCTAGACCTCTATCAAGCTGAAACACCAAAAGACCCACCTTCAAGATAAATTTGTACAATTTTCGATAGAAAAATGTCCTGGCCAGAGGCCAGTTACTATTATATTACAGGCTTGCTATCGCTCGTGAGGAATAAAAACGACACCTAAACTCTACGAAAGGTCTTAAAATTGTCAAACAAATGGGGCTAAACACGAGGGAGAAGGGAGGCTCGAGAAACATACCATCCACCCTTAATCGTATCCTTCATCCATACAAATATATATAAATAATACAAAAAAAAACAAAAAAAAAATTCTGCCTCTACCCTAAAATCAATAATCGCATCCTTCATTCATAAAGTTGTAATTATATATAGTAATCTATTTTTTATACAAATTTCACCACACCACCAAATACCTCCAATTAAATGAATGAAAGCATATATTATGTGATCCACCGGGATTCAAACCTGGGTTATCACACACAGATTTTTAGACACCTTAACCATTACACCACCAAGACCAAAACCAAAATGTCTGCCTAAACACTGTAATCGTATCCTGTATCCGTAGAATGATATGACTTTCCCGGTTGAAGTAATAGGTATAGATATGTAGTGTATGTTCTTAAGGGGGGTCACCGGCTTTTTTTTCTTTCTCTCCTTTTCTCTCTTTCCCTGGCTTGTATCTATTCGGCCCCATTCAGCCAACTGTTTTAAGACGTTAACCCGATCTAGGTGTCGATTTCTTCCTGGCGAGCGATAGCGAGCCAGCATTATATGGAGAAATCCGTCTTCGCCGGAGACATTTTTTCTATCGAAAAATTTACAAATTTAGCTTGCTGTCAAAACAAAAATATATACAGTACATGCTGGCTCGCTACCGCTCGCCAGGAAAATATTCACACCTGGATGGGGGTAAACATCTTAAAACAGTAGGCAGAATGGGCCCGAATGGATAAAAGCCAAAGAGAGAGGGAGAGAAAGAGAAGAACAAAGCGAGGTGGGCTCCCTTAAGTCGGTGTCACACTAGCTCATTTTCCGGCAATTGTCGATGAGCAAGTTTGTTCTCGTACTATTTGGAGGTTCTCTCTCATTGGCATCGGACACTAGATCGAAGGTAGATTACGTTAGGTAGATTACGTTAGGTAGATTACGTTAGGTAGATTACGTTAGATAGATTACGTTAGATAGATTACGTTAGGTAGATTACGTTAGGTAGATTACGTTAGGTAGATTACGTTCGGTAGATTACGTTAGGTAGATTACGTTAGTTAGATTACGTTAGGTAGATTACGTTAGGTAGATTACGTTAGTTAGATTACGTTAGGTAGATTACGTTAGTTAGATTACGTTAGGTAGATTACGTTAGTTAGATTACGTTAGGTAGATTACGTTAGTTAGATTACGTTAGGTAGATTACGTTCGGTAGATTACGTTAGATAGATTACGTTAGGTAGATTACGTTAGGTAGATTACGTTAGGTAGTGTCATTCTTGTGGAACGTAAATTTTTGAAACTGTCAGACTACAATTGCCCGTAAAAGTTGACGGCAAAATCGTGCGTGTGACACCGCCTTTACAATAGTGGTTGAAATCCTGGCAGGGTGTCAAACAAAAGCAAAGTCCATTATTTTTATTCTTTATTATCTTATATGTAAAGATAGAATTATGGTTTATAGCTCAAATTAGCTGTTTTGTCTTTTTACTGTGTTCGCATACGTTTTGGTTTGTTTATTTTGCAAGTTTTACATTATAATTATATCTTTGGAAGTGATAAAATGACCAAAGCAACGCTACTTCATGCCAATTTTCTAGTTTTCCTCCTCATAGTCATTTAAGGGAGCCCACCTCGCCTTTTTTCTCATTCTCTCCCTCTTTCTTTTGCTTTTATCCGTTCGGCCCCATTCAGCCTACTATTTTAAGACGTTTACCCCCATCCAGGTGTCAATATCTTCCAGGCGAGCGGTAGCGAGCCAGCATATATATATATATTTGTTTTTGACAGCAAGCTAAATTTGTACATTTTTCGATAGAAAAATGTCTCCGGCGAAGCTGGATTTCTCCGTACAATGCTGGCTTGCTATCGCTCGCCAGGAAGAAAACGACACCTGGATGGGGATAAACGTCTTAAAACAGTTGGCTGCATGGGGCCGAATGGATACAAGCCAGGGAAGAGAGAAAAGGAGAGAAAGATACAAACAGCAAGTGACCCCCCCTTAATATAATCGCCCCATAATCACCACTGTACTGTAGTTATGAAGGTCTGCAATACAACACTCGAAGCGCTTCATATCCAATTTGCTTAGTTTTCATAGTGAACAATTGGAAACTATAATGTCTAAGGGGGGTGACCTGCTTTCGTTTTCTCTCCTTTTCTCTCTATCTCTGCCTTGTATCCATTCGGTCCCATTCAGCCTACTGTTTTAAGACATTTATCCCCATCCAGGTGTCGATTTCTTCCTGGCGCGCAACAGCGAGCCAGCATTGTATGGAGAAATCTGGCTTTGCCGGAGACTTTTTCTATCGAAAAATTTACAAATTTAGCCTGCTGTCAAAAACATTTAATAAATATTCTGGCTCGCTACCGCTCGCCAGGAAAAAATCGACACCAAGGAGGGGATAAATGTTTTAGAACCGTAGGATGCATGGGGCCGAATGGATACAACCCAGAGAGAGAGGGAGAGAGAAAAAAAAAACAAAAAAAACACGAGGTGGGTCTCCTCAACCACTTACAAGTTTCGAGCTCTAGATAAATACATCAATATTTAGAAGAAGTACAAGTTAGAATAAGTTTCTAAAACAACTAACGTTCATTATATTAGAATTATCTTTTTTACCCATCACAAATCCCCATATATGCCGGTACACTCGGATGCCATACTCACTAGCCCTCTCATAAATATTTGTGGACTTCACTTATTTCTAGTTATGGAAATACATCTCTGGAAACAAATACATGATCATAATATTCTTTACATTAACTACAAAACTTTATATACTATTTATAGAAAATCAAAATAAATCCAATTATCAATCCAGATGGTTATAATTGCATAAAGGAAGAACATAAGTAGTCCACGAATTCTTATGAATGGACTATGGTATCCGAGTGTACATATTTTACTAAATATTGATGGCTTGATCTTCCTTATAATCCGAAACTTGCAAGTGTTCAATATCGAAGGCAAATTTGACATTGAATAGCAACAGAACAAAGAATCAGATCAATTCCTGAAGTAAGCTCCATAATCATCGTGTGTCTAGATTAAACAACAAACCATACCTCCCTACCAGTTGGCATATGTATTCGTTGAACTATTGGCAATACTATAATTACGGAGACAAATAAACAATGTTTCCTTCCAGATAGCAACATTTGTTAATTAAATTATAAGCATCACGATAATTACAAAGATCTCTTCCAATACACATACCCTCTTGTTTGAAAATAGTTGCATTCTATAATAATTACGGAGTCAAATCACATTACATATACTTTGCTAAATGAAATTGTGTAGTTCTATAATAATTACGAAGCCAAGTCACAATACACAAAGTTTCCAAAATGAAAAAGTTGCATTCTATAATAATTACTGAGGCAAATCACAATACAAATACTTTCCGTCATGGAAAAGTTGCATTTTATAATAATTATGGAGGCAAATCACAATTCATCTACTGTACTTTTCTAAATCAAAATGTGAAAATGTATAATAATGACGAAGACAAATAAGAAGTGCTTACCTTTACGCTGGGTGTGTTTGAGGTGAGAGAGGTGGGCGAGGTGCGGCTAGAGGTGGGACACAGGTGGGACAGGTGGTAGGTATTCCGGCCATGTCCCACACTACTGCACCTGTTTGATGGCCCACTCTTTACTACACCTGTTTTCTACGCTTGTCCCACACTTCACACCTGTTCTGATAGTTCCGGGCACACTCCACTGTCACGCTTGGGGGTCACTAGTGTATTGTTATTATAGGTTTGTCTGGCACCGAGGGGTTCACGATACGATACTGATGCGAGGAAGGACAACTCGGGACGGGATAAGAAGGACAAGAAGGGTTATAAACTAAACAAAGCTATGATGATAGGACTAAATTATAATACGTAATCAGATGTGACCTAATTATTATTGTTGACTGTATAATTTGATATAATAGAGTAATATTATAAGCCAGTAGAAGTGGCTGACTGTGATTCCCCGACCTGACACCTCAACAACCCTGAAACAGAGTCGGGCCAGGTCAGCGGCACCGCTCACAGGCTAAGTCCAAACAAGACAGAGAACTCGCTAATTTTCGGCTAAGTGACGGCTAATTTTTGGTCGTTGGTGAGCGTAGCGGTGCTCCGGGGTCATAGGGTAGCTACAGAACGACAGACTGGCATCGGATTCTAGGCATAAGAGGGATATTTATTTCAGTGCGAGTCTCGGCAGCAGGAGGTAAAGGGGGTCGAGTTGTGTCTAGTGCGAGGGCGGGCACAGGAGTGTGGTGCTGCTAGCGAGAACCACACTACTAATAGTTACACTCACTCCCAGCGCCGCTATCTACCACTACAGACGTATACCCACAACCTCTACCACCCACTCTCGCCCTTCGGTACGGACCACATACAGCTGGAACGAACCCTGCGCCAGTGCAAGCAGAGTCCGTCTGCCAGCCAGTGCCATACACCACTTTGCTAGGCGGCCGCTTCCCCCTCTCCCCCTCAACCCTATCCCACTCCGCCACAAGGCTCAAAATACTTCGGGTCTGAGAAGTGGTTTGCGTCCCTATGGCGATCCGGGCTATTGATCACGCGTTGCCATGGTAACATTGATCCACCCCGCTGATTCCATCTTCTCAATCGGCGCATAAGAACTGTGCAACAAACCAACCAACTTATTGATCACCCGGGATTCACACAGGGCGCCAACATTAACGCCCGTGAAGCTGGGTTTCCATCACTGTAGGTAAGTCCCCACACCGGCAGGCTAGCAGAGGCAGGCGCTGAAGGAGGAGAGGCGGGAGGCGGGTCACTACGCCGCAGGAGAGCCACACCAGCTGACAAGGGCGCCGCCTAGGGACATCCCACCGTACAGACAAAGGACTTCAACACACATTTTGGCCCTTGGCTCATATATCCCACTAACTAATCTGGATAATATAAACAATAATATACTCAATAAGATCTCTATAACACTTGGATAAGATTAAGTGAAGAATACGGGTACTTTATGCAGGCTTTCTATTAACATGAAATCAAGTTTTCTATCAGGTATTCTATTCTCCAAAATGGCGGGCCGGTGGAGAGGTGTCTGATAACTGTGGTGTTGAGGGAAGGGCCCCACCACTACCTCCACCACCACCACCACCATCAAGCAGGGTCCCACCTCTTCCACCACCACTGGCAAGCAGAGTCCTACCACCACCACTACCTCCGCCACCACCATCAAGCAGGGTCCCACCTCCTCTTCCACCACCACTGGCAAGCAGAGTCCTACCACCACCACCACCATCAAGCAGGGTCCCACCTCCTCTTCCACCACCACTACCTCCGCCACCACCATCAAGCAGAGTCCCACCTCCTCTTCCACCACCACTCACCTCACTTTCCTTCATCACGTTCTTTTCCACCACCAACAGGCAGAGTCCTACCACCACCACCAACACATTATCCTCCATCATTACGTCCTCATTTTATCCCCTAACACCTAACACAACCACCACCACCTCCTCCTCCAACCCCTCTGTACTCCACCTCCTACCACCACTATTACCACCCACTCCACTTATACCACCATCAACATCACCACTACTACCTTTATCACCACCAACCCTACTTAGCACACTAATTACTACCCCACTTACACCACCTCCACCACCTTTATCACCACCACTACCTTTACCACCACCACCACCACTTTAATCACCAACCCTTCATACTTACTACCCTACATACTCCACCACCACCATTTTATTCACCACCCACTCCACTTACTACCCTACATGCTCCACCAACACAGCATCCACCACCACCACCACCACCACCATTACCACATCACTCTTTGGTGCTGCAGGATTTACCACCACATTGTCTCGTCATTACTCTCTCTTTCTCTCTCTCTCTCTCTCTCTCTCTCTCTGTATGCGTGTGTGTGTGTGTATGTGTATGTGTATGTGTATGTGGCTGTGTATG
Source organism: Paralithodes platypus (assembly GCA_032716605.1). Taxonomy (NCBI): domain Eukaryota; kingdom Metazoa; phylum Arthropoda; class Malacostraca; order Decapoda; family Lithodidae; genus Paralithodes; species Paralithodes platypus. Next base: position 47,478,908 of record CM064492.1, read on the forward strand.
TGTATGTGTATGTGTCTGTGTGTGTCCCTCCCCTCTCTCTTAGAGTCGTTTACATGTCTCTGTTTTATTTTCTCTATCATCATCTTCATCACTCACTTCCTCTCACTCACTCACACACACTCTCTCTCTCAACGTTGTCATTCGCACACACGCGTCACTCCCCACCGAATACACACACACACACACATACACACACACACACATCTCGTCACTCTCACTCCCTTTAAGCACACGCGCCCTTGGTTTTATTAGCACTCACACACATGTTCTCACGCTCACATACATTATCTCACGCTCACATACATTCTCTCACACTCACATATTCTCTCACACTCACACATATTCTCTCACACTCACACATATTCTCTCTCACTCACACATTCTCTCACACTCACATATTCTCTCTCACACTCACACATATTCTCTCACACTCACACATATTCTCTCACTCACACATATTCTCTCACACTCACACATATTCTCTCACACTCACACATATTCTCTCTCACTCACACATATTCTCTCACACTCACACATATTCTGTCACACTCACACATATTCTCTCACACTCACACATATTCTTTCACACTCACACACATTCTCTCACACTCACACATATTCTCACACTCACACATATTCTCTCACACTCACACGTATTCTCTCACACTCACACATATTCTCTCACACTCACACATATGCTCTCACACTCACACATATTCTCTCGCACTCTAACATAATACGCCCCTGCTCCCACGCCCGTATACACACACACACACACATTCACTCGCACACAAGCTATCACACTCACTCATTACCTAATTCTAATACAGTTCTCATATACATACCGTCATATGAATATAACATAATTATTGTTAGACTACGCTTACACTTGTTAAACAGTTACACACACACACAAAACTAATACACGAATGCACTCCCCCCCCCCTCTCTCTCTCTCACACACACACCCCACCCCTCCTAACACACATACAAGCAGGCACCCACTCTCTCTCTCTCACACTCTCACACCACCCCTCCTAACACACATACTAACATGCACCCCCCCCCTTCTCTCACACGCACACGCACACACACACACACACATATACCTGTATGTTGACACCACTCTATGGCAACCACGCTCACAATAGGTGTATGCATAAAGCTCCCTCTAATACATTCTCACGTCAACATTTCGCGATTTCCTTACATGCTCTTCACAGCTCTTATCGTCACATGCTCCTCCTAACGTGTATTGTCACATGCTCCTCCTAACGTTTATTGTCACATTCTCTTTACAACGTTTATTGTCACATTTTCTATACAACGTTTATTGTCACATTATCTTTACAACGTTTATTGTCACATTTTCTTTCCAACGTTTATTGTCACATTATCTTTACAACGTTTATTGTCACATTCTCTTTCCAACGTTTATTGTCACATTTTCTTTACAACGTTTATTGTCACATTCTCTTTACAACGTTTATTGTCACATTCTCTTTACAACGTTTATTGTCACATTCTCTTTACAACGTGTATTGTCACATTCTCTTTACAGTGTTTACTGTCATGTGCTCCTCACAACGTTTATGGCCACTTGCTCACCACAACGTTTATGGTCACTTGCTCCTCACAACGTTTATTGCCATATGCCCTTCACAAAGTTTATTGTCACATGCTCCCCACAACTTTTATTCTCACAAGGTCCTCACAACGTTTAATGTCCAATTGTTTATAGTTACATGTCCTTCAACACGTTTATTGTCACAACTGCTATATGCTCCTCTCAACTAAAAAAAGGCCGCATCATCCCTAAAAAAACGTTCACTGGTACGGTCGCGCCAATAAGTCATGTTCCAACTGTCATTACGTTTGGCTCGCTTTGTGCTGTATTAATGTCTTTCAGATGTTGAATAGGGTGAATAAGTGTAGGAACATGTTTTTATATTTCACTCGATATGCAGAAATGAAGCTTAGATATTGCTGATACCAATTATTGATCAAAACATAATTGGTGCAGAGACATCACTTATAAGCGCGACTGTACATGCTGCCCCACAAGTTTTCCCTGGCACTGCTTAGGTTTACTAGCTTTTGAAGGGGGTCATCGTTTTTTTTGTTTTTATCTTTCTCCCCTTTTCTCCCTTTCCCTGGCTTGTATCCATTCGGCCCCATTCAGCCAACTGTTTTAAAACGTTTATCCTCATCCAGGTGTCGATTTCTTCCTGGCGAGCGAGAGCGAGCCAGCATTGTATGGAGAAATCCGTCTTCGCCGGAGACATTTTTCTATCGAAAAATGTACAAATTTAGCTTGCTGTCGAAACAAAAATATATATATGCTGGCTCGCTACCGCTCGCCAGGAATATATTGACACCTGGATGGGGTAAACGTCTTAAAATAGTAGGCTGAATGGGGCCGAATGGATACAAGCCAAAGAGAGAAGGAGAGAAAAAAATCGAGGTGGGGCCCCCTTAACTATACAATGTCTCAGTCTTTAATAGTTTGGCTATCTTTAAGGGGAGGTTTTTAGTGTGTTTCCTAAACTTCCATCAAGCTTAAAATTACACCCCCTCGAGTCCCTTTCAAGATAAATTTGTACATTTTTCGGTAGAAAAATGTCCCGGCCAAAGGCCGGTTCCTCTTAAATTACAGGCTCGCTATCGCTCGCCAGGATAAAATAGACACCTGAATTGCACGAAAGGTCTTAATATGGGGTGAAAGTTTTTAAAATCGCTAAACTAATGGGGCAAACGTTTTATAATATCAAAAGCAATGGGGCTAAACATGAGGGAGAAAGGGGGCCAGAAAAAAATCCCTCAAGTGGAGACCTCCCCTTAACCACTGAGTATTATGACGCGTTTGGCAATTTATTTTGGCTATTATTTAGCGACTTTATTCAGCATAGGAAGAACTTGTGGGCGCTAGAGATAGCTTTCACACTTTTGATTCCTAGAGAGCCTTCACAAGCTGTATAAAATCGTCTAATGATAGCCACAATAAACTACCAAAACGCGTCACATTTCTCAGGGGGTTAACCAACTTAATTCAGGCTATAGTACAGTCGGCCTAATATGTCATGTCTCGGCACCAATTATGTTTTGATCAATAATTGGTACCAGCAATATTTACACATGATTTTTTTTATTTTTGAGTGAGATATACCAACTTGTTCCTACACTTTACCCACCCTATACAACATCTGACAGACATTAATACAGTACAGAGCGAGCCAAACGTAATGACAGCTGAGCAATGACTTATTAGCGTCACCGTATTCGCTATAGGTTGGCCAGAAATCGTGAACTCCCTAATCTCTGTAACTGAAACAGGGCTAGAGCAAATGGGCTGTTAATTTCAACACCTATTCCATGGCTGACCCTTCCCAAATGGTAGGAATACTGGTTCGATTAATCTAGTCGTTTGGTTAACGTTTCAGAGTTTTGGTCTACTTATTTAGAACAGGGTATAGGAGAGATGCAAGAGTCAAAGGGTTTACTGAAGTGGTTTGAACCCTTTCGATTCCTGTAAGCTCTGTTTGTGTTCCATAAAATCGTCTAGGGTTAGCCCCAATAAGAACATAATGACGTTTAATAAGCTTATAGCCAGCTGTGGTAGGCTGCATTCCTATTACGGGTTAACTCCTTCTGTACAGGCGACGCCTTTTTCATTATATTATTTTTATTTGTAGACAAGTTTGTACAGTTGAAGAAGGATCTGTGGTAGTAAAAAGGGTTAAGTGAGATAGTTCGAAGCCTGTTAATTGCTGGAGGCCTTTTTTAAACTGAATAAAATCGTCTAATATTATCCAGAATAAGTTATAAGGACGGCCCCGGTACTGAATGGGTCGGTTGATTCATTCAGTTTTTAATTTATTAATTATGTTCTTAAGTTTCCTCCCTAGACCTCCATCAAGCTTATAAAAACATTCCCAAGATCTCCCTTCTAGATATATTTGTACATTTTTCGGGAGAAAAATGTCCCGGAATTTGGCCATAACATTCTTTATTACAGGCTCGCTATCGCTTGCCAGGCAAAAATCGACACCTAAATGACACGAAAAGTCTTAATATTGACAACAAAATGGGGCGAAAGGTCTAAAATCGCCAAACTAATGGGCCGGACGTCTTAAAATCTAAAAACAAAACAAAAAACTAATGGGGCTACACATGAGGGTGGAGGGGAGTCAGAAAAACCAATCATCTCCCCTTAACCCCTTCAGTCTTCGAGGACCTCTTTCTACTTAACCCCTTGAGGATCATGACGCATTTGGACCCTTTATTCTGGCTATCACTGGACGATTTTATACAGGTTAGGAAGGATCTGTGGGAATGAACAAGGGCAAATAAGACTGTCTCAAGTAACCCTCGACCTTCTTTAAGCGGGGATGGGCTGGTTACCTAGTCCCCTTTCTCCCTCAGAATTATCTTCATTAGTTTTGACATTTTAAGGCGTTCGGCCCATTAGATTGGCGATTTTAACGCCTTTAGCTCTATTTCGTTGTCAAGTTTAAGACCTATCGTGCCATTTAGGTGTCGATTTTTTTCCTGGCGAGCGATAGCGAGCCTGTAGTTGTTGTTGTTGTTCCCCAAGCTGCCTGGCCGAACAGCCCCAAGTCCCCGAGCAAGGCCAAGGCCATAACCGAGCGCCCCCACAGAACCCTCCCTGCCGACCACAATAAAGCCTGGGTGACCGAAACCACTCCATGGCAGGGAGCTGAGGAGGGTGCGGAAACGCCCGGGAAACCAAAGCCCCACCCAGGGCCCTGTGCCCCTCAGCAATTATGAAGAGAAAGTTGAGGGGCAAAGGAAAAATGTGACGCTTTGGCTTCCAATCTTGGTAGATTGGGAGGTCAATCCACGGAATATATAAGTAAAAGGAACAGTCAGAGTAAGCTATGGGTATCTCACTCTGATAGACCAGCCCATCACCACAGAGCCTGTAGTTATATGAGGGGGTGGGGGGGGGGGGTCCTTTTTTTTTTTTAAAGTTTGAGGGAGGTCTAGGGAGGAAACTAAAAAATACATGAATAAAAGAGTTAATAGTTAAACAAAACAGCCACTAGCCCCTTAAACTTTTCCTATTCTAGATAAGGTCGCCTAATAATAGCCAGAATTAACTGCCAAATGCGTTACAGTCTTCAAGGGGTTAATTTAGGCTAACCTCAGACGATTTATCTCGGATTAGGAATGCCCTCTAGCAATCAAGGGGGTAATATCTATCCCAAATTAACCCCTTCTGTACCGGCGACGTCTTTTCAATTTTATTCTAGCTACATTTAAACGATTTTATGCAGGTTAGGAAGGATGTATGGTTACTAAAAGGATTCATTGAGATAGTCTGTAGCCTTGTAATGGGTAGACGTCCATCATAAGCTGAATGAAAACGTCTAATAGTTGCCAGAGTATAATGGAAAGGACGTCAACGGTACAGAAAGGGTTAACCCTCTTAGTACCGGTGACGTCCTTCTCGTTACATTCTGGCAACTATTAGAAGATTTCGTTCAGCTAAGGAAGGACCTCTAACAATTAAAAGCCTACCGACTCTCTCATTTAATCATCTAGTTATCACATAGGATCCTTCCTAAGCTGAATGAAATAGTCTAATAGTTGCCAGAATATAATGAAAATTACGTCACCGCTACAGATGGGGTTAAGGGGGGATGACGTATTTATTTGTTCATTTATATATCTTTAAATATATTTAATTTCCTCCCTAGACCACCATCAAGCTTAATAAACCACCCCTCTACCCTCCTTCTAGATAAATGTGTACATTTTTCGATATAAAAATGTCCCGGCCGAAGGCCGATTCCTCTTGAATTACAGGCTCGCTATCGCTCGCCAGGAAAAAAATCGACACCTAAATGAAACACAAAATCTTAATATTGACAAAGAAATGGTGCGAAAAGTCTTAAAATCGCCAATCTAATAGGCTGAACGTCATAAAATCTGAAAACTAATGGGGCTAAGCATGAGGAAGAAGGGGGACCAGAAAAACTACCCATCTCCTTTAAGCCCTCTGACTCCCACAATCCCTTCCCAAACTGAACACAATCGTCGACTATAGTCCCTTCATTCTAGGTTGGGCAGAAATCCTAACCTCAAACCTCTGTAACTCAAAAAGGGCTAGAGCAAATGAGCTGTCAAATTCCACACTTATTCCCTAGCCAAGTCTTCCTATGTGGTAGAAATGTTAGCTCGATTACTCTAGTCCTTTTTTTTTTTTTTTAAAGTCATGAGAGGTTAGAGGTTAGGATTTCTGCCCATCCTAGAATGAACGGACTATAGTAGACGATTGTGTTCAGTTTGGGAAGGAACTGTGGGAATGAACAGACTATAGTAGACGATTGTGTTCAGTTTGGGAAGGAACTGTGGGAATGAACGGACTATAGTAGACGATTGTGTTCAGTTTGGGAAGGAACTGTGGGAATGAACGGACTATAGTAGACGATTGTGTTCAGTTTGGGAAGGAACTGTGGGAATGAACAGACTATAGTAGACGATTGTGTTCAGTTTGGGAAGGAACTGTGGGAATGAACGGACTATAGTAGACGATTGTGTTCAGTTTGGGAAGGAACTGTGGGAATGAACGGACTATAGTAGACGATTGTGTTCAGTTTGGGAAGGGACTGTGGGAATGAACAGACTATAGTAGACGATTGTGTTCAGTTTGGGAAGGGACTGTGGGAATGAACAGACTATAGTAGCCAGCATAACAGTAAGAAAGGCGTGCTCTTATACTGAAAGGGTTAACTTTATAGTCTAAGGGGAGATTTTCACTTAATTAAGATTTGTTTTTGTTATGGATCCCCTCCTCCCACATGCTTAGCCGTATTAGTTTTGATATGTTATGACGTTTGCTCCATTAGTTTGACCTTTCGCCGCATTTTATTTTAATATTAAGACCTTTCGTGCCATTTAGGGGTCCTGGCGATCGATAGCGAGCCTGTAATTATAGAGGAACCGGCCTTCGGACAGGAAATTTTTTCTACCGATTTTTTTTACAAATTTATCTCGACAAGATATCTTGGGGATGTTTTCTTTAAGCTTGATGGAGGTCTAGGGAGGAAACTAAATTAACACAAAATATATAAATGACAAATACATAAATGAAAAAATAAATAAACCCTACCCATTGTAATGAACAAATAAATAAACCCTACCCCTTGTAATGAACAAATAAATAAACCCTACCCCTTGTAATGAACAAATAAATAAACCCTACCCCTTGTAATGAACAAATAAATAAACCCTACCCCTTGTAATGAACAAATAAATAAACCCTACCCCTTGTAATGAACAAATAAATAAACCCTACCCCTTGTAATGAACAAATAAATAAACCCTACCCCTTGTAATGAACAAATAAATAAACCCTACCCCTTGTAATGAACAAATAAATAAACCCTACCCCTTGTAATGAACAAATAAATAAACCCTACCCCTTGTAATGAACAAATAAATAGACCCTACCCCTTGTAATGAACAAATAAATAAACCCTACCCCTTGTAATGAACAAATAAATAAACCCTACCCCTTGTAATGAACAAATAAATAAACCCTACCCCTTGTAATGAACAAATAAATAAACCCTACCCCTTGTAATGAACAAATAAATAAACCCTACCCCTTGTAATGAACAAATAAATAGACCCTACCCCTTGTAATGAACAAATAAATAAACCCTACCCCTTGTAATGAACAAATAAATAGACCCTACCCCTTGTAATGAACAAATAAATAAACCCTACCCCTTGTAATGAACAAATTACTATGGAGGCTTCAGTCGCCTATTACATAACAGTATTTGTATTAAACTGTATATAATAGGTACTGTATGTGTTCTCAGTTTATTATTAATATTATGGCATAGTCAGTAAAAGGGTCGGCGTCTGATCAAAAGGTTGGCGGATCGAGCCTGCACTGTCAAAATGTATTGGCAGATGTCAAGCCCGGGCAACTTGACCTAGCGATTCGTGACAGACGCCTAATGTTCATGGCCACCCCTTCTCGGGAATTACGGCGTCTGGCAGAACAAAAAAAGTATTATTATTAATATTATTATTGTTGTTGTTGTTGTTGTGTGTGGCAGAAAAAAATAATATTATTAATATTATTATTGTTGTTGTTGTTGCTGTTGTTGTCGTGTGTGTGTGTGTGTGTGTGTCAGAAAGTGGTATTAGTTACAATAATTATCTACAAAACCATTAATTGTTCTTGTCCCTGTGAATATGTTGTTTCGTCATGATTACCTTGGGCATATCCCTTCAACACCATGAATTATTTGTGACCCCCCCCCTCCCCTTTTTCGCTACCTATTCCTGTGCTGACGTCATTCGTAATATTTCACTACTTAAGGGGGCCCGATGGTCGTTTATTCTTGACCCCCTTCTCCATAGTGTTTAACCCCAATAGTTTTAAGATTTTAAAACGTTCGGCTCATTAGTTTGGCGATTATAACACCTTTCGTCCCATTTTGTTGTCAATTTTAAGACCTTTTGTGCCATTTTGGTGTCCATTATTTCTTAGTGAGCGATAGCGAGCATGTTAATTTAAGAGGAACCGGACTTTGTCCGTGACATTTTCTACCGAAGAATGTACAAATATATCCTGAAGGGGTTGTCAAGGGGGTGTTTTTTTTAAGCTTGATGGAGGTCAGCGAGAAAAGTAAAAACAGAACTAAAAATATGAAAACATAAATATGTAGATTTTTTTTTTTACCCTTAACCCTTTGAGGATTATAACGTGTTACGCTGGCCAGCTTGCCAGAATGTACTCGTACTCGCTAGCGCTCGCCAGGGCAGTGAAATGGGCTATAATAATCGTAGAACGATGTTCTTTCTTTCTTAGTGTTCATGTTGTCACAGACAGATCAGTGGTGGTCTTTATTCTTGTCTGTGACACTTGGAAGTATTTTATATCATTGATAGAGTATAAAATATGTAGTGCGAATTGTAAGGAGAAAGAGAACGAAGGCGGCAGCGAGGTGGTATTATGTGCGTGTGTATGTATGTGTGCCTTCCTCGCTCGGGCGGAGGTTCCCACGCTCTTGATTGGCCGGCGGGCCTGGCGCGTCATATGATGCCTGCTCTTCATGACGTAGTCGTCTGTGATTGGGGGCCGCTGTCCTAGTAGGGTGGTGCGGGCATCCTTCTCGCGTGTCTCTTCAGAGCTTGGCATGGTGTGCTCGGTCCTAGACGTCCCTTGCAATCTGTCCCCAATCTAACCCCCTGTACTACTGTTTCTCTCTCTGAACTTCTTCTTTTCCAATACTTCTCATCTTTATTCAATTACTTATCCCTTCTGGTTCTGCATACGACTTCCATAGTCGGCCAGTCGTATTACCAGCACCAGTTCTCACATATATGTTTTGCACTAGCTTTAGGGATTATTAGAGTCATAGTCACATGGTATCATAGTATTGGGGTGCTTCTAATTATTGAGTTGTTCTTTGTTACTATTTAATGCTAGACAGTGGAGGGTATCTTTGGTCGTTGTCTGAGTTATGTATGTGGCAAGTCAGAGCCTGTACGACTTTGATGAAGCTAGGTAGCCTGTAACCCTTGTGCATATTTTTCCGTTGCGAGTGTAGCAGTAAAGGGCTTTTGCCTACTCTTACTTGTATGCTTGCTACCTCAGTTTGTTGACCTTTGTGGAGCGCCAGGGTAAGACCAGATACTTGAGATCTGGACTTACCAAGAGAGCCTCCTAGTCACTTAACGTAACATAAGGGAAATCTGTTCAAGGGGAGACAGTAGGCTACGAGCATGCTTGCGCTCTGCCTAGGTTCCTTGTACCTTTTATGCCACTGCTAGACTTTATTAGTGAGAAAGACAACATTGTTTTTATTAACTTTAATTGCGTATGCTTTAGGAATTATTCACGCCTTATTTTAGCCTAAGTTGATGCATAGTGCACAACCCAGTTTGGCTGTTACGTTGGCTAAGGAAGTACTGTTTTGAGTGGCTATTATTAGTGCTTCACAGAGTTGTTACACTCCCTTGTTTTATATATATGTATCCTATGTGTTGGTGTATTTAAGATACACGCTTTGGTGTCCTGCCCCTGCATTATTTCTGTTCTATATTAACGAGCATCTTAGAGCATCAGACGTTTTCAGAAGATTCCATATCTGATTGCTGTAGGACTAGACTTTCAGTGTTTTCATAGAGCATTGAAGAGTTTAGTGTTGAGTACAGACTCACACTAAAGTTAACGTAAGCATATACACCTTTATTAAATCTTGTTATAGTTTATTTAAGCATTGTTATTACTTGAGAGCATTTTATTAACGTAAAGTACTCCTGTTGTGAGTAGGCTTTGCCGTCACCGGAAAGCCTTTGTAGAAGTGCACTAAAACCCAGTTAATTGATACCCCGTTATCTAGTAGATTAACTCTGGAGGGTTTAAGTGTTTTGTTCACGGCTTAGTAGTTCGAGGGTTTGGAATTAGCGTACCGTTGTTGAAGATAGGCTTAGCCTATCTTCTAGTCCAATATTAAGTGCCCTTGTTTATTTCGTAGTGCCGGTCGTAACAGACGCATTTGGGCATATTATTTCGACTATCATTAGACGATTGTATGCAGTTTAGGAGGATCTCTAGGAATCTAAGGGGTCAAAACCAACTCAATTATGCCTCTGACTCCCACTGATTCTTCCTAAGCAGAAAAATATCGTCTAATGATAGCCAAAATAATATGCTAAAACGCGTCATAATCCTCAAAGGCTTAATATTGATTACAACTATACCTATATATTTTGGCCTTGTCACTCTTTCAACGGGGGGAGGCACTCGTCACAGACAGTTATGTCTTTTGTCTCCAATTTTTTCTAGCTAAAAATTTGCGTAACATAGCAAAAAATGGAATCAATATCGCTCTGGTAGTTCATAGACTTGATTAAAAAGACTGCAAATCAAATTAGCTTTTTATTAAGCCACTCTACTCTGATTTATTGGATTCTTTCAATGTAACATAATAAATAAATACATAAACCGAACATAATATAAACCCTATTCCCTTAACCACTGCATGAGAAACTACACTCGTAATTCAATCATGCCCATTATAATTTTCTGTATAAGATCACGGAGAGGAACAGAACTTATGTGGGCGACTGTACATTTGTTCTTAACCCTTTGAGACACGATGACGCATTTCTGTTCTATTTTCTTCCTACTATTAGACGATTTTATTCTGAATAGGAAAGGTATATGGTAGTCAAAGAGTTAATTGAGACCGTATTTACATTTTTAATTCCCAGAGATCCTGTCTAAGCTGTATAAAACCGTCTAATGATAGCCAGAATAAACTACCTAAATGCTTCATGATCCTCAAAGGGTTAATAATAGAACACATAACTGTCATAACATTGGTACAGTTAAGGGGAGATGGGCCGTTTTTCTGGTCCCCCTTCTTCCTCATGTTTAGCCCCATTAGTTTTCAGATTTAAGACGTAGATTTTAAGTAGTTTTCTATCGAACAATGTACAAATTTATCTTGAGGGAGTGTTTTTTTAAGCTTGTTGAAGGTCTAGCGAGGAAACTACAAAATAAATGAATGTATAGATATATAACCCCCAAAATAACCACTGTCCCTTTAAGGCCATACAGAAATTGGCCTTATATATGCTGAGAACTGTACCTATTTTAGTAATGTACTTTTAGTAATATTTATTTGGACACATTTTAGATATCTTCACTATGCTGTGTTTCATTCAAGCTGACGATAAATTGAATCTCTTACCAGCTAATTTCTCGATACTTAATGGAATAATATGAAACTACTATGGCTCTGCATCATAGGAACTACTATGGCTCTGCATCATAGGAACTACTATGGCTCTGCATCATAGGAACTACTATGGCTCTGCATCATAGGAACTACTATGGCTCTGCATCATAGGAACTACTATGGCTCTGCATCATAGGAACTACTATGGCTCTGCATCATAGGAACTACTATGGCTCTGCATCATAGGAACTACTATGGCTCTGCATCATAGGAACTACTATGGCTCTGCATCATAGAAACTACTATGGCTCTGCATCATAGGAACTACTATGGCTCTGCATCATAGGAACTACTATGGCTCTGCATCATAGGAACTACTATGGCTCTGCATCATAGGAACTACTATGGCTCTGCATCATAGAAACTACTATGGCTCTGCATCATAGGAACTACTATGGCTCTGCATCATAGGAACTACTATGGCTCTGCATCATAGGAACTACTATGGCTCTGCATCATAGAAACTACTATGGCTCTGCATCATAGAAACTACTATGGCTCTGCATCATAGGAACTACTATGGCTCTGCATCATAGGAACTACTATGGCTCTGCATCATAGAAACTACTATGGCTCTGCATCATAGAAACTACTATGGCTCTGCATCATAGGAACTACTATGGCTCTGCATCATAGGAACTACTATGGCTCTGCATCATAGGAACTACTATGGCTCTGCATCATAGGAACTACTATGGCTCTGCATCATAGGAACTACTATGGCTCTGCATCATAGGAACTACTATGGCTCTGCATCATAGGAACTACTATGGCTCTGCATCATAGAACTACTATGGCTCTGCATCATAGGAACTACTATGGCTCTGCATCATAGGAACTACTATGGCTCTGCATCATAGGAACTACTATGGCTCTGCATCATAGGAACTACTATGGCTCTGCATCATAGGAACTATGGCTCTGCATCATAGGAACTACTATGGCTCTGCATCATAGGAACTACTATGGCTCTGCATCATAGGAACTACTATGGCTCTGCATCATAGGAACTACTATGGCTCTGCATCATAGGAACTACTATGGCTCTGCATCATAGGAACTACTATGGCTCTGCATCATAGGAACTACTATGGCTCTGCATCATAGAAACTACTATGGCTCTGCATCATAGGAACTACTATGGCTCTGCATCATAGGAACTACTATGGCTCTGCATCATAGAAACTACTATGGCTCTGCATCATAGAAACTACTATGGCTCTGCATCATAGAAAGACCATTTACATAATTAGCACCATATTTCACTACCAAATCTTCCAAATAACTCAGATATCTTGATGGGAACTTGGCAATTTACCGTCAGTTGAAAAGAAACAGAGTAGCATTGGCCCTTAGTAGATACGATGCCGCATTTCTGTACTGCGTCTGGCTGATTATAGACGATTTAATTCAGATTAGGAAGGGTATATGGAAGTCAGAGAGTTAATTGAGATAGTCTTTACCCCTTTAATTCCCACAGATCCTTCCTAATCTGTATAAAAGCGTCTAACGATAGCCAGAATAAACTGTCAAAATCCGTCATAATCTTCAGAGGGTATACTGTATTAATCAAAGGTATGGAAAGGTTATAAAAAAGGTATATACAATTAATTTTGCTCTGTTTCTTTTCAATTGATGGTAAATTGCAAAGTTCCTCTCAAGACTTCTCATTTATTTTGAAGAATTTGTAGTGAACTATGGTGCTAATTATATAAACTTGGCCTTAATATGATGCAGACATATAGTAGTTTCATATTTGTTGGTGCTAATTATATAAACTTGGCCTTAATATGATGCAGACATATAGTAGTTTCATATTTGTTGGTGCTAATTATATAAACTTGGCCTTAATATTATGCAGACATATAGTAGTTTCATATTTGTTGGTGCTAATTATATAAACTTGGCCTTAATATGATGCAGACATATAGTAGTTTCATATTTGTTGGTGCTAATTATATAAACTTGGCCTTAATATTATGCAGACATATAGTAGTTTCATATTTGTTGGTTCTGATTATATAAACTTGATCTAAATACTAAGAAGACATATAGCAGTTTCATATTTTTCCATGAAGTATCGAGAAACTAGCTGCAAAGGGATTCAATTTATCGTCCACTGAAAATAAACCGAGTATAGGTATATTGATTGTGATGTACACTCGCTCCAAGAAGTATCTGCACCCTACGCTGATCATCTGGTGTGTACAGCTTGATAGGGTTGGCACCTCTGCCTACAACTATATCCATGTGTCAGAGACGATCATCTCTGACACATGGATATAGTTGTAGGCAGAGGTGCCAACCCTACCGAGCTCTACACACCAGATGATCAGCGTAGGGGTGCAGATACTTCTTGGAGCGAGTGTACCTCTCTCTCCTTGTATTAGATGGGTATATTATTAGAAGTATACCTCTATAAGGATATATTATTTTGGACACTTTAATTACCCTTGTCGTACCCATAACCTTTACAGTGTATAGTAAGGGATCTCGGCCTCTCTCTCTCTCTCTCTCTCTCTCTCTCTCTCTCTCTCTCTCTCTCTCTCTCTCTCTCTCTCTCTCTCTCTCTTTCTCAATTAGTATCAAGCTTAAAAAACACCCCCAAGACACCCTTTCGAGATAAATTTGTACATTGTTCGGTAGAAAAATGTTCGGGCGGAAGGCAGGTTCCTCCAAAATTACAGGCTCGCTATCACCCGCCAGGAAAAAAATCCCTAAATGGCATGAAAGGTCTTAATATTGACACAGAAATGGGGCGAAAGGTCTTAAAATCAGGAAAGTAATGGAGCGAACATTTAAAATATCACAACTAATGAGGTTTAACATAAGGGAGAAGAGGGTTAAAAAAAAAAAAAAAAAAAAAAAAAAAAAAAAAAAAAAAACTAAAGTGAAGGTCCTTCAGTGCTACACCCTGTTCCAAATAGGTAGGCCAGAAATCCTCAACCTTAACCTCTGTAACTCAAAAAGGGCTAGAGCAAATGGGCTGTACATTTCCACACACCTGTTGTGTCCCTGGCTGACCCTTCCCGAATGGTAGACAGATCAGCTCGATTACCCTATAGTCGTTTCTGTGAGTTATAGAGGCCTTTTTTTTATCTTTCTCTCCTTTTTTCTCTTTCCCTGGCTTTTAACCATTCGGCCCCATTCAGCCAACTGTTTTAGGGCGTTTATCCCCATCCAGGTGTCGATTTCTTCCTGGCGAGCGATAGCGAGCCAACATTGTATGGAGAAATCCGGCTTCGCCGGAGAAATTTTTCTATCGAAAAATGTAAAAATTTAGCTTGCTGTCAAAACATAAATATATATATATGCTGGCTCGCTACCGCTCGCCAGGAAAATATTGACACCTGGATGGGGGTAAACGTCTTAAAACAGAAGGCTGAATGGGGCCGAATGGATACAAACCAAAGAGAGAGGGAGAGAAAGAGAAAACAAGCGAGGTGGGCTCCCTTAATGTTCAAGAGTTTTGGCCTACTTATTTGGAACAGGGTTTAGATCGAAATAGTGAATTTATCCTCACTAACATTGGGAAACAATCTTCAGCATAGAAAGGCACTGTCAGAGTAATGAGAATCTGTCTAAAATTTATATTTCTATCTATCTATCTATTTATCAATCAATCTATCTATTTGGCTATCTATTTACCTTTCTCTTCTCTTATATTCGCTCTCTCTCTCTCTCTCTCTCTCAGTTAACCCTTTTTCTCCTCTCCTCATTTATTGATTTGGCAAACATTAGCCAACCTTGCTTTAACTCACTCTCATTTACTCACACACACTCTCTCTCTCTCACACACTCACAAACACACACACTCTCTCACATAAACACACACACACACTCACTCTCTCTTTCCCACTCTCACAGACACACACACACACTCACTCTCTCTTTCCCTCACACACACACACACACACACATACACACACGCACACACAAACTCTCTCTGTCTCTCTCTCACTGTTATGACTTTAGCGAAGCAGGTGGTATCAGCACCGTCCTTACCAGGGTAAGTAAGATCCTGCTTGTCTGTCTGTCTGTCTATGTGTGTGTGTGTGTATCTGTGTGAGAGAGAGAGAGAGAGAGAGAGAGAGAGAGAGAGAGAGAGAGAGAGAGAGAGAGAGAGAGAGAGAGAGAGAGAGAGAGAGAGAGAGAGAGAGTGTGTGTGTGTATGTGTGTGTGTGTGCGTGTGTGTGTGTGTGTCTGTCTGTCTGTCTATGTATGTGTGTGTATCTGTCTGTCGTTCTATGTATGGGTGTATGGGTGTGTGTGTGTGGGTGTGTGTGTGAGAGAGAGAGAGTGAATGAGTGTGTGTGTATGTGTGTGTGTGTGTCTGTCTGTCTGTCTATGTATGTGTGTGTATCTGTCTTTGCCCTAGCCATGTTTATTTATAGATGTTAGGGTTCACGATCCCTGGCCTACCTATTTGGAACTGGGTACAGTGGTTACATGATTAATTATTTTTGTAAATCAGTTACATTAGTTTTACTTACATATTATTATTATTATTATTATTATTATTATTATTATTATTATTTATTTATTTATTTATTTATACATAGAATCACGGAGTTCGTAGAATTTATGTGGGCAACTGCACATTCAGTTGGCCAATGATAAGGTCAGTCAAACATATTTTCAATCATACTCAAAGGTCAAAGATCAAAGGTCAATGATAAAACTCAAGCCTTCATGTCAAATGTTTGAACT
The DNA here is from genome assembly GCA_032716605.1 of Paralithodes platypus. NCBI lineage: Eukaryota > Metazoa > Arthropoda > Malacostraca > Decapoda > Lithodidae > Paralithodes > Paralithodes platypus. The sequence continues at coordinate 47,495,413 of CM064492.1, forward strand.
CTAATACTATTCATTCAATTTCACCACATTCAAAGGGATATTTATATTGATTATAAGTATCATGCTGACCAAATTTCATATATATGTATTGCTAAAGTTAAGGTCAAAGGTTAAGGTCAAATATTAAACTGAGATTAAATAAAATGTATCTAAAAGTCTAGAAGGTAAAACATCAAGGTCAAATACCAAACTGAGATCATGTAGGCTATAAATGATCATAAGCTAAGAGAAGGTCAAAGTTCAAGGCCAAATATCAAACTGAAATTAATTACGATTTATTCTAGACTAAGATACACGATATCACTAGTTTAATTCAACCCTTTCAGTACGAGGGTGAAGTTATTTTATTATTATTCTGGCTTTCATTAGACGATTTTACTCTGATTAGGAAGGGTTTATGATAGTCAACGAATTAATGGAGCTATAAAACACCTCTTTGATTACTAGACGTCCTTCATGAGCTACATAAAATATTCTAATAATAGCCAGAATATATGGAATAAAGGCGTCACCCGTACTGAAGTGGTTAACCATTTATGTACCAGCGATGTCTTCTTAATTATATTATGGCTATAATTAGATGATTTTGTGCAGTTTAACCCATACTGTACCGGCGACGTCTTTTAAAATTTATTCTAGCTATAATTAGACGTTTTGTGCAGCTTGGGAGGGATATACAGTAGCCAGAAGGATTAATTGAGAGGGTCTGCAACCTTTTATATGATAGATGTCCTTGCTATGCTGAACATAATCGTCTTAAAGTTGTCAGAATATGATGACAAAGATGTCACTGGTATTGTATGGGTTAAGAAGGATCTGTGGTAGTATAAAGGGTTAAGTTTGCCTGGTTGTCTCCTCATGGCCCAGTGGCATATTGCCCTTCTGAATTCTCCCTACCAATAAATGCCTACAGTGGCCGATAGAGGCGCTGAACGCAATGTTGACCGCGGTGCATTGTAGTAAATTGGCGACATCGCGGACCTATCCACCCTCCCTCTCCTTCAACAATTGTTTATTATAAGCAGTTAGTCAAAATGTCTAGCTGATACATACTTTGGTCTACCACTACCACTTTATCTAACACTACCACTTTATCCACCACTAACATTTTATCCAAAAGTAACACTTTATGCACCACTACCACTTTATCCACCACTACCACTTTATATACCACTACCACTTTATCCACCACTACCATTTTATATACCACTACCACTTTATCCACCACTACCACTTTATATACCACTACCACTTTATCCACCACTACCATTTTATCTAACACTACCACTTTATCTACCACTACCGCTTTATCTACCACTACCACTTTATCCACCACTACCACTTTATACACAACTACCACTTTATCCACCACTACCACTTTATATACCACTCCCTCTTTATGCACCACTACCATTTTATCTACCACTGTCACTTTATCCACAACTACAACTATCTACCATTACTACTTTATCTACCACTACCACTTTATCCACCACTACCACTTTATCTAGCACTACCACTTTATCTAACACTACCACTTTATCCACCACTACCACTGTATCCACTACTAACACTTTATCCACCACTACCACTTTATCTAACACTACCACTTTATCTACTAATACCACTTTATCTACTAATACCACTTTATCTACCACTACCAGTTTATCCACCACTACCACTACCACTTTATCCACCACTAACACTTTATCCACCACTACCACTGTATCTACCACTACCACATTATCTACCACTACCACTTTATCCACCACTACCACTTTATCCACCACTACCACTGTATCTACCACTACCACTTTATCCACCACTACCACTTTATCCACCACTACCACTCTATCCACCACTACCACTTTATCTAAAATATAAACATGTAGAATCACAAAAAATCAAGATAAACTGTGTATATCCTAAGTGTTAGGTATTGTTGATGTCGACAGTCGTAGCTCTGGCGCTAGTTCGGAAGCGTCCACCAGAGGTCTCAGGTGAATTCTTGGTAGGGATAGTTGGGCACCTCTGGTGAGAACGGCCGCGCGCGGACTATTTTAGGGCTAACTCAACTAAACTCGTGCATATTCTGCCGTACACAATGTGTGAGGACGAACATACTTACTGTCGTCCTCACAATTGTGTACCGTACCAGGGTTCCTTAACCCTGTACCGTACGGTAAAATGTATATAAAAAACGCATAGCCCATATATTGGGGGTTGCTTCCCTGTATAGTTCTCCATATATTTTGATTGACTATATACTATAAACTCTGAACATTGTATAACATAATGCATGGCCTTCAGCAACAACGTTCCCCAAAGTGTTGGGGCTTGTACGGAGTGATACATAAAGAATATGAAAAAAAAAAAAATCTGCCGTATGGAGCGCGGGAAGGAGACAAATAGGAATAGACACAAAATGAGACTACAGTTTTAAATCTTATATATTTTATTAGTTAAAACCAATATGTTTACAATAATTTACACACACACACCCACACACACACACACACATATATATATATATACCGGTATATATATATATATATATATATATATATATATATATATATATATATACTGTATATATACTGTATATATATACAGTATATTGTATATATCCATAAGTGACCTTACTAATGCTGGTAAATTTTCAAGATTACGTCTAGCGTTTTATTACTGACGCTTCTAGATGTAAATCCAAGAACTCTGTTAGCCTTAATTCGAACACTGATGCATTAGATTCTTGGTTTCAGATCGCTGCTGACCATGACTCCCAAATCTTATTCACTATATGAGTTACTAATATCTACTTTATGTTATCTAATTCTTGTCTTGTTTGCTCTATCGTTTCACTACACTGCATTTATGTACCCTTCAATGAACATGGGGAAAAGGATGTACATTAATAGTAGAGTGGAAATAGTAAGCCCAGCTTACAATTATTGAGATTATTAAAAACTGCGTATTTTGATACACTAAAATAATTATATAAACACATACTCATTCACATATCCAACCCGGTGTAACCGACATAGTTACACGCATACATACGTACTACATAATTATACACAAGTAACTATGCATATTAATACACACACATGAAAATAAATACATAATACATACATACCACACACACACAAACAAAATTATGTAACATACACATACGCCTGCTCATGTGTATACACATTCATCGCATATTCATGGTAAATATAAACATACAGGTAATTATGCAACCTACAAAGATGCCTGCTCATATGCATACAGTATGTACACATACAATTTACATGCATATATTATCACAAGACTAGAACAAATTATAAGATAAATTTTATAGGTTAGGAGAGAGGGGCGATGTGTGTGTGAGTATGCAGATGGGGGTCAGGTCAAGGGAATCAAAACAGGCAAAAAAGTGTACTCCGGAAATTGGGATATAATGCGAGGTCAATCCTGCAGTCGACTCTGAAAAAGGTCGGAACTGCGGAGTTCGGATTATAGAAAAGAGCTCAATCCTTTGTATAGGTCTGTGTGTGTGTGTGTGTGTGTGTGTGTGTGTGTGTGTGTGTGTGTGTGTGTGTGTGTGACAGAATGTAAAATGCGAAGCTGAACATTGTAGTGATATATAATTTTAGATAAAAGTGAACACACACTAATAATAATATTATGGTTAGGTCATGGCTGATTGGTAGGAGACAGAGAGTTAGTATCAAATGGTGTAAAATCGGACTGTAGTCTCATTCTGTGTCTATTCCTATTCGTCTCCTTCTCACGCACCATACAGCAGAATATGCGCGAGTTTACTTGAGTTCGCCCTAAAATAGTCCGTGCGCGGCCGTTCTCACCAGAGGTGCCGAACCATAATACAGAAGGGCAATATGCGGCCCGGTGCAAGCTCCGACTACTCGAAGCTGCATAAAAAATGTCCCGACGTTCTATCTCACAGTCTAGGACCCTCTATCTCAAACGTCACCTAGTGAGTAGTTTGCTCACTAGGCTCTCTCTCTCTCTCTCTCTTTTTTCTCTCACTCTCACTCTCTCTCTCTCTCTCTCTCTCTCTCTTTATATATATATATATATATATATATGCAGTAAATATCTGCCATTCTATATGCTTGCTTGCCTATCTATCCATCCGTCCATCTATCTATCGTCCCCAATTGGCTCCAAAAAAAATCATCTCGTTATCAAATTGCACCTCTTGCTCCCCGCTTATTTAATTCTGTCCTATAATTTCCCTTCCCCTTCCTCCTTCTCTCATCTCTCTTCCGTATGGAGGTATATTTTGTCTTCCATTCGTCTCTTTGGCTTTCCCTTGATCCGTCTATCCCTCTTTAAGTATATACCCCACCCACTCCACCTTTTCGTCTTCTTCTTCTTCTTCTTCTTGTCTCTTTTTCTCTTTCTTCTTACTTCTTCCTTTTCTTCTTTCTTTTCCTCTGTGATTTATTTGGATAGCCTAGTTGGCCTTTGTTCTCTCTCTCTCTCTCTCTCTCTCTCTCTCTCTCTCTCTCTCTCTATCTATTTATCTATCTATCTATCTATCTCTCTCTCTCTCTATATATATATATAATTCTTCCTAATCCATGCTCCTCCTCCTCCACCTCTTGCCTCCCTTATGCTCCTCCCCTCCCTACCCCCCTCCCTTCCCACCCTCTTACTGCTCTTTGTGTAATTTCTCAGCTTCTCTCACTCACTCACTCTCTCTCTAAGTCTCGTTACTATCTTACTGCTCTTTGTGTAATTTCTCAGCGCCGGTCTCTCACTCACTCACACTCTCACTCTCACTCTCTCTCACACACACAAACACACATATACACACACACATACACACACACACATATACACACACACACAGACAGGGGCTCTCTTCATTAATCATCCTTGTCCAATCACTTTGTCTATTCCACTATCAACGTTTTCTATAACAACCTTGCATATACTACGTCAAACTACATATAAAATGTTTATAAATAAAAAAGTATATCTATCCATCAATATACTGCCTTAATTAGTTCATATTTTCTTTCCCAATCTCGGTCCCGAAAATACTTAACCCTTTCAGTATTGATGACGTCTTTTTCATTTGATTTCAGCTACATTTAGACAATTTTTATGAAGGGTAGGAAGAGCAAATGGTAGCTAAAATTATTAATCGAGATAGTCTGTAGCCCTTTACTTGGTGGTCGGTCCTTTCTAAGCTAAATATAATCGTCTAATAGTTGATAGAATATAACGAAAAAGGCGTCACCGGTACTGAACTTAAGGGAGCCCACCTCGGTTTTTTTCTCTTTCTCTCCCTCTCTCTTTGGCTTGTATCCATTTGACCCATTCAGCCTACTGTTCTAAGACGTTTACCCCCATTCAGGTGTCAATATTTTCTTGGCGAGCAGTAGCGAGTCAGCATATATATTTGTTTTGTTTTGACAGCAAGCTAAATTTTACATTTTTCGATAGAAAAATGTCTCCGGCGAAGCCGAATGTCTCCATACAATGAAAATATCGACACCTGGATGGGGATAAACGTCTTAAAACAGTTGGCTGAATGGGGTCGAATGGATACAAGCCAGAACACGAGAGAAAAGGAGAGAAAGATAAACAAAAAGCCGGTGACCCCCTTAAAAACGCTACAGACTGGACAGCGCACATTGACCCTCTCAAGATGCTGTTACGCCTTTCTTTCCCGTTTTCTGGCTATCACTAGACGATTATATTCAGATTAGGAAGGGTGTATGAAAGTCAGAGGGTTGATTGAGATAGTCTTCACCCTCACAATCCCCACAGAGCCTTCCTAATCTGTATTCAATCGTCGAATAATAGCCAGAATAAAGTGTCAAAAAACGTCATAATCCTCAAAGGGTTAACTCGTGAATCCCAGTAATTTGATCTGTGTGGCTTAAGGGGAAATGGTCACTTTTCCGGTCCTCCTTTTCCCTCATGTTTAGCCACATTAGTTTTTAAATTTTAAGACGTTCTCTCATTAGTTTGGCGATTTTAAGACGTTTCGCCATTTTTCTTTGTCAATATTTAAAATGTTCATTTAATTTTGGTGTAGATTTTTTCCTGGCGAGAAATAGCGAGCCTGAAATTTAGGAGAAACTGGCCTTCGGCCGGGACATTTTTCTATCGAGAAATGTACAAATATATCTTGAAGGGGGATCCTGTTTTTGTTTTATGTTTGATGGAGGTCTAGGGAGGAAACTAGAAAAATTATAAATAAATGCACAAATCGACCACAAAATGAGTCATCCCTCCTTAAGCTGTTTATCATAATAGTTCGTCAGTGTATCATACTTAAGTCACCTAAATTTGTCCAGAAATGTCTGTACACGACTGTACTGTACAGTTGCCCACATAAGTTACGTTCCTTGTCGTAATTTTATGTATGGAGGTAAAATAGTATGAATGAATTGCGAATGTGGTTGCTTTTAATTATCAGTTGACTAATCAGATACCACTGCATAAATAATTACACTCGTAATTATATTATATTTAGATCACGGAGAGAAACAGAATGTATGTGGGCAACTTTATAAACACTTATACAGTCTCGATCATATTAATCATAAGTAAAGTATCGACAACAATATGAACATGAAATGCAAGAATGTTCTGCTTAATTCTGTGCAATTAGTTTTCTATAATATTGCATAGTTTATACATTTCAAGGAATAATCAATGAATATTTCAAAGTCAAGAATAATTTGTTCCATATGAAAATGATGAGAGATATAAATTGTTATAATTAATAAAAAATAATTCAAACAAATTATAAAGTAGGTACGGTATATACAGGTGGTGACTGTCTCATTGAAGCACTGACACTATAAATTATAAATTAGGTACGGTATAATTATACAGGTAGTGACTGTCTCATTGAAGCACTGAAACTCGCTGATCAAAAGCTATGAGACTTGAGTGCTTTGAAATTAATTGAATGAAGTGAAATGAAGCGAAGTGAAGTGAAATAAAGTGAAGTGAAGGTAAATGTTGAAGTAAACTGAGAAACTATGTGAGGGCTAAAACACCACTGAGGAGGAGGAGGAGGAAAAGGGAGGATAAAGAGGAGGAGGAGAAAGAGGAGCAGGAGGAGGAGGAGAAGGGAGGATAAAGAGGAGCAAAAGGAAGAGGAGGAATAGGAGGAGGAGGAGAAGGGAGGAGGAATAGGAGAAGGGAGGAGGAAGAGGAGCAGGAGAAGGGAGGAGGAAGAGGAGCAGGAGAAGAGAGGAGGAAGAGAGAGAAGCAGGAGAAGAGAGGAGGAAGAGGAGCAGAAGGAGGAGGAGAAGGGAGGAGAATACAAAGGAATACAAAGGACTTACAAACTGAAACAGACCTATTGGTCCTTACGGGGCAGTTTGGATGTCTACACTGCTAAGCTACTAACTACTAGGTAAATAAAAGGATAGTAAAGTAAAGGAAGAGGAGCAGGAGGGAGAGGAGAAGGGAGGAGGAAGAAGAACAGAAGAAGTAAGAGAAGCAAGAGGAGGAGGAGGAAGAGGAGAAGGGAGGAGGAAGAAGAACAGAAGAAGTAAGAGAAGCAAGAGGAGGAGGAGGAAGAGCAGAAGGGAAAGGAGGAGGAGGAGAAGAAGGGAGGAGGAAGAGGAGAAGGGAGGATGAAGAGGAGACGGGAGGAGGAAGAGGAGCAGGGGGATGGGAAGGGAGGAAGAAGAGGAGCAGGAGGATGGGAAGGGAGGATGAAGAGGAGCAGGGGGATGGGAAGGGAGGAGGAAGAGGAGCAGGAGGATGGGAAGGGAGGAAGAAGAGGAGCAGGGGGATGGGAAGGGAGGAGGAAGAGGAGCAGGAGGATGGGAAGGGAGGAAGAAGAGGAGCAGGAGAATGGGAAGGGAGGAGGAAGAGAAGCAGGAGGAGGGGAAGGGGGATGAAGAGGAGACGGGAGGAGGAAGAGGAGCAGGAGGATGGGAAGGGAGGAAGAAGAGGAGCAGGAGGAGGGGAAGGGAGGAGGAAGAGAAGCAGGAGGAGGGGAAGGGGGATGAAGAGGAGCAGGAGGACGAGGAGAAGGGATGATGAAGAGTAGCAGGAGGATGGGAAGGGAGGAGGAAGAGGAGCAGGAGGGGAAGGGATGATGAAGAGTAGCAGGAGGATGGGAAGGGAGGAGGAAGAGGAGCAGGAGGGGAAGGGAGGAGGAAGAGTAGCAGGAGGATGGGAAGGGAGATGAAGAGGAGGAGGGGAAGGGAGGAGGAGAGGAGCAGGAGGATGGGGAAGGGAGGAGGAAGAGGAGAGGAGGAGGAGAGGGAGGAGAGGAGCAGGAGGAGGAAGGGAGGAAGAGGAGCAGAGGGAGGAGGAGAGAAGCAGGAAGGAGGAGGAGCAGGGGAGAAGGAGGGGAAGGGAGGAGGAAGAGGAGCAGGAGGATGGGAAGGGAGGAGGAAGAGGAGCAGGAGGGGAAGGGAGGAGGAAGAGGAGCAGGAGGATGGGAGGAGGAAGAGGAAGAGGAGGGAAAGGGAGGAGGAAGAGGAGCGGAGGATGGAAGGGAGGAGGAAGAGTAAGGAGGATGGAGGAGGAAGAGAGCAGGAGGAGGGGAAGGGAGGAGGCAGAGGAGCAGGAGGATGGAAGGGAGGAGGAAGAGAGCAGGGGGAGGGGAAGGGAGGAGGAAGAGGAGCAGGAGGAGGGAAGGGGGAGGAAGAGGAGCAGGAGGGGAAGGGAGGAGGGAAGAGGAGCAGGAGGATGGGAAGGGAGGAGGAAGAGGAGCAGGAGGGGAAGGGAGGAGGAAGAGGAGCAGGAGGATGGGAAGGGAGGAGAAAAGGAGGAGGCAGAGGAGCAGGAGGAGGGGAAGGGAGGAGGCAGAGGAGAAGGAGGAGGGGAAGGGAGGAGGAAGAGGAGCAGGAGGATGGGAAGGGAGGAGGAAGAGGAGCAGGAGGGGAAGGGAGGAGGAAGAGGAGCAGGAGGGGAAGGGAGGAGGAAGAGGAGCAGGAGGATGGAAGGGAGGAGGAAGAGGAGCAGGAGGGAAGGGAGGAAGAGTAGCAGGGGCAAGGGAGGAGGAAGAGGAGCAGGAGGGGAAGGGAGGAGGAAGAGGAGCAGGAGGGGAAGGGAGGAGGAAGAGGAGCAGGAGGATGGGAAGGGAGGAGGAAGAGGAGCAGGAGGGGAAGGGAGGAGGAAGAGGAGCAGGAGGATGGGAAGGGAGGAGGAAGAGGAGCAGGAGGGAAGGGAGGAAGAGGAGCAGGGGCTGGAGGAGGAAGAGGAGCAGGAGGAAAGGGAGGAGGCAGAGGAGCAGGAGGGGAAGGGAGGAGGAAGAGTAGGAGGATGGGAAGGGAGGAGGAAGAGGAGCAGGAGGAGGGGAAGGGAGGAGGCAGAGGAGCAGGAGGATGGGAAGGGAGGAGGAAGAGGAGCAGGAGGAGGGGAAGGGAGGAGGAAGAGGAGCAGGAGGAGGGGAAGGGAGGAGGCAGAGGAGCAGGAGGAGGGGAAGGGAGGAGGCAGAGGAGCAGGAGGAGGGGAAGGGAGGAGGAAGAGGAGCAGGAGGGGAAGGGAGGAGGAAGAGGAGCAGGAGGATGGGAAGGGAGGAGGAAGAGGAGCAGGAGGAGGGGAAGGGAGGAGGAAGAGGAGCAGGAGAATGGGAAGGGAGGATGAAGAGGAGCAGGAGGAGGGGAAGGGAGGAGGCAGAGGAGCAGGAGGGGAAGGGAGGAGCAGAGGAGCAGGAGGGGAAGGGAGGAGGAAGAGGAGCAGGAGGAGGGGAAGGGAGGAGGCAGAGCAGGAGGATGGGAAGGAGGAGGGAGGAGGGCAGGAGGATGGGAAGGGAGGAGGAAGAGGAGCAGGAGGATGGGAAGGGAGGAGGCAGAGGAGCAGGAGGAGGGGAAGGGAGGAGGCAGAGGAGCAGGAGGAGGGGAAGGGAGGAGGAAGAGGAGCAGGAGGGGAAGGGAGGAGGAAGAGGAGCAGGAGGAGGGGAAGGGAGGAGGAAGAGGAGCAGGAGGATGGGAAGGGAGGAGGAAGAGGAGCAGGAGGGGAAGGGAGGAGGAAGAGGAGCAGGAGGATGGGAAGGGAGGAGGAAGAGGAGCAGGAGGAGGGGAAGGGAGGAGGCAGAGGAGCAGGAGGAGGGGAAGGGAGGATGCAGAGGAGCAGGAGGAGGGGAAGGGAGGATGCAGAGGAGCAGGAGGATGGGAAGGGAGGAGGAAGAGGAGCAGGAGGATGAGGAGGGAGGGGAAGGGAGGAAGAAGAAAGAGTCAACTAAACCAACTCACCAATATAGAGGGTATCACACAAACACTTTTTATCGACAATTTACGATATTAAACGTTTCACTGGCAACATTTCTGCCATCCTTTGCACTAGTATCGTAACCTATAGTCTGTTCATTATAATTAGGCCGGATTTCTTCATTTCGATCCTGTATAACTAAAATAGGGTTAGAGTAGTCAAGCTAATATTTATACCATCTGGGAAGAGTCAACCAGGGAATAGGTGTGGCAAATTATAGCCTATTTGCTCGAGGCTGTACATTTCCGCACCTATTCTTTTAATGACTTCCCTAATGGTAGAAATATTAGGTTGATCACTCTAGCCCTCTTTCATTTATAGAGGGTAATATTAGGTTGATCACTCTAGCCCTCTTTCATTTATAGAGGGTAATATTAGGTTGATCACTCTAGCCCTCTTTCATTTATAGAGGGTAATATTAGGTTGATCACTCTAGCCCTCTTTCATTTAGAGGGAAATATTAGGTTGATCACTCTAGCCCTCTTTCATTTATAGAGGGTAATATTAGGTTGATCACTCTAGCCCTCTTTCATTTATAGAGGATAATATTAGGTTGATCACTCTAGCCCTCTTTCATTTATAGAGGGTAATATTAGGTTGATCACTCTAGCCCTCTTTCATTTATAGAGGGAAATATTAGGTTGATCACTCTAGCCCTCTTTCATTTATAGAGGGAAATATTAGGTTGATCACTCTAGCCCTCTTTCATTTATAGAGGGAAATATTAGGTTGATCACTCTAGCCCTCTTTCATTTATAGAGGATAATATTAGGTTGATCACTCTAGCCCTCTTTCATTTATAGAGGATAATGGTGAAGAACTTTCCACATAAATTTATACTGTGTTCATCAGAACAATGTTCTGGCCGAAGGCCGGTTCCCTGAATTACATGCTCGCTGTCGGTCTCCATGAAAAGATCCGACAACTATATAGAACGAAAGGTCTTAATATTGACAAATTAATGTGGCTCAAGGTCTCAAAATGACCATAATAGTGGGTCGAACGTCTTAAAATCCCATAACTAATAGAGCTAAACACAAGGGAGAAGGGGGTCCAGAAAAGCCAAACTACCTCCCCTTAACCCGTTTATTCTCACTCTAGGCCAATTCCCCAAACATAATTCCTTCATAATATTAACCCCTTGAGGATTATGACGCGTGCTGACAGTTTATGCAGGCTATCATTAGACGATTTTACACAGTCTCACCCCTCCCCCCGTCTCTCTCTTACTCTCACTCTCTCTCTCTCTAGTCTTTAAAAGGGTAAAGACTATCTCAACCAACCCTCTGACATCCATACACCCTTCCTGAGCTGAATAAAATCATCTACTAATAGCCTAGAAATAAATCAGAAGTAGGTCATCGATCCTCAGAGGGTTAACTTTGTAATCCAGAATGTCAAACAAAGCATATTCTTATTTCGGGAAGCTAAGGGGAGATGGGCTGATTTTTTATGGCACCCCTTTTCCCTTGTGTTTATCCCCATTGTTTTTTATACTTTAAGACGTTCGGCCCATTAGTTTGGTGATTTTAAGACTTTACGCCCATTTCTTTGTCATATTAAGAGCTTTCGTGCCATTTAGGTGTCGATTTTTTCCTGGCGAGCGATAGCGAGCCTATAATTTTAAGAGTAACCGGCCTTCGGCCGGGATATTTTTCTACCGAAAAATGTACACATTTATCTTGAATGAGGGTCTAGGGGGTGGTTTTTACAGCTTGATGGAGGTCTAGGGAGAAAACTAAAAAATAATATATAGATAAAAACAATAAGCAAATAAATACGCCCATCTCCCCTTAATTGAATTTTACAAGTAAACGCCTGATTGGGACCTTACCAAAAGCTAATATAACATCAATGTCAATGATATCAGCGATTTATTACAAATACTTGATAAGGGTTTTGATATTTTACTCTCAACTTCCAATTGATTGATTGTTCTGGATCCCCTTAGCCCTCATGTTTAGCCCCATTAGGTCTTTGGGATATTTATTAAAAGCTTGATTGAGGTCTAGGAAGGGAACTAACAAAATATTAAAAAGATAAATGGAGTCTAGTTATTTTTGTGTTTGCCTAATGCGAGTGTGGCTTCGTTTTCTTCGATTTGTAGACTTGTTACCCCTTAGAAGATACGATTACACATAACATTTCTGTTCTCTGGCTATTATTAGACGATTTTATTCAGACTAGGAAGGGTATATGGAAGTCAGCGGGTGAATTGAGGTAGTCTTTACCCTTACAATTCCCACAGATCCTTCCCAAACTATATAAAATCTGTCAAAATGTGGCATAATCTTCAAAGAGTTAAAACAGATGCGGTTTCATTATTTATGTTTGAGTCATCTGAATGTATTGGTGATGGCTGTTATCGTGTATATTGGGTTTGCCTGAATTACGTTTCGGCAGTAGTTAGGTTAGTGCTGGGCTCCTTAGTTATTTAGTATATAATTATGTTATCAGAGGTTGACAATTTGACACACATAGACACACACACATAATACAAACATACACACCCATAGATAAACACATACACCCATACCCAAACACATACGTATACAAACACACTCAATACAAGTAAACGTAAAGTTTAACAAACCTCTTAGACATCTTCCACGATATCCTCAACCTCTACGATGAGAGTAAAGCTGTAGATATTATATACCTTGATTTTCAAAAGGCCTTTGACAAAGTTCCCCCCAAACGATTACTGCTAAAACTAAAAGCGCATGGAATACAAGACGGTGTGTTGAAATGGATAGAAAATTGGCTCAGCGACAGAAAGCAAAGAGTAGTCATAAACGGTAAGGCATCAAAATGGACCAATGTAAGTAGCGGGGTACCCCAGGGATCGGTACTAGGACCAATTCTCTTTCTAATTTACATCAACGACATAGATGAGGGTCTCACCTGCACAATCTCAAAATTTGCTGACGATACAAAAATTGCAAATAGCGTACTCTCAAAAGAACAAGTTGACGATATGCAACACAATCTAGATAAATTGTCATGTTGGGCCCAAATTTGGCAAATGAGTTTCAATGCGGATAAATGTAAAGTACTACATATCGGATACCTAAATGAGAAAGCAAACTATTCGATAATGTAAAGTACTACATATCGGATACCTAAATGAGAAAGCAAACTATTCGATGAATGGCACTCAGCTTAAGAATGTAAACAGAGAAACCGATCTGGGAGTAACAATATCGAGTAACCTAAAACCGAGTCAACAATGTTCAGAAGTTGTTAAGAAGGCAAACAAAATAATTGGCTTTATAGGCAAGTCATTTGAGCATAAATCCAAAGAAGTTATCCTAACCCTTTACAATTCCTTAGTCCGCCCTCTTCTGGAATACTGCGTTCAATCCTGGTGCCCTTATTACCAAAAAGATATAAACAAGCTAGAACGAGTTCAACGTAGAGTTACCAAAATGATACCTAGCCTAAAGAACAAACCATACGAAGAGCGAAGAGCGTCTTAGAGAATTAAATCTATTTCCTTTAACCCAGCGCAGATTAAGAGGCGACTTAATTCAAGTGTTCAAAATCATCAAAGGCATCGACAATATGAACTGTAGTAAGTACTTCACTATCGACCAATCTAATTACACGCGGAGAAACGGTTGCAAAATTATTGGTAAATCTTTTAACTCGCACGAATCTAAGAATTTCTTCTTCAATCGAGTTGTCAACTTGTGGAATGGGCTTCCCCGAAACGTTATAGACTGCATCACCGTTGATTCATTTAAACTCCGCCTAGACAAATATCTCGCATCAAACCCGCGACTGACTGCGTTTGTAAATGAATAACTTTATTTTATCCCCCCCTCAGTTACTAACCCATCTGTCCCCTACTAACTTCCTAATCCTGCCACGGACATTAGTTCCAGGGCAGTAATTCCCTTTCCAATGTTCCCTTACCCACTCTAAACCACTGTTTGGACACTTGATCCTCAGTGTTTTGGAGGACAAGCAACCTAGAAGGGTCACTGGATCTGTTGTTGCTTGATTTCCTTTGTAATGAATAGATCGGCAACTCGTTCCCAAAAATGTGAACTACTATAGGTAGCGCCAACGAACTTGACAATAATTTTGACCCCATACCTTCTTATAACTCGATATGAATGAATACAATCTGGCTGACATTTTTATCATTTGGGAAGAGTTCACCCGTAAATATGTGTGGATATTTACAGCCAGTTTGCTCTAGGCCCTTTTGAGTTACAGAGAGGTCAGGGATCAAGATTATTGTCAAGTTCGTTGGCGCTACCTATAACTATATATATATACTGTATATACCTGTATATATATATATATATATATTGTAACGTTAACCACTCCGTTAGAACCGCATGGCTTGTCCTACAGTGACTCGCTAGGATCGCCAGGGCAGTGGATGTGGCTACAGTTGGTGTATTGTTGTGTGCTTTATTTCATATGAAAGCTCGTGTCATGGGCAGTCCAGAAAGGCTCTTTGTTTTCACCCATGTCAAGGCTTTATATATTTAATTGCAAAGTATATGTTTTATCATTAAGTAGTAATGATAGGATTTGAGAGAGAGAGAGAGGGTAGAACAGAGTGGGGAGGCGCGCAGTGTTTTGCTATACTCGATGACGTCATAGCTGGCTGGCCTCGTGGGGATTCGTTGAAGGAGTTTTTTACCATGCTTGGTGACGTCATGTTTGGCTAGCTTTAGCATTGGCTAGAGGACTTGTTACCGCTTTTCTACGCGGTTCGAGCTATTGCTAGTATATATACTTCCTCGCCACTCTCTCCTCAGATTTGGTTTCTAGAACGCATCCCTCTTATCCCTTTGATATCTGTCCACCTCTCCGCACCTGAGAACCTTTTCCTCTGCCTATCTCTCTCATTTTCCATATCTTTCACCACCTTTCATTAATATTATACCCCCTCTGGTTAACTCTGCATAATCTGCTTCATGCTGGCCAGTTGTATTGTGCGTTAAGGTCTTATATAACCCATGTATGTTAGTTGTTAAGATAAGTTGATCACGAAGCATTGGTTGGCATTCATATTGTTCAGTACTACTTCCTGTAATTATTAGTGTTCTGCTGGATTAGATAATGCTAGACTAGGAGTCTGTTACTATAAGGTATTGTTTCCGATGGGTGCTGGCTTTACTTAAAAGCTGCACGACATACCTGAGAACTGGAGTTGATTGGGTAAATTCTAGTCTGTGTGCCATTGAGAGTAGAGCATGCACGAATGAGGGCTTTTTGCCTATACCATTCTGCACTGTTCTAAGCTCGTTGTTTGTCTTTGAGGTACGCCAGGAGAACGCTTAATACTTCGGTATTAAGGTTTCTCAAGAGAGCTACCCTTCATTATAACGTAATATTTGACGCACAGACTTGAGATTTGCACTAGGCTATGCAGCATGCCATGCGCACCAGTATCTCGTATCATTGACTCTAGCTAGACTTTATCAGTCACAGTAGACATTAAGTATATTAAACCAATTACTCTTTTATGCATACCCGTTTATGATTACACAAGCATTTCGCAGCCTAGTTTGATGTATTGAGACACAAACGACTTAGGCTCTTTTTGTTGATAGGAATACTGCATTGTCGTGGCGATTATTATTATTGTTGTGGCGTTTAGGATATTCTTGGCTCCGACTGCATTATATCTCCTGCCTTTTTGTGTGCATAGCCTGCACGAGCATTGTTCCGCTGCCGGCCTTTTTGGGTTCCATTTCCGATTCGAGCATCTTGATAGCATCTAACATTTAAAGAAGATTCCTTGTTGGTGTTGAAGGACTTTAGTGCACTTTCTTTCATGCAGGATTGCCTGACATTTATTGATTAAAGTAACGTAAGCTGTAACTTCTCTTACCACCTTACTTTGCATACCATAACCAAGCACCTTCGGTTATAGGTAGTAATAGGCTGTTTTCACATAACATTAAGCCTAGAGTAGGCGCACATTTATTGCATATAGAACTCTGGAGAGTATTTGTGTTCTTTGTTCACTGGGAATATACATCGGAGGTTGGATCTAGCGCTTTCCGTTGTAGCATTTATGCCATTACTAGTCCAATGAATAAGAACCCTGATATATTTAAACCTCAGTCGTAACAAATGGCGACCTTCCCTAGGATTTGGTGAACCTACATTTATTAGCAGGGAACATTTGTTGTTTTGGGGAATATTTTGCGGGGATCAGCAGGAATAATTATTTTTTGCAATATAGTATAGCCCTTGAGTATTTCTGAGAATTTTTGTGTGTATATTGAGGTATAAGAGTTTGGGGTGCTTCTTTTCTGAATATTGAGGTGGGAAATTTTTGTGAGCATCATGTCTTATACCGGATCAGAGGAGAATGGAGACACAGTACGTAATGTCGAAACTGAGGAACAGCAGTATGATGAAAGGGTTAATCAGGTGAACTGTGAGGAGGATGCTAGGATATTTTTGCAATGGCCTGTTACTGCCGAGCGGTTGGAGGGTGTGAATCGGTACGGTCTTCAATGCCTGGCCACAGCTATCGGTCATGTGGGTACTAGCAGCATGACCAGGGATAACTTGATAACGTGTGTACTGGGCAGGGTGACTGGTGAGCGAGATGGGTTGAGTGCTCAGAGCCCTTCGGCCATGCTTCCCCTACACTCGACTCCCAGCCACCCCAGTAGTTTGCCGACCCCGAGTACGCGTCCACAGTTGGGTGGTGACTGGCAGGGTGGGTTGCCCCTGGGGGGACCACCGGTAATTTCAAACATTGTAGCACCTTCACCTCCTCAAGGGTTAACTCCAGAATTATTGCTTCAGCTCGAATTAGCTAAGATCGAAGAGAGAAAGGCTATCAGGGCATCTGAGCTTCAGCAGCAAATAGAATTAGCCAAGATAGAAGAGAGAAAAACTATTAGTCACCAGCACATAGAGCTAGCAAAAATCCAAGCTGATTTAGAGTCGACTAGGTACTGTGCCGACATGGACGTAGAGAAGTCGCGAGTAGAGACAACGGGACAGCGACTTGGGGCTGGTAACCGTGGTCATGATCAATCTCTCTCGCACTTATTGAAACTGGTTCCGGTGTTTGATGAGAGTGGTGTAACAGAATTTTTCGCACGCTTTGAGAAGAAGTGCCAGGAACACCAGTGGCCAGAGAATAAATGGGCAGCACTTGTATCCTATAGATTAATAGGCAAGGATCTTAAAGCCTACGATGCGTTACCTTTGGAGTCATGTATTGTGTATGAGGATCTCAAGGAGGCTGTCCTGAGGGCTTACGAACTGCAACCAGAAACGTACCGTTTGAAGTTCCGGGGTGTAACCAAGGGAAGAGATAGCACCTTTTTGGAACACGCCCGGGACTTGTCCGATGCTATGGGGAACTGGCTCCGATCTGAGAAGGTAACAACGTTTGATGGAGTTAAGCAGTTGATGATGTTGGAGCAGTTCTTTAAGAGCACGGGTGGTGATCTAACTTTGAACTTAAAGGAGAAAAACCCAAGAACTCTAGTCGAAGCAGCAGAAATGGCTGATCGACGGCTGATTCGGGGTTGCGGGTCCTCACAGAAGTACGATGCAAGTGCTAGGGACCGTTATCCTCCCCCTCCCCGTAGCAATGCCACATTTATACAAAAGAGCAATGAAACTAAAACTGAATCCAAACCTAACACCATGCCGTATGAGAAAAGTCAGGGGCTTTTTACATCACAGTATAAGCCGAAACCGAAATTTATGTGTTTTAAGTGCCACCAGGAGGGTCATAAGGCAAATGAGTGCCCTAGTCGACCTCCTCCGGCAGCCGTGTCTTTTGCTCACGGCATTGGAGTGTTCAAGAGGACATCGGAGTTTGTTAGAGGCAATTCTTCCGAGGTAAATACACTGCCAGTGCAGAAAGATCCGGAAGGCTTATTCCCTGTCCGTGATGCCTTTAGTGACCACAGGGGACTCGGTTGTGTGGAGTGGGGGGGTAGAAGACATGAGGTGAGAATTTTACGTGACACTGGGGCATCGCAAACATTGTTGAGGAATTTCACTGGTAAACCTGTAAATACGGCGCGGGTGGTTGTGGTTCAGGGGGTTAATGCAACAAGGTCATACCCGCTTGTAAGAATGAAGATGGAAGTTGATGGTGTGACTCGTGACCTGGATGTAGGAATTGTGGAGAAGTTACCTGTTGGGGGCGTCGACCTCCTTCTCGGCAACGACTTTGCGGGGCCTACTTCTGAGGCTCCACCCTTAGTCGTTGCCGAGAAGCTGGCCGACATGAGTAGGGAGGAGCAGGAGTGGGTTGAGAAGTGTCCGGTGCAACCTATGGCGTGTGTTGTCACCAGATCTCTTGCATCCAGGGAGTCACATTCTGGTCAACACTCTTTAGACAAGCGGAGGAAAGGTACCGAGAAGGGGTTGGAAGTTGATGCGGTTGAGAGTTTAGTATCAGCGGACATTCTCGGGGACTCATTATTAGGACCGATTTTCGAGTCTGGAGAAGACCCATTAACTGTTAGTAAGAAGGCAGAGGATGGGCTTAAAAAGACGAAGAGACAGCAACGATACACAGAGAGAGAGCAACGGGAGGCTAAATTCAGTGTAGGAGGGGGGCATGAGTTGTTTCGCAAACACTTAGATAAGCTTGCTCCTTCGGACATTCGTAAATTGCACTTAGAAGACCCGGAGGTTCTTGAATGTGGTACCGGTGCTGTCGAGTTGAAGGAGGACAGTGATGCACAGTCGGGAGATTTTTCCAAGTATCCCCTGACCATCATGGAGGTAGCAACAAGGTACCCTGACGCGTACCCTATGAGAAATGGGTCAGCGAAGACGGTGGTCCGAAACTTGCTAGTGTATTTTTCCCGGTATGGTTACCCGCAGGTAATTCAGTCAGACCAAGGATCCAACTTCACTTCTAGCCTCTTTGTTCAAGCAGTACCGCAGCATGGGATTGTTACGGTTGTGTCATCTGCGTATCATCCAGAGAGCCAGGGTGTGTTAGAGCGATGGCACTCAGCCTTGGAATCTGTGCTTCGTTATTGTTGCTTTGAGAGTGGATGGGGTTGGGATCTTGGCCTGCCATATGTTTTGTTTGCTGCACGGGGGGTACCTGGGGAAAGTTTGGGATTCAGCCCTAATGAGCTCGTCTTTTGACACCGTGTCAGAGGGCCTCTCCATATGGTTAAAGAAATATGGGAGGGTGCAGAAAAACCTTGTTCTATGCTCAAGTATGTCCTCGACAGTCGAGAACGGATGTTGCGCAGTCTGGAGTTGGCTGGCCGTAATTCGACTAGCTCTCAGGCCCTCATGAAGGACAGGTACGACCTCCAGGTTAAACTCAGGGAGTTCCACATGGGTCAGGAGGTGTTGATTCTACTGCCCCTTGTAGGTCATCCCTTATCCGCGAAGTACACTGGTCCTTATAGGGTGGGTGAGAGGCTATCGGACCTGGATTGCTTGGTGGCCGCTCCAGACAGACGTATGCGCAATCAGTTATGTCACGTTAATCTCATGAAGGAGTATGTGAGGCACCCCCCTGACCGTCTCACTGTGCCTGTGATGACGTTTAGCAGTCAAGGTGGAGAAGGAGAACGGGACAGTCAAGCTCAGGTGGAGGATAACTGGAAGGATAAGAAAGTCAAATTGGCGCCTGAGTGTGAGAAGGCGTTTAGAGTAGTAAAACACCTGTTGTGCACTCACCCGATCCTCAGGGCCCCTGACTTTAGCCTACCTTTCCAACTAGCAACGGATGCTAGTGGTGTGGGGGCTGGTGCCGTCCTTGTGAAAAAGGACGATGATGGGCTGGAGCATCCTGTTAGTTTCTGCTCGGAGAAGTTCAATTCGGCCCAGGGGAGCTGCTCTGTTGTCGAGGAGGAGCTGCTGGTGGTTGTGCTTGCGCTGGGGCATTTCAGGGTGTATGTTCCAGCCTATGGTCCGGTCGTTGTAGTTTACCCAGATCATCACCCTCTCAAGTTCTTGGACGAGTTTCACAATCGGAATATGAGGCTGACCAGGTGGTCACTAAGGTTATTGGTATATAACCTGGACATACGCCATATTGCCGGTTGTGACAACGTGGTTGCAGATTGTCTTTCAAGGGAATATGATCCTGGGTAGATTGACACACGGGTAGCCTCCTGCTTTAGTTTGAATAGTATTTTGCGCTTGGTGCTTGTTGGCTCGCGGTTGTAGCCCAGCGTATTGGGTCGTAAAGCAGGAGTTGAGCGTTTGGTATAGAAGAAAAAACTAGGCTTGCTCCTATAGTGCAGCCGAAATAAACAAATTAAAAACATAAAATCAAATAAATAACTCTTTCTTTGATAGTTGAATTTTTTCAGTATGTTATAGCAGTAATTCTGAGTTGCACTCCTCTCAGAATGCTGGGCTAGAGAAGCTCGCTCTTGAGGAGCATAACTACATATGATTTAACCTATTGTGTTGGGGAGGGTTATAATTTTGTAAAATGTTTTGTTGAGAACTGTGCCAGATATATTACTGCCGCTGGGTGATGGGAAGTAGAGATATAGCATGGGTTCTAACAATCAGATTTTTGTGAGCCTTGGGCCTCTGAGAAAAATCTTGGGGGGGGGGTGTGTGACGTTAACCACTCCGTTAGAACCGCATGGCTTGTCCTACAGTGACTCGCTAGGATCGCCAGGGCAGTGGATGTGGCTACAGTTGGTGTATTGTTGTGTGCTTTATTTCATATGAAAGCTCGTGTCATGGGCAGTCCAGAAAGGCTCTTTGTTTTCACCCATGTCAAGGCTTTATATATTTAATTGCAAAGTATATGTTTTATCATAAAGTAGTAATGATAGGATTTGAGAGAGAGAGAGAGAGAGAGTAGAACAGAGTGTGGGGAGGCGCGCGCAGTGTTTTTGCTATACTCGATGACGTCATAGCTGGCTGGCCTCGTGGGGATTCGTTGAAGGAGTTTTTTACCATGCTTGGTGACGTCATGTTTGGCTAGCTTCTTTAGCATTGGCTAGAGGACTTGTTACCGCTTTTCTACGCGGTTCGAGCTAGTGCTAGTATATATACAGCTTCCTCGCCACTCTCTCCCTCAGATTTGGTTTCTAGAACGCATCCCTCTTATCCCTTTGATATCTGTCCACCTCTCCGCACCTGAGAACCTTTTCCTCTGCCTATCTCTCTCATTTTCCATATCTTTCACCACCTTTCATTAATATTATACCCCCTCTGGTTAACTCTGCATAATCTGCTTCATGCTGGCCAGTTGTATTGTGCGTTAAGGTCTTATATAACCCATGTATGTTAGTTGTTAAGATAAGTTGATCACGAAGCATTGGTTGGCATTCATATTGTTCAGTACTGCTTCCTGTAATTATTAGTGTTCTGCTGGATTAGATAATGCTAGACTAGGAGTCTGTTATTATAAGGTATTGTTTCCGATGGGTGCTGGCTTTACTTAAAAGCTGCACAACATACCTGAGAACTGGAGTTGATTGGGTAAATTCTAGTCTGTGTGCCATTGAGAGTAGAGCATGCACGAATGAGGGCTTTTTGCCTATACCATTCTGCACTGTTCTAAGCTCGTTGTTTGTCTTTGAGGTACGCCAGGAGAACGCTTAATACTTCGGTATTAAGATTTCTCAAGAGAGCTACCCTTCATTATAACGTAATATTTGACGCACAGACTTGAGATTTGCACTAGGCTATGCGGCATGCTATGCGCACCAGTATCTCGTATCATTGACTCTAGCTAGACTTTATCAGTTATAGTAGACATTAAGTATATTAAACCAATTACTCTTTTTATGCATACCCGTTTATGATTACACAAGCATTTCGCAGCCTAGTTTGATGTATTGAGACACAAACGACTTAGGCTCTTTTTGTTGATAGGAATACTGCATTGTCGTGGCGATTATTATTATTGTTGTGGCGTTTAGGATATTCTTGGCTCCGACTGCATTATATCTCCTGCCTTTTTGTGTGCATAGCCTGCACGAGCATTGTTCCGCTGCCGGCCTTTTTGGGTTCCATTTCCGATTCGAGCATCTTGATAGCATCTAACATTTAAAGAAGATTCCTTGTTGGTGTTGAAGGACTTTAGTGCACTTTCTTTCATGCAGGAGTGCCTGACATTTATTGATTAAAGTAACGTAAGCTGTAACTTCTCTTACCACCTTACTTTGCATACCATAACCAAGCACCTTCGGTTATAGGTAGTAATAGGCTGTTTTCACATAACATTAAGCCTAGAGTAGGCGCACATTTATTGAGAGTTTAATAACCTATTATTGCATATAGAACTCTGGAGAGTATTTGTGTTCTTTGTTCACTGGGAATATACATCAGAGGTTGGATCTAGCGCTTTCCGTTGTAGCATTTATGCCATTACTAGTCCAATGAATAAGAACCCTGATATATTTAAACCTCAGTCGTAACAATATATATATATACACTATACAGTATATATATATATATATATTTTTTTTTTATATATACAAATCAATTATTTCATCGCCTATCCCTACCCCCCCCCCCCCCTCTCTCTCTCTCTCTCTCTCTCTCGCCTCCAGTGCATCCTCTTTGATCTATTTCCACTTTCATACTTTTCCTTAAATTAATTTGTCTTCCTTTTCACCTCACTTCCTCTATTTCAAACTTTCTCACATCTGCCTTGCCCTTGTCTCTCTCTCTTTCTCTCTCTCTTCTATTTTGCTGTCCTTTTCTTCTACTATATATTGTCCATGACTTTAGTAGTATTAAGGCTGGACCACGTAGCAGGGACTGCAAGGTCTGTGTGGTCTGAGTATCTGTGTATCTCGGTGTTACTCTGTAACTCGCTCTCTCTATATCCCTCTCGCTCCCTCCTCCTATCTCTCTCTTTGCCTCTTTCTCTCTTGCTCTGTGTGATCTATCTCCCCCTCTCTCTATCTCTATCTCCCCATGTGATCTAAATACTTGCACCAACTCTCTCTCTCTCTTTCATCTTACTAGCGATTCCATTTAATTTAGAATTCATCTTTTAGCCAGAATTTTCTTGTAACTAATTATCAATATTACTATGATAATCATGATGATGATGATGATGATGATGATGATGATTATTATTATAATTATTATTGTTAATAATAAAACTAATTATAATAATAATAATCAAAACGAAAAAAATTATAAAATAATAATAATATACTTCTCATTTCCGTTACCATAAACCTCTATGTGTACATCACACTTTATTATTATTCTCTCTTATCAGAACAAATGTTGGTCTTCATATTCCTGGAACAAATGTTATGTTCAAGCGCCCCACTCCCTTTTACGCTCTTTCTCTTTGTCTCTCTCCCCCCCCCTCTCTCTCTCTCTCTCTCTCTCTCTCTGTTTTAACCTTTCTCCCTCTCTATTTTTAAACCTATCTCCCTTTTCGTTATTCCACACCATTCAAACCCACACACTCCTCCCTCTCTCTCTCTCTCTCTCACACACACACACACACACTTTCTCACCCTCTCTTTTTCCCAATCGTTCACTATTATTACACTGTTTTAATGTTTGTATCCTTCCGTCCTTCCTTTTTGTTCGGAATAGCCTCTCTCTCTCTCATTATCTTGCTGCTCTTTGTGTAATTTCTCCGCTCCCCCCCCATCTCTCTCTCATTTTCTTCTTCCATTATATTTATCCCACTCACACAGAAACAGGCAGTAACACACACGTTCAGTCAGTCACACATAGGAGCAGTCACACACACAGTTAAACACCCAGAATATCTCTCTCACACAGTCACGCATATACTGCACACACACACACACGTACATTCACACATATACTGCAAATACACATGCACACACAAACACAGCACCCCCCACCCCCTCTCTCTTACATCCACATACATTTACTCTTCGTCCGCTCACTATTTATTTCACTACTACACACTCTGTTTATATCGTTCACTCTTTTATTCTCTCTTTATTTCATTCAATATTCGCAAGTCTCACACACACACACACGCACTTACACTCATCATTCTCTCGCACTCTTTTCTTCATTATCCTACGCTCTCTTTTTTTCTCTCTCTCTCACTCCTTCAGCTTATCTCAAATTACACACACACACTTTCTCTCTCTCTCTCACTTAAATATACAAACGATTTATCCTTTTCTTATTCCATTCTATAACTCTTATGCATTCTTTTCTCCACTACCATACACTCTCACATCGCTCTTTTTATCCACTATCACACACACACACATCCACATTCTTATACACTCACACTCTCTCTTAACCATCCAATCTCCCTCCTTTAAACTTTCTTCAATCCATTCCTCGCTCATATTCTGTACTCAACTAGCTCTCCCTCTCTCTCTCTCTCGTTATGTCTTTACTCCATTCCTCCTTCACACTTTTTATGATAACTTTTCTCTCTGCCTCCTTTACTTGATTTGCATATTTTTCTTTGTAACTCACTCTTGTTTTCCATTTGCAGCATTCATACAAACCACACAAAAACACACACACACACACTCACGCTCTCTCTTCTATATTCATCCGACACTCTTTTATATTTATTCCACAATTACACACACTCTCTCTCACTCCCTGACTCACTTTCACTCTTTATATCCATATCCTGTGTATAAGCATCATACTGTTCGGGGTTTTCAATGTTATATAAATGTACGATGTGAGGAATATAACTTTATGTATACTACGATATAAAGTGATTTACTAAAAAACCCTCCTTACACCTTTACTCCACAGCCACACACACTCTCCCACTCACTTCACTCGCCTCCTCTCTCTCTCTCTTTCCCCCACCCCCTCCTCTCCCGGTGGTTGGCGTGTGACTGAGAGGGTAGCCATGGTTCCCCGACAACCCCCCTCCCCCCCCTCCCGCCAAGTTTACCTTCCCGCCAAATAACAACCAACCAATCTCGTCCCTTCCCGCCACCACCAAAAACCCGCGAAAATAGAAAGCGCGCGAAAGTGGAACCCGCGCGACCTCGGAACATTTCCCGTATTAGCGGCAGACTGTGTAGGCTGAATTATTTATGTCGATATACAGTACTTGCTTTTTAAGTATGTTTGTATACCTTTTTTTTGTTTTCGCTTTGGCGGGAATGGGTTGATCTACTTGTTTTGGTATAGTTTTTATTTATTTATTTAATATTAATATTATTATTATTATTATTATTATTATTATTATTTATTTTTATTTTTATTTTTTCGTTTAGGATCGGCGGAAATGGGTTGATATATATATATGTATTTATGTTGCAATTTGTTTCTGCAGGAATGAGTTGCTATAATTGCTATAATATAAAGTTAAATTTTGCTTTTAAGTGGGACTGGCTTGATATACCTGCTTTGTTATATAGTTATTATTTTGTTTTCATCATTATGTATTCATGTATTGTATTATGTTCAGTTTGTTTCGGGAGGCACGGCTTTATGTGAATGCTGTTGCTTAAGGGGGGATGGTTCACATTTTGGTCGATTTTGGCATGTATTCATTATTTTTTTAGTTTCCTCCCTCCTAGACCACCATACAAAAAATAAAAAAAATCCATTAGATCACCCTTCTAGATTAATTTGTACATTTTTCGGTTCTTCCAACATTACAGGCTCACACTATCGTTCGCCAGGGAGAAAATCGACACCTAAATAGCTCGAAAGGTTTACATATTGACGACGGAATGGGGCGAAAGGTCTTAAAATCGACTAACTAATGGGGCAAACATCTTAACATCTGAAAACTAATGGGGCTAAACATGAGGGAGAAAGTGGTCCAGAAAACCGGCCCATCCCCCCTTAAGCCGGTGTCACATTAGCGTTTGTGCCGGCAATTTTCGATGAGCAAGTTTGTTCTCATAATAGTGTGAGGCTCTTTCACATTGGCATCGGAAGCTAGACTGAAGGTAGATTATGTTAGGTGGTTGATTTCGGATATAACCTAAATTTATACAATGCCAGAATTGCCAGTAAAAATTGACGGAAAAATGGCTCGTGTGACACCGACTTTAGAGTGTGTGGGTATTTTTAGCATTAATTATTCAACTGTGTATGTGTTTGTGTATGTGTCTTTATGGATTTATGTGCAGGTGAGGAATGAGTGTGTGTGTGCACATAGTTGAACGTGTTTGTGGGTGTGCATGCGTGTGAGTAAACAGAGAGAGAGAGAGAGAGAGCGAGAGAGATAGAGAGTCATGTACGTGTGGTGTGTGTGCGGATCCAGGTGAGGTATTCATGGATGTGCGTGTTTATGTGTACTCTTTTCATCGACTGTGTTGTATACGTGTTGCTGTACAGTTGCCCACATAAGGTCGGTTCCTCGTCATGATCTTATGTATGAAAGTAAAATCAGTATGAACGAATTGCGAGTGTGATTTCCTTTAATTATCAGTTTACTAGTCAAACGAGATAACCTCTGCACACTAAATTACACTCGTAATTCAATCATGCGTATTATGCCTCCATGTATAATTCAATCATGCGCGTTATGCTTCCATGTATAATTCAATCATGCGCATTATGCCTCCATGTATAATTCAATCATGCGCGAATTCAATCATGCGCATTATGCCTCCATGTATAATTCAATCATGCGCATTATGCCTCCATGTATAATTCAATCATGCGCATTATGCTTCCATGTATAATTCAATCATGCGCATTATGCCTCCATGTATAATTCAATCATGCGCATTATGCCTCCATGTATAATTCAATCATGCGCATTATGCTTCCATGTATAATTCAATCATGCGCATTATGCTTCCATGTATAATTCAATCATGCGCATTAGCCTCCATGTATAATTCAATCATGGCATTATGCCTCCATGTATAATTCAATCATGCGCATTATGCTTCCATGTATAATTCAATCATGCGCATTATGCCATGTATAATTCAATCATGCGCATTATGCCTGTATAATTCAATCATGTGCATTATGCCTCCATGTAAATTCAATCATGCGCATTATGCTTCCATGTATAATTCAATCATGCGCATTATGACTCCATGTATAATTCAATCATGCGCATTATGCCTCCATGTATAATTCAATCATGCGCATTATGCTCCATGTATAATTCAATCATGCGCATTATGCTTCCATGTATAATTCAATCATGCGCATTATGCCTCCATGTATAATTCAATCATGCGCATTATGCCTCCATGTATAATTCAATCATGCGCATTATGCCTCCATGTATAATTCAATCATGCGCATTATGCTTCCATGTATAATTCAATCATGCGCATTATGACTCCATGTATAATTCAATCATGCGCATTATGCTTCCATGTATAATTCAATCATGCGCATTATGCCTCCATGTATAATTCAATCATGCGCATTATGACTCCATGTATAATTCAATCATGCGCATTATGCCTCCATGTATAATTCAATCATGCGCATTATGCCTCCATGTATAATTCAATCATGCGCATTATGCTTCCATGTATAATTCAATCATGCGCATTATGCCTCCATGTATAATTCAATCATGCGCATTATGCCTCCATGTATAATTCAATCATGCGCATTATGCCTCCATGTATAATTCAATCATGCGCATTATGCTTCCATGTATAATTCAATCATGCGCATTATGCCTCCATGTATAATTCAATCATGCGCATTATGCTTCCATGTATAATTCAATCATGCGCATTATGCCTCCATGTATAATTCAATCATGCGCATTATGACTCCATGTATAATTCAATCATGCGCATTATGCTTCCATGTATAATTCAATCATGCGCATTATGCCTCCATGTATAATTCAATCATGCGCATTATGCTTCCATGTATAATTCAATCATGCGCATTATGCTTCCATGTATAATTCAATCATGCGCATTATGCCTCCATGTATAATTCAATCATGCGCATTATGCTTCCATGTATAATTCAATCATGCGCATTATGCCTCCATGTATAATTCAATCATGCGCATTATGACTCCATGTATAATTCAATCATGCGCATTATGCTTCCATGTATAATTCAATCATGCGCATTATGCCTCCATGTATAATTCAATCATGCGCATTATGACTCCATGTATAATTCAATCATGCGCATTATGCCTCCATGTATAATTCAATCATGCGCATTATGCCTCCATGTATAATTCAATCATGCGCATTATGACTCCATGTATAATTCAATCATGCGCATTATGCTTCCATGTATAATTCAATCATGCGCATTATGCTTCCATGTATAATTCAATCATGCGCATTATGCCTCCATGTATAATTCAATCATGCGCATTATGACTCCATGTATAATTCAATCATGCGCATTATGCTTCCATGTATAATTCAATCATGCGCATTATGCCTCCATGTATAATTCAATCATGTGCATTATGCTTCCATGTATAATTTAATCATGCGCATTATGCTTCCATGTATAATTCAATCATGCGCATTATGCTTCCATGTATAATTCAATCATGCACATTATGCTTCCATGTATAATTCAATCATGCGCATTATGCCTCCATGTATAATTCAATCATGCGCATTATGCCTCCATGTATAATTCAATCATGCACATTATGCTTCCATGTATAATTCAATCATGCGCATTATGCCTCCATGTATAATTCAATCATGCGCATTATGCCTCCATGTATAATTCAATCATGCGCATTATGCCTCCATGTATAATTCAATCATGCGCATTATGCCTCCATGTATAATTCAATCATGCCATTATGCCTCCATGTATAATTCAATCATGCGCATTATGCTTCCATGTATATTTCAATCATGCGCATTATGCCTCCATGTATAATTCAATCATGCGCATTATGCCTCCATGTATACGACCATGGCTTATAATTAGTATTATATCTTTATTATTACTTTTATTTTATTATTATTAATATTAGTAGTATCATTATATATATATTTATGTATTTATATTTTTATCACGTAGCAATGAGATACAAAGACCAATCTATATATAATGTGCCAGTATTACCGAATGTATGTTATGGGTATGGACTTGTAGGAGGGTAAAGAGAGGCTAATGACACAAATACCACCGAAATGAAGGAGGTTACCCGATTTCTGTTACGTTAGGGTCTCTACTGTACAATCGGCCTAATAAGTGATGTCTCGGCACCAAATAAGTTTTGATCAATAATGGGCATCAACAATATTTACAGATTTATTCTTTTTGAGTGAGATATAAACAAATGTTCCTTCACTTACCCACGACATTTAACATCTGACAGACATTAATACAGCAAAGATCGAGCCAAACTTAATGACAGGTGAGATATGACTTATTAGCGCCACCGTACTGTACATGTAAACGTATGGAAGGGACTAACTCAAAATGTTATTGAGTGTTGTACTGTTCAATCGTTCAAAACCCGACTTGATACGTATCTCGCGCTTAATTAAAATTGTTTAATTTAATTTTAATTAAATGTTTTTACAAATGAATAGCTTCTCACTGGCTGAGAAATTAGTGTTGCGGATCTACTTGCCCCGGGCTAGTGACTTCTGAAACTTACTTGCCCTGACATTTTTTCACTTGCCCTGACATATTTTGTACTTTCCCTTATATATTTAATTTGTTTAAACTCGTTAAGTACCACATACATTCACAAACATGCCACCAGCTTCTATAAATTGCCTATTTTATGTCCTCAATACTGATTGAATTTTGGAAAACTCATTCATTACTAATTTTTGGAAATAACAATAGTATTCTCTATGGAACGTTGATGGTAAAAACACTGAACATATGAGGAGGACATTAAAGGTTTCCATTTAATAACCTAGTTAAACCTCTCCCATTCCGGGATGCGCAGGTCTCTTAAATGTTACACGTTTGTTCTCCACACTCCCTCCTCTTCTCGGTACTACCATTTTATCACCTCACTCCAATATAAATTGTTATATTGTATTTAAATTATCTTATGAATAATCCTTTTTCCAGTTCCTTTGGTATGGCTTTGTTTTGTCAACACGTTCCAGTAACTCGTTATAATATGGTTATGTGGCCTCCTCTGGGAATGGCCCTGCTCGACTGGTGCCTACAATCTCCCCAATAAGAGACTTCACGTCTATAGCCGTATCGAATTTTATAAATTAGATACGGCGAACTGCATGTCTAGGAACAGGCAGCCTTAGTCTATGATATATTTGTATTGAATCACACTACAAATTCATAGTTCATTATTGATGTATACCTGAATATGAAACAACAAAACTGACTTAAGGAAGATATGTTTGTCTGTTTGTCTGTCTGTTACAGCAAAATTCGAACACGGATAATCCAAAAATCCCAATAGCCCGATGTTTTAAAGATAAGAATTAATAAATTAAGATGAAAACATAATAAAATAAAATGCACGCCAATAAAATGCACGCCAATATCGACGAAGTGGAGACATGCTTAATGTAGGTGCAGACGATGCCAATCTGCTACCCCCCAACCAGCATCTATGGATTTACATTGATTATTGTATAACACATTGACCACAGACCAACAACTATGCCACCAACACCATCTACAAGCTTAACAAATATCCCAAATTCAATTCAAGTTCGTAACATTACGAAATTCACGGCAAAGTAATAACAACAAATCTTAGGTCATGTTATCATAGGATTTACACGGCTACATTTAGCCTGACTTGTTTCAATTGTCCTGTTTTTGTTATATTTATCTGTTTATTGAACTTGTTTATGTTATTGTATGCGATAGAAACCAACATTGACAGTATATAATTCGACAACCGATCAGCTGTGTACTGTTTACTTAAGGGTCACCGTACACCGAGTATCGTTGGTTTCAGACTCTGTCTACTAAAGGTTTACCGCAGCGATGTTTTCCTACATTAATTATATAACGGTATTTTATATTATATGATTACTATTATTTATTTTATTGAAGCGTTATGTAAGGAAGTATTACAAACAATTAACTTGTCCCCCGGGCCACTGCCGGACAGACTAACATTGAAAATCACTAGCCCGGCTACATAATTATCCAGGCTAGTCAGGGCTGCCGGGCTATAGGCCTACCTACTTTCCCAGCCTGGTGCCCTCCCAAATTTTTTGTCTTCCATATTGACTGGGTAGGTTACAAACAAGCAGCCTCGTAAGGATCAATATATAGGCAATGTTGATGCTTGTTTTCCTTTGTACTCCTTTGTATTCACCTTCATTCTGGCTATCCATAGGGATTTTTAAGCAGGTTAAAAATGGCCTCTGACAGTAGTTTAAAATGGTTAACCTCGATTACTTGACCCTCTCGCTTGATTTTCTAGGCCACACATCATATTAAATATTGTATGTCGTGAATTGAGGCGGTGAAATAAAACATAGTGTCGGTATATTTATAGCCGACTGAGAGAGAGAGAGCGTGTGTGGTTATGTGTGTGTGTGTGTGTGTGTGTGTGTGTGTGTGCGGGTGTGTGTGTGTGTATGTGTGTGTGTGCGGGTGTGTGTGTGTGTGTGTGTGTGTGTGTGTGTGTGTGTGTGTGTGTGTGTGTGTGTGTGTGTGTGTGTGTGTGATCCAAGCGAACTGGTCGTATGTGTTTTTCTTTGTTTCTCCTTGTACCTATTTAGAGATAATAAGTTAACACTGCCACTATTTTACCAACTATTACAATTACAACTAACTTCCCAATCATACAAGTACTGTATATTGATATAGATAAATGTTGTAGATAGACAGGCAAATAGATAGATAGATAGATAGTTTGATACATAGTAGATTCTGTTCATTATAACCTTGGGAGAAAATGACCCTCACTTGCATCCTATTCACAGACTAGTACTTGCAGATTAAGAAATGACTACATCTAAGACTCATACAAATAGTTTGTTTACATAAATGACGATATATTCTTTCATGACAATCCAGTAATAACTCTGTCATCAAAATAATAACATGATAATTCCCTCCCCCGGTAAAAATAAGATAGATAGATAGATAGATAGAGAGAGAGAGAGAGAGAGAGAGAGAGAGAGAGAGAGAGAGAGAGAGAGAGAGAGAGAGAGGCAAGTGTTGTTAAGCTGGAAAGTTACGCAGAAGGAGCGTTCGACTGAAGAGAAAAGAGGAAGTAAAGGAGAGGGAACAAAGGAGGAAAGAGAGGGGGAGGGGAGATTGGAGAAGGAGAGAAGAACAAAAGAAGAAGAAGAAGAGGAGGAGGAAGAGGAGGAGGAGGAGGAGGAGGAGGAGAGAATGAAGGAGATATAGAAAATGGGGAAGACAATAAAGAGGAGATAATGTAGAATGAAAGATAGAGAAAAGAAGAAAGGGAAGAGAAGGAGGAGAGATTAAAGAAGAATATATAGAGAAAAATTGAAAGAGAAAGAGGATGAGGATAGAAGTAATAACAACATTGGTAAAAGATAAAAAGGGGAAAGAGAATGAAGAAGAAGAAGAAGGGAAAGAAATAAACAAAGATAAGAGAGAGAATGGGATAAGAATGAAGAAGGAGATAGAGAATAAAAGAGGACAGAGAGAAAGGGTAGAGAAAGGAGAGAGAGAGAAAACAGAAAAAGGAGGAAAAAAGAGGAGAAAAGTACAAAAAAATAAAAGTGGAAGGAAAAGAAAACAACCTTGTTAAGCTGTTGTAATAAAATGAAACATCATAACTGTCAAGAACTTACTTTCAATTTTCCGATGATAGGAGGAGAATGAAGAGTTGTTTGCGAGTGGGATTATCCTTTAAAAACCTCCTTTGTACTACCTAGAAAAAGAAAAGGAACAGTAAATAGACATTATTAACTAACATTATGAGAGTACAAATATGAATGGAATAAATAGACCGCTTAACAAGAGTAATAAATAGGGAGCCAAATTAAGACTGTCCCCTTTAGCAGCAAATTGGAGTATTGTATTATAAATGTTTATCAGCCTAATTTCAATACCATTTTGGTTTTATATCAAATGTGTTGGCCCTAAATATTGACTATCCGTACAGGACTAGTTTACAGAAATACTTACACATATTTTAAGCACAAATTTAGCGGATTCCAGACTCTGATACAATTCGCCAGTAAATCTGCCCGCATGACCCTGGTTTAATACTTCCATCACGTACTCTGCATATAACACATGGATATACACAAATTATACATATAGTCTATTGCTATGACAACCAGAACAGGAAGATAAATTAGCACGCTAATATTAATGTATATGTATTTTAGCCCTTTCGAAACGATCTAGTAAGCTTATACATTTTTCGGAGTCGGATAAGAAGTTGATATTGATTTTAAGCCTATTAATCTCTTAGAAATCCTTCCTAGGCGTAAACTAATAGCCTGGAGGTAGCAAACAAACTCGCATAAAGTCATAATCTGATTGAGAAGCTTTTAGAGAGAGGAGTAAGTGAAACGTGGATGGTGGACACCGTAGAGTTTATATGTTAAAGTCTGCTTAGATCGGTAGGTTTTTTATTCTCTCTCTCTCTCTATATATATATATATATATATATATACGCGAGAGAGAGAGAGAGAAAGAGAGAGAGACAAATCAAAACATACCGATCTCTCGTATATATATATATATATATATATATATATATATATATATATATATGAGAGAGAGAGAGAGAGAGAGAGAGAGAGAGAGAGAGAGAGAGAGAGAGAGAGAGAGAGAGAGAGAGAGAGAGAGAGAGAGAGAGAGAGAGAGAGAGAGCGAAACTAATGAAAACACAATTATACCGAAAGCTGGTTCCTTACGGTCACTTCCGCCTACCTCGTTCCCTCTTTAATCTCTCTCTCCCTCTCCCTCTCCCTCCCCCCTCTCTCTCATATTAGTAGGCGACCATCCCAGTGGGGTAGTTAGCTCTGTAACAGGGAAGGTAAGGGAGAACCAACAGCGGGAGTTTTGGTAGGGGAAGGTCAGTCTAAGAAAAGTATAAATAAGGTAACTGAAATAAAGTGTATTGATAGCAAATAACCCCTTGAGGATAATGACGCACTTTGAAAGTTTATTTTGGCTATCATTTAAATTTTGTATACAGTTTTGGAAGCATCTGTCAGACTT
Organism: Paralithodes platypus; assembly: GCA_032716605.1. Classification (NCBI taxonomy): domain Eukaryota; kingdom Metazoa; phylum Arthropoda; class Malacostraca; order Decapoda; family Lithodidae; genus Paralithodes; species Paralithodes platypus. The sequence goes on from CM064492.1 coordinate 47,529,601, forward strand.
AAAAGGGTAAAGACTATCTCAATTAATCCTCTAACTTCCATATTATACCCTTCCTAATCTGACTAAAATTGTCTAATAGTAGCTAGAAAACAGAAAAGAAATGCGTCATCGGATCTTTTATGGGTTAACTAGTGATTATTTTAAATATCTTTAAATTCTTACATTACATGTGCTTGTAACTATCATTAAACCTTTAAGGGGTAGATCATTAAAGACATTTTACTTGCTTGGTTGAGAAATGTGCGCAAAATGTATGAAATTTATGAAATGTGTGCATAATGCTTGAGAAATGTGTGCATAATGCTTGAGAAATGTGTGCATAATGCTTGAGAAATGTGTGCATAATGCTTGAGAAATGTGTGCATAATGCTTGAGAAATGTGTGCATAATGCTTGAGAAATGTGTGCATAATGCTTGAGAAATGTGTGCATAATGCTTGAGAAATGTGTGCATAATGCTTGAGAAATGTGTGCATAATGCTTGAGAAATGTGTGCATAATGCTTGAGAAATGTGTGCATAATGCTTGAGAAATGTGTGCATAATGCTTGAGAAATGTGTGCATAATGCTTGAGAAATGTGTGCATAATGCTTGAGAAATGTGTGCATAATGCTTGAGAAATGTGTGCATAATGCTTGAGAAATGTGTGCATAATGCTTGAGAAATGTGTGCATAATGCTTGAGAAAACGTAAACATTTGTCGTTACTACTATTATTACACAATGATGATTAAATACAATTTTTTGACAGTCTTGAAAGTTCTTTATTGCACACCTATATTTTACAGAACAGACTATTTAGGGGAGATGGGCAATTTTTTGGTATATTTATTCATTTATTCCGTTATTTCTTAGTTTCCTCGGTAGACCTCCATCAAGCTTAGAAAAACACCCCCTAGACCCCCATTCAAGATAAATTTGTACATTTTTCGGTAGAATAATGTCGCGGCCGAAGGCCGATTCCTCTTAAAATTTCAGGCTCGCTATCGCTTGCCAGGAAAAAATCGACACCTAAATGGCACGAAAGGTCAGAAAATTGACAAGAAAATGGGGCGAAAGGTGTTAAAATCGCCAAACTAATGGGCCGAACGTCGTATGATCTCAAAACAAACGGAGCTTAACACGAGGGAGAAAGGGGACCAGCAAAAGGACCCATCTCCCCTTAAGAGCTATCATACGGGCTCCTTTCCTGGCAGTAATGTATAGGCAACTAAATTCACGGAACATTTGGTGCCGTAAGTAATCACAAGGATGAGTAAAAAATAAATAAATAAAATAAATAAATAAATAAATAAATAAAAGACACATGTAGCACAACTGGACAAGGGACTGGAATTTTCGAAAGAGGTTCACTTATTTTTCGAAAGAGGTTCTATTTTTTACTTTCTTTCTGAACTATGCTGGCTTAAAACAATCCAATAGAGTTGATAGTCTCTGAAGTCCTATTTTAATAATAATATAATTATAATACAACCAACTGGAACACATAAAAAGTGACTGATAATCTCTTCCGTAATAATTTGAACACTTTGTTATGCTTCTTGAACAAACCAATGACGCAATTCCTAAATGTGTATGTAATGCATGTCTAACTAATTAGGCTTCTTAAGATGTCTTCATATTAACCCTATTTGGTCCGAAGGAGGTCCTTTTGGGTCTCACTTATTTCACTCCATTAGTTTGGAGATTATACGCCATTTCACCCCATTAGTTTGGCGATAATAAGACGCTTCTCATAATTCAGATGTTGACATTATTCTTGGCGAGCGATAGCGAGCCTATAACTTAAGAATACATCAGCCGGGATATTCTTCGATCGAAAAAGGTATAAACTTAGCTTGAAAGGGGATCTGGGTGGACATTTATAAATTTGAAGAAAGTCTATATTTTTTTTTATTGTGGTTAGCCTATGGAACAAACCATAATACATGGCTCCAAAATGGCTAAATCAAGCAAAATCCTCAACAATAATGAAACCAAATATCATAATAACCCACAAGGCGTTGGACCAGCTAGGTTTAATAACCCACAAGGCGTTGGACCAGCTAGGTTTAATAAGTTTATAATGTGTTGTGTTAACCCCTTCATTACCGGCGATACCCTTTCCATTACATTCTGCCAACTATTACACGATGGTATTCAGCTTAAGAAGGACGTCTACCAATTAAAAGGCAACAGACTATCTCAATGAACCCTTTCAGCTGCTATATAAGCTTCCTAGGCGTTATAAATTGTCCAAATGCAGCGGGGGAAAAAACAAAGAAAAAAAGACGTCCTCGGCACTGAAGGGGTTACGGCCGCACACTATCCATAGGGTTGGTGGCTCAATTCAAGTGTTTAAGGGAAGATGGTTGTTTTTTCAGCCCCCTAATCTCCCCCATGTTTAGTCCTATTAGTTTTTATATATATAGAAGTTCGACCCATTAGTTTGGGGATTTTAAGACTTTTCACCCCATTTCTTTGTCAATATTAGGACCCTTCGTGTCATTTATGTGTCGATTTTTTCCTGGCCAGCGATAACGAGCCTGTAATTGTAGGAGGAACCGGCCTTTGGCCGGGAAATATTTTCTACAGCAAAATGTACAAATTTATCTTGAAGGAGGGTCTAGGGGATGTTATTTGAAGCTAGATGGAGGGCTTTGTAAGATACTAAAAAAATAATAAGAATATAAATAAATTAGCAACTAAATAGCCCATCCCCCACTAAAGTGTTAACTTGATCAGCTTTAGACCATTTGGATTGCTAGCGGTACTTACTATAAACATAAATCGTCTAATGATAGCCAGAATCAGATGAAACATGCGTCATCGTGCTGAAAGGGTTAACTGAAAGGATGTAAAGTGAAGCATGTTTTAGTAAAGGACGCGGTAAGTAACCCTGCATCATAATATTATAAGGTAAATTTATTTGCAGAAATTAAGGGGAGGTTTTTAGTTTGCTTCCTAAACCCCCATCAAGCTTTAAAATAGTACCCCCAAGAACCCCCAGATTTGTACATTTTTCGGTAGAAAAATGTCCCGGCCGAAGGTAGGCTCCTCCTAAATTACAGGCTCGCTATTGCTCGCCAGGAAAAAATCGACACCTGGATGGCACGAACGGTCTTAAAATTGAGCGAAATGTCTTAAAATTGCCAAACTAACGGGACGAATGTCTTAAAATAACAAAACTAATTGGGCTAAACATGAGGGAGAAGGGGGTTCGAAACCAAATCCCTTAAATGAAAATCTGCTCTTAAGCATATACGACCTTTGCCAGAGCGCTGCATATACGCCCTTCTACCCACTGATAATACACACACACGTACACACACAGGTATACACACACATAGACGCGTACATGCACACCCATACACACGTAAATACATAGACTAAAACGCACATGCACTAATATGCTCACACACACACAGACTAAAACGCACATGCACTAATATACTCACACACACACAGACTAAAACGCACATGCACTAATATACTCTCTCACACACACAGACTAAAACGCACGCAAACTATAACACACGTTCTGACACACATGCACACACACACACACATCTCACATACATAGATACTGAAAGACACACACACAAAACATTCACACACACACACACATACATCTCACACATACATATACTGAAAGACACACAAACACACATACATATACTGAAACACACACACACACAGACAGATACTGATACACACACACACCTCACACATGCAGAAACTGAAACACACACACATACACACCTCTAAGCACACATTTATTCCCTTACACAATTAATAGACAACATTAATGTATACTCGTTTATAATTCCTGCTTACAGCTTCGCATATAATGTATAATAACACATCTATTGTCAACATTATAAATAACATATGCATTTCCAACTATAACATATGCACATCTATCATAAATTTCAGATATATATATGTATCATATGTATATAATAATATATATAATATATTATAATTATATATACCGGTATATATTATATATATACCGGTATATATATATATATAATATATATATATATATATATATATATATATATATATATATATATACACAAGTAATTTACATTACAAAGTTGTATATCATGATCGTATATAATTTTATTATACTATAGCATCATATAAATCAAAATGTTGACGTTATATACTTGATTTACAGTTTGATGTGTATTATAATTTACATATTTAACCTGGCAAGCGATAGCGAGCCTGTAATTTATTTTGCTCCCGAAATATTTACATATATATTTCGAAGGGGGGTGGGTCTAGGGTGTTTTTTTATAGTTTGATATAATTTATGTCTAGGAAGAAAACTATAATATCATATAAATTAATATAACAACAAATATATAATAAAAAGCCCCCACACCTCCCCCTTGCCCTTATATAATAATAATATTTTACAAAATCAATAAATACAAACTCCTGCAAGGTAATATTCTGGGTAGGCCATTTGAAGAGGTAAGGTACAATTATTTATCTCTCTCGCTCCCACACTGTAAAACAAGAGGTGCATAAAACAACGTATATAACAGCATTGGGTGTGTGGTTAAGCCGGTATCACACGAGACCTTTTATAGTCAACATTCGATGATCAACATTTTCTGGCAACATTTCTGGACTACTTTGCACTGGTATCGGAAACAAGACTGATGGTGGATGCATTTAGGTAACCCAAATATTTTAAATGTTGATATATTAAGCTTCAACATCAGTATTGAGGATACATGTTGAGGGAAAAAGCGCTCGTGTGATACCGGTTTTAGTGATTTACTTTTCTAATTTTATACTCGATGGGTTTAATATTACCTTTATATCTTCCTAAAAGTGAGTGATTATGGACACTTTAATTACCCTTTTTATGCCTTGCTTAACCCTTTCAAGATCCGATTACGCATTTCTGTTCTGTTGCTGAATCCCAGCGACGACAACGTGTCGTCGGCAATGTATGTAACGCTAAACCCCAGCGACGACAACGTGTTGTCAATGTTAATTACTCCGCTCCTATGGGACCTAGAGGGCTCAGATTTGTATGGAAACTGTGTAAGTATCCCACGCAACAATGCCGATGGTTGAAAACTCTCAAAAGTCCAACCGCGTGCGCGTGAGCGCGCAAAAACATGGTTTTTGGGTGTTTTTTGCCTTCAATTCTTTACTCTTGTAAAATCGACTTTCGGGCGCACACCGTAGGACCCCTTTTTGACCTAGGGGATCGGTTTTTGTGGTTTTTCCTTCATTCCTAACCCATTCGCTATTGTTTCTGGATTTTTTTTTTTTAAAACCTGCCGGTCCCTGGTGGTACATTTATTTATAACTAGCTGGGGCTCAGTGGGTTAATAGACGATTTTATTTTATGGGGGAGGCACTCGCTATAGGCAGTTCTGCCTTTTGCCTCCCTCAATCACATAGACAAAAAAAAATATGGAAGTCAGAGGGTTAATTGAGATAGTCTTTACCCGTATAATTTCCACAGATCCTTCCAAAACAGCATCAAATCTTCTAATGATACCCACAATAAACTGTCAAAATGCGTCATAATCTTAACCCCTTCTGTATGGTCGCGCTAATAAGTCATGTCCCAGCTGTCATTACGTTTGGTTTGCTTTGTGTTGTATCAATGTCTGTCAGATGTTGAATAGGGTGGGTAAGTGTAGGAACATGTTTGTATATTACACTCGATATGAAGAAATGAAGCTTAGATATTGCTGATACCAATTATTGATCAAAACATACTTGGTGCCGAGACATCACTTATTAGCGTGATTGTACCGGCGACGTCTTTTTAGTTCTATTATAACTATATTTAAACGACTTTAATCAGTATAAAAAGGGCCTCAAGCACATAACAGGCTTCGAACTATCTCACATAACCCTTTTAGCTACCACAGATCCTTATTAAACGGCACAAAATCGCATAAATATAGCTAGAATAGAATTAAAAACACGTCCCGGTACAGAAGGGGTTAAGGGGAGATGGTTCACTTTTTGGCGATTTTTGCATGTATTCATTATTTTTCTAGTTTCCTTCCTAGACCTCCATCAATTTAAAAACAAAATCCATTAGAACCCCCTTCTAGATTAATTTGTACATTTTTCGGTAGAAAAATTTCCCGGCCGAAGGCCGGTTCTTCCAACATTACAGGCTCACTATCGTTCGCCAGGGAAAAAATCGACACCTAAATAGCACGAAAGGTCTAAATATTGACGAAGAAATGGGGCAAAAGGTCTTAAAATCGGCTAACTAATGGGGCAAACATCTTAACATCTGAAAACTAATGGGGCTAAACATGAGGGAGAAAAGTGACCAGAAAAACGACCCATGTCCCCTTAATCCTTTGCCCACCGCCACCACACATCATGTTTCCCAGGAGTGACTTGAAATGAGCTGCGATGACATTATGTATATATATATTTTCCCTCTATAATATTCAATCGACAGTCCCTCCACAATCGACAGTCCCTCCACAATCGACAGTCCCTCCACAATCGACAGTCCCTCCACAATCGACAGTCCCTCCACAATCGACAGTCCCTCCACAATCGACAGTCCCTCCACAATCGACAGTCCCTCTACAATCGACAGTCCCTCCACAATCGACAGTCCCTCCACAATCGACAGTCCCTCCACAATCGACAGTCCCTCCACAATCGACAGTCCCTCCACAATCGACAGTCCCTCCACAATCGACAGTCCCTCCACAATCGACAGTCCCTCCACAATCGACAGTCCCTCCACAATCGACAGTCCCTCCACAATCGACAGTCCCTCCACAATCATACACGTAAATTGTAAAGGTCAAGGCCATTTTAAATAACTCCTCTTTAAACAGTTTTACTTCTCACATTCATTACATTAAGGGGAGGTATTTACTTTGTTCCCTAGACCTCCATCAAGCTTAAAATTACACCCCCTTGAGTCCCTTTCAAGATAAATTTGTAAATTTTTCGGTAGAAAAATTTCCCGGCCAAAGGCCGGTTCCTCTTAAATTACAGGCTCGTTATCGCTCGCCAGGATATAATCGACACCTGAATGGCACGAAAGGTCTTAATATGGGGTGAAAGTTCTTAAAATCGCTAAACTAATGGGGCGAAAGTCTTATAATATCAAAAGCAATGGGGCTAAACATGAGGGAGAAAGGGGTCAAGAAAAACATCCCTTAAGTGGAAATCTCCCCTTAACTGTGTTGGTGGTGTAATGGATCAGATGCTTATGCTCTGGGTGTGGTGTCCCATGTTCGAATCCGGGGAGGGCCATATGCTTTTATTAATATATTCAAGTGCATTGGAGTTTGTAAAAGAGGATTAATGTCAAGAACGGGGTTGTCCTTCATTACATATAACTTGTTGAATATAAACCACATACAGGCAACAGAAGTGGAACTTGCTCACCAATAAATAGTGTATATAGTTTTGTAGGTGTTGCATAGACAATTATATTAAACTTCTTTTCCATGTTTCTATAATAATTAGAAACAGGTGAAGTCCACGAGTATTCATGAGTGGGCTAGAGACTTCTATCGAAAAATTTACATATGTATCTTTATGGATGTTTTAGGGGTGTTTTTGTAAAGCTTGATGGAGGTCTAAGGAGGAAACTAAAATAATAATAAAAACATAAATGAATAAGCAAATAAATATGCTCATCCCCCCTTAACCCCGGTGACGCCTTTTTAATTTCATTCTAGGTATATTTAGAGGGTTTTGTTCAGTTTAAGAAGGATCTGTGGTAGTAAAATGGGTTAAGTAGGATAGTTCATGGCCTGTTTATTGCTGGAGACCCATTCGAAACTGAATAAACTCGTCTCATAATAGCCAGAATAAAGCTAAATGGACGGCACCGGTAGAGAACATAAGAACATAAGAAAATGGGAGTCTGCAAAAAGCCGATCGGCCCATACAAGGCAGATCCCTGTCACACCCTATATACTGTGTCGTCCGTCTTCTGGTTTGTACATTTTGCAAATTTTACATTATAACTATATTTATTCACCAACCAACCTCACTTCTAAACTCAATTAATGATATCAACAAATACATGTGGCACTCCAAGGACTCTACCCTAGAATACTAACACCGAAATTCCGCGCATTTATGTACTGTATTACGCTATCAAGACAGTATTAGTAGCTTACTATTATTATAAGAACATAAGAAAATGGGAGTCTGCAAAAAGCCGATTGGCCCATACAAGGCAGATCCCTGTCACACCCAACCCCAATTACAGGCCCAACTCACTAATACCTTGAGTACTGACCCCACCAAAACGGTCAGAGATTAACACAAGATAACGGGGGTCTGCTGAGCGCCGATTGGCCCACACCAGGCAGATCCCCCTCACACCCAACCCATCTCGTCCATATGCCTATCTAATTTTTATGTTTTTTACACCAACCAACTTCACTTCTAAACTCAATTAATGAGAAAGGGTTAATCGTTTTCACATAACAATATTACACACTTTCTTTTGGGATTTGACACACATTTCGTTTGTCTTAAGGGGCTAGTGGATGTTTGTTTGTTCTATTAATTAATGTATTCATATATTAATTAGTTTCCTCGCTAGACCTCCATTAAACTTAGAAAAACGCCCCCTAGACCCACCGTCAAGATAAATGTGTACATTTTTTCGGTAGAAAAATGTCCCGGCCGAAGGCCAGCTCCACTTATAATTAAAGGCTCGCTATCACTCGTCAGCAAAAAATCGACACCTAAATTGCACGATAGGTCTTAAAATTGACAACGAAATGGAGCTAAAGGTGTTATAATCACCAAACTGATGGGCCAAACGTCTTAAAATGTCAAAACTAATGGGGCTAAACACGAGGGAGAAGGGGTCCAGAAAAACGACCCATCTCCCCTTAAGCATCGTATGAGATTTGTTACAGTCTACGTGTACACAATTGAAACCAATTGTTAAGGGGAGCTGGCTCGTTTTTCTGGTCCATCTTCTTCCTCATGTTAAGCCCTATTAGTTTTCAGATTTTAAGACGTTCGGCCCATTAGTTTTGCGATTTTAAGACCTTTCGCCCCATTCCTTTGTCAATATTAAGACTTTTTGAGTCATTTAAGTTTCGATGTTTTCCTGGCAAGCGATAGCGAGCCTGTAATTTAAGAGGAAGCGGCCTTCGGCCGGGCCACATATATCATGAAGGAGGGTCTTAGGGGGTGTTTTTTTTAAGCTTGATGGAGGTCTTGGAAGGAAACTAAAACAATAATAAAAATACATAAATGAGCAAATAAATAAGCCCATCCCCCCTTAACCCCTTCTGTACAGGCGACGTCATTTTGATTTTATTCTATCTGTCATTAGACCATTTTATTCAGTTTAAGTGGTCCTCCAGCAATTAACAGGCTTTGAACTATCTCATTTAACCTTTTTAACTACCATAGATCCTTCTCAAACTGCACACAATGATCTGGATATAGCTAGAATAAAAGTAAGAAAACGCCACCGGTAAAGAAGGGGTTAATGTATAGGTAAACACATAAAACCTGTCGCCCCTTTTCGTTGTCAAGTTTAAGACCTTTCGTGCCATTTAGGTGTCGATTTTTTTCCTGGCGAGCGATAGCGAGCCTGTAATCTGAAGATATTGAAGACATATGATGCAAGGTGAACAGAGGCAGCGGGATGGAGCTAAAGGGACTAAACAAAAGGTCCAACACTAATGATTGGAATATTCTGTTTCTGAGAGGACATTTGTAAGCTGAGTGAATATTTCTGGTGGAAGTTATACTATATAAACAAATCAATATACAATATAATATTTCTGGTGGAAGTTATACTATATAAACAAATCAATATACAATATAATATTTCTGGTGGAAGCTATACTATATAAACAAATCAATATACAGTATAATATTTCTGGTGGAAGCTATACTATATAAACAAATCAATATACAGTATAATATTTCTGGTGGAAGCTATACTATATAACAAATCAATATACAGTATAATATTTCTGGTGGAAGCTATACTATATAAACAAATCAATATACAGTATAATATTTCTGGTGGAAGCTATACTATATAAACAAATCAATATACAGTATAATATTTCTGGTGGAAGCTATACTATATAAACAAATCAATATACAATACCGGTATAATACCAATAAGTCAACATGTATATACACGAGTAATTTAGGGAGGTAGGGTTTATTTTTTGGACTATTTATTAAAGGATTCTTTAGTTTCCTTTCTACTAGTCCATCAAGCTTAATAAAATACCCCCAAGACAAATAATTTTTGTAGATATATTTGTACATTTTTCGGCAGAAAAATTTCCCGGCCGAAGGCCGATTACTCTTCAAATTACAGGCTCGCTATCGCTCGCCAGGAAAAAATCGACACCTACTGTAAATGGCACGAAAGGTCTTAAAATTTACAACGAAAAGGGGCGACAGGTTTTAAGTTCATCAAACTAATAGAACGAGCGTCATAAAATTTCAAAAGGAATGGGGCTAAACAAGAAGGAGAAGGGGGTCCCAAAAAAACCTACGCCTGCCCCTTACGTTCAGGTATCGCTATATACTACAGGTCCCCCCAAGCCTCACCTTTCACCTATAGAATTATCCTGGTGCTTTACGCTGGATTTACACGAGCGCTTCTTTCGGCAAGTTTTCATCCATTTTCTGCCAATATTTTTTGACGATTTTTAACACAAATGCTGACAACTAGACTGACAATAGATTATCATAGGCGACAAAGGTTTTCCAATGAATATCCCAAAAAGTTACAAATTCCAAAAGGTTAGGGAAATAAGTTGCGGGGATAGTCAGTGGTGTATATTCGCGGTTACTCCATTTCCGTCTCTCCCACGCCACGCTTGGCTTTATTTAACCCTTCGTTAACCCCTTTAGTGCGATAAACTTTTCCTGAGCTTATTAATTCCGCTTAGTGTAAACCAGAATACAGGAAACAAGAAATCAAGGTATAACTGAAGTAAAAAGAGTTACTCAAGTTAGATGTACTACTACTAATAATAATAATACTAATAGTAGTAGTAGTACTGATAATAATAATAATGATATCAATCTGGTTTTATATTTTTGAAACACACCAGTACTCTCAGGGGAAATAACTTGCAGACTAATCACATTACAACACAACAATTACAAGAACAGAAACACTATTGATACCCAAACTACAAACCTCAGAAGTGGCACCAACTAACTTCTGTAATCCTCCACAATTGTAGCTTTTCAGGAGGATACCTCTTAAAAGATAAATCAGATGTCAACTTACCTGTCTCATGAATGCCTGAAAACATCATACTGCCTGAAAGCAGCCCCCTAGCCACCACAAATCCTGCTACGTAACAAGGGTGCCCCCCAAATCATGCTGCCCAAGACAATCCATTATACATCATATTGGCCAAGAACAGCTTCCAACCTGCCCCCGAGCAGACCCAAGGCCCCGCACTTCCTGTTGCCGAAAAGCAGCCTCTAACTCCCACACATCATCCTGCCCAAGACTTTAATCCCTTCAGTACCGGTGTTGTTCTTTTAACTAAATTCAGACTACTATTTGACATTTGTATTCAGTTTAAAAAGGGCCTCCAGCAAGTAACAGGCTTCGAACTATCTCACTTACCCCTTCTTCTACCACAGATCCTTCTTAAGCTGCACAAAATCGTCAAAATATAGCTAGAATATAATATAAAAAGACGTCGTCGGTACAGAAGGGGACATATCATCCCCCCACATCTGTCTCTTTCCCTCAGACAATTACTTTTACTTATCTTGATCAACAACAACAACAAGTAAAAGAGGAGCAAACTGCTTAGCATCATGTGGGTCGTTTTTCGGGTCCCTCTTCTCCCTCATGCTTAGCCCCATTAGTTTTCAGATCTTAAGATGTTTGCCCCATTAGTTTGTCGATTTTAAGATCTGCCGCCCCATTTCCTTGTCAATATAAAGACCTTTTGTGCTATTTAGGTGTCGATTTTTTTCCCGGCGAACGATAGTGAGCCTGTAATTTTGGAAGTACCGGCCTTTGGCCGGTACATTTTTCTACCGAAAAAATATACACATTAATCTAGAATGGGGATCTAATGGATGATTTTTAAGTTTGATGGAGGTCTAGGAAGGAAACTAGAAAAATAATTAATAAATGAAAATAAATCGACCAAAAAGTGAACCATCCCCCCTTAACCCTTGCAGTGCAGAGGATGTTCGTTTCACGCTATTCTAGCTAAATTTAGACGATTTTATGCCGTTTATGAAGAATCTGTGGTACTTAAATGGGGGTTTGAGATTGCTTGTAGCCTTTTCATTCCTAGAGGTCCTTCCTAACATGACTAAAATCGTCTAATAGAAGCCAGAATATAATGCAAAGAATGTCACCCGTACTGAAGGGGTTAAAGGCCCCAAACATGCACCGTTAACCCCTTCTGTACCGGCGACGTCTTTATACTTACTTCTGGCTACCATTAAACGATTGTATTCAGTTCATAAAGGGCCTCCAGTAATTAACAGGCTTCGGACTATCTCACTTAACCTATTTTACTACCACTGATTGTTCTTAAGCTGCACACAATCGTCTAAATATAGCTAGAACAAAATTAAAAAAACATCGGCGGCAAAGAACGGGTTAAGGGAATAGTGGCTGTTTTTATTTTGTATTTTTTTGATTGGTCTATTAATTCATTTATTCATGTATGTTTTTAGTTGCATAGCTATACCTCCCTCCAACTTAGAAAAACACCCCTTAGACCCCCCCTCAAGATAAATTTGTAAATTTCCCGGCCTTCGTTCCTCTTATAATTACAAGCTCGCTTTCGCTCGTCAGGAAAAAAATACACATAAATGGCACGAAAGGTCTTAAAATTGACAACGAAGTGGAGCTGAAGGTGTAAAAATAGCCAAACTAATGGGCCAAACGTCTTAAAATCAGGCTGGGAAATTAGTGTTGCGGATCTACTCGCCCCGGGCTAGTGACTTCTGAAATTGACTTGCCCTGACAGTGTTTTCACTTGCCCTGATAAATGTTGTACTTGCCCTGACAGTGTTTTCACTTGCCCTGATAAATGTTGTACTTGCCCTGACAGTGTTTTCACTTGCCCTGATAAATGTTGTACTTGCCCTGACAGTGTTTTCACTTGCCCTGACAGTGTTTTCACTTGCCCTGATAAATGTTGTACTTGCCCTGATACATTATACGGAATTTCAATCGTTAATCCCTTCTGTACCGGCAACGTCTTTTTAATTTTATTCGGGCTACTATTAGACGATTTTAAGTTTAAAAAAGGCCTCCCACAATTAACAGGCTTCGAACTTTCTCAACCCTTTTTACTACCACACATCCTCCTTAAACTGCACACAATCGTCTAAATATAGCTAGAATACTATTAAAAAGACGTCGCCGGTACAGAAGGGGTTTAATACCTCATACTTTCATAAACATGCAACCAGTTTCTATAAATTGGCTAATATAATTTGGCCAAATTAAATTCACCCTATTATAGCCCTTCCTAAGCTTACATAACCTAATTAGCTTCTCAAATGTCCTTATCCTCATAACCCTGCCCTCTTTCGTGGTCAGCTATGTATGAAAATTATGAAACCTTATTGAAGACTGCCAAAAGAAATGGAAAATATAGCTAAAACGTTTATATATATCAATATCCCTCATCCCCTAGCCCTCTCAGCTATTGTTATTTACCATGAATGAATATTGATTATTGTGAACACAGACAAAACATTATCTATTCATAGTTCATTTCAATAATGAGCTATGAATAATTATATAATGTGATTCAATTAAAACTTGAAATAGACTAAGGCTGCCTGTTCTTAGAAATATTGCCTATGTATACCGGGAAGAGAGAGAGAGAGAGAGTGTGTGTACGGCTAGCCTATACTGAATAACTTATTTTATTTATTTCACTTCCAACACCAAACACCTCCCAATGAAATTAATTCTCCCGGGATTCGATCCTGGGTTACCACATACAGATCTTAAACACTCTAACCATTACATCATCAAGACAGTTAATGGTTAAGTACATTGAAACCTCAACACTGACTTAAGGAAGATATGTTTGTGTGTAACATTGTCTGTTACAGCAAAATAGTGATAATTCGAACACGGATAATACAAAAATCCCAATAGCCCCAATTATTGCAACTCAGAAATAAGAACATTACAATGGGGAACAAATAGATAAACCAATCAATATGCACGCCATAATAGGCGAAGTGGAGACATACATAGGTGCAGACGATGCCAATCTGCTACCCCTGCAATCAACATCTATGGATTTACCGTAATTATCGATGACCACAGACCAACAACTATGCCACCAACACCACCAAGCTTAAAAAGGCTTTATTATCCCCAATTAAGCCAATTAAATTTTGCAACATAACGCAAATACAATCACGGCAAAGCAATAACAACAAATCGTAGGCCAGGTTATCATAGGATTAACGCGGCTACTTGCAACCAAACTTATTATATTTAATTTTCCGGGTTTTGTTATATTTATCTGTGTGTTTTTTTTTGTAACTTTTTTATGTTATTGTGTCCGATATAAATCAATATTAACAATGCAGTATATGACTAATGATCTCTACCGAAAAATTGCAAAATTCACAACCGATCAGCTGTGTCGGCCTATATTTTACCTAAGGGTCACCGCACACCGAGTAGTGTCAGTCTCAGACACTATCTACTAAAGGGTTACCGCAGCAATATTTTCACATATCAATTAATTACCGGTAGTTGATATTTCATGATTACTATTATTTATTTTAGTGAAGCAGTTATGTAAGGAAATAATACAAACATTCACTTGTCCCCCGGGCAACTGCCGGGCAGACTAACATTGTACAGTATATCACTAGCCCGGTTAATACAGATCTGGGCCAGTATATCACTAGCCCGGTTAATACAGATCTGGGCCAGTATATCACTAGCCCGGTTATTACAGATCTGGGCCAGTATATCACTAGCCCGGTTAATACAGATCTGGGCCAGTATATCACTAGCCCGGTTATTACAGATCTGGGCCAGTATATCACTAGCCCGGTTAATACAGATCTGGGCCAGTATATCACTAGCCCGGTTAATACAGATCTGGGCCAGTATATCACTAGCCCGGTTAATACAGATCTGGGCCAGTATATCACTAGCCCGGTTAATACAGATCTGGGCCAGTATATCACTAGCCCGGTTAATACAGATCTGGGCCAGTATATCACTAGCCCGGTTAATACAGATCTGGGCCAGTATATCACTAGCCCGGTTAATACAGATCTGGGCCAGTCCGGGCTATAGGGCTATACCGTATTTACCAGCCTGCTTAAAATGTCAAAACTAATGGGGCTAAACACGAGGAAGAAAAGGGTCCAGAAAACCAACCTATCTCCCCTTAATTAACCTACATAATTATCCCGGGCTTATATATTATACTCCCACACCCCAAAGCCGCCAACGCCCATTTTCTCTGTATTAAGGCCTTTCAATTTCAGGTCACACTACAGTATAACCTTTTCCCGACACACCTACCTACCTACCTAGGCCCGGGTACTCAATGGTGGTGGTAAGGGGGATGGTTCACTTTTTGGTCGATTTTTTTTTTCTTTCTCTTTTTTTTTTTTTTTTTTAGTTTCCTCCCTAGACCTCCATTAAACTAAAAAAAACATCCATTAGATCCCCTTTCTAGATTAATTGGGCGAAAGGTCTGTAAATCGTCAAACGAATGGGCCGAACGTCTAATAATCTGAAAACTAATGGGGCTAAACATGAGGGAAAAGGGGGTCTAGAAAAACGACACATCTTCCCTTAAGCTAAAATGTACTGCGAAAATATATGATTAAAAGAACTTATTAATTGCCTAGGAGGTTATAACTTGTCAATACTAAGCATACTAAAGCCGGTATCACACGAGAGCTTTTATAGTCAACATTCGATGATCAAAAAATTTCTGGCAACATTTCTGGAATATTTTGTACTGGTATCGGAAACGAGACTGATGGTAGATGAATTTAGGCAACCGAAACAGTTTAAATGTTGACCTCATAAGCAGCCAGACCAGTGTTGAGGATAAATGTTGAGGGAAAAAGCGCTCGTGTGATACCAGCTTTAACCCCGTCTGATACCGGCAACGTCCTTTTAACTTTATTTTGGCTACTATTAGACGATTTTATTCAGTTTAAAAAGACCCTCAGGCAATTAACAGGCTTCGTACTCTTAATTTATAATTTTTACTACCACAGATTCGTCTTATCCTGCAAACAATGCTCTAAATATAGCTAGAATAAAATTAAGGGGGGGTCACCGGATTTTTTATCTTTCTCTCTTGTTGTCTCTTTTCCTGGCTTGTATCCATTCGGCCCCATTCAGCCAACTGTTTAAAGATTTTTTTTCTTTTCAACTACTTCCTCTTGGGCAAGGCTGAGAGCCTGTACACTCAACCGCTGAACACGGTGAGGCCCGTGAGGTCTTGTTCCAGTCTAGGGAGTGAGACATGTGAAGCACCCATTCACGGCTCGAAGCAGCTCCATCTCTGAAGCTGCTTCACCTCTGCACTTCACCGTCTCATCCCCCAGACTCGGACCCTCACACTCACAACGCCACCTATTGAGCAACTAACTCACTAGGCATTCCCCCCCCCCCCCCCTGTAGCATATTTTGAATATGGGAATATTCATACCATGCTATTCAATCAGGGAACAATGAGGGTATTTTTTTGGCATTTCGGTGTGCTGTGGTAATGCACTGAAACTAGGTACAGCACAAATTCCATCCCAATTGACATATTGGGATTCGAACCCTGATTCATTGGATTACCAGTCCAGTGGCAAGACCACTCCGCCACACCTCCCCTAAGTGTCCCCATCCAGGTGTCGATTTCTTCCTGGCGAGCAATAGCGAGCCAGCATTGTATGGAGAAATCCGGCTTCGCCGGAGAAATTTTTCTATCGAAAAATTTACAAATTTAGCTAGCTTTTAAATACAAATATATATATGCTGGCTTGCTACCGCTCGCCAGGAAAATATTGACACCTGGATGTGGATAAACATCTTAAAACAGTAGGCTGAATGGGGTCGAATGGATACAAACCAAAGAGAGAGGGAGAGAAAGAGAAAAAAAAGCAGGTGACCCCCCTTAAGAGTTTTATAGCAAATTATTCCTGTAAGTCAACCACACTATCTGTACTTCCATAATTATAATCAGCCTTTCCCTCTTACTATGACTTAAATTGCTTCAAACTCCGTGTGTCCAGGCATTTTGGCTCGAACATCCCTTGATTTTGGCCCTGTCACTCTTTCAACTATGGGGGAGGCACTCGCTATAGGCAGTTATGCCTTTTGCCTCCCTCAATCACATAAAAAAAAAAAAAAATGTACCTTTAAATGGATAGAATATTATGGCCACTATAATTGCTCTTTTCATACCTAAAAATATGACAGTGTAGACAAAAATATAAATTATAGACATTGTCAGCCTATATATCTGAACATACTGTATATTATACAGGTAAATTATTGTAGAACACATTTATTATAAGAATAATAAATGGCCTCCAAAAATCTTAATGGAAGGCATTTTTTCCTAGACCCCCTTCTTCCTCATGTTTAACCCTAATGTTTATATTTCAAGACGTTCACCCCAATATTTTTGGCGATTTTGTGACCTTTCGCCCCATTTCTTTGTCAATATCAACACCTTTCGTGCCATTTGCGCGTCGATTTTTTTCCTGGCGACCGTAGCGAGCCTGAAATTTAGTTGAAACCGACCTTTGGCCGGGACATTTTTCTACCCAAATAGGATTACATTTATGTCGAAGGTTGGTCGTGGGCTATTTTTTAAGCGTGATAGAGGTCTACGGAGGAAACTATACGACAATATATAATAATAAAAACATAAATAAATATATTAATTAATATAATACCACCATCCCCACTTTAACATAATGGAAATGATATACCAAAAGCTGATAACATGCTTACAACCTTATTATGGGTATCAGTTATGTTAAGATTATGTATGTGTGTTACTCAGTTACTTGTTCGTCAAGGGGAATCCACGCAATGCGAGCTAAGCTCATTATTATCGCGCCTCCTTAACTGGGAATGTATTGCGTGAAATGCATGTTAAGTGTTTTATGTACTGTTGGAATGGCTGTGGATGTGTGTGTAGTCTGCATTTTAGCCAATTGGCGACATCGGAAACGAAGGCTTAGGGTGGATCTGTATGGTACCATTCTCACTATAGACGGTACCGTCTCGCCCGAAGGCTTAGGTACCCATCAGCTTAGGTGAACCATATGATACCCATCTCGCCTTGTACCATTTTTGCCAACCCCAGATGGGACGTCACAACGTCGCCCACTTATTCCAGGTACCTATTTACAGCTAGGTGAACTAGGTGTGTGTGTGTGTGTGTGTGTGTGTGTGTGCGCGTGTGTGTGTGTGTGTGTGTGTGTGTGTGTGTGTGTGTGTGTGTGTGTGTGTGTGTGTGTGTGTGTGCGTGTGTGTGTGTGTGTGTGTGTATGCAATAATAATAATAATAACAATAATAATCGGTTTATTTCGAGCCGGCAGTGAATGAGGCTGAAAATACACAATCCTTAACCTAACTTATCCTAAGTAGTCAACAGATTTGACTTTGGCTGCCACAAGGGCGCCTACATACCCCCAGAAGGGGTAGAATATGGGCAGGGAACCAGGTGGAACCCAGAGGTGGCGCATCCACACCTAACCTCCACAGCCCGGAATTTGTTTGACTGAAACCTCACCGGCAGGTAGCTGGGATCGAACCCGCGCTACCTGGGTCAAGCGACTAAAGAATGGTGCCTTAGTGCGCTCGTGTGTATATGTGTGTGTGTGTATATATATGTGTGTGTGTGTGTATACAGGTATATGTGTGTGTGTGTGTATATATGTGTGTGTATATAATTATATGTGTGTGTGTGTGTGTGTGTGTGTGTATGTATGTATGTGTGTGTGTGTGTGTGTGTATGTGTGTGTGTGTGTGTGTGTGTGTATGTGTGTGTGTGTATGTGTGTGTTGTGTGTTCTGTATTGCGCGGACGTATATTACAGTGCCTTAAAGGGAAGAGCCTCAACCAACCAACTGCAGAGAGAGAGAGAGAGAGAGAGAGAGAGAGAGAGAGAGAGAGAGAGAGAGAGCTGGAGCGAGAGAGAGAGAGAGAGCTGGAGCGAGAGAGAGAGAGAGCTGGAGCGAGAGAGAGAGAGAGCTGGAGCGAGAGAGAGAGAGAGAGAGAGAGAGAGAGAGAGAGAGAGAGAGAGAGAGAGAGAGAGAGAGAGAGAGAGAGAGAGAGAGAGAGAGAGAGAGAGAGCTGGAACGAGAGAGAGCGAGAGAGAGAGAGATAGAGCGAGAGCTGGAGCGAGAGAGAGAGCTGGAGCGAGAGAGAGAGTAGGAGAGAGAAAGAGTATGAAAATATGGGTATGAGAAGGGTATTTAAAGTATCCACAATAATCTACCCATTTAAAGGTATAACAGTAGAAATAAACCCATAAACTGTAAGATATATCACCATCAATATATAATGTAAGGATAGAAAGATAGCCTATATCACCATCAATATATAATGTAAGGATAGAAAGATAGCCTATATCACCATCAATATTAATGTAAGGATAGAAAGATAGCCTATATCACCATCAATATATAATGTAAGGATAGAAAGATAGCCTATATCACCATCAATATATAATGTAAGGATAGAAAGATAGCCTATATCACCATCAATATATAATGTAAGGATAGAAAGATAGCCTATATCACCATCATATATATAATGTAAGGATAGAAAGATAGCCTATATCACCATCAATATATAATGTAAGGATAGAAAGATAGCCTATATCACCATCAATATATAATGTAAGGATAGAAAGATAGCCTATATCACCATCAATATATAATGTAAGGATAGAAAGATAGCCTATATCACCATCAATATAATGTAAGGATAGAAAGATAGCCTATATCACCATCAATATAATGTAAGGATAGAAAGATAGCCTATATCACCATCAATATATAATGTAAGGATAGAAAGATAGCCTATATCACCATCAATATATAATGTAAGGATAGAAAAGTATATCACCATCATATATAATGTAAGGATAGAAAGATAGCCTATATCACCATCAATATATAATGTAAGGATAGAAAGATAGCCTATATCACCATCAATATATATTGTAAGGATAGAAAAGTATATCACCATCAATATATAATGTAAGGATAGAAAGATAGCCTATATCACCATCAATATATAATGTAAGGATAGAAAAGTATATCACCATCAATATATAATGTAAGGATAGAAAGATAGCCTATATCACCATCAATATATAATGTAAGGATAGAAAGATAGCCTATATCACCATCAATATATAATGTAAGGATAGAAAGATAGCCTATATCACCATCAATATATAATGTAAGGATAGAAAGATAGCCTATATCACCATCAATATATAATGTAAGGATAGAAAGATAGCCTATATCCCATCAATATATAATGTAAGGATAGACAAGATAGCCTATATCACCATCAATATATAATGTAAGGATAGAAAGATAGCCTATATCACCATCAATATATAATGTAAGGATAGAAAAGTATATCACCATCAATATTGTAAGGATAAAAAGATAGCCTATATCACCATCAATATATATTGTAAGGATAGAAAAGTATATCACCATCAATATATAATGTAAGGAGACAAAGGTATATCAACATCAATATACCCAATAATTTCCTATACCCCTTTCATGCCCTTTATTTATGACAGTGTATACATCTATTGTGTGTGCACAGTCAGGCACATAAATATCGACGAACCCATTTGAATCAGTATCGAACGCAAGTGAGACAATGCAATACATTATTGTAGCCTAAATGCTTCAGAACTTGGCTTTAAGGGGGGAATAGTTCACTTTTTGGTCGATGTTTTCATATATTATTATGTTCCTTCCAACAACCAACCATACTCCTAAAATAGATTAATTAAATTTATAAATGATTTTTCTAGTGTCCTCCCTAGACATCATCCATTAGATCCCGCTTCTAGATTAATTTGTATATTTTTCGGTAGAAAAATGTCCCGAACGAAGGCCGATTCCACCTATTATTATGTTCCTTCCAACAACCAACCATACTCCTAAAATCGATTAATGAAATTTACAAACACATGTGGCAGTCCGTGGATTCGAACTCAGGATGCTCACACCGAAAATCAACACCTTATACATCGCACCACGAAGACAGTTAAAGGTTGGTGGACACTGCCTACGATTTATTATGCAACTTCGAATCCTGCATATCAATCTAAGCATGTACACACATCCCAACTGCAACTCACGTAGGCTATGCATATGTGAATGGATTACAGAAATCAAATATAAAAGACCAATAACGGAAGGGTTAAGGGGGGACACCTGCGTGTTTTTATCTTTCTCTCCTTTTCTCTCTTTCTCTGGCTTGTATCCATTCGGCCCCATTCAGCCAACTGTTTTCAGACGTTTATCCCCATCTAGATGTTGATTTCTTCCTGGCGAGCGATAGCGAGCCAGCATTGTATGGAGAAATCCGGTTTCGCCGGAGAAATTTTCTATCGAAAAATGTACAAATTAAGCTTGCTGTCAAAACAAAAATATATATATGCTGGCTCGCTACCGCTCGCCAGGAAAATATTAACACCTGAATAGGGGTAAACGTCTTAAAACAGTAGGCTGAATGGGGCCGAATGGATACAAGCCAAAGAGAGAGGGAGAGAAACAGAACAAAAGAGAGGTGGGCCCCCTTAAGGGTATGAAAAGGATATATGCAATCATTGGGTATTTTGATGGTGATTGACCTATACAGTGTCATACCCATCTACCCATCTACCCATCTAAAGGTATATTGGTGGTAATATGTCAATTTTCAAAACAAGGCTAGAGAGATAAATCACCATCAATATATTGAATGATTTTATATACTTTTTTCCATAACCTTTTAATACCCTTAACCCATTCAGTACCGGTGACGCCCTTTTCATTATAAGGTGGCAAATACTAGACAAATGTATTCAGCTTAGAAAGGACGTCTAACTATTACGATGGTACAGAATGCCTCAATTAATCCTTTTAGTTATCACAGTTCCTTCCTAAGTTGCATATAATCATAGAAATATAAATTAAACCCTTTACAAATGAAAGGGTTCGTTTTGTTATAGACTGTGTTCGAGGATTCAAAATAGCAGATAGCGTAGAATTTCCCCCGATTGCCGTATGCTAAATATTCTCTAAGCCAAGCCTTATTTTAACTCCTTCTCCTCCTCCTCCTACTCTCTCTCTCCAGTCTGCCTTCTTCGCCATCAAATACACAGAGAACGGGAAACTGGAAAATGAGAGAGAGAGAGAGAGAGAGAGAGAGAGAGAGAGAGAGAGAGAGAGAGAGAGAGCGAGGAGCGAGCGAGAAAGAGAGAGAGAGAGAGAAAATGGAAGTAGTAAAACCATGGAAAGGTATACTGAAGGTGTACAAAGTGGGTTAGAGAAAACGCAGGGATAAGGAGGGTAACTTGTACAGAACACACCTCGGCAGCTTTTTCGTATCATGTATCCCTATTTTATATACAATACATTCCTTTCTATAATTTATCATGGTTCTGTCATGTGCACTGCAGTTTTGTCGATATAGGTTTTGTTTTCAATGTCCATATCATACACCGTGGCTATAGATTTTAATGTATTTGTAATATTTTCTTTGTAACACACACACTCACTCACACACACAAGGCCCAACTTTTAGATTCACACACCAAAATACAGCTACAAATATACAGCTACAACGTTCCCCTAAGTGTTGGGGCTTTTACTGAATGGTAAATAAAGAATAATACAATAATAATATCCCTACTATAATTATAGGTTTGATTCCCGGAGGGAAGTAATGAAAACCTAATATTTAGTAGGGGCCCCGTAATCATTGACGATCTGCCTATTAATATAATAGTCTCCATTCAACACCCGCGTCAGCCGTCTTGAATCCACCGCCGCGGGGATGAACAGAGTATTCCTCATAAGTGTAACGCAACTTCGCTTATGGAGTCGTCTATAGATCGGGTACCCACTACGAAAAAACTTTCGTATATAATAAGAGAAGAATTTTTTTTTTTTTAACTTAAACAATGTTATAACACGCTTCCCACTTTGGTGGATTTCTTGCGTTGTGGCACCCAGCCGCTCCTCACCAGGCGGCCATACTTCCTTCACTGCTATATCAAGATAACAACCAAGATATTACGGCGAATGGGAAGGGGATGGATGGGAGGGCCCTACATCGTCAATGATTACGGGGCCCCTACTATATATTAGGTTTTCATTACTTCCCTCCGGGAATCAAACCTATAATTTAATAGAGGCCCCTCCATCATTGACGATCTGCCTGAATTCCCAAGACTGGAGGAGGACATTCGTAACAATATCTTAAATCCTCAGAACCGTAAGGTCAAGTAAAGAATTCGTATAACAGAATAAGTCTTTATTGTTAGCATACAATATATGAAATATAAAATATAAAGGGGATGGGAGCAGTGCGTTACTTCGAAGAAGATCTGCTCCATAGAAAAAAACAGGACCTCAATTCGAGATTCTATTTGATAGTGATCTGACAAGACATTCATGGCTCCCTTATCACTATACCAGATTGTAGACTATTACTAGTTTATTATCTGACATGAAACTGATATTTGTTGACCAGACTCATACTCAACCAGAACTTATAGAGTTGTAACTATGATAGAAGAATTTTCTTAAAATACAACTAAAATTATTCAATGGGCTTTTATGCTTTTTTTTTTTCATAGCTTTTTTTTTTAAAATAACAATAGATTCTTTTGTTTTAAAAGATTAGAAAAAAAAAACAATATGTGAGCTTTCACTTAGCTTCGTCATGTTCGCCGCGCCAGAGGCCTTTCCCGGCGGAGGAGTCTGTTTCCGGCGGAGGGGCTTTGAGGGTATATTGTGATACTCTCACCCCCTCCCCCCTTTTTTTTTCATCCCACGAGGGATTTTAATCTACTATCACAATGACCAGTAGCTCCTCAGCCGCAAAAAACCTCCTGAAGCGCTTGCTAATGGCTAACGTCACGAAAAAGGGGATGCCCGACAACTCCTCTTGAGCATGAATAAGGGGGGAGACCCCGCTGACACATTTCACAAAAGGAGTGATGGCCCCACGGGGCGAATCCTTAATTCGTTCCCTTGGAGCTGAGTCTGCCCAAGCACAAGTATGATGTCTTACAACTAACCATTCTGATTGCCCGGAGCATGAGCAGCCCAGGCTATATAAGAGCCGAGGACTGATTGATTCGTTGTTAACGTGAGCACCATAATGTGGTCCAAATAATGAATACAGGTTAATTTATTTAAGTGTCGTAGATCGATGTCCATCGTTCTTGTGGTTCCGGTCGAACGTATGCCTGAACTTCCGAACAGGCTAGCTTTGAGCCTTACCGGATGTTACATTTAGCGAGTTAGAGGATTTCCTTGATCGAGACAGATCTACCAGGGAACCGCCAAGGGGAATCCAGGAACTTGATTGTCTGGGCCGATTGAGGCGAACATGGTCAGTAAGAGTGCCGCGTATGCAAGAACCACCGGCGATGGAGTGGACCGATAGCCCATGAACCACAGGACATCCCGATGACCTGTGCTCCGTTATTCGCTGTCGATTCTGTTACCGGCGGGAATGCTTACCTCCGGGAACCGGAAGGAATGTATATCTGAGCTTTGTCCTACTAGGCCTGCAACCTTATCTGTCTGCCAGTGCTACAGAAGTGAGGTCCTACATAACCACAAGAACGTATGATGGAGATAAATGCTAACCACGAGGGTGGAGCATTGGCAAGGGTGACTGAGATGGATAATGAAACATTCTCATAACTGGTATAATTGCCCTCAATGGGTCCCAGCACCTAAGCTACTCATGCCACCGGCAGAAAGGATCAGATACTATTTTCGGTCCCCCCCACCCCCCACCCCCCCCCCCGTTGCCGGCGGGGGGGACTAGATGAGAATAATCTGGAGACATAGCACGAGCGTGCAGACCCCCTGGGAACTGCAAGGGGGGTTGGGGCCGGCATGGTATTCAAGATTGCTGGTGGTCTCATACGACCTAAGGTTATTACTAGGTTTGACTGTATGTGTATCCCAAGAAGTTACCATTCCTAAAGGCATTGGTACTACGAGGTGAGAACTGTACCTAATACCGTGCCACTTGCGACCGAGGCCCTTAGCATACCTGAGAGTCGACGCGCTCCCGCTATGTTCCATGGAGGAGTTAAACTAAATATTGCTTACTATGAATAGTTAACTAAAAACCCCCTTTTTATATTTAGGGAAACAAGACCCCACTATACCTGTGATGCTAGTCCCAAAATAGGTGCCCTTATTTGGTTATATCTGTCCAATCGACCCGGTGTCCTGATACTTATACCTAATATCAGTGATCTACCCTCGGTCGACACCTGTTTCACTAAGTGAGTTACCAGACTCCAGACAGCGGAGCATTAGGACAGCTTTGGCCAGCGACCGGCGGGAGACCAACTAAGCCTGTGAGAGTCCCCTACCCTCCCGGCTCATGGGATGATTATCCTTCGTATCCGTCACATGGTGAGTGTGCCTTACACTAGTTTCACGGGCCTCGGCAGGCTGTGAAGCCGAAAAACCTGGCCGTTGGGGGAGGGCAAACTCCAGCCTGTGCCGCTGACCAGTGGCCCCCCCCCCCCCCCCCCCTGTGTAACGTGTGCAGGAAGACATCCGGCACTTGTTAGTTCCGCAGAAGCATAGATGTAAAACCAGTTAAGTCTAATGTGCCGGGACGCGGCCCGCAACATAGCAGTGACCCTTGGCGCGGCCCGGGTGTTCATGTAAGGACAGTATAGACCTCGGGACCCTGTACCAGAGCGCGGTGTAGGGAGAGAGATCTACAAAAATGGGGTTTGGGACGAGGGAATCTTCCAAGAGCTGGGAGAAAAAAGAAAAAAAACAACAAGCGGGCATTACAGTGTTATAACAGGTTGTCTCCGCTTGTCGCCGGCCATCGTCGTGTCCGCAGCCTAAGACAACCTAGTGTGATGCCACTCTACTGCCCCTAAGCATCCTATATACATCTCTTTGAGTCTGTGAATCTACCATAGATGCTGTTAGGATTGAGAAAAAAATAACCCTATAATAAACATTCTCGGGTAACCCTTGCACCATATGGAGTCTGAGAAGCTGCCTGTCTCGAACTGCCTCAAACAAGGCTGTTCGGATATCCCTGATTGATCCCGCCGGGTTCGGCAGGAGGTATTGTTGAAGAACTCTAACATTTTCCTCCCGTCGTCTCGGCGGATAGGGCAACGGTTTAGCAATGGCTTGAGCTGTGTCTCTAGTGAGCAGAAAACCAATAAACTTCCGATGGGCGTTATCCCGCACCAGGGACTCCCGTTGGAGTTCAATAGAGTCTGGAGTTAAGAAAGGAGCTGGGAAGTGTTAGCTTCTAATTGAGGGGCAATGAGGAACTCAAATATAGCTCGTGGGATCCCGTCGGGTCGTGGCCTCAGCAAGTCAAACTCCATATGGTGCGGTGGTGAAACTGGTAGGGACACATTGGACGTTATGTCAATAGCAAACTGTTGGACTTCTAGATCCCAGTGCACCCATGGGCCATGTCCCACCTCTCCCAGATTTAATTCCCTTTGCTCTAGCTGTGAACGAGTTGGAGTAAAGGCTAGACTTGGTTCAATCAACCCCGAAAAATTATCGTTATTGTTGGCATGAGGGCTAGTGGAGCAACTAGGAACATCTGGGGGAGGAGGGGCAAGCCGTCCTGGTTCATAGACAAAGTACTGATAACTGGTAGAGTTAGGCATTGCTATAATAGGGACCTCAATGACCTTACCCTGGGCGTCTTTGGCCCAGAAAGCTTTATGTCTATTTACCTCAATGGTCCATTCCTGTGGTACTGGAACCTCACCATATATGGATCTGTGCTTGTCCCCTGCCTTAGACGAGGTAACCGGGAGCCAAAGCCTGCTCGGTTATGTACGACCCTGAAGCTGATCTTCCGTTTGTGAATGAAATTGGGGAAGTGGAGCAATGGGGTCAGAACCAGAAGTTATGACGTGATACGGCGGAAGTTTCAAGGGTTCCGCCGCCGAGTGACTTTCTACAGAAAATTTGGAAGTACTGGCCTGAGGTTGCGCGTCAGAAATAGTGTATGTTTCCGCCATGTTACCTACCAGCGTGCTATCATGTGACAACAGATCGGGACCGACTACACCTGGGTGGGTCCCCTTGACCCCCCTTGGTGCGACTCCGGACCCGGTCTGTAAGTCTGCCGCATGATTACTAGCGTCAGAGAGTCGTAAGGTATACATTGCCGAAACCGTTGGCCTATCTGGGTCCGGAATCACATTGATTGTGGTTGGTGACAGGGGACGGACCGGACCGTGTTCCGGTATTACGTTAGCGGTTGGTGACCGGGGATTAGGGGGAACCGAATGTAAAAACAAAATCTCATTGTCCGCTGAGGTGACAGGCACATATCCTTGCGGTGGGGTGACCGTTACTTCAGTATGATCCCTAGGGCGCTTGGAAATAGCACATTGTTGGAGGAATTTGTGTAATAATTCATCTAACTGTTGCGCCGTGACACATTGGGATCTTTGTCATTTGAGGGACCTAGACTTTACCTTTGCAGCATGAGTTGGTTCCTCTACCTGTACCATTGGACTTGGTTCCATTAGTTCCTTACCTTCATCCCGCAGAGTTATTGGGTGGGGAACTGTTACCGGTGACCTTTCAGCGCGTGTCCCCGAAGCCTGACTATCACGTCGGGAGGGTCGTAGAACCTCATCCCGTGGGACTGTACTCAACTCAGTGTCACCCTTAGTTTGGCCTGCAGGGACAGACTCTGACCTACAGGTAGGGGCTACTAAACTTGTGTTACTGGCTTCCGGCCTAGTGGACACACCTGGGGCGTCTATCGCCGGCGTGACTACTCTCGCTGTTGTATCCTGACCTTGGACCATGTCCAGCGCTGGAGACAAATGGAGCCCAATTTTGCTGTCTGGTAAACTAGTTTGAGATAGCACTAACTTAGAACCTTGTAGTCTTATTCTAACTCTAGGTCTAACCCTCATCGCCAGCGGGGGTTGCTCGGCACTCGCTCCGCCGGAACCGGGGAAAACCACCGGCGTCGTAGGAGCGGATGCCGAGGAAACCGGCGGCGAAGCTGACTTACACATCTGGGTGAGGGGGCTATCCTGGGTGTCCGCTGCCTTGTAGATGTGCTGCGGACTGGACAACCTGCGCACCTTAGCCGGCAGGTGTTCTACACTGGACGCCTCCTGACGAAGTCGTTGGGATGAGTCCGGTTGAGTAGGCAGTACCAGCTCCGGCGATTCAGAGCGAGCTCTCTTAGGGTGGGGAGGGGAGCGACTTTCAGATGACTCGGATGAATGGGGGGAAGCAAGGTTTGAATTGGGGACTGACGGAACCATTGCCTGACAGACAAAGGGATCTTCAAAAGAGTAGAGGCGTATGAGTCTAAGTAATTCCGCCGTGTCGCAGACCAACTCAGCATCCGCTACCCTTGCAGCGTAAGACTCGAACTTAATCTTGATTTCAATCAAAGTTAACAAGCATGAGATGGCTTGGTTGTCTAGCCATTCATCAAAAAGATCCGAGCAGACCGGACATTTACTGGCTGTCCATGAAAAGGTAGTCTTGTCCAAACATTGAATACAGCGTATACGCAACCTGTGCGCCGCTACTGGGACAGATAAACAAGTAGGCATAGAGCAAATCCAGAAGTTAGGCATGGCTACTGACTCCCCTCCCCGCCGGGGACAGTCCTTCCTCAGCTGTGCTGCTCCGGATATGAAGAGTCTGGAAATAGAAATTTCCAGGAATCAATGCTCATAAGGATAACCTGAGAGGTGATAATAACATCCTACCCACTCTCCGGCGACAAAAACATTTGTGAGCCACAGCCCACCCATTTTCCCGCCTCCAGGGAGTTATCGTGAACAACCCCTTGCCCTTTTCAATCGGGGGGAAATCACTCATGACTGCTTACCTATGACATGGGTCACTGTCCCTAGCCGGACGTCTAGCGAGCGTCGTCCTGCAGCTGCTTGCTAGCTAGACACTGCTACACCTTTTACCCAACTGTGCCGTCGGGCGTAGTGGGAGGGAAAAACTAGCAAGTCATCCCCCAACTGTGCCGCCGGGCCGGCGGGGTAAACTGGTAAGTCACAGGGCGAGTATGCTAACCAACGGTTGGAAACCATCCTCCCTCTGCCGGTCTTGTGCAAGACCGCCGGCAGGGAGGGTAGTGGTACACTATTAGTCAAAGGAGGGGAAAAAACAAGCCCAAGCATGCCAGCGCGGCGGTAGCCAGGCCTAGTACGAAGACAGAGGGTCGGCGGGCCAAGGAACAAGGAAAAACCAGTCAAGAGCATAAGATCATTAATCCTGAACTAAAAAAACCCACAACATAAGAATAACTCCTAGCGATCCAGGGAAGAGATGAAACTCGAACCCGAGAACACAGGAAAAAAGGAGGGAGGGCATAATATAAATGTCATATAATAACAATTCACCCTAAACCCTAAGCAGACCCTAACATGGCTGGCCACTAGGCATGAGTAATCCTTACCTTGGGAAGAAAGACTAAACCTGAAGACAAACACGGCCACAGCACGAGGGGAAGAGGCCCACGAGCAGGCTCGAACACCAGAAGACCCCACACCACGTGTGACAATCCTTAAACTGGAGCGTCTGCTAATATGAAGAAACACATGGCCCCTACAGTAGGCCCAACACGCTGGACTGAAGACTGACTGCGATGAAACTAGCCTGCTAACTAGAAATAATCAACAGCTAAGGCGCGCATAAACAAGAAAAAACACACACGTGGCGACTGACTTGGAGAACACGTAAGCGCCTGAAAAGTACCCTAATTTCACACTTCCTGCGGGCAACCATACGGTTAGCCTGTGCTAGCTAGTCTAAACCCTGTTCAATACAACTCAGATATATACAAATGAGCAAGGACTCACGAGAAACTGAGTGAACGACGAATGAAGTGGAGCGCAGGCGAGACACGTCCGACTTGGTTGCCCGCGGGGAAGAGAAGGAAGTATGGCCGCCTGGTGAGGAGCGGCTGGGTGCCACAACGCAAGAAATCCATCAAAGTGGGAAGTGTGTTATAACATTGTTTAAGTTAAAAAAAATCTTTTTCTTCTCTTATTTGTTACGAAAGTTTTTTCGTAGTGGGTACCCGATCTATAGACGACTCCATAAGAGAAGTTGCGTTACACTTATGAGGAATACTCTGCTCATCCCCGCGGCGGTGGATTCAAAACGGCTGACGCGGGTGTTGAATGGAGACTATTATATTAATAGGCAGATCGTCAATGATGGAGGGGCCACTATTAAATACAATACTACAATACAAGGGGAGGTGTGGTGGAGTGGTCATGCCACTGGATTGGTAATCCCATGGACCCGGGTTCAAATCCCGATATGTCAATGGGAAGATATTATTGGGATTGAATTTGTGCTGTACCTAGTATCAGTGCATTACCACAAAGCCCACCGAAATGCCAAAAAAATACCCTCATTGTTCCCTGATTAAATAACACTGTATGAATATTCCCATATTCAAAATATGTTACAGGGGACAATGCCTAGTGAGTTCACTGCTCAATAGGTGGCGTTCTGAGAGTGAGGGTCTGAGTCTGGAGGGTGAGACGGTGAAGCACCTGAGCGAAGCAAACCGCGCTTCAGAGATGGAGCTGTTTCGAGCCATGATGGTTGCTTCACATGTCTCACTCCCCAGACTGGAACAAGACCTCACGGGCTTCACCGTGTTGAGCGGTGGAATGTACAGGCTCTCAGCCTATGCCCGAGAGGGAGTAGTTGGAATATAGAAAAAAAAAAAAAAAAAAAAATAAAAATAATAACGATCGTATAACAGTTAATGTCGCCGTTCTGTCATTCTTATCATTCCTCATGTTACTTCAACCTCTTGTAACTCAAATACGACTACAGTAATCCAGTTAATATGTCTAACATTCGGGAAGAGTCAGTAAGGAAAGAGGTGTGGAAATTTACAGCTCATTAACTCTAGCCCTTTTTTAGTTACAGGGGTTAGAGTTTACGATTTCTGGCCTACTTATCATGAATGGACTATAGGATCACCGGTTAATATCTCCCTAATCTTAATGCTTCCCCTGATCCTGTTCTTAAAACTTAATTATCCCGCACAGTATGCCGCCCGAGAACGGCCTCCTGTGAGTCTCACAATGTAAACGTAAACTTTATGTTTAATTTGTATAATTATAATAATATAATTAACACAAAGGGGGTTATATTTGTACTAAAGGGTGAACACACACACACATACACACACACACACACACACACACACATATATACAAAAATACATACTGTTTGTATAATTATACTTGATATTGACAGATACCTTGAATTTAAAGGCGATAATAGGGTTGGGTGGTGGTTGATAACTACCGTGTTAGATGGAGGAACAATAATGGTTTGGTGGTTCTCACAGGTAAGCCACAGTAGCCTTGTCCGTATCTTAGTCATTAATGTGAAACTTTAACCTCATGACACAGGGACAAGTGGCTTATTTCTACACTTTTGGTAATGCACTATATTGATAAAAATTAGGGGCCAGTGTGACAAAAGCTGTGTCAAAATATCATACTGATCCAACTGTTTGTTAATAAGTTATTCCCGAAAAATGATGCCACACGACCTCTGAAACCCATGGTAGGTGTCGAGTATTTTCCTGGCGAGCGATTGCAAGCCTGTAATTTAGTACGAACCAGCCTTCGGCCTGGAAATTTTTCTACCGAAAAATGTACAGATTTATCTCGAAGGGGGGTCATGTTTAATTTATTTGTATTTTATATTTTATTATTAATATATATATATATATATATATATATATATATACATATATACATATATATGTATATACTGTATATATATACTGTGTATATATATATATATATATATATATATATATATATATATATATATATATATATATATATATATATATATATATATATATATATATATATATATATATATATATACTGTATATATATAATATACAGTATATGAGAAAGAGGAGGACCAGGGTAATCACGAATATTCTTGATAGCTGCACTAAAGAAAACCTAAGGATTCTTTAATCTCCCTACATTAAAGCCCATAAACCTGTCTTAAATAACACTGTGTCACCCTTTCTCCTTCATATACTATAATCATCGCTTCTCATACTCTCTGAGTCTAGTTGTTTTGTGTTTTTGCTTTGTTTTTATGTGTAATGAAATCTAATTTTCATATAATTTGTGTTACTTGTATTTTGGTATTCCCTTAGTGAAGTTCCTTTATTCATATAAGTGTTTAGCAATTTAAATGTCCTATATTTCCGTTGTCCTTTCGTGTCAAACTAAAATATACTAAGTGTCTTATTTTGTAAATGTATAAATAATGTATATAATACTTATATATTGTTCTCTATTATTGTTTAGATCCTGATGATGACTTAAAGAAAAAAGTCGAAACGTTTAAGTTATTAAAAATGTTCGTGATTACCCTGGTCCTCCTCTTTCTCCTAAGACTACGATTCCCAAGGAACAAGCCTGTTTCTCATATATACTGTATATATATATCTATCTATCTATCTATCTATCTATATATATATATATATATATATATATATATTTATATATATATATATATATATCCAGTATACAGTATATATATATATATATATATATATATATATATGTATTTTTTTTTGGAGTTTGATAGACGTCTGTGGAACAAACTAAAAGATATACATAATAATGGAAAAATATATATAACAAATAAAATACCCCCCCCCCCTAATAAAAACAAATTACATTACGAGCTTGAAGGAAGTCTGGAGGGGGGGGGGGGGGGGCGTGTTTTAGCTTGAAAGGGGTCTGGGGAGGCGTTATTTTTAATCTAGGGGCAAACTGAACATACATTGCTTGAAAATGGCAAGCAAAATCAAAACCCTCTTTAATTATTAAGCAAAGACGTCGGACCAGATAGTGTTAACCCTTTGAGTACCGATGACGAGTTTATTTTATTATTGGCTTCAACTATATTAATATGATTCTATGCAGCTTAGGAATGATCTTTGGTAGCTATAAAAGAATTGATTAAGGCAGTCTGTAGCGTTTTGTAATTGCTAGACGTACTTCCTAAGCTGAATAGAATCGTCTTATAGCTGTCAGATTATAATGAGAAGAGCGTCACTGAATGGGTTAAGGGCTAATCTAAACAAAAATCTCGACTAGTTTAAGGTGTAGAAGGGTGTTGAGAGGGAGGGACTGTTAGAGGGAGGGAGAGAGGGAGGGTGAGTGGGAGGAGAGAGGGAGGGTGGGAGGGACTGTTAGAGGGAGGGACTGTTAGAGGGAGGGAGAGAGGGAGGGTGAGTGGGAGGAGAGAGGGAGGGTGGGAGGGAGTGTTAGAGGGAGGGAGAGAGGGAGGGTGACTGGGAGGAGAGAGAGAGGGAGAGAGGGAGGGTGAGTGGGAGGAGAGAGAGAGGGTGGGAGGGGCTGTTAGAGGGAGGGAGGGAGGGACTGTTAGAGGGAGGGAGAGAGGGAGGGTGAGTGGGAGGAGAGAGAGAGGGTGGGAGGGACTGTTAGAGGGAGGGAGGGTGGGAGACGGGGAGTGGGAGGATATATAGGGTAAGTAGGAGGGAGAGAGAGAGAGAGAGGTGAGAGAGAAGATGGGATTAAGGTGGGAGTGGGAGGAGAGAGGGGGGGAGGGGGGGGGGGAGGGGGGGAGGGAGAGAGGGTGATGGAGGGTGGGGGGTAGGGAGGATGGGAGGGAGGAGGGATAGAAGGAGGGAGGTGGAGGGTGAGTGATGGAGGGTGGGAGGTAGGGTGAGTGGGAGAGTGGGAGGGAGGATGGAGAGAGAGAGGGTGATGGAGGGTGAGTGGGAGGATGGGAGGGAGGTGGGATAGATGGAGAGTGATGGAGGGTGGGAGGTAGGGTGAGTGGGCGGGTAGGAGGGAGGAGGGAGGGAGAGAGGGTGATGGAGGGTGGGGGATAGGGCGAGTAGGAGGATAGGAGGAGAAAGAGAGGGTGGGGGTAGGGTGAGTGGGAGGAGGGAGGGAGAGAGGGTGATGGAGGGTGGGAGGTAGGGTGAGTGGGAGGGAGAGAGGTGGGGGGTAGGGTGTGAGTGGGGGGTAGGAAGGAGGAGGGGGGAGAAAGAGAGGGTGATGGAGGGTGGGGGGTAGGGTGAGTGGGAGGATAGGAGGGAGGAGGGAGGGAGAGAGGGTGATGGAGGGTGGGGAGTAGGGTGAGTGGGAGGATAGGTGGGAGAAAGAGAGGGCGATGGAGTGTGGGCGGTAGGGTGTGAGGGAGGGAAGAAAGGGAGAAAGGGGGAGGGAAGAAAGAGGGAAGGGAGGAAGGGAGGGAGAGATGGGAGAAAGGGGCAAGGGAGAGAGAGAGAGTTAGTGAAAAAAATGGGGGGGAGGTGAGAGGGAAGAAAGGGGGACGGGAGAGAGAGGGGGAGGGTAAAAGGAGAAAGGGAGGGAGAGGGAGAGGTTCCTCTTAAAATATCAGGCTCGCTATCGCTCGCAAAAGAAAATTGACATCTAAATGGCATGAAAGTTCTTAAAATTGACAACGAAATGGGGCGAAAGGTGTTAAAATCGCTAAACTAATGGACCGAACATCTTATAATCTCAAAACAAATTGGGCTTAACTCGAGGGACAAAGGGGACCAGAAAAAGTACCCATCTCCCCTTAAAGTTTTTCAAGCAGAAAATATAAATAGATATACAGTATATATACAGTAAATATAGATAGAGCCTATACATTTTTGGCTTACATTATACTAAGAAGCAGTCTTCGATTCAATCCGTTTTGAAATGCTGTGCAATTCTGGTTTCCAGTAGTCGAGAATTACATTTAGAAATTAGATTAGGGAGGTAGGGAGCAAGGCTAGGGAGGCAGGAGGTAAATGAGGGGAGGTAAGGAGCAAGGGTAGGGAGGTAGGGAGCAGGGGTAGGGAAGTAGGGAGCAAGGGTAGGGAACAAGGGTAGGGAGGGAAGGAACAGGGACGGAGCAAAGCTAGGGAGCAGGGGTAGTGGGGAAGGAGCAGGGATAGGGAAGGAGGGAGGGAGGGAGGAAGGGAGGTAAGAAAGGGGAGAGAGATGAGGAGGAAGAGAAGAACATAGAAGG
Source organism: Paralithodes platypus (assembly GCA_032716605.1). Classification (NCBI taxonomy): domain Eukaryota; kingdom Metazoa; phylum Arthropoda; class Malacostraca; order Decapoda; family Lithodidae; genus Paralithodes; species Paralithodes platypus. The sequence goes on from CM064492.1 coordinate 47,564,901, forward strand.
GGCAGGGAGGGAAAGAGGGGTGGGAGGGGTTTGGTTAGGGGGGGAAAGAGTGGTGGTAGGGGCAGAAAAGTGGTAGAGGGAGGAAATGAAGTAGGGGGTGAGAGAGACAGAGAACGGGTAGAAGTAGGGGTAGGGAGGGAAGAAGGGGGGGGGGGGGGACAGAGAAGGGGTAGGGGGGGGGAGGGAAGGAGGGGGGTGAGAGAAACAGAGAACGGATAGGGGTAGGAGGGGGGTGAGAGAGACAGAGAACGGCTAGGGGTGGGGAGGGAAGGAGGGGGGGGGTGAGAGAAACAGAGAACGGATAGGGGTAGGAGGGGGTGAGAGAGACAGAGAACGGCTAGGAGTTGGGAGGGAAGGAGGGGGGGGGGAGAGAGAAACAGAGAACGGATAGGGGTAGGAGGGGGTGAGAGAGACAGAGAACGGGTAGGGGTGGGGAGGGAAGGAGCGGGGGGAGAGACATAACGGGTAGGTGTAGGGAGGGAAGGAGGGGGTAGGAGAGACAGAGAACGGGAAGGGGTAGGGAGGGAAGGAGTGGGGGGAGAGAGACAGAGAATTGGTAGGGGTGGGGAGGGAGAGACAGAAAACGGGTAGGGGTAGGGAGGGAAGGAGGGGGTGGGAGAGACAGAGAACGGGAAGGGTTAGGGAGGGAAGGAGTGGGGGAGAGACAGAGAAAGGATAGGGGTGGGGAGGGAAGGAGGGGGGTGGGAGAGACAGAGAACGGGGAGGGGTAGGGGTAAGGAGGGGGGGGAGACAGAACGGGTAGGGGTGAGGGGGGAAGGAGGGAAGGGGAGAGACAGAGAACGGGTAGGGGTGAGGGGGGAAGGAGGGGGTGGGAGAGGCAGAAAAGAGGGGTAGGGAGGGAAGGTGGGGGGGGGGGAGACAGAAATAGGTAGTGGTAGGGAGGGAAGGAGGGAGGGTGAGAGACACAGAAGGTAATAGGGGTGCTTATTTTAAAGGGAGATGATTTTTTTGTGTGGACCCCTATCTCCCTCATGTTAAGCTCCATTAGTTTGGCAATTTTAAGACCTTTAGTGCCATTTAGGTGTCAATTCTTTCCTGACGAGCGATAGCGTGTGTTAGACAAGTCTAATATATTGCAGAATCGTAAAATTAACCCTTTCGAGAATCCTATTACGCATTTTTCTGTTTTCTGGCTATTATTAGACGATTTTATTCAGATTAAGAAGGATACATGGAAGTCAGAGGGTTAATTATTGAGATAGTCTTTAATTCCATCTTCATTCCCACAGATCCTTCCTAAACTGTATAAAATCGTGTAATGATAGCCAGAATATACTGTCCAAACGTGTCATAATCCTTTAACCCTTTCAGTACCGGTGACATCCTTTTCATTATACCATGGCTACTATTCAGCGATTTTATTACGCTTAGGAAGGACCTCTAGCCATTATAAGGCTTCAAAGTACCATATTTAACCCATGTAGCTACCACAGATCTGTCCTAAGCTGCATAAAATCATGTAAATATAGCTAAAATAAAATCAGAATGGATCACCGGTAGGATAACAAGGAAGGTATATGCAAGATGATTAGCCTCATTACGAATACCACACGAAATCAAGGCTGGCAAGTTGACCCTTTTCAGTATCGGAGGACGTATTCTTCACAGTATTCTGGTTATTTTTAGACGATTTTATGCAGCTTAGAAAGGATTTTAGGAATCAAAGTGGTCAAATATAGCTCAATTAATTTTCTAGCTCCCATAAGTGCTTCCTAAGCTAAATATAATCGTCTAATAATAGCCAGAATAACCTGTTCAAACGTGTCATAATCCTCAAGGGGTTAAATCAGAAGAGGTTCAACCCTTTCAGTGCCAGTGCCGTCCGTATCTTTGTATGCTGGCTACTATTAGACGATGTTGTTCAGTTTAAGAAGGGCCTCTAGCAATTAACAGGCTTCGAACTCTCTTTATATACCCTTTTTACTACCACAGATCCTTCTTAACTCTCAAAGAGCGGGGCCGTTTATAGCCTGCCAAGCGGGCATATTTACCCTAAACGAGCTTTATTCCATGCTCTTTTTCATGCATAAAGAAGAGCCAGAGCGTAATACAATGATGTACCCGTGAAAGGGCGATAATAGAGCTTTCCAAGGACACCTAAATCATCCTTGTACGACCACGGGTTATCCTGTAGCGATCGCGCAATGAGAGGTGAAAAACCCTAAAATACGGTAATTTCTCAATTTTTTTCCTGGTTTCGCCAGGCCATGGGTGTGGAATGTTGCAGTGGGGGGCTCAGTCGCGGCTCTGTGGTCGGGCCGAACGGTCAGAGCCCGCCTATCGTCCTCTCAACGCGTGGACTCTCTCTCAGAGCCGATAATGTGCTCAAAATTCCGCCCGTCATATGACGGGTACCACCACATTGTCCATTGTTCTCTAGCCCGTCATATGGCGGGTACCGCCAGTTAGGTGTTATGGGGACCCTAGACCTTCATTTTACCTTTTTCAAGGATTTTTTTTTTTTTTTTTTTTTTTTTTTTTTATTAAAAGCTTACACTGTACAATCATAGGAAACATCAAATTTCCACATCTGACACCCATTACTCACCCTACGGGGGCTTCACCCCCTCCCCTGTCAATCTTCTGTCAATCTTCAAGTCTGCCGTCTCTGCCAGCAACAAGAGAATTTGACAGTGAAATTAGATGAAGCTTACAACAAGATCAACGTCCTCACCATGAAGCTGGAATCACTCCAAGAGTTTGTAACACTCAACGTTGGAGTACCACAAACTTCAATTGTCACCGCAACTCCAGCAGCCACCAACGCCCCAACGTCAACTGCCAACAATTCAACGCCTGCAGTAGCCATTTCATCTGATGGTTCCGATACTCAAGAAACAAATAGTAACTCTCTTCCCCTCAAGACAACTTCCGTGTTGTGAGGAACAACGTTTGCCCCAAGACCAGGAAACCCATACCGATTACCGAGTGTCAAAACCGCTTCCAGATACTCGCAGACTCAGATGACGAAGCGGAAATAGAAGAAGTCCGGCTCGTGGGAGACTCGATGATACGTGGTCAGCTCACAGAGTTTTGCGCCAGAGCACCTAAGACCAGGAAGCGTTTTTGTATCCCTGGTGGTGGTGTGGACGACGTAGTTGCTCCAGTTGACGAAGTATCTAAGCTGGCCCCTGCTAATACAATGTACGTCATCCACGTTGGATCCAACGATGTACAGCGAACCCGGTCGGAAGATTTGCTTTTAAAGTACCAGCAGCTGATCAAGTCGTTTAAGGAGAAGTCATCAAGGATCATCGTCTCAGGAATCGTCCCCCGGCTTGGTGTAGAGAGCCGATTTTACAACATAGCCACCAGCACAAATCGTTGTCTAGCAAACCTCTGCAGGAAGGAAAACGTGGGATTCGTCGACACCTGGGACAATTTCTACTACGATGACTATTTGTTTTCGGACGATGGAGTTCATCTGAACCAGGTGGGAGCAGCACGTTTTGGGCGTCTTCTCAACGATGCGGTGCAGGATTTTCGGAGAAGAAATCGACTCAGCACAGGACAACCAGGAAGGAGGACCGAAGACAGCGAGGGCGGCAACCTGCGAAGGAATTAAATGATAATCTGTCAAGAACCGCGAATTTGGATAAAGCTCCACCAACACGACCCAAATTCAAAACCGCCAGGGATAACGACCGAGGACCGATGTCAGCCATGAATGTAAATGTAGATCCGATCAGAACCAAAAATTTGATTAAAGAACGTTCTGTGAGTTCTAAAACCGCAACGTTAAAGGTTTTCTATGCAAACGCTCGTAGCATATGCAATAAATTTTCAGATTTAGAGGAACTAATGTTTACTGAAAATTATGATGTGATTGGTATAACAGAATCTTGGCTCAATACAGTAGATAGAGACTTTTTAGCAGAGTATTCACTTCCCGGTTATGTAATGTTTGAGAAAAGCCGAATAAATAAAAATGGAGGTGGCGTTTTATTTTATATCAAAGAAAGTCTTAACCCGACCCTCTTGTCAAAACCTCAAATTGTGAACGTCGACACATCTTTTGTGCTAATAAAGAATAATAAAGGTACAAAAAATACTTGCATTAATATACAGACCTCCAGCTCAATCAGTGCAAACTGACCGAGAAATTTATGAACAAATTGCAGATGTAAGTAACTCACAAGATACCGTATTTTTGGCGACTTTAATTTACCTGTGACCAAGTGGGGCGATACTCTTACTTCACACTCCGGACATGACTTGTATACGAACTTGCAAGAGAGTTCGCTTTATCAATTTGTTCGAACACCGACCCGTGGTAATAACGTTCTTGACATTGTACTTGCAACAAAAGAAGAATTAATAGAGAATTTGAATGTTGGTGATGAATTCAGTAACAGCGACCATCGTACGAGAACTTTCACTTTAAACTTTACTAGTAACGAACCAAATAGTAGCATCGAAAAAGTCCCTAATTTCAAGAAAGCAAACTTTCATAAACTTAGAGCTATGTTTAAAGAAACTGACTGGAGCTTTTTAATTAACAATAACGACATAAATACATCTTGGAAGTTATTCGAAACCACTTACCTAAAAGCAGTGCAAGACTGCATACCATCGAAAATACGGCATCCAGGCCATAATAATAAGCCCAAATGGTGGAATAAAGATATTTCAAACTGCCTGCTTGCTAAAAATTTGCTAATGATAGATTAAAATCCTCACAAAATGACGAAGAACGGGTGAAATTTGTAGAGCTACGACGCAAAGCCAAAAAGTTAATTAAGCAAAGTAAAAAGACCCTAGAGTTACATATTGCGAATCAAAGTAAAACAAACCCGAAAGAATTCTATAGTTATATCAGAAAGAAAAAAGTAGTTACTTCAACTGTTGGACCGTTAGTCGATGAAAATGGAGAATACACCAAAGACGAAGTACAAATGAGTAATGCCCTCAATACCTTCTTTGCATCAGTTTTTACAACAGAAGACCTCAGTGATATCCCTACACCATCGCCGATTCAGATTGATATTCAGATGTTCTAAGCAATATCACCGTTACAGAGAGAGAAGTATTGAATTGTTTAGATAAACTCAAGGTAAATAAAACGCCTGAACCTGATACAATCTCGCCTAGAGTTCTAAAGGAAGCTAAGGATGAGCTCTCCAAACCACTGACATTACTATTCAATAAATCCTTGCAGTCTGGCTATGCCTGATCAGTGGAAGATAGCCAACGTAACACCGATATTAAAAAAAGGCAGCAAATCCCTACCCAGTAACTATCGTCCAATTAGCTTAACCTCAGTTGTATGTAAAATGCTAGAAACGGTCATAAGAGACAGACTCGTAAATCACTTGGAGGAAAATAACATACTTAAAGATACTCAACACGGCTTTCGTAAAAAACGTTCCTGTTTAACAAACCTCTTAGACTTCTTCCACGATATCCTCAACCTCTACGATGAGAGTAAAGCTGTAGATATTATATACCTTGATTTTCAAAAGGCCTTTGACAAAGTTCCCCACAAACGTTTACTGCTAAAACTAAAAGCGCATGGAATACAAGACGGTGTGTTGAAATGGATAGAAAATTGGCTCAGCGACAGAAAGCAAAGAGTAGTCATAAACGGTAAGGCATCTAAATGGACCAATGTAAGTAGCGGGGTACCCCAGGGATCGGTACTAGGACCAATTCTCTTTCTAATTTACATCAACGACATAGATGAGGGTCTCACCTGTACAATCTCAAAATTTGCTGACGATACAAAAATTGCAAATAGCGTACTCTCAAAACGTTGACGATATGCAACACAATCTAGATAAATTGTCACATTGGGCCCAAATTTGGCAAATGAGTTTCAATGCGGATAAATGTAAAGTACTACATATCGGATACCTAAATGAGAAAGCAAACTATTCGATGAATGGCACTCAGATTACGAATGTAAACAGAGAAACCGATCTGGGAGTAACAATATCGAGTAACCTAAAACCGAGTCAACAATGTTCAGAAGTTGTTAAGAAGGCAAACAAAATAATTGGCTTTATAGGCAGATCATTTGAGCATAAATCCAAAGACGTAATCCTAACCCTTTACAATTCCTTAGTCCGCCCTCTTCTGGAATACTGCGTTCAATGCTGGTGCCCTTATTACCAAAAAGCCATAAACAAGCTAGAACGAGTTCAACGTAGAGTTACCAAAAGATACCTAGCCTAAAGAACAAACCACACGAAGAGCGTCTTCGAGAATTAAATCTATTTCCTTTAACCCAGCGCAGATTAAGAGGTGACTTAATTCAAGTGTTCAAAATCATCAAAGGCATCGACAATATGAACTGTAGTAAGTACTTCACTATCGACCAATCTAATTACACGCGGGGAAACGGTTGCAAAATTATTGGTAAATCTTTTAACTCACACGAATCTAAAAATTTCTTCTTCAATCGAGTTGCCAACTTGTGGAATGGGCTTCCCCGAGACGTTATAGACTGCAGCACCGTTGATTCATTTAAATTCCGGCTAGACAAATATCTCGCATCAAACCCGCGACTGACTGCGTTTGTAAATGAATAACTTTATTTTATCCTCCCCTCAGTTACTAACCCATATGTCCCCTACTAACTTCCTAGTCCTGCCACGTTAGTGGCAGGGCAGTAGTTCCCTTTCCAATGTTCCCTTACCCACTCTAAACCACTGTTTGGACACTTGATCCTCAGTGTTTTGGAGGACAAGCAGCCTAGAAGGGTCACTAGATCTGTTGTTGCTTGATTTCCTTTGTACTCCTTTGTACTCCCCCCCCCCCCAGTCTAATATCACCCTTCCTATTTCTGAAATATTTTAGTTACTCAAATAACTACATTTTCTATAATGCAGAAGGCCTAGCTACCTAAAAAAATAGAATAATAGGGGTAACTATTCTATAACCAAACTTTTCACACCAGGAAAATGAGTTATGACATGTCAACATATAGAGGCGCTTATGTAAAATTATGCTTTTTCAACGTCTGAGGCTATCTATTGATCTGGTTACTGTCCGATTGCCTCCATTTTTTTTCACAGAATTAGACCAAGCATAAATTACAATTCATACGCTCTTAGAATGGGTTTTTGGCAACATTTACGAAGCTCAAATCTATATTTATGATTGGAAATAGGGCCAAAATTGTATCATTGATATTTACCTGCAGTTTTCAACATGATCATGTATCAAATTGGGGTAAATAAGAGCGTAGATTTATAGCCTATATATCTAAGTTACCTCATACAAAAAGTAAACGAAATCTGCTGAGAAAAAAATTGTCTGATATGTTTTGTCTGTCTCTATAGTAAACTGAAAAATGCGCGCACGCGTGCATGCACACACATAGAGCGATGCAATTTTCAGCGAGTCTTACTATCATCATGTACACATACATAGCAAAAGGCCAGAAATTAATATTTTTTAGAGGGTGGAATAAGGTTCTGAGGTCTAGTCTCCCCTTAAGTTGCACAAAATCGGATAAATATAGCTAGAATAAAAATTTAAAAGACGTCGCCGGTAGAGAAGAAGTTTAACAAATATATAATATTATGTTAAGTATATCTCAAATACATGTGAGTTACTAAATATTTTTATACTCTCAGCGGGGCTCAAACCACCGACAGTCAGGACGATTGTTCATGCTTTAACCAATTCTACCACGGCGTGATAGAGTATCTTTTATCAAGCCGTGGTAGAGTTGGTTAAAGCATGGACAATCATCCTGACTGTCGGTGGTTCGAGCCCCGCTGCGAGTGTAAAAACAAATACTATTATGTGAATGCTCTTTTAAAAATGTAATTTATGTTCTACTTAAATTCTTCCTTTAGGGGTTGCAAGTAGTTTTTCACAAGTTCAGTTTATAAATATCGTAAATTATATCTTGCACACTTTGCCATAAGTGTACTGCACTGTGCAATCACAATTATTTCTGTATTTGTATATTCCTGGAATAGATCGCAAGGTTTATGAGATACTAACGATTCCTTGCGTTTCCTCTCTCTCCTCTCTTTCCATGCAATGCTCGTCACTCTGCAAAGCCCCCCCACCCCCTTCTCTCTTTTTCTCTCCCCCTCCCTCCCTCCTTCTCTCACTCTTGCTCCCTCCATTCTCTCTCTCTCTGCCTCCCCAGCTTTATCTCAGTCCCTCTTTCCGCCTATATCTCTCTCCCTCTCTTTCTCTCACTCTCTCTCTCTCCAATTGACTCCTTTTCCTATCTTCTATTTGTGAGCCGTGTATAAGGAGAGTCTGAGTGAACTACACAACTTACCTTATGCCGCCATCCTGTAGACCACTTTAATTAACCCTTTCACTAACATAGCTTAGATATTATTATAATTTGTATATCAAAAGACAAATTTATAAAGCTAATGAAGGACCTCTAGCGATTAGATCTATACCGGGTATGCATATGCATTATTTTTCTATATGAAAGGACACAAGGCAAAGTTGCCTTGACAGAGTGACATAGGGCCGATTTCAAGGCAAGATAGTCCGCATGTATGGATATGTACTGTATGTATTCATTATATATATATATATATATATATCTGTGCGACTATAATACCTTTCCTTATCTTTAGTATTTTTCCTTCTGTTGCTTGGCTCATTTATCCTTCACTACTCTGATTACATATATTCCGCAGAGAGAGAGAGAGAGAGAGAGAGAGGAGAGGAGAGAGGAGAGAGGAGAGAGAGAGAGAGAGAGGGAGAGAGAGGGAGGGGATGGGAAGGGAGAGATGATTATGAGAAAATATCTACAAGTACGAACCTCTCTGCTGATTGGTGAATTCCTTCTCCCTTTAAACTCGCCTCCTCCTCCTCCTCTTTTGGTTCATGGTTCCCTCCCTCCTACTCTTTACTCCCTCCCTTCCCCGCTCCCTACTCCTTCTCTCTCTCTCTCTCTCTCTCTCTCTCTCTCTTATATACAGTACACTCAAGGGAAAGGCACATATCCCTCGTAATGATTGTGTTAAGATTATTTTCCATTTCAGTATTTCCTGTGTATGGGCAGGGGGGGGGGGGTTGTATGTGTAGATGTGTGTATGTATTCGTGTGTCCGTATCATTGTTTATATATAGGTTGATTGTGTGTGTGTGCGTCTGTGTCGGTATTGTTGTGTAGGATCGTGTGTGTGCGTGTATTTGTGGGCTCTTCTTGTGTGTGTGTGTGTGTGTGTGTGTATATACTTGCGTTCCTACATTATCTAAGAAACTATAATGACATAGAAAAATCGTTCTGCTCAAATGTGCCAAACTAGCCTCCCTCGTCGTTCTCAAGACAAATAGGAGAGTTCACCCAAAATCGAAGTTTTCCCTCAAAACAAAGGAAAACGGCGGCTCCATACCTACCCTCCACACCAACCCTCCACACTAACCCTCCACACTAACCCTCCATACCTACCCTCCACACCAACCCTCCACACTAACCCCCATACCTACCCTCCACACTAACCCTCCATACCTACCCTCCACACCAACCCTCCACCCTCCACACTAACCCTCCACACCAACCCTACACACCTACCCTCCACACCAACCCTCCACCCTCCACACCTCACCTGGTAAAGTGTTCCGAGCGCTAGTGAATTCCTCTGGAAGAACTCACGCTTGGTAATAATAGACTGGAGATGATGATGGATATGCATGTTGTTGTTGTATTATTAGTATTGCTATCATCATCATCATTATTATTATCATCATCATCATCATCACCATTCGACGATTTTATTTGACTAATTATTTGACTATATATATAACTATTTAGATCTTGGAGGTTTTTTCAATCCTCGGTTAATTCATCTGGCTTGAGTCAGAAGAAAATCGTGTTCACCCTTTCAATCAAATGACGCCAATTACGTTTCATTCTTACTAACTCCAAACGATTTTATGCAATTTAGGAGGAACTGTAATGTAAATCGAACGTGTGATTGTAGAAGGTTTGAAAAGGGTAATTAATTAAGGGAATATTTTCATTTATTTGTTTACATTTTCATGTATTATTATTTTCTGTAAGTTTCCTCAAATATACACATTTATCTTGAAGGGGGGGGGGGGGTCTAGGGGGTGTTTTTCTAAGCTTGATGGAGGTCTAGAGAAGAAAAAAATAAATAATGGAATAGTTGAATTAATAGACTTAAAAAACGGCCCATCTCCCCTTACGCCGATACTAATCCAAACACTCAAATTTGTCTAGGAGGCAGTTCCTCATCGATATTTGCCAAACAGGGAATTGTCTGACTTGGACATGATTTGACTTATATTATTAATCATCTGGCACTTCTCTAAATTAAGGGGAGATGAGCCGTTTTTCTGGTCCTCCTTCCTCATATTTAGCCCCACTAGATTTCAGATTCTAAGACGTTAGCTTTCGTCCCATTTATATATCAATAGCAAGACCTTTCGTGCCATTTAGGTGTCGATTTTTTCCTGGCGAGTGATAACGAGCCTGTAATTTTAAGAGAAACAACACGGGTAAGGAGGTATGGAGCAAGGCTAGGGAAGGAGGGAGCAAGGGTAGGGAGGCAGGGAGCAAGGATAGGGAGGGAGGGAACAAGGGTAGGGAGGTAGGGAACAAGGGTAGGGAGCAAGAGTAGGGAGGGAGGGATGGAGCAAGGGTAGGTAGGGAGGGAGGAAGGGTAGGGAAGTAGGGAACAAGGGTAGGGAGGTAGGGAACAAGAGTAGGGAAGGATGGAGGGTAGGGAGGACAAGGGTAGGGAGGGAGGGAGGGAGGAGCAAGGGTAGTGTGGTAGGGAGCAATGGAGGGAGGGAGCAAGGGTAGGGAGGTATGGGTAGGGAGGGAGGGAGCAAGGGTAGGGAGGGGAGCAAGGGTAGGGAGGTAGGAGCAAGGAACAAGGGTAGGGAGGTAGGGAACAAGGGTAGGGAGGTAGGGAGCAAGGGTAGGGTGGTAGGGAGCAAGGGTAGGGAGGGAGGGAGCAAGGGTAGGGAGGTATAGAGCAAGGGTAGGGAGGTAGGGAGCAAGGGAGGGAACAAGGGTAGGGAGGTAGGGAACAAGGGTAGGGAGGTAGGGAGCAACAGTAGGGAGGGAGGGAGCAAGGGTAGGGAGATATGGAGCAAGGGTAGGGAGGGAGGGAGCAAGGGTAGGAAGGTAGGGAGCAAGGGTAGGGAGGTAGGGAACATAGGAAGGGAGGTAGGGAACAAGGGTAGGGTGGTAGGGAACAAGGGTATGGAGGTAGGGAGCAAGGGAACAAGGGTAGGGAGGTAGAGAACAAGGGTAGGGAGGGAGGGAGCAAGGGTAGGGAGGGAGGGAACAAGGGTAGGGAGGTAGAGAACAAGGGTAGGGAGGGAGGGAGCAAGGGTAGGGAGGGAGGGAACAAGGGTAGGGAGGGAGGGAGAGCAGGATAGGAAGGTAGGGAGCAAAGGGAAGGGAGGTAGGGAACAAGGGTAGGGAGGTAGGGAGCAAGGGTAGGGTGGTAGGGAGCAAGGGTAGGGAGGGAGGGAGCAAGGGTAGGGAGGTATAGAGCAAGGGTAGGGAGGGAGGGAGCAAGGGTAGGGAGGGAGGGAGCAAGGGTAGGGAGGGACGGAGCAAGGAAGGGAGGGAGGGAGCAAGGGAGAGAGGGAGCAAGGGAGGGAGGTAAGGATCAGGGGTAGGAGGTAGGGAGCAAGGGTAGGGAGCAGGGGTAGGGAAGTAGGGAGCAAGGGTAGGGCAGTAGGGAGCAAGGGTAGAGAGGAGGTAGGGAGCATAGGGAGGTAGGGAGCAAGGGTAGGGAGGGAGCAAGTAGGGAGGGAGGGAGCAAGGGTAGGAGCAAGGATAGGGAGGGAAGGAGCAAGGGTAGGGAGTTAGGAGCAAGGGTAGGGAGGGAGGGATCAAGGGTAGGGAGGGGGAGCAATGGGAGGTAGGGAACAAGGGTATGGAGGTAGGGAGCAAGGGAACAAGGGTAGGGAGGTAGAGAACAAGGGTAGGGAGGGAGGGAGCAAGGGTAGGGAGGGAGGGAACAAGGGTAGGGAGGTAGAGAACAAGGGTAGGGAGGGAGGGAGCAAGGGTAGGGAGGGAGGGAACAAGGGTAGGGAGGGAGGGAGCAAGGGTAGGAAGGTAGGGAGCAAAGGGAAGGGAGGTAGGGAACAAGGGTAGGGAGGTAGGGAGCAAGGGTAGGGTGGTAGGGAGCAAGGGTAGGGAGGGAGGGAGCAAGCGTAGGGAGGGAGGGAGCAAGGATAGGGGGGAGGGAGCAAGGGTAGGGAGGGAGGGAGCAAGAGTAGGTAGGCAGGAAGCAAGGGTAGGGAGGGAGGGAGCAAGGATAGGGAGGGAGGGAGCAAGGGTAGGGAGGGAGGGAGCAAGGGTAGGGAGGTAAGGATCAGGGGTAGGGAGGTAGGGAGCAAGGGTAGGGAGCAGGGGTAGGGAAGTAGGGAGCAAGGGTAGGGCAGTAAGGAGCAAGGGTAGAGAGGGAGGGAGGTAGGGAGCAAGGGTAGGGAGGTAGGGAGCAAGGGTAGGGAGGGAGGGAGCAAGGGTAGGGAGGAAGGGAGCAAGGGTAGGGAGGGAGGGAGCAAGGGTAGGGAGGGAGGGAGCAAGGATAGGGAGGGAAGGAGCAAGGGTAGGGAGTTAGGGAGCAAGGGTAGGGAGGGAGGGATCAAGGGTAGGGAGGGAGGGAGCAAGGGTAGGGAGGTAGGGAACAAGGGTAGGGAGGTAGGAAACAAAGGTAGGGAGCAGGGGTAGGGAGGTAGGGAGCAAGGGTAGGGAGGTAGAGAGCAGGGGTAGGGAGGTAGGGAGCAAGGATAGGGAGGGAAGGAGCAAGGATAGGGAGGGAAGGAGCAAGGGTAGGGAGGGAGGGAGCAAGGAAGCAAGGGAGGTAAGAAAGGCATGGGAGAGGCGAGGAGGAAAATATGGACTGAAAAGGGGTGAAGTTGGGAGGGAAGGGGGAGGGGACAGACAGAGAAGGAATGGAGGTAGGGAGGAAACAGACTGGGAGGGAGAGAAGGGAGGATGGAGGAGAGTGAAGAGAACGGAGGGGAGTGGGGAGGGAGGAGAGTGAGGAGGACGGAGGGGAGTGGGGAGGGAAAGGAGTGGGAGGGTAGGCCAGACAAAGAAGGAATGAAGGTAGGGAGGAAACAGACGGGGAGGGAGGAGAGGGAAGATGGAGGGAGTAGGAAGGTGGGGAGGGAGGTACCAAAGTGTTTGGAGGAGAGGAGATAGAAAGAGAGGCGAGGAAGTAAACATTGAGGGTCTATGCTGCATACAGTGTAATATATACTGTATATATATATTCTGTATATATATAAACTGAAATGACGGGGTTGCTACCACCACATGCAACAACCAGTTGCAGAATTGCCAGTCTGCAGCTGGGTCAGCCAGACAAACCCATCAACAGGAAGCAACGAAGAAGTAAGAAAATGCAGAGGCCCTGTTTTCTTTCACGCCAAGTAGCAGTTATGAGCATGGGAAACTGCACCAGCCAACCACAGCCCTGCCTTCAAACGACACCAGCCAATGACAGGCCAGCATTCCTTTCTTCACCAGATCTACACTATGATGAAGCAATGTTTATGCAAGTTGAACACCAGTGACCAGAAGCCTACAGATACAAATGGACCTGAACAGGAGTACCAGTTATGCCGGTCCAGTAGATCCAATAACCTCCAGACAAGAAGCAATAATAGGCCAGCAATACATCAATATGTCTAAGAGTCTGGAGGATGATGTAATCCTAAGAGGTAAGAATTCTCACAGAATAGGATTAATAAAGACTTTATATGATATGAATATGTTACCTAGTATATAAGTACACCTATATCTATTACCCAACCATGTCTACTATTAGTATTTAACCTCACAACTCCATCACAACGAATTCACAATGCCCCTATTGCCACGAGACTGTATAAACGAGAGTCAAGAATTAAGTCAGATATTGCTTCAAAGATTTAGGAGAAAAGTATGCAAACCTCCACTGCGGTACTGTACTTAGCCTGAAAAGGACAAGACAGCTAAAGCTTGCCCCAGCCCTGCCCCCTGCAAGTGAAAGTGCTCGACCTGTGGTGCCCTCTGACATCTGGAACTCGAAGTACTGCCCGAGTGACACCCTACCCACTTGAGGTGCTGCCCTAGAACCTACGCTCTACGTCGACCAGCCCTGCTCTCTCACTACCCTCCAAACTTACCCTAAGTGTCTCTGTATATCTTTGAGTTGTGATTATTGTTGTCGAGGTATAGGTTAAAATATGTGAATCGTGTAATTATAAACAGATCTGTGCCCAAGATCTTGTAATTGTGTACCTATTAATCCTTCTGAAATTAATAGTAATTCTTGTCTAAGACCTGTGTTAAAGATCCTATATTACTCCTGTTTAAATATCCTCTAGAACGTCCTACGCATACGTTATATAATTGTGTTCATTCATTTATCACGCCACGTACTCACAGATTTTCCTTATATATGTATTCTGTTATGTATGTTGTAAGTTGAGGTCGACGTGTATTTCGTGTCTTGATTCCCCTTCTTAATTCATAACTAATTACCTAGAACCTACGCCCTATTTCATATTTAATTTATCTCAGTGTAAAATTTATCATTGCCCCAGTTATATACTTTCCAAGTCCTCCATTTCTCATACGATTACTTAATCGTTGTTGTGATTATTGTGTGAATTAGTATCTTTGTTCATGCGAGTATTGATGTAGATAAATTTGATTCTTATGATCTAGGAATTCTAGCATTGCATAGAGTCTTTTATCTAAATCTTCCATCATCTCGAATACACCACTTGTCAAGGTGAATTCTTCATAAGACTCTTTTCACCAGTTCAGATCTCTTGTTAATACCCTTCTGAGTATTTTCATAGTACAACTTCGTCTTGTGCATCACTGTTAACATAAGTGATATCATATTAATTTATTTTCCTACGCTATTACCATTATAAGCGTTGCCAGGACATCTACTAATTAATCACCTTTGATTATTTAGACTTTGTCTTTATATCCAGTTAATATTTATTTTTCCTTAATTCAGTTATAATTATATTAAGAACTTTAAATCTGAATTCCTCGACCGAGTTCGTAATTATTGCATACATTCGATTGAAGTTAATATACAGTTCAACTCATAAATACCTAACTTGAGTTACATACATAATAAATTGTGAAAGTAAATAAGCAATACCTTAACACCTTACGAGCGGCCTATGCGGTTTATTTATGTGTACCGCCCAGCGGGGTGTTTTTAGCCAAAATAGGGCTGTTTACGTGATCATTTTCATGCCTAAATAAGACCCAGAACGTAAAACAAGTATCTATCCCTGAAAGGGCATAAACAGAGCTTTCGAATGACACCATAACGATCCTTGTATGATGGATAGTTTTCTTGCAATAACCGTGCAACGCGAGTGCAAAAAGCAGGTAATTCGGTACTTTCGGTACATAATTGAGTATGTAGCGAGTGAGAGAGGGAGGAGGGAGCTGAGATTTGTGTCAGTAGGTTCGCCGCGGTGGTCTGGAGCAGTCATCCGCACGTAAGTCTCCTGCCACCATTGTCTCTCTCTCAGCCACATTACGTGCTGAAATTGCCACTCGAGTTATGTCGAGCGCCGCCACATAGTCCAGCTTTATTTAACTCAACTTATGTTGCTCGCCTCTAATTAAGGGTTAATCCCAGTTTCATTGAAATATCTCTGAGAATAAGTTCATATTTACACAAACCAGAATTGTATTTTCCAACCGCGCAGTAAAGTTATTGACCTGACACGCTAGCTGATTAAAGGTCGCGTTTACCTGAAGAGCCCTACCTAGCTCAGGCGCGCGCGCCCCACCTAGTACATCTCGTTCACTGCGTGTGTCTTTGTTTTACTCTCAATTAATTAATTCTCTTATATTGCTTTATTGCTGTTTCATTCACGTAAGACACTCGACCCGCATCATTATTATTATTAAGGGTTGATACTATAGGTCACGTGTTTATTTAATTGCATATTTCCTGTTTGTTTATAGCCAACACTGAATTAATATTGATTTTATCTTCGTCTGCTATTATACATTCACCTATTACCTTATAATTCCCATAATTATTAAGGTAAGATTATAGCTTGAATTATCCATATAAACCAAGCCCATTTATGAAGATATACTTCTATGCCTTTGAATAAACTTATGTATATAACTCTCCTGTGTGTTGTCATTGAGTTCTGTAGTACCTAGTTGAATACTTATTGTGATATTAAGAACGTGTTCGGGGAGTTCCTGTTCAGTTTATTTACGGTCTATGAGTCCATATCTGGATTTTAGTAAAGACTATATCACAAGCTGTAATTACTATAGCCCGGCTAAACACTGGTGGCAGCGGTGTCTCAATACGGCTACCAACACGAGTGTTCTTATCTAGAATTTGTTTTCCTGTATTCAATTAGTGTATGTACATTATTCATCATGGCAGCTACTAGATCTCTTGATATCCCGGCATTCAAGCCTGAGGATTATGACATCTATACCTACCTGGAAATAGTCAAACCGATCCTAGACATTATGTTTGGGAATGAAGACAATTCCAAGATCCATACCATTGTGTTGAAATTAGGGAAATATGCAACTAAAGTGTTGGGGTATGTACACGACAATATGCCTGAGTTAACCTGGGCGCAGTTCGAAGTGTATGTAAGAACCGCAATAAATCCAGTTCTGGGACAGACAATTGCGGATAATCAGTTCCATGCAATCCAATTCACCGGAGACTTGGATGAGACTGTAGAAAAATTACACCAGGTTGCATTGACAGCCTTCCCGGATGACACGACCACCCAGAGGAAGAAGACCATTTTCAAGACTTCAGTGAGAATCCTGCCTGACCCCGTGGCCGACCATTTCTCCATAGTCGAACCTACCAACTATGATGCGGATCTGCCTGTGATCAGAAGGATCATGGCCTTGAAAATATCCAGGGAGCCAGCTAACAAAATTGCTGCCTTAAGTAGAGCCACTACCCATCCCTCTACTAACCCCACGATCAGCAGTCGCCCAGTAGCTCCTCGGCCCGCAGACAAAGCTAAGGACTGGGCCCTGATCTGGCCAGCAGATTGGAAACCCTGCATGATCTGGTCCCTCAAAAGATCATTCAATGAATTGACAAGAAAGAGGACAAGGACTCCAAGTTGGTGGGCACAAATCCCATGGATTAAACCAAGGCAGATCTCCATTACTGAAGATGGGACAGCCGGGATCGAAGAAGGAGAAGCAGAAGAGTAACTAGAGACCTATCAGCCTGAAATTATCCAGCCAGATCCACAGGATTTTTATGCTGCCCCCCCAAACAATCAGTCGTAACAATGGCGGGGGCTCATGACGGGACATCGGATGACGGACTTATGGTGTACCACAAAATCACGCTGAATGGGGTGAAAGTTCGACTCCTCACTGATACGGGGGCTTCCCGTTCTTGCTTATTCCTTCCATTTTCCAGAAGCATAAGCATGTTTTTGGACAAATCCAATCTTCCTCCATAATATTAATTAGTGTCAATGATCAAGTTATCCCTAACCTTGATCAGACCCTCTCATTATATGTTAACACCCCTCATCCCAATCACAGAGTTCATCACTCTTTCGTGATATACCATCCCAGTGAGTCTAAATATGATGGATATTTAGGTCTCGACTTGTTGATAGCTTTAGGTGCCTCCATAAATTGTAGGCACCGAACCTTAACTTATGACCCACCTTCCAAACCTAAAAAAAAACCCACTCTTCCTGCTGAGGGCAATTTGAAGCAAATAAAATCCCCAACTTTGCAGATATTCCTACCTGTCACTACTGCCCCCCAAAGTACTCAAGATAGTGCCCCTCTGCAACCACATATAATTGCCCAAGCTATAATTGCCTCCCCCATTACAATTCCCCCCCATCACGAGAAATGGGTACCATTAGTACATAACATTCAAGGAAATGTCCTTGTGACCCCACACCTCCAAAGCCCTTTCAATGGGGTATGCCTAACCGCTCCTTGCTTGCTACCACATCAGATGAATTGCATCAAAATTGCCAATATATCAGATAAACCTATCATTCTGCCTAAAGGCCTAGCAATTGGCGACCTAGAAATGTATTCAAACGAATTATCTGTTCCCTCTGAATCCTCACCCCCCTTCCTGACATACCCTCCACCCTCACTTCTAACCAACAAACTGACCTCAGAAACCTCCTAATTTCCTATCAAGACATCTTTGCTACCTCTAGTCGAGATATGGGGAAAATGAGCATGTTGCATCACCCCATTCACACCGTGGGACACCCCATCAAGCAACCAATTAGGAGGAAGAACCCAATTCAACGCGAATAAGAAGAAAAGCAAGTCCAAGATATGCTTGCCACAGGAGTTGTGAAATCTTCCACCAGCCCTTGGTCTTCTTCGGTAGTACTGGTCCGTAAAAAGGACGGATCAACCCGGTTTTGCATTGACTACCGGCAACTCAATGACGTCACCATTAAAGGCGCTACACCTCTTCCCAGGATTGACGACTCTCTCGACTCATTACTTGGAGCAAAATGGTTCACAACTCTAGATTTGCAAGCTGGCTACTGGCAAGTACCTGTCTTGCCAGAACATCAACAAAAAACAGCATTTTCTACCAGCCAAGGACACCTGTATAAGTTTACTGTGTTACCTTTTGGTTTATGTAATGGTCCAGCTACTTTCTCAAGACTGATGGAATCGGTGCTACAAGGATTAACCTGGGAAACTTGCCTAGCTTACGTTGATGACATCATTGTGTTCGGTAAGACCTGGACAGAACACCATTTATTCTTTCCCTACAAAGACTCCAACAAGTATTTCAACGAATCCGAGATGCCAACCTGAAATTGAAACCTGCCAAGTGCACTCTAGCCAAAACTGAGGTAAATTTTCTTGGCCACATTGTCTCCGAGCAAGGAATTGCACCTGACCCAAGTAAGCTTGAAGCAATTAGCAAGATCACCCCTCCCATGAATGTAAAAGGTGTACGTGTTTTCCTTGGTTTAGCTTTATATTACAGGAGATTCGTGAAAAACTTTGCCACCATCGCCAAACCTCTCCATGACCTTACGAGAAAAGAAGAGCCTTTCTTATGGACCGATTTACGACTTCAAGCCTTCAATGATCTTAAGACCAAGTTAGTTGCCTCTCCAGTGGTCTCCTTTCCCGATTACATCCAGCCATTCTGGTTATACACTGACGTGTCACAGTTTGGCATTGGAGCCGTATTAGGACAAACCAGGGACGGCAAAGAACATATAATTGCAAATGCCAGCCGCACCTTTAACCCGGCTGAAATAAATTACCCAGTGACAAAATGAGAATGTCTCGGCATTATTTGGGCACTGCAATATTTCAAAGCTTACTTGACAGGAGTCAAGGTCACCGTCATCACCGACCACCACGCCCTTCAATGGCTACGGAAGTCGGATACAAAAAATGCCATGACAGTCAGGTGGAGGGAATCTCTAGAGAAGTTTGACATAGAGATTGCATACCGACCAGGAAAGTTGCATACTAATGCTGATGCACTTTCTCGTCTCCCTCTATCACCATCTGAATCTGCACTTCACCACGACGAGCCAACACACACCATCCTCGCAATCCATCACCAAGACGCTTCAAACAACAGTCAACGGTACCTTCTACAAGATTACCAACAGCACAAGCCAGACTGGATGCCAAGACATTTTTCAACCAACTAACCAGGCGAGGTGATAATCTTTTCACCTTGGAGGGTAAAATAGTTATTACCCCTCAAGCTGCTTTAGCCACGATGCAGTCCATCCACATGGATAATGGGATCCATCTTGCCCAAAGGAAACTCATCTCCACTTTCCAACAAGTTTACTGGACCCCATCACCTTACATCACCGCCAAACGCATCACTGAGTCGTGCAAAGCATGTGCATTGGGAAAGGACAGGACCCGCACAGCTGGGCCATCCGGGAAATTAACTGCTTCCAAACCTTGGCAATTGCTTGCAGTAGACGTGATGGGCCCCTTAGAAAACAGTCACAGATTCAAATATATCATCACTTTCGTGGACACATACTCCAAATATGTCATTGCGTGTCCAGCAAAAGAGCATTCAGCCATTGCAGTAGCTGAAGCACTGATTCAGCATGTCTTCCCTTATTTTGGATTACCAGAAGCAATCCATTCTGACAATGCCCCAGAATTTACCAGCCACATATGGTCACAGTTATCGATGATGTGTGGTTTTAAGATCAGTCATTCCTCTCCCACAAGGGAATTCCATCTGCGAGAGAAGCCACAGAACAATAGCCAACCAAATCCGAACCCGGTTGCAACAGATGGATTTAAAAGATTGGTCCAGCCAAGTTCGCATTGTGCAATGGGGAATCAACACCTGCCCTCGAGAAGACGGAATATCACCTCATGAGCGAGTATTTGGAGTGGTACCATTGCTCCTTCCCCTTCATCATCTAGCTGCCCCATATGAGCCCTCCTCTAACTTTGACCAGTCTCTAGTTCATCTCCAAAATTGACTACGACAAATCCAGTATGTGCAAGATCTGCAACCTGGTGAAACTCCCAAAGCCAGCCCCCACTGTATTGGTGATCTAGTTATGGTTACCCACCTACCAGTACCATTCAAGCTCAAACCCAGGTTTAAAGGACCTTTTGAGATCTTATCTGTTCCGAACTGCTACCAGGTTATCATTAATTATTTTGGTGAGTCGTGCACATATCGTAACAGGCATGTCCGTAGATTTTAGCCTATTAATGAGAATATAGTTATGCTTGCTGACCCCATTCAGAATGACATATTACCTGCAACTAATAACCAGAATTTAGGATCCACAGAACCTACCTTACCTGACCTCACCCTACCTGTGACACCCACCCACAAAGAACCCTTCCAGATTTGAACGCTTTAACTCACACGCCCACCCCCCTAGTACAGCCCCGCCCACCCCCTCCTGTGCACACACCCATACCTGCTCCACCTACACGCACTGTCTCTGCTCCTTCAATCCTTCCTTCTCAAGTTAATCATCAGCCACGCCCATTACCTGTGCAAGCCTCACCATCTGGCAGTATACCTAACGTTTCAGAATCCTCAGGTACTCTACCTACAACTCCTATAATTACCAACATCCCTAATCTCATTATTCCACCTGTCACTTCCGCCCCTCACCCTCCCACTACTATACCTCCTTCCTTACCTACCCCCCTTGTTCCTAATCCCTACCCAGTAACTATCGTCCAATTAGCTTAACCTCAGTTGTATGTAAAATGCTAGAAACGGTCATAAGAGACAGACTCGTAAATCACTTAGAAGAAAATAACATACTTAAAGATACTCAACACGGCTTTCATAATAAACGTTCCTGTTTAACAAACCTCTTAGACTTCTTCCATGATATCCTCAACCTCTACGATGAGAGCAAAGCTGTAGATATTGTATACCTTGATTTTCAAAAGGCCTTTGACAAAGTTCCCCACAAAAGTTTACTGCTAAAACTAAAAGCGCATGGAATACAAGACGGTGTGTTGAAATGGTTAGAAAATTGGCTCAGCGACAGAAAGCAAAGAGTAGTCATAAACGGTAAGGCATCTAAATGGACCAATGTAAGTAGCGGGGTACCCCAGGGATCGGTACTAGGACCAATTCTCTTTCTAATTTACATCAACGACATAGATGAGGGTCTCACCTGTACAATCTCAAAATTTGCTGACGATACAAAAATTGCAAATAGCGTACTCTCAAAAGAACAAGTTGACGATATGCAACACAATCTACATAAATTGTCATGTTGGGCCCAAATTTGGCAAATGAGTTTCAATGCGTATAAATGTAAAGTACTACATATCGGATACCTAAATGAGAAAGCAAACTATTCGATGAATGGCACCCAGCTTAAGAATGTAAACAGAGAAACCGATCTGGGAGTAACAATATCGAGTAACCGAAAACCGAGTCAACAATGTTCAGAAGTTGTTAAGAAGGCAAACAAAATAATTGGCTTTATAGGCAGGTCATTTGAGCATAAATCCAAAGAAGTTATCCTAACCCTTTACAATTCCTTAGTCCGCCCTCTTCTGGAATACTGCGTTCAATCCTGGTGCCCTTATTACCAAAAAGATATAAACAAGCTAGAACGAGTTTAACGTAGAGTTACCAAAATGATACCTAGCCTAAAGAACAAACCATACGAAGAGCGTCTTAGAGAATTAAATCTATTTCCTTTAACCCAGCGCAGATTAAGAGGTGACTTAATTCAAGTGTTCAAAATCATCAAAGGCATCGACAATATGAACTGTAGTAAGTACTTCACTATCGACCAATCTAATTACACGCGGGGAAACGGTTGCAAAATTATTGGTAAATCTTTTAACTCACACGAATCTAAGAATTTCTTCTTCAATCGAGTTGTCAACTTGTGGAATGGGCTTCCCCGAGACGTTATAGACTGCAGCACCGTTGATTTATTTAAACTCCGCCTAGACAAATATCTCGCATCAAACCCGCGACTGACTGCGTTTGTAAATGAATAACTTTATTTTATCCTCCCCTCAGTTACTAACCCATCTGTCCCCTACTAACTTCCTAATCCTGCCACAGACATTAGTTCCCTTTCCAATGTTCCCTTACCCACTCTAAACCACTGTTTGGACACTTGATCCTCAGTGTTTTGGAGGACAAGCAGCCTAGAAGGGTCACTAGACCTGTTGTTGCTTGATTTCCTTTGTACTCCTTTGTACTCCTTCCGGTCCCCCCTCTTATGCATCTAAACTTAAATCTCCTATGCTTTCCGGATCCCAATTCAAAATAAAACTAGTTACACGGCCTCTTCCATTATTTCCCAGGGCCAAGCCTAAGTCATCTTCTACCTCACGACCTTCCCCAGTCATCCGTCCCAGACATAACATAACAAATAAAGCATCACATTCGTCTAGCTCTGCTTCTTCACCTTCCCCTCAATCCCATGTTTCTAGTCCTTCACTAATTCCTACTCAATCTAACCCTACATGCACCAGACCTGGTCGACGTGTGGTGCCCCCTCAACGATGGGCGCCTTCCTTCAAACCAACATACATCCGGCAAGATCACCCAAGACCTACTTTGCCAGCCCCACTGATAACCACACCACTCAAGGTAAATAAAACACCTGGACCTGATACAATCTCGCCTAGAGTTCTAAAGGAAGCTAAGGATGAGCTCTCCAAACCACTGACATTACTATTCAATAAATCCTTGCAGTCTGGAACTATGCCTGATCAGTGGAAGATAGCCAACGTAACACCGATATTCAAAAAAGGCAGCAAATCCCTACCCAGTAACTATCGTCCAATTAGCTTAACCTCAGTTGTATGTAAAATGCTAGAAACGGTCATAAGAGACAGACTCGTAAATCACTTAGAGACAAATAACATACTTAAAGATACTCAACACGGCTTTCGTAAAATACGTTCCTGTTTAACACCTTATTGGCGGGCTAGGCGGTCTATTTATATGTACCGCCCAGCGGGGTGTTTTTAGCCAAAATAGGGCTGTTTACGTGATCATTTTCATGCCTAAATAAGACCCAGAGCGTAAAACAAGCATCTATCCCTGAAAGGGCATAAACAGAGCTTTCCAATGACACCACAACGATCCTTGTATGACCGCTAGTTTTCTTGCAACAACCGCACAACACGAGTGCAAAAACCATGTAATTCGGTACTTTCCCCATACATTTCACTATGTAGCGAGTGTGAGAGGGTGGAGGAGGGTGGGATTCATGTCAGTAGGCCCGCCGCGGTGGTCTGGAGCAGTCATACGCTCGCTACTCTCCTGCCACCACTTGTCTCTCTCTCTCTCAGCAACATTACGTGCTGAAATTGCCACACGACTAATGGTGTGAGCCGCCACATAGTCCAAATTGATTTAACTTTACTTATGTTGTGGGCCGCCAGTAAAGGGTTAACAAACCTCTTAGACTTCTTCCACGATATCCTCAACCTCTACGATGAGAGTAAAGCTGTAGATATTATATACCTTGATTTTCAAAAGGCCTTTGACAAAGTTCCCCACAAAAGTTTACTGCTAAAACTAAAAGCGCATGGAATACAAGACGGTGTGTTGAAATGGATAGAAAATTGGCTCAGCGACAGAAAGAAAGAGTAGTCATAAACGGTAAGGCATCTAAATGGACCAATGTAAGTAGCGGGGTACCCCAGGGATCGGTACTAGGACCAATTCTCTTTCTAATTTACATCAATGACATAGATGAGGGTCTCACCTGTACAATCTCAAAATTTGCTGACGATACAAAAATTGCAAATAGCGTACTCTCAAAAGATCAAGTTGACGATATGCAACACAATCTAGATAAATTGTCACATTGGGCCCAAATTTGGCAAATGAGTTTCAATGCGGATAAATGTAAAGTACTACATATCGGATACCTAAATGAGAAAGCAAACTATTCGATGAATGGCACTCAGCTTAAGAATGTAACAGAGAAACCGATCTGGGAGTAACAATATCGAGTAACCTAAAACCGAGTCAACAATGTTCAGAAGTTGTTAAGAAGGCAAACAAAATAATTGGCTTTATAGGCAGGTCATTTGAGCATAAATCCAAAGACGTTATCCTAACCCTTTAAAATTCCTTAGTCCGCCCTCTTCTGGAATACTGCGTTCAATGCTGGTGCCCTTATTACCAAAAAGACATAAACAAGCTAGAACGAGTTCAACGTAGAGTTACCAAAATGATACCTAGCCTAAAGAACAAACCATACGAAGAGCGTCTTAGAGAATTAAATCTATTTCCTTTAACCCAGCGCAGATTAAGAGGTGACTTAATTCAAGTACAAAATCATCAAAGGCATCGACAATATGAACTGTAGTAAGTACTTCACTATCGACCAATCTAATTACACGCGGGGAAACGGTTGCAAAATTATTGGTAAATCTTTTAACTCACACGAATCTAAGAATTTCTTCTTCAATCGAGTTGTCAACTTGTGGAATGGGCTTCCCCGAGACGTTATAGACTGCAGCACCGTTGATTCATTTAAACTCCGCATAGACAAATATCTCGCATCAAACCCGCGACTGACTGCGTTTGTAAATGAATAACTTTATTTTATCCTCCCCTCAGTTACTAACCCATATGTCCCCTACTAACTTCCTAGTCCTGCCACGGACATTAGTTCCAGGGCAGTAGTTCCCTTTCCAATGTTCCCTTACCCACTCTAAACCACTGTTTGGACACTTGATCCTCAGTGTTTTGGAGGACAAGCAGCCTAGAAGGGTCACTAGACCTGTTGTTGCTTGATTTCCTTTGTACTCCTTTGTACCACCTAATGCGAGGTCACCCCTACCTGGTCCAGCCCCGCCTACCTCCAAACACTCATCACCAGCCATTCCTGTCACAGTCACTACTCCTCCCCAACCCACAGTGACCAGACCTGCTCCAAGGACACCTCCTACTGTAGCTACACCTTCAACGACACCACCAACTATGAAAATCAACAGTGTGTCCATTTTCGATGGCATCAAGCCAACACCTGTGAAAGCCCCCAACCAACTCCTACAACTAGCTGCTCACACTGAGGATCCACTACATCTAACCCTAGTCATGGACGTCACCAAACCTATGGACGTCCCTACCACATTATGGCTACTCACCCTGCAAAACCTGACACCCGTCAGGAACAACACCACTACCCGATCATACATTCTTCAAGCGCGAGGTCGCGACTTTTTCCTCGCCGATAGTGGTGAAATGACGGGGTTGCTACCACCACATGCAACAACCAGTTGCAGAATTGCCAGTCTTCAGCTGGGTCAGCCAGACAAACCCATCAACAGGAAGCAACGAAGAAGTAAGAAAATGCAGGAGCCACCTTGTTTTCTTTCACGCCAAGCAGCAGTTATGAGCATGGGAAACTGCACCAGCCAACCACAGCCCTGCCTTCAAACGACACCAGCCAATGACAGGCCAGCACTCCTTCCTTCACCAGATCTACACTATGATGAAGCAATGTTTATGCAAGTTGAACACCAGTGACAAGAAGCCTACATATACAAATGGACCTGAACAGGAGTACCAGTTATGCCGGTCCAGTAGATCCAATAACCTCCAGACAAGAAGCAATAATAGGCCAGCAATACATCAATATGTCTAAGAGTCTGGAGGATGATGTAATCCTAAGAAGTAAGAATTCTTACAGAATAGGATAAATAAAGACTTTATATGATATGAATATGTTACCTAGTATATAAGTACACCTATATCTATTACCCAGCCATGTCTACTATTAGTGTTTAACCTCACAACTCCATCACAACGAATTCAAAATACCCCTATTGCCACGAGACTGTATAAACGAGAGTCAAGAATTAAGTCAGATATTGCTTCAAAGATTTAGGAGAAAAGTATGCAAACCTCCACTGCGGTACTGTACTTCGCCTGAAAAGGACAGGACAGCTAACCACAGCTAAAGCTTGCCCCAGCCCTGCCCCCTGCAAGTGAAAGTGCTCGACCTGTGGTGCCCTCTGGCGTCTGGAACTCGAAGTACTGCTTGAGTGACACCCTACCCACTTGAGGTGCTGCCCTAGAACCTACGCTCTACGTCGGCCAGCCCTGCTCTCTCACTACCCTCCAACTTACTTTAAGTGTCTCTGTATATCTTTGAGTTGTGATTATTGTTGTCGAGGTATAGGTTAAAATATGTGAATCGTGTAAGCGTGTGATTATAAACAGATCTGTGCCCAAGAACTTGTAATTGCGTACCTATTAATCCTTCTGAAATTAATAGTAATTCTTGCCTAAGACCTGAGTTCAGAATCCTATATTAATCCTGTTTAAATATCCTCTAGAACGTCCTACTCATACGTTATATAATTGTGTTCATTCATTTATCACGCCACGTACTCACAGATTTTCCTTATATATGTATTCTGTTATGTATGTTGTAAGTTGAGGTCGACGTGTATTTCGTGTCTTGATTCCCCTTCTTAATTCATAACTAATTACCTAGAACCTACGCCCAATTTCATATTTAATTTATCCCAGTGTAAAACTTATCATTGCCCCAGTTATATACTTTCCAAGTCCCCCATTTCTCATACGATTACTTAATCGTTGTTGTGATTATTGTGTGAATTAGTATCTTCGTTCATGCGAGTATTGATGTAGATAATTTTGATTCTTATGATCTATGAACCCCTTCGGCGCACGATGACTCCATGTGCGTCATTAGGGTAGTATATCCCTAAGTGTACGATGACTCGTTCAGAGTCATTAAACTTAAAAATATTCGCCAAAAATTAAGTTTTCGTCTGACGTGCGTCATTTTTGGTATAGATACTCAGTATTAACTTAGTGTCGCGGTTCTGTGTAGTGTCAAATCGAATTGATGGCATAAATATCTTCGGAGATATAACAAAAGCGTGTGAAAAACAAAAAACGTTATTCCCCAATGCCAAGCATAAACAAGGGAGTGCCAAGGGAACGATGGGTTTTTAGTCCAGTGTGCAAAGTTAAAATCGCATATTAGTGAAAAGTGGCTAGATCACGATTCATGTATGTAAACTGTATCTCATGAAAAAAAAAAAATACCAGCATTTATACAGAACTTACAATTTCAAAAGAAAGTTTAGGGCCAGTGTAAGTGAGCGTCCTACCACCACCGTACCAAAACACATAAATCGCTTAGCACTTGACGAGTGTCATAGGCCCCCCTCTCACCAACACCACCCCTCCCCCTTGACGTAGACACATTCTAAACCGTGGTACCGGTATACGATTTTACCGAAATGGGAACTTAAACTCGAACAGGTAAAACAAATACAAAAAAAATATAAAATAAAACAGAGAAGCATAATAAGTTAACTATTTAACAAATCGCATATCGCGGGATATTAGTAGTGACGTTATTGAGGAAGAAACTCTCATGCAACCATCAATAGTGTAAATTCGGACCGGGGATAAGAGAGACAGGAAGTGGTTATGGCAGTGATGATTCTGTTTCATAAGTTTATCGAAAGTGTTACTTAAAGTTTAAACCAAAGCCAGTGTTAATGATTGGAAGCTCAAACAAGTCCTAACCACAAAACAGTGACCCCCCCCCCCCTCTCTCTCTCTCTATCCCCTTTCCCTCCCCTGCGTCGTTACATACAAGAAAGTCGAGTAAAATATTCTTATAGATATGAATACCAAGGACGTTTGCAGTATCTGTAGGGACAGAGTGAGAGACAAACGTGGCACAAAATGCCAAATATGCAAAGACAAGTTTCATTGGTGCTGCATAGGACTTTCACCACCGATAAACATGGCTTACAATAATAAGGGGAAGAACTTCCATTTTTGCAACAGCTGTGCCGAGTTCACAATGCAAATCATCCAGACTGTGGAAAAAACAGAGGTACAAGATAGACCTAAATATAGCCAAGAGGCGGTGTTATTCCAACAAAATTGGGGAAACACACCAAAAATTTCCCCTCATACATCCCTGACCACAACCGTATCGAATTCAAGTACTCCTATTTCGTCTCACCCAAAACAACCAACAACACCTCCCTCTGAACAAACACCACACACAACTCTTCCCACACAAAAACTCTCATCAGCCCCCTCCCTACCACTCCCTCCCTCCCTACCGCCGCCGCCTCCCGCCTCCCCACATGACCCGCCCCCCTCCACACCTCTGCCATCTGCCTACTTATGCCCGGAAGATCATGACACCCAGCCCCCCTCTACACCACCTCATAACACCACACCATCCCTAAACCACACCACTATTTCCCCCAACTACCAGACCTCCCCCTCCCAGATCCAACTAGCCCCGCAGCATAGCTCACCACCTGCCCACCTACAACCGACACATAACTCCACCCCCCTGCAGGCCTCACCCACCCATACACCAAGCCCACTATCAACCACAACCACACTTAGCTCACCACATAACCCCTCGCAGCCCCAGCCACACCTACTGGGGTTGTCTACACCAGTGTGCAGATATTATCTGGAAAGAAGGTGCTAATTTGGTCAAAAGGGCCAATATAATGGGAAGTCATGTAGATTTGCTCATCCCAAAATTTGCAACAACATAACCAGTCATGGAAAATGTAGATTTGGTGAAACCTGCAAATACCACCACCCATCCCTTTGCAAGACATCACTTGAGAACAAGACCTGCTACAATATGAAATGCCCAGCTTTTCATATTAAAGGGACTTGGAGATATGCTAGACCTAACACGAATGGTAGCCCAAAAAACTCTCTAGCTATGCGAGGACGAGACAGAGGAAAAAGGCAAGGAGGGAAAGGGCAGACGAAGATGAAGAGACTGAGGGAGATGGAAGACCACATAGAACACCTCGAGCACCTCCTGGCCTCCCAAGAGTGGCAAATACATCCTGAAGACTATTAGGTACAAATAGTACTCCAAACAATCTCTCCCCAATCTTGTTTTCAAATATCCAAGGCCTAAAAAATAGAACCACGAACAAAGTACCATTTATTAGGGGCCTGCTAGAAGAAGGAAACGCTATATTTACGGCTCTCACAGAAACTCACATTAAAGATCAGGAAGATAGTGAGGTATGGATTCCTGGTTACAACCTACATAGGGCAGACAGAACGCATAGATCACATGGAGGTGTAGCCTTGTACATCCATGACTCACTGATATGTACTGAATTCCTAAATAACAGTAATGAAGTGGTGGAAATACTTGGAGTTAAAATAGAATCCCTAAATTTAGCAGTTATTGTTACATACAGGCCTCCAGACTCATCCCGAGAAGAATTCAAAACCCAGCTCAACAAAATAAAATCAGAAGTGGAAACCCTGGGGAACCCAACACCAAATATTATATGGCTAGGAGACTTTAACCTACCAAACATTAAATGGAGACAACTAGAAAACCAGTTAGTGGCAAACAACATCGGAGAAGCAAATACGAGAGAGCTTTTTGAACTTTGCGATTTTTTTAGTCTTACCCAACATATTGCTGAACCCACACGGGAAAACAATATCTTAGACCTGGTCTTCACTAACAACGACTCTCTAGTACACAGCATTAACATATCGGACACAACATACTCAGATCATAAATTAATTGAGATCAAAACAACCTTAGAAAGTGTACAGACAACCTCAGAATCGAGAACAAAAACCGGCCCCTTCAGTAAATTTAACTTCATTAACAAAAACATTAGGTGGGAAGAGGTAAATCAAGAAATGGAGGAAATAGACTGGGAAAATTTAATGAATAACCTGACACCAGCAGAATGTCTAGTCTTAATAACAGAAACCATGACCCAAATCTGTAGCCACCATATACCTGCAAGATAAACAAAACGAAGAAGCAAACAAGATTGGGAAAGGAGGAGGCTGTACAGAAGAAGATAATTACTCGCACAAAGATGCACACATCAAAATCTACAGGATAGGCAAAAGGCCGAAATAGATAAGAGAAATTGTGGAAATTGAACAAAGGCTAAGAATATCATATGAACTACAACATATGGAAGAGGAGAGGAAAGCTATTGCAGGTATAAAGGAAAATTCCAAATACTTCTTTTGATACGCCAAAAAAAGGCTAAAACAACATCAAACATCGGCCCACTGAGCAAAGGGGACGGCTCTTTCACAGGGGACAAAAAGGAAATGAGCGAACTCTTAAGCAGGCAGTATGAAATGGCATTCAGTGAGCCTGATGAAACAAAAGTCATCAGAGACCAAAATATATTTTTCATGGAAACCTCCCCCACGGAAACCCCTCAGATGCTGGATATTGATTTCGGTCCAAAAGACATAGAAGAGGCCATTTCCAACATGCCATCCCACTCGGCACCAGGCCCGGACTCATGGAATTCGATCCTAATGAAGAAATGTAAGGAAAACCTCTCAAAACCCCTGGCTATAATGTGGAGAAGGAGTCTAGACACTGGTGACATACCAGATAGCTTGAAAAACGCAATAATTGCCCCACTGCATAAAGGAGGGAGTAAAGCACTACCAAAAAACTACCGCCCAGTAGCTCTAACCTCTCACATCATTAAAGTTTTCGAACGAGTCCTGCGAAGCAAAATTTCAACATTCATGGAGACAAATGAACTACACAACACCGGTCAACATGGGTTCAGAGCGGGAAGATCATGTCTCTCACAACTTTTGGAACACTATGACAAAATTCTTAAAGCGCTAGAAGAAAAGAAAAACGTGGATGTCATTTACACCGATTTTGCTAAGGCATTTGATAAATGTGAATATGGTATAATAGCCCACAAACTGAAAGCAAAAGGTATAACTGGGAAAATCGGACGGTGGATATACAATTTCCTCGTAAACCGAAAACAATCAGTAGCAGTAAACCAAGTCACATCTGAGCCTTCGGATGTCGAAAGCTCAGTGCCCTAAGGAACAGTGCTAGTGCCCCTTCTGTTCCTCATACTAATTTGCAACATAGATACCAACACCAGACACAGTACGGTGTCGTCTTTTGCTGATGACACAAAATTAAGCAAGATAGTAAACACACAAGAAGACACGGGCCGACTGCAGGAAGACATGAATGTAGTGTTCCAGTGGACCAGGGAAAACAACATGCAATTCAATGAGGAAAAATTCCAATTAATACGGTACGGAGATAATAATGGTGTTAAAGAAATTACAAATTACTTAACAGAATCTAACCACATAATAGAACGGAAAGACAGTGTGAAAGACCTTGGGGTATTAATGTCTGAAAATATGGGTTTCAAAGTACATAACCAGGTCAAAGTGGCGGGTGCGAAACGTCTAACGGGTTGGATTCTGCGTACTTTTAAAACACGCGGTGAAGTACCTATGATAACGCTCTTCAAATCTCTAGTGCTACTGCGGCTTGAATATTGTAGCGTATTAACATCCCCATACAAAGCAGGTGAAATAAATGACGTAGAGAGTGTACAAAGAAATTTCACTTCGCATATAAGTTCGATAAAACAGCTACACTATTGGGAGCGTTTAAGAGCACTGAATCTGTACTCACTGGAACGTAGAAGAGAACGTTACCTAATAATATACATGTGGAAAATCGCAGAGGGTTTAGTACCAAACCTACATACTCCGATAGTCATGAAATTCAGTGATAGGAGAGGCTGGGAATGCGAAATCCCCCGGATGAATAACAGGGGTGCTATGGGCTCTCTGCGAGAGGGCTGGTTATCACACAGAGGCCCACGTCTCTTCAACAAACTCCCACGGCGAGTAAGAGACATGAGGGATGTCTCGTTAGACAGCTTCAAGAGAGCCCTGGATGTCGAACTGCAAAAGGTGCCAGACGAGCCCATCCTCGCAAGGGAGCGAGCTGTCGCTTCAAACAGTCTACTGCACCAAATCACCACCCAAAACGAGGGGCGTCACGCTCCTTGGTGCCGCTAGAAGAGTGGCGAACACATCATAAGGTATCATAAGGTAAGGTAAGTCAAGTTCAATGGAAACTCTTGGCAAGCCCCTCCGAGTATCTGGGTTTACTCGGCTGGCTGGGAGGAGGGCAGAGTACAGCTCAGTCTGTTTTCGATACTTTCACTTTTATTCGTGTATCTCAGTAACTATTTGGTTTATAGTAATTCTGAAGTTACCAGTGGAATCCTCATACAATTCCGCTACCATATTTGTATGCAAATAAAAAATGTTGCCTACAAAATTTTGAGCTAGCACGAGTTGGAAATAAGGTATTTCGATTTTTTGTTTACAATTCTTATTTCGGAGTGCCCCAATGTGTTTGTTTTGTATTTATTCTATGTTTTTATTTGCTTATCTTCAAGTTTAATCAATAACAAAGCCGATGGTACCTCATTTATCAAAATACAAGGATTTTTTGGTGGATACAAACGTCACAGAAACAAATTATCGCCGGGCGCGAAACTGGCTCTGAGTGAGCCGAGATATACTTAGGGAGTGGGGCAAAAACTTAATTGGATACTTTAGGTGCGCCTAAGGGTTAATACCCTTCTGAGTATTTTCATAGTACAACTTCGTCTTGTGCGTCACTGTTAACATAAGTAATATCTTATTAATTTATTTTCCTACGCTATTACCATTATAAGCGTTGCCAGGACATCTACTAATTAATCACCTTTGATTATTTAGGCTTGGTCTTTATATCCAGTTAATATTTATTTTTCCTTAATTCAGTTATAATTATATTAATAACTTTAAATCTGAATTCCTCGACCGAGTTCGTAATTATTGCATACGTTCGTCCGATTGAAGTGAATATACAGTTCAACTCATAAATTACCTAACTTGAGTTACATACATAATAAATTGTGAAAGTAAATAAGCAATACCTTAATTCCAGTTTCATTGAAATATCTCTGAGAATAAGTTCATATTTATACAAACCAGAACTGTATTTTCCAACCGCGCAGTAAAGTTATTGACCTGACACGCTAGCTGATTAAAGGTCGCGTTTACCTGAAGAGCCCTACCTAGCTCAAGTGCGCGCGCCCCACCTAGTACATCTCGCTCACTGCGTGTGTATTTGTTTTGCTCTCAATTTATTCATTCTCTTATATATCGAGAATATTAATCTTTATCTTTATTGCTGTTTCATTCACGTAAGACACTCGACCCGCATCATTATTATTATTAAGGGTTGATACTATAGGTCACGTGTTTATTTAATTGCATATTTTCTGTTTGTTTATTGCCAACACTGAACTAATATTGATTTTATCTTGGTCTATTCTGCTATTATACATTCACCTATTACCTTATAATTCCCATGATTATTAAGGTAAGATTATAGCCTGAATTATCCATATAAACCAAGCCCATTTATGGGCTTGGCATTTATTCTATGCCTTTATTTATTCTATGCCTTTGAATAAACTTGTGTGTATAACTCTCCTGTGTGTTGTCATTGAGTTCTGTAGTACCTAGTTGAATACTTATTGTGATATTAAGAACGTGTTCGGGGAGTTCCTGTTCAGTTTATTTACGGTCTATAAGTCCATATCTGGATTTTAGTAAAGACTATATCACGAGCTGTAATTACTATAGCCCGGCAAAAAAATATACCATCCTGGTGATGCAATGGTTAGTGTTTAAAAATCTGTGTGTGATAACCCAGGTTCAAATCAAAGTGGATCACAATGTGATCCACCGTGATTCGATCATCACATATATGCTTTCATTAATTTCATTGGAGGTGTTTTGTGTTGTGGTGAAATTAATAAAAATATAGAATATATATATATATATATATATATATATATATATATATATATATATATATATATATATATATATATATATATATATTTATTTATATATTATATGTTCCTCGTGTTGTACTAAAAAACTGTGCTTCCGTGCTGACTCCCTGCCTAGGCAAACTCTTCCGTCTCTGTCTCTCCTCTAACGTCTTCCTTTCTTGCTCGAAGTTTACTCTCATTCAACCTGTCCCAAAGAAGGGTGACCGCTCTCAAACTTCAACTATCATCCAATTGCTCTCATTTCTTGCATCTCCAAAGTTTTTGAAACTATTCTTACTTCAAGATTCCTTAAACATCTCTCTTCCCATAATCTACTCTCAGATCGTCAGTATGGATTCAATGGTTTCTGGTGATCTTCATAACATATCTGGGTCATTTTCGGGATTTCGGTACGACCCCCTTCACCATACTATTGACATATAAGGCCTAAAATAGAGTCTGGCACAAATCTCAAATATCTAAGCTACCCTCCAACGGTTTCTATCCCTCTATCTGTGCCTTTATCTCTAATTTCCTTTCTGGCCATTCCATAGTTACGGTTGTGGACGGCCATCGCTCACTTCCTCAACCTATCAACTCCGGTATTCCTTAGGGCTCTGTCCTATCTCCAGTTATCTAATATTCATTAATGATCTTCTCAACTGTACCTCCAGTCCTATCCATTCATATGTTGATGACTCTACCTTACACTATTCAACTAGTTTTTCAGAACCCTCCAGCAAGCAATCACTCAAATATTCATGTGATAATGCCATAGAACAATTATCTTTTGACCTATCAACCATTTCCATTTGGGGCAGAGAAAATCTTGTTACTTTCAATGCTTCCACAGCCCAATTTCTCAATTTTCTACACGTCAAGAACCGCCAAAGGTCTATCCCTTAGACTTCAACACTACACAAATCATCCCTTTATCTTCTCTCAGTATGTTTAGTGTCTCCTTTTCTTCTGATCTCATTGGAAAGACCATATTACCACCCTTGCTAAAACAGCTTCCCAGAAAGTGGGTTTGCTCAACCACCTCCAGGGGTTCTTTACCCATGCACAGCTTTTTGCTCTGAACAGGGGCACAGTGCGTCCATGTATTGAGTATTGTTCGCATGTGCGGGGAGGATCCTCTCACACAGCACTTTTTAACAAAGTAGTAAAGAAAGCCTTTCATCTCATTAACTCACGTCCACTCAACGACTCTTTGCAATATCTCTCTCTTCGCCGCAATGTTGCATCTCTCTCGCTATTCTACCGCTATTACCATAATCAGTGTTCCTCAGAGCTCTCTCAGTGTATATCACCTCCTCTACGTAGAGTACGTAGCACCCGTCTTGCAACACAATCCCACCCCTACTCTGTGCAACTCTCCAACCCAAAAGTGAAATGATATTCCCAATCTTACTTCTATTCAACAGCTGAGCTCTGGAACTTTCTCCCATCATCCATCTTCCCCTCATCCTATGATATATATTGCTTCAAGTTCCGTGTGTCCAGGAATTTTGGCTCGAACATTGCTTGATTTTGGCCCTGTCACAATTTTCAACTCTGGGGGAGGCACTCGTCACAGGCAGTTCTGCCTTTTGTTTCCCTCATCCACATGAACAAATACTATATATATATATATATATATATATATATATACAGTATAATATATAAGAGAGAGAGAGAGAGAGAGAGAGAGAGAGAGAGAGAGAGAGAGAGAGAGAGAGAGAGAGAGAGAGCGAGAGCGAGAGAGAAAGAGAGCAAGGAAATATGTGAGACAACGGGAGAGAGTGGGGAGGAAAGGAAGGAGAGAGTTACAAGGTGTTACAAGGAATTGCTAATATCTCAAAGATCTTGCGGCCCATTCCGGTGAAATCCTTTAAAGTGGAAAGAGAGTTATTTTTTAGGGCACTACACTCATTCCAGAGTAAATGTCTACTCTCTTCTTGAACTCCTCTACTGAAGAACAATCTTCAACTTCTGAGGGAAGTTTGTTCTAGGTAGAATAAATATTATATGTGAAAACGTTTCCACACATACTAGTGCTGAACCTCTTCAACTGTTACTTCTAGTCATGGTTGAGTATTGAATTCATACTAAGTCTGATTTTTTTTTTATAATTCACAATGTCAAATCCAAAAGAATGTATTAAACTTCAATAATTATACCATATAGTATATGCACTTCCAATGAAAAATACATCAAAAACTCTCAACCGGGATCTCACAGCTCAATCCTCTAATCGATGCAAGACATTTATAACCCTAGATTGGACTCACTCTAGTCGCTCTATATCTTTCCTGATTGGTGGAGACTAAAGCTGAACAGCATATTCTAGGTATTAGTGTTTTAGAGTGAACATAAGAACATAAGAAAACAGGAATCTGCAGAGAGCCGATTGGCCCATGCAATGCAGATCCCATTCACACCCATCACATCTCGTCCATATGCCTATCTAAATTTATCTTGAAACTCTATCGTTCTTGATCCTACTATAGCACTCGGTAGCCCTTTTCACATATCTGTAGTGTGAGGAATTGAGGACTGTCTTCTTAATTCAATATTTAACTGCCTATTATCATACAGTAGCTCAATCATTGCCGAGCTTCTCCTATACTTCAATTTTATGCTAGGAAAACTAAAGGTCGCGATCAATGCTAACCAGAACACCCAAATATTATTCCAATTCAGTCACTTTCAGAGTCTTTCTCAAAAGTGAATAATCTGACTAGGGGTTTGCTTGGCCGATATGCATCACCTTCCACTTATTCAACTTTAGTGGCATCTGCCATGTCTCGGACCATCCATCCAGTCTGTTAAGATCCTTGCTGAGTTATTCCACCTCTTTAGGATTGTTCACATTCATCCAAGCTGAGGGAAGGGAAGGGGTGGAGAGAGTAACTGAGAGAAATGCAGGGAAGGAGAGAGAGAGAGAGAGAGAGAGAGAGAGAGAGAGAGAGAGAGAGAGAGAGAGAGAGAGAGAGAGAGAGAGAGAGAGAGAGAGAGAGAGAGAGAGAGGATACGACAGAGAGCGCCACATAGAGAGTGGGAAGGAAGCTAGGGAGAGAGAGAGAGAGAGAGAGAGAGAGAGAGAGAGAGAGAGGGAGGGAGTAAGGTAGTGAGGCAAGGAGGATGGTACAAAGTAAAGCTGTATGCTGTTTGCCGAGCTCAGCCAGTCAGCCAGCCAGCCAGCCAACTCAGTCAGCCACACAGTCAATCACCGTGTCGTTAGTCAGCCACCCATACAGCCATTCAGTCAGCCACACAACCAATCAACACAGTCAACCACAGAGTCGTATAAACACATAGTCAATCACAATGTCGTTAGTCAGCCATCCTTATCTTTTGTGGTTGGTTGTGTGGTTACACAACCAACCACAAAACTAATCAACCATACAACTAGCCACACAACCAATCAACCACACAACCAATCAACCACACAACCAATCAACCATACAACTAGCCACACAACCAATCAACCACACAACTAGCCACACAACCACTCAACCAATCAACCATACAACCAATCAACCATACAACCAATTAACGACACAGCCACATTATCACGGTCAGTCAGCCATCCACTCAGCCAGCCAGCCATACAGCCATAAAGTTACTTAGCCACTTTTCTCAATCAGCCACACAGCCGTCAAAGCCTACAGCCAAACACAGCTTCACAGACAATCACGCCGTTTCTTATGCTACCACACAGACTCACAGACAACCACACGGATTCACTGACAACCACATATATTTACAGACAACCACACAGACTCACAGACAACCACACAGATTCACAGACAACAACATAGATTACCAGACAACCACACATATTCACAGACAACCACACAGAGTCACAGACAACCACACAGATTCACAGACAACCACATAGATGTACAGACAACCACACAGATTTACAGACAACCACACAGATTCACAGACAACCACATAAATTCACAGACAACCACACATATTTACGGACAACCACATAGATTCACAGACAACCACATAGATTCACAGACAACTACACAGATTCAGACAACCACTTAGATTCACAGACAACCACACAGATTCACAGACAAACACACCAATTCACAGACAACCACATCTATTCACAGACAACCACACAGATTCACAGACAATCACGCAGATTTACAGACAACCACACAGATTCACAGACAACCACACAGATTCACAGACAACCACGCAGATTCACAGACAACCACACAGTTTCACAGACAACCACACAGATTCACAGACCACACAGATTCACAGACAACCACACAGTTTTACAGAAAACCACACAGTTTCACAGACAACCACATAGATTCACAGACAACCACACAAATTCACAGACAACCACACATATTCACAGACAACCACACAGATTACCAGACAATGACACAGATCCACAGACAACCACACAGATTCACAGACAACCACACAGTTTCACAGACAATCACACAGTTTACCAGACAACCAAACATAGTCACAGACAACCACACAGATTCACAGACAACCACACAGTTTCACAGGCAACCACACAGATTCACCGACAACCACACAGATTCACAATCACACAGATTCACAGATAACCACATAGATTCACAGACAACCACACAGTTTTACAGACAACCATACAGTTTCACAGACAACCACACAGTTTTACAGACAACCACACAGATTCACAGACAACCACACATATTCACAGACAACCACACAGTTTACCAGACAACCACACAGATTCACAGACAACCACACAGACCACACAGATTACCAGACAACCACATATATTCACAGACAACCACACATATTCACAAACAACCACACAGATTACCAGACAGATTCACAGACAATCACACAGATTCACAGACAACCACACATATTACCAGACAACCACACAAATTCACAGACAACCACACAGATTCACAGACAACCACACAGATTCACAGACAACCACACAGATTACCAGACAACCACACAGATTCACAGACAACCACACAGATGCACAGACAACCACACAGTTTCACAGACAACCACACAGATTACCAGACAACCACACATATTCACAGACAACCACACAGATTCACAGACAACCACATAGATTCACAGACAACCACACAGATTACCAGACAACCACATATATTCACATACAACCACACAGATTACCAGACAACCACATAGATTCACAGACAACCACACATATTCACAGACAACCACAAATATTCACAGACAACCACACAGATTCACAGACAATCACACAAATTCATAGACAACCACACATATTCACAGACAACCACACAGTTTACCAAACAACCACACAGATTCACAGACAACCACACAGATTCACAAACAACCACACAGATTCACAGACAACCACACAGATTACCAGACAACCACACAGACATAATTCGTAATATTACATGTCGGCAACCCTGGTATGTGTTAGCTTCTGAATTAACATGACTGCTTGTTTGTTTATAATATTTTATTTGTTATTGAGTGTTTTGATTGCTTTAGGATAACCATTTCAAGTAATATTTTTGTTTTTGTTATGTTGTGCCCCCCCCCCCCCCCCTCCTCTCCAATAAAAAAAAAAAAAAAAAAAAAAAAAATCCTCATACCACCGTCATGCTTAATATGTTAATTTTCCGGTAGGATAACGGCTGGGCCTCGGCATGCTTATTATCATTCGGAACAAAAGAAAGAATAAAAAAACTGATACCTGAATGATGAATGAGGCGAAACATCTTACGATCACCAAACTACTGGGGGCAAAACGTTTAAAAAATATCTAAAATACCAACGAAATGAAACAGGGAGGATCGAAAACTAGCCCCCATGCTTCAAATAGGGTTAATACATCACAATAATAGAACCGCCGTCCCCCCCCCCCCTCACCCCGAAACCGGCGTCACACGAATACGCTTGCGAGGGATAGTTTGTAAGTCACAGTTTCTGGACCCCCTTCTCCCTCAGGCTTAGCCCCATTAGTTTTGATATTTTAAGATGCTCGCCCCCATTCGTTTGGCTATTTTAAAACCTTGGGTGCCATTAAGGTGGAGGTAGTACTCGCTTTTTCCGGACCCCCTTCTCCCTCATGTTTAGCATCTTAGTTTTGCGATTTTGAGACCTTTCGCCCCATTTCGTTGTCAAT
Organism: Paralithodes platypus; assembly: GCA_032716605.1. Taxonomy (NCBI): domain Eukaryota; kingdom Metazoa; phylum Arthropoda; class Malacostraca; order Decapoda; family Lithodidae; genus Paralithodes; species Paralithodes platypus. The sequence continues at coordinate 47,605,210 of CM064492.1, forward strand.
TATAAGACCTTTCGTGCCATATAGGTGTCGATTTTTTCCTGGCGAGCGATAGCGATCCTGCAATTTGAAGAGTAACCCCGGGAGACTTTTCTATCGAAAAATGTACAAATATATCTTGAAAGGGGATCTAGAGGGTGTTTTTCTAAGCTTGATGAAGGTCTAGCGAGGAAACTAATAAATAAATGAATACATGAATTAATAGACCAAACAACCGGCCACTAGCCCCTTAAGGTGTCGATGTTTTCCTGGCGAGCAACAGCGACCCTGCTATTTAAGAGGAACCAGCCTTCGGCTAGGGCATTTTTCTACCGAAAAAGGCCCAAATTTATTTTGAAGGGTGGTCTTGGGCGTATTTTCTTAAGCTTAATGGAAGTCTAGGTAAGAAACTAAAAAGAAAAATATAACATTAAATAAATAAATACATGAGTAATAATCTCCCCTTAGCCTTTTGACTCACACAGGTACTTTCCGAAACTGAATGAAACCGTCTACTACTACCACTAATACTACTACTACTACTATTATTACTACTCTGTTAAAACTGAATGAAACCGTCTACTACTACCACTAATACTACTACTACTATTATTACTACTCTGTTAAAACTGAATGAAACCGTCTACTACTACCACTAATACTACTACTACTATTATTACTACTCTGTTAAAACTGAATGAAACCGTCTACTACTACCACTAATACTACTACTACTATTATTACTACTCTGTTAAAACTGAATGAAACCGTCTACTACTACCACTACTAATACTACTACTACTATTATTACTACTCTGTTAAAACTGAATGAAACCGTCTACTACTACCACTAATACTACTACTACTATTATTACTACTCTGTTAAAACTGAATGAAACCGTCTACTACTACCACTAATACTACTACTACTATTATTACTACTCTGTTAAAACTGAATGAAACCGTCTACTACTACCACTAATACTACTACTATTATTACTACTCTGTTAAAACTGAATGAAACCGTCTACTACTACCACTACTAATACTACTACTACTATTATTACTACTCTGTTAAAACTGAATGAAACCGTCTACTACTACCACTAATACTACTACTACTATTATTACTACTCTGTTAAAACTGAATGAAACCGTCTACTACTACCACTACTAATACTACTACTACTATTATTACTACTCTGTTAAAACTGAATGAAACCGTCTACTACTACCACTAATACTACTACTACTATTATTACTACTCTGTTAAAACTGAATGAAACCGTCTACTACTACCACTAATACTACTACTACTATTATTACTACTCTGTTAAAAGTATTCTTGTATAATAATGTCACAGGCCAGTCAGCACTATTATAAACTTTAACGGCCACAAACAAACCGGTACCAAGCCATCAACAGGGATAGTTTTGAGGTCTTGTTGTATTAAGGGAACCCACCTCGCCTTTGTCTCTTTCTCTCCCTCTCTCTTTGGCTGGTATCCATTCGGCCCCATTCAGCCTACAGTTTTAAGACGTTTACCCCCATCCAGGTGTCAATATTTTCCTGGCGAGAGGTAGCAAGCCAGCATATACAGGTATATATTTTTGTTTTGTCAGCAAGCTAAATTTGTAAATTTTTCGATAGAAAAATGTGTTTGGCGAAGCCGGATTTCTCCATACAATGCAGGCTCGCTATCGCTCGCCAGGAGGAAATCGACACCTGGATGGGGATAAACGTCTTAAAACAGTTGGCTGAATGGGGCCGAATGGATACAAGCAAGAGAAAGAGAGAAAAGGAGAGAAAGATAAAAAACAAAAAAAACAGGTGACCCCCTTAACCCTTTGAAGATTGTAACGCATTTTGACAGTTTATTCTGGCAATCATTGGATGATTTTATGTAGTTTAAGAAGGACCTGTGAGCATTTTAAGGGTAAAGACTATCTCACTTAACCCTCTGACTTTCATAATTATACCCTTCCTAATCTGAATAAAATCGTCTAATAATAGCTGGCAAACAGTAAATCAATGCGTATTGGATCTTGAAAGGGTTAACTAGAGTCTGTATAATTCCAGCTGTCGGTAAATTGTCATGGCTTCATCTTGCTTGCTCGGTTATTACGAAGATAGAGTAGCGAAATAAGTCGTTAATTCCGTCTTTCGTTCTAAAATTAAGTTGGAGCTGTAGAGAAAGATATTTAACAGAATTTACTGCTAAAATATAGTCGTAGTACATTTATAAATACATAAAACCCAATTCAACATACCATTTATCCATCAGAAACTTATATAATTATTATATATCTGTTTAATATCGATGTTCACGGCTCCAACTTCCTTACAGCCTGAAACTCGCAAGTGGTCAATTATGAAAACCTGGTATTTATATGATGCAGAGACACGGTAGTTCCATGTTTTCCCAGCAAATATCGATAATTCAGGTGGTAAGGGTTTCAATTTATCCCCAACTGAAGAAAAATAAATCAAAATATAAATAAATAAATAAATATATAAATACATAAATAAATAAATAAATAAATATATACATGAATAAAACAAAATAACAAATAAACAAACAAATAAATAAACTCTAGGTCAACAACTCGTGGGTCAGCCTTAAGGGGCGATGGACCGTTTTTCTGGTCCCCCTTCTTTCTCGTGTTTAGCCCCATTATTTATCAGATTTTATGACGTTCGTCTCGTTAGTTTGTCGATTTTAAGACCTTTCGTCCCATTTCTTTGTCAATATTAAGACCTTTCGTGCTATTTAGGTGTCGTTATTTTCCTGGCGAACGATAGTGAGCTTGTAATTTTGAAGAACCGGCCTTCGGCCGGGAGATTTTTCTACCGAAAAATGTACAAATTAATCTAGTATGGCGATCTAATAAATGTTTGTTTAAGGTAGATGGAGGTCTATGGAGGAAACTAATAAAATCATACAAATATACATGAATGATAAAATAAATACGGGCATCTCCCCTTATACACGTTTATTCATGATATATTACCTAGCATGTTATACACTTAACTATACTGCCGCTTATTGAACCTTGAAGGCATGGTATTTCAACGGGAATGCTTGTTTTATCAACTTGTATGAATGTTATGTCAAATACAACACAATTTTTAAGGGGGGATGGGCTCATTTATTTCCTCATTTATATATATCTTTTATTATGTTTTAGTTTCCTCCCTAGACATCCATCAAACTTTTAAAAACATCCAGTAAATCCCCCTTCTTGATTAATTTGTACATATTTGCGGTAGAAAAATTTCCCAGCCGATGGCCGGTTCTTCCAAAATTACTGGCTCACTATCGTTTGCCAGGAAGCAAATCGACACCTAAATGGCACGAAAGGTCTTAATATTGACAAAGAAATGGGACGAAAGATCTTAAAATCAACAAACTAATGATGCAGACATCTTAAAATATGAAAAATATTGGGGTTAAACATGAGGGTCTAGAAAAACAACCCATCTCCCCTTAAATGTGTATGCCTTTTATCTGTTATGTAACTTGTATGCCTAGAAAATCAATGTGTATGTTTAATATATCAATTTATATGTCCACTATAAAAACAAATATCTATTGTATCCCATTATATTTCTATTATAATAAATTTGCATATTTATATGTATTATGTTGACATTTCTAATTATATATGTTTTGAGGCTAAATATAGTTTATTATTAGGGGTCTACGGGGACGAACCCCCGATTACAATTGTAATAATTAAACCCGGTTTTTCATCCAAATTCTTCTTACGCGCCGGTATCGACGCAATAACTCCAGAACTGCTTTTTGGATCGCGATCAAACTTTCACAGGAGGTACGTTTTTGTATTGGGCAACTTTTGATATGCTAAACATCCGGCATGGCGGTCAAACAGGTCCGTGGCAGCAGATTTCCCGAAAAACTTGACGCCTAAATACCGTCTCTCCCACTCATAGGAAACGACTGGGCTTTGGCATACGGACTTCACTACTAATGCTCCGCAAATGTTATAGAGAAGGTTTTGCTTTAGCACGTGTTTTTTTTTCCGGCAATCTTGAAAAAACCTCGAATTCCACTTAAAATTCCACATCTTGAAAACTGCGCCGATGATCAAAGCCATGCTTGCGTAGTTGGGTGAGGCTTGCGATTCCGAACGTTTTGATACCAAAAGAATATAAATGGGTGGAATAGTTTGGCCGCAGCATTGAAAACCGTCTATTCTTAAATGACTTTAAAACCGCATTCGCTACCCACACAAAGTTTACCGTCTACAGTCTATAGGCTTCCACGCATCCCCCAGTTTTGCTTAATAACATAACCACTTTATTATTCAGATCTATAATTTTTTTTTATTTAACTCTCTCAAAACAGTTCGAGTCCCTACGAATTCCAGCAATTATTTAGCCAACCTACCTATACATACCTACCCTACCAAATAATAATGATAATTCAAATTTATTTTTGGTGAATAACAGAGTATTGGCTAAGGTTTTTAACAATTCCTCCCTTTGCCAAATGCTTAGTTTAATAACAATGATATGGACCTTTAAAGTTTTGGCAATTGCCCGTGTGACTCCTATTTTAACCCTCCTAAGTGTTACCACAAAATACCGCTAGATCCTTTCTCAAAAGTCGCTAGCATGTTGCTACATAGTCAAACAATGTTAGAATAATGCTGCAATTTCTAAAGAGTTTTGGTTTCTTTGTTTTGCAAATTTTACAATGTAGTATGACTAGAATGTCTGAAATTTTCAAATTATCCCTAGTAAATGTCTCTAGATATAACAAAAATGGCTGCTAGATTGAAGTAAATAGCTCTACATTTAGCGGTAATATGTAGCTTTACAACTGGCAACACTGCAACCACCACCTCCCTCCCAGTATGGAGCTGTGGTGGTCGAGTGGTGAGCACGCTCACGTGTGAATCTGCAAGACCCGGGATCGAATCCCTGCCACGGCGGACATTTAGTGGGTGTGGTAGTACGTCCTAGCATGTTTCACATGCTCGCACCCAGTCAGGGAACATCCTGACGACGTATACATACTAAACACACATAACAAAGCCACTCCAACAGCTTCCTCTCTCTCCAACACCCCTTCTCCCCTCTCTACACGCTTCAGAAAAATAGGAAAAGTAGAATGTAAATAAGAGGTGCCGTTGCAAAGGCTTATCTCTCAATACTTCATCTGATCTGATCTGTCTCTACAAAATACCGCTAGGTCCTTTCTCAAAAGTCGCTAGCATGTTGCTACATAGTCAAACAATGTTAGAATAATGCTGCAAAACTGAAGAGTTTTGGTTTGTTTGTTTTGCAAATTTTACAATGTAATATGACTAGAATGTCTGAAATTTTCAAATTATCCCTAGTAAATGTCTCTAGATATGAAAAAATGGCTGCTAAACTGAAGTAAATATAGCTCTACATCTAGCGGTAATATGTAGAGGTACAACTGGCAACACTGCCTACAACCACCTTCTCATCGCCAATGATTATGCTCTGAGGTTTGTATTTGTTTATCTTATCCTGTGTATAAATGTAACCCTTACACATGTTTCTATTAAATAATGACATTAAACAGGATTCATGATTTAAATACAAGGCTAGATATTTATCGGAAGTACGTATTTACCTTCGGAAAGCTAAAATATAATGTTTACACATATGGGATAGGGAGGAGGGAGGGAGGTATAAGAGGTGGACCGATGGAAGTGAAGAGAACCCCGATATACGAGATACATAGCTACATATGCGCGTATTGATCACTTTCATGCTACTATGTATGCATACAGAAGTAGCAGGACACATATGTCAAGAGTGAACACCAATAACTTAATCCATACACAGTAAAAAAAGACGGAAATAATATCGTACATACGAAGTGATGGAATGGGTATGGAGTGTGTATGACAGTTCGTCGCTAGATAGACGTGTGTGTGCTTGTGTGATGGTCTTGTGTAGCGATATGTGTGCTTGTTTGAGTGTTGCTATAGGCTACGCATTAGTTATCTCTCTCTCTCTCTCTCTCTCTCTTATTTATCGCTGTCTTCCTTACGATTACGACATACTGTACTATAGAGCATGAGAACAGGAAATAGAGAGCCTCGCTCTCTCTCTTACAAATGAGAACATAAGTAAACAGGAGTCTGCAGAGAGCCGATTGGCTATAGGACTCGGTAGCCCTATTCCACATAATATCTACACCTCTGTTACTAAACGAATAGAGGCAGATCCCTTACACACCCAGTTTCTCTCTGTCGCTCGTTTGTTTGCACACCGGTACAAATGAGGCAGATCCCTTACAAGATGAACATGGGAATCTGCAGAGAGACAAGTGGCCCACAAAAGGCAGATCCCTTTCACATCCAACCCATTTCGTCCATATGACTATCTGATTTTATCTTGAAATTCTCTATTGTTCTTGATCCCACTATAGCACTAGGTAGCCTATTTCACATATCTACGACTCTGTTACGAGAGAGGCAGATCCCTTACACAGCCAATCTCTCTCTCTTATTTGCACACTGGTACAAAGGAGGCAGATCCTTACACATGCTACCAAGATGAAAATGGGAGTCTGCAGAGAGCCGATTGGCCCACACACGGCAGATCCCTTTCACACCCAATCCATCTCGTCTTATCAAATTTTATGTAGAAGCTCTATTGTTATTGATCCCACTATAGCACTTGGTAGCCTATTCCACATATCTACAACTCTTTTACCAAGCGAATAGAGGCAGATCCCTTACACAGCCAATCTCTTTCTCTCTCGCTCTTGTTTGTTTGCACACCGGTACAAATGAGGCAGATCCCTTACACATGCAACCAAGATGAAAATGGGAGTCTGCAGAGAGCCAAGTGGCCCGCATAAGGCAGGTCCCTTTCACACTCAACCCATCTCATAAACATTACCTGTTATTTACACTACTACTATACACCCATGTTATCATATACCTGCAACCAAAACACAATTGTAAGAAATAGGAACATAAGAAAATGGGAGTCTGTAGAGGGCCAATTGGCCCACACAAGACAGATCCTTTTCACACCCAACCCATCTCATAAAAACTCATTTATCTGTCTTCCTTACATTTATGACATCCTAGTCTCTCTCTCTCTCACAAATGAGAACATAAGAAAACCGGAGTCTGCAGAGAGCCGATTGGCCCACACATGTCAGATCCCTTTCACACCCAACCCATCCCGCGCTCTCTCTCTCTCTCTCTCTCATATTTATCGCTATCTTCCTTACGTTTACGACATCCTATTCTCTCGCCATACTCCCTCTCTCCTTCACAAATGAGAAAATTAAAAAAATAAGAAAACGGGAGTCTCCAGAGCCGATTGACCTACACATGGCAGATCCCTTTCACACCCAACCCCTCTCGTTCTATCTAATTTTTTGTTTTTTTGTTTTTCTATGTGATTGAGGGAGGCAAAAGGCATAACTGCCTATAGCGAGTGCCTCCCCCATAGTTGAAAGAGTGACAGGGCCAAAATCAAGGGACGTTCGAGCCAAAATGCCTGGACACACGGAATTTGAAGCAATTTAAGTCATAGGAAGAGGGAAAGACTGATTCTGGGAGAGAGTTCCAGAGCTCAGCTGTTAAGTAGAAGAAAGTTTGAGAGTAACGTTTCACTCTTGGGTTGGAGAGTTGCACAGAGTAGGGGTGGGTTGAAGCTCTATTGTTCTTGATCCCATTATAGCACTCTGTAGCCTATTCCACATATCTACAACTCTGTTACTAAACGGATAGAGGCAAATCCCTTTTACAGCCAATCTCTCCCTCTCGCTCTTGTTTGTTTGCACAATCTGCTCCTTCTGTAGTTTCTCCATGCCCGATAAGTTAAATGATCTTTTGATATCTGTGACACAGCATTTGTATCCAATACAATACCCTGCTTGCAAAACCGTCGAACCCCGGACAACGTTGCTTGCAACTTTAATTATTATTATTATTATTATTAATACTATTATTATTAACCCTCTCAAGATCCAATTACACATTTGTTTTCTATTTTTGCTATTAAGAGACGATTTTATTCAGCTTAGGAAGGTTTTATGGAAGTCTAAGGGTTAATGACCACAAATTGTTCCTAATCTGCATAAAATCGTATAATGATAGCCAGAATAATATGCATCATAATCTTCAGAGGGTTAACCAGAAATGAGTGAAGCCTTCATCATGATATTAAGAGAGTTAACCCCTTCTGTACCGGCGACGTCTTTTTTATTTCATTTTTGCTATGTTTAGACGATTATGTGCAGCTTAACAAGGACCGGGAGTAGTAAAATGGGTTAAGTGAGATAGTTCGAAGCCTGGTAATTGCTGGAGGCCCTGTTTAAACTGAATAAAATCGTATAATTTTATCCAGCATAAAATAGAGTCGTGGCCGGTATATAATGGGTTAAGGGGGGTCACCGGCTTTTTTTTTCTCTTTCTCTCCTTTTCTCTCTTTCTCTGGCTTGTATCCATTCGGCCCTATTCAGCCAACTGTTTTAAGACGTTTATTCCCATCCAGGTGTCGATTTCTTCCTGGCGAGCGATAGCGAGCCAGCATTGTATGGAGAGATCCGGCTTCGCCGGAGACATTTTTCTATCGAAAAATGTACAAATTTGGCTTGCTGTCAAAACAAGAATATACAGTATATATGCTGGCTCGCTACCGCTCGCCAGAAAAATATTGACACCTGGATGGGGGTAAACGTCTTAAAACAGTAGGCTGAATGGGGCCGAATGGATACAAGCCAAAGAGAGAGGGAGAGAAAGAGATAAACAAAAGCGAGGTGGGCTCCCTTAAGACCACTAACAGCCGCCGAGATTGATACTTATACACCCTTTAAACCCCTTCTATACCAGTCACGGATTTGGACTTGATTTCAGCTACATTTAGACAATTGTTTGCAGCTGAGGAAGTACGTATACCAATTAAGGGGCGACAAACTGTCTTAATTAATCCTTTTAGCTATCACATAACCTTCCTAAGCTTCATAAAACTGTTTAAATGTAGCTGAAATCAAATATAATTATAATAGCTTAGGTAGCCTATATGCTTTAGAGGGGAGGTTTATTTTTTCTGGACCATCTTCTCCCTCATGTTTAGCCCTATGAATTATGACATGTTAAGACGGTTGCCCCATTAGTACCTTGACTTATCTCCAACTTATACAGTATATGTTTTGTGCTTATTTTGTACCCAATCGAATCGAATAGTGTACCTTAAAATTATAGTCTGCATCGAATTAACCCCTTCTGTACCGGCGAAGTCTTATTTATTCTAGCTATATAGTAGTTAGACGATTTTATGTAGTGTAAGAAGGATCTGTGGTAGTAAAAAGGATTAAGTGAGATAGTTCGAAGCCTGTTAATTGCTGGAGGTCCTTTTTAATCCGAATTAGATCGTCTAATAGTAGCCAGAATAAAGTTAAAAGGACGTCGCCGGTACAGAAGGGGTTAAAGGCCTTCAATGTAAACAAAGGGTATGAAAAAGGTCTATAAACTCCTATTATATTCCTCTCACTATTGCGTCATTGTTTACTCTACATAACCATCAGTGTATAAACTACCAGAGGGTGTCGAACCAGAGCCATTTTGTTAGAAGACTTGAATTATTATGAGAAGAAATACAAGAGTTCACTAACATGAACTAACATTGTTTTAGCCATTCTATCACTTCATGAGACATGTTAGTGTTAGTCAATATAGAATTATAGATATACAGTACATGCAAAATACAAGAACACTAACATGAACTAACATTGTTTTAGCCATTCTATCACTTCATGAGACATGTTAGTGTTAGTCAATATAGAATTATAGATATACAGTACATGCAAAATCACTAGTAAAACTGGCATTCTTAACTATAACGTGATCTGTGAAATGTTTGTTATTGCAATATTGAAAATAATAATGATAATTGATTGATTGATTGTTTATTTTATCCACAAATGGGCTAAGACATTACAGTAGATACAGCAAAATAATGTAATTTAAGTATTAACAGAGGATGAAATAATCATCCAAGGAAGTTGTATGATGAAAAATAGGTACTTGATTCCTTCAATCAGAAGAAGCAGAACCCTGCACAATTTTAATAATAATAATAATAAATAACAATAATAACAATAATAATAATACAAATAATAATAACTATAAAGATAAGAGACTTTGGTTTGAGACTGGATATACAAATTAGGCTCTCGTTCGCCAATCTGGTCCAGACGGCTTGGGTTTGATACGTTGTTAATATTAGCTCACAATAGTTGGTTTTATTTCAGCTGATAGTAAATTCAATCAATTAGCAACTGACTTCTCGATAACTAACGGACACATACCGTAAATAAAAATAAAAACTACCGTGTCTCTGCTTTATTTTAGTGCCAAGTTTTCATATTGAACAACAGATTTGAACAGTTTTCGATAGAAAATGTCTCCGGCGAAGCCGGATTTCTCCATACAATGCTGGCTCGCTATCGCTCGCCAGGAAGAAATCGACGCCTGGATGGGAATAAACGTCTTAAAACAATTGGCAGAATAGGGCTGAATGGATACAAGCCAGAGAAAGAGAGATAATGAGCGAAAGAGAAAAAAGCAGGTGACCCCCCTTAACTTTTATCCTTCATAACTCACAAACTACATAGAGTAATAGAGTTAATTTTTCTACCATTTAGGAAGAGTCAGCCAGGTGAGGCAATTTACGGCCCATTTTTTCTAGCCCTTTTTAAGTGACAGAGGATAGAAGTCAAGATCTCTCGCCTACTTATAATGAATGGACGTTAGTAATGGCGAAGTTTGTTATCAAATTTAGTATATTTTCTAATTAAAACTGTACTCATAATTTGGAGGAAGAAAGCAGACGTAAGACAAATAAATACAGTCATCAATAGGAAAAGTTAATGTAGTATACTAGCTTAATAATAGTTAATGTAGTATACTAGCTTAATAATAGTTAATGTAGTATACTAGCTTAATAATAGTTAATGTAGTATACTAGCTTAATAATAGTTAATGTAGTATACTAGCTTAATAATAGTTAATGTAGTATACTAGCTTAATAATAGTTAATGTAGTATACTAGCTTAATAATAGTTAATGTAGTATACTAGCTTAATAATAGTTAATGTAGTATACTAGCTTAATAATAGTTAATGTAGTATACTAGCTTAATAATAGTTAATGTAGTATACTAGCTTAATAATAGTTAATGTAGTATACTAGCTTAATAATAGTTAATGTAGTATACTAGCTTAATAATAGTTAATGTAGTATACTAGCTTAATAATAGTTAATGTAGTATACTAGCTTAATAATAGTTAATGTAGTATACTAGCTTAATAATAGGTACCGAGAAATATTAACAATTGGTACTAAAGATATGCATTTTTAACTTGGACGTAAAATACAGGTTTTGAGGGCAATTGCCGACTTGGGAGTTTCGTTCTATAAGTAAGTTGGAGCTGTAGACAACGATATTTAACAGAATGTACAGCTAAAATACGGTCGTAGTACATTTATAAATACATAGAACCCAATTCAACATACCATTTATCCATCAGAAACATACATTATATTCTTGCATTTCTGGTTAATGTCGATGTTCACGGCTCCAACAACCTTATAGCCAAAAAACTCGCAAGTGGTCAATTTGTAGTGAATTCGAAAATGTAAGTCCTCAGTCAAAAATAATAAATGTTCTCTGAATGAACGAAAAGGTACACTCGGATGCCATAGTCTCTAACCCATTTATATATATTAGTGGATTTCACCTATTTCTAATTATGGAAGTATATCCCTGGAAGCTAATTTATGAAGATAATTATCTACGCATCAACTACAAAACTATTATAGTATTTATTGAAAAGCAAGTACCATCCAAAAATCAATCCAGATAGTTATAATTTCATAAAGAAAAACACAGGTGTCCAGGAATTCCTATGAGTGGGTTAGAGACTATAGCATCCGAGTGTACGATAAGGTTTAAGGGGGGGCACCGGATTTTTAAATCTTTCTCTCCTTTTCTCTCTTTCCCTGGCTTGCAGCCATTCAGCCAACTGTTTTAAGACGTTTATCCCTATCTAGGTGTTGATTTCTTTCTGGCGAGCGATAGCGAGCCAGCATTGTTTGGAGAAATCTGGCTTCGCCGGAGAAATTTTTCTATCGAAAAATTTACAAATTTAGCTAGCTGTCAAAACAAAAATATATATATGATGGCTCGCTACCGCTCGCCAGGAAAAAAATGACACCTGGATGGGGGTAAACGTCTTAAAACAGTAGGCTGAATGGGGCCGAATGGATACAAGCCAAAGAGAGAGGGAGATCAGGATAAAACAAGCGAGGTGGGCGTCCTTAAGCGTTGACCTCTAGTGTGATGGGAGTGATTTACAAGTTGGAAACCTTGCTAGACTTGAGCATATAATTATATGGTGACATAATATGTATATATTGGGATAATTCTTAGTCATTTCAACTCTTGAAAAGCATTTTTAATTAATTCATTTTCCCTCGTGAACGTGAAAATAGTAAATAAATGTCCTTAAAATTAAACAATTCTAAAAGGAACGTTCCAACTAGATATAATCATTTAGAAAGGTGAATATACAGTAGATGTTACTAATATTAAACCAATGATCATTTATAGAATATATTTAGTGTATAATTATACATTAACTTAAAATGTGCAGATTTGATTCTTACATTAGAAAGTAGAACACTTTGGAGAGCTGGATCTATAAATGTTAACCCTTTCAGTATAATATGACCCATGCCTTTATACTATTCTGAGTATCATTAGACGATTTTAATAAGCTTGGAGAGGGTTTGTGTATGTGTGTGTTGGGGGGGGGGGGGGGGATAACCAATTCTGTAACGGCCACGACTCTTTTATTTTATGCTGGCTAAAATTAGACGATTTTATTCAGTTTAAAAATGGCCTCCAGCAATTAACAGGCGTCGAACTATCTCACTTAACCCATTTTTCTACTTCAGGTCTTTGTTAAACTGCATATAATCGTCTAAATATAGCAAATATTAAATACAAAAAGACGTCGCCGGTACAGAAGTGGTTAAGATAGATTATACCCCTATCATGACTAGAGGTCCTTCCAAAAGCAGCCTAAAATACTATAATAATCGCCGAAACAAATACAAAATGTAATCGCCTATACTAAAGGGTTTAATAGGCCTGGAAGGTTTCTTTATGCAACTCACTTATGGGGAGATGGGCTGTTTTTCTGGTCCCACTCCCTCTTCATGTTTAGCCCCATTAGTTTTCTGATTATATGACGTTCGGCCATTAGTTTGGCGGTTTAAAGACCTTTTGCCCCATTTCTTTGTCAATATTAAGACTTGTCCTGTTATTTAGCTGTCGATGTTTTTCTGGCGAGCGATAGCGAGCCTTTAATTTAAGAGGAACAGGCCTTTGGCCGGGAAATTTTTCTATCGAAAAATGTACAAATTTATCTTGAAGGAGAGTCTTGGGCGGATGTTTTTTAAGCTTGATGGAGGTCTAGGGAGGAAACTAAAAAACTAATAAATATATGCATTAGTGAGCAAATAAATACGGCCATCTCCCCTACAGCTGGCGTCACACGAGCAACTTTATCGGCTACATGTATCGGAGTCTGGAATATGTAGAGTATTGTTTTTACCCTGTCTGTCTGTCTAGTTGTTTGTTTGTTTCTCTGCGTGTGGTGATGATGGTGTATCTGTGTTTGCTGTAATGATGATGGTGATGGTAGCAATGATGATGGTGGTGATTATGGTAGTTGTGATGGTGAATGTGGTAGTAGTTTTCATAGTGGTTGTGATTTTGGTATAGGTAGGGCCAACGAACTTGACAATTGTTTTGATCCCTTTACTTCACATAACTCAAAAGGTCCTAGAGCAACCTGGCTGTAAATATCCACACCTATTTCCTGGTGGACTCTTCCCTAATGATAGAAATGTCAGCGCGATTGCTTTCATTCATTTTGAATTATGAGAAGTTAAGGGGTCAAGAAATTTGTCAAGTTCGTTGGCGCTACCTATAGTAGTGATTTTGGTAGGAGTAGTGATAGTGGTGGTGATTTTGGTAGGAGTAGTGCTGTTGGTGATTGTGGTAGTAGTTGTCATTGTGGTGGTAATTTTGTCTGCCATCCCAGAATGCCCAGCTCTTATATTTAATACGATTGTACACAATTAGGAGCTTTAAGGGTGCCACCTCGTTTTTTTTTTCTCTCTCTCTCTTGGTTGTATCCATTTGGCCCCATTCAGCCTACTGTTTTAAGATGCTTATCTCCATCCAGGTGTCGATTTTATCCTAGTGAGCGGTAGCGAGCCAGCATGTTTTTAAATATGTTTTTGACAGCAGGCTAAATTTGTTAATTTTTCGATTTCTCCATACAATGCTGGCTCGTTATCGTTTGCCAGGAAGGAATCGACACCTGGATGGGGATAAACGTCTTAAAACAGTAGGCTGAATGGGGCCAAATGGATACAAGCCAGAGAAAGAGAGAAAAGGAGAGAAATAAAAAAAACAGGTGACCCCCCCCCCCTTATACTAAAAAATACAGTTACAATGAAAGAGGAAATTGACAGAAGAATCGATTTTAGCTACTCTTTGACTCGGATACTATGACTCCGATACATCCTTGTGCTCGTGTGACACCGGTTATAAGATCATTCCTATTATGGGAAGGCACTGGCCCGTATTCCAAGACTAAAGCCGGTATCACACGAACACTTTTCCCCTCAACACTGGTTTGGCAGGTTATGAGGTAAACATATATAATATTTCGGTAACCTGGTTTCACCTACCATCAGTCTACTTTCCGATACCACTGCAAAAAACTATGACTTACTCTTCAACAGCATACAATTTTTACCCTTCTTCTTCTCTTATATTCTTGGTGTCTCTTTTTCTTCTAATCTCTCTTGGAAAGATCATATTATCACTCTTGCTAAAACAGCCTCCCAGGAGCTGGGTGTGGTCAACCGTCTCCGGGGGTTCTATACCCTTGCGCAGCTTCTTGCTCTGTACACACAGCACTTCTCACACACAGCACTTCTAGACAAAGTAGAAAAGAAAGTCTTCCGTTTCATTAACTTACGTCCACTCACCAATTCTCTGCAGTCTCTCTTTCTTCGCCGCAATGTTGCATCTCTCTCACTATTCTACCGCTATTACATTAATCAGTGTTCCTCAGAGCTCTCTCAGTGTATACCACCCCCTCTTCGTAGAACATGTAGCACCAGCCTTGCAACACAATCTCACCTCTACTCTGTGCAACTCGCCAACCCAAGAGTGCAACGTTATTCTCAATCTTTCTTCTATTCAACAGCTGAGCTATGGAACTCTCACAGAATCAGTATTTCCCTCATGCTTATGACTTGGTACCAAGTCAGCATAAATGGTACCAAGTCAGAATGGGGAGCAGTCAAAAGTGGTGTCCCCCAGGGATCGGTATTAGGTCCCCTGTTGTTTCTTATATACATAAATGACCTAGATTTAGGTATAACTAGTAGGATAAGTAAATTCGCAGACGATACTAAAATAGGGAGATCAATTGATTCAGATAGCGATATAGAGTGCCTCCAAAGGGATCTAGATACCTTACATGAATGGTCAGTAAATTGGCAGATGAAGTTTAACATTGACAAATGCAAGGTATTAAAGATAGGGAAGATGCAAACAAATGTTAAATATAAACTAGCTAATTTAGAATTAGAAAATTCAGACTGCGAGAAAGATCTAGGTGTGTTTGTTAGCAATGATTTGAAGCCTAGAAAACAGTGTATAAGCGTTCGTAATAAGGCAAACAGGATTCTCGGGTTCATCTCTAGGAGTGTGAGTAACAGAACTGCTGATGTTATCTTAAAACTTTACTTGTCATTAGTGAGACCCCACATGGATTATGCTGTCCAATTTTGGTGTCCTTATTACAGAATGGACATAGATTCATTGGAGAGAGTACAGCGTAGAATGACAAAAATGATCCATAATATTAGAAATCTTTCGTATGAAGAAAGGTTGAAGAAATTAGGTTTACATTCGTTAGAGAGACGCAGAGTTAGAGGGGATATGATAGAGGTGTTCAAGTGGGTTAGTGGGATTAACAAAGGGGACATGGCAAATGTACTAAAGCTCAGTGATAGCGAAAGAACTCGTACCAATGGTTTCAAATTAGATAAATTTCGTTTCAGAAAAGATATAGGCAAGTATTGGTTTGGTAACAGAGTTGTAGATGGGTGGAATGGACTACCAAGTGCTATAGTGGGATCTAAAACTGTAGGGAGCTTTAAGATAAAATTAGATAAGCATATGGACGAGAAGGGTTGGGTGTGAAGGGGGATCAGCCGGGTTGGGCCAATCAGCGCTCTGCAGACCTCCATAATCCTGCGTTAATCTCTAACCGTTTTGGTAAGATGATCCTCAGGGTATTAGAGTGTGAAGCCTATAATTGGGCTTTGTAATTGAATTGGGGTTGTGTGGGACAGGGATCTGCCTTGCTTAGGCCAATCGGCTTTCTGCAGACTCCCATTTTCTTATGTTCTTTTCTTATGTTCTTAAATTGCTTCAAACTCTGTGTCCAGGCATTTTGGCTCGAACGTCCCTTGATCTTGGCCCTGTCACTCTTTCAACTCTGAGGAGGCACTCGTCACAGGCAGTTCTGCCTTTTGTCTCCCTAGCTCACATAGAAAAATAAAAATAAAAACTGGCGATAATACAGCAAAACTAGAATAATGACCATCAACAATAATGTGGTTACAGTATTCTCATTGGATATACAGGTATATATATATATATATATATATATATATATATATATATATATATATATATAATTATATATATATATATATATATATATATATTTATATATATATATATATATATACAGTATATAATATATATATATCTATATATATATATACCCTAATCCAATTAGTTAGGTCAGAACTCTTGGATATTAACCTCTGGAACTCACAAACGACCAACAGAGAAATTGAGCTATTATTTTTATCATTTGAGAAGGGTCAGCCAAGGAATAGGTGTAGAAATTTACAGCCCATTTGCTCTAGCCCATTTTTTATTAGAGGTTTAGGGTCACGATTTCTGGCCTACCTATTTGGAACAGGGTATAGTGTATCATATTAACTGGCGAGAATACGGCAAAACTACAATAATTACCATCAACAATAATGTGGTTTGTCTAGAAATACGGACTTATGGCTCGTCTGATTCACTCTTTACATACATACAACGCCGTTCCTGTGTTCCTTATCCTTAGTGATTGGTTACATGGGTGTTGACAATGATAAGGAATAGATTGGAGTAAATTGACTAGATTGGGGTAAGTTAGACGATGGTAAATTGATAAATATGTGTTGACATACAGTACAGAGTGTATATTTTGACTAGGTTAAGTTAAGTTAGGATAGGATAAGTTGAGTTATATAGAGGGTATGTGTTGCCATATACAGTATACGAGTGTCCATCTGGGTAGCAAGGGATGTAGTGAGTGGGGTACCTAGGAGTGTTGGCTGGGCAGAGTAAACCCGGACCCGCGACCATTCCTCTGAGCACACACACACCCCACCGACACCATGTCTTGCCGCGGCGTGTACTGGCGGTCCCGTTGCCGCACCCACGTCTGGATCGGTCTCTTCACCGTCTGACACCGGAAGTCCCCGCCAAGGTTAGAACAAGACGACTCCTGACAGAGACAGCGGGCCTCCGCTACTGACTGCGGCCACACGTTGTTACCCAGGTGCCGGACTTGTAAGGTGGAGGGACACATACCCAGGTGCTGAGACTCCTGCACCCACATAGGCTCCAGGTACACGTGATGCCGTAGGTCCACACGGAACAGCTGCACGGACAGGTCACGGCACACATCCGGCCGTGCCTGGTGCTGCGAGAACACCACCAAGGACTTCGGCACGGACACGTACTCTGAGCTCCATTGCTGCCGTACTTCCTCCCCTGTCAGTACTGACACCACGCCTCGGCGACACCGCTCATCCTCACACGCATCACCTCGCTTGCTACCGGCCGGAGAGTTGGACTGCGAGGGAGGCAGAGGCCCCAGAGGTAGCAGCAAGGAGAGTGTAGCTGCATCAGACTCCATCGAAGGCTGGGCTGATTCGTGGTGGTGGGGCAGGGACAGGAGCCAGCTGAGCCACCACCAGGGGGGCGTCACCCCGCTAGTCTCGCCGAGGGGGGCGATGGGGTCCTGGAGACTGGCGGCGGTCAGAGCGGAGACAGCCACCAATAGCAGACGGACGACAGGACGACCCATGCTGGACGACACGTTCAAGAATTAATGACCCTGTAGTAAAGCCTTTGAATATTGTAGAAACTATTTTTGGATCCTGTACTATTAAGGCCTTTGAATATTGTAGACACTCTCTCGGATTCTGTGCTGAAGCGCCCACTAATTCCGTCGTGAGCGAAGGGCGCCGCCTCTGGGGACACTTCTTAGCTCGCGGCGCCGACCCGGACAGTGATCTGTCATTAGCTGCCCTCCCTCACACCTTATAAACACATCGACACCCTAACCACCACCCCTACCACCATCACCTTCCTACCACCACCCTCACCATCACCACCTTTATCACACCACCACCACCACCACTACTACAGCTTACATGATTGTCATAAACTTAAGGGGGGTCACCTGCTTTTTTGTTTTTATCTTTCTCTCCTATTTTCTTTTTCCCTGGTTTGTATCCATTCGGCCCCATTCAGCCAACTGTTTTAAAACGTTTATCCCCATCCAGGTGTCAATTTCTTCCTGGCGAGCGATAGAAAGCCAGCATTGTATGGAGAAATCCGGCTTCGCCGGAGACATTTTTCTATCGAAAAATGTATAAATTTAGCTTGCTGTCAAAAAAAAAAAAATATATATAGGCCTATATGCTGGCTCGCTACCGCTCGCCAGGAAAATATTGACACCTGGATGGGGGTAAACGTCTCAAAACAGTAGGCTGAATGGGGCCGAATGGATAGAACCCAAAGAGAGAGGGAGAGAAAGAGAAAAAAAGCGAGGTGGACTCCCTTAAGTGGACTCATTATAGTATAGATTTACGGAACAGTTGTGGACAACAATCTTGACCATTACCTCATAATAATAACAAGACTGAGCAAAGCCTAATTTAATTCAATTATTAAATCTTTATGGCTTGATCGAATTTTCAATATACTTCGTCAATGGATTATACTTGTTCCACTAGATATTATCAACCCATACAATACCAGGGACGTCCTTTTCATCATATTCTGGCAACTATTAGACGATATTATTCAGCTTAGGAATCACTTTTAGCAATAATAAGCTTCAAGGTATCTCAACCAACCCTTTTAACTACTACAGATCCTTCCTAAGCTTCATAACATCGCATAAATATAGCTAATATGAAATATAACACACGTCACTGGTACTCATAGGGTTAAGACATTTCTGTCCACGAATGTACAGTTGTCTACATAAATGTTCATGTGTTTATGTATAGAAGGAAAATCAGAATGTATAAATTAGAGATGTACTTCCTAATGCAATATTTAAATAATATGACTAATTAATGGTTTTACAGCCAATTATTCCTGTAAGTCAATCACACTATGTTACCTTCCATACATATCACCATGGCGTGGATACAAACTAATGTGGCCTTTTTATGGACCCCCTTCTTTCTCATTTGTTTAGCATATTAGTTTGGCGATTTTGAGAAATTTCGCCTCTTTGTTTTTCAATATTAAGACCTTTCGTGCCCTGTAGGTGTCGATTTTTTCCTGGCGAGCGATGGCGAGCCTCTAAATTTAGAAGGAATCGGCCTTTGGCCGGGAAATTTTTCTACCAAAAACTGTACAATATTATCTTGAAAGGGGGTCTAGGGGGTGTTTTTCTAAGCTTGATGGAGGTCTAGCAAGAACATTAAAAAATAAGTAAGTAAATATATATATAGCCCAAAAACCAAGCACTACCCCCTTAACACAAACAGAAACCTGTAATGATCCAGAGCCACGTGTCACCGATGTTGTCAATCCATACTATAACACCGCAAGAGTTGTTGTTGTTGTTATTCCCTAAGCTGCCTGGCCGAACAGCCCCGACACCGCAAGAGTTGTTAGCTAAAGTCGCTAGAATGACGCTACAGTGACGAAGTTGTCGGTATATCACTAGAACAATTGGCACCCTCGCTAGAATGACGATAGAGTGTAGAAGTAGTTGGTATATAGAACAATTGGCACCCTCGCTAGAATGACGATAGAGTGTAGAATAGTTGGTATAGCACTAGAACAATTGGCACCCTCGCTAGAATGACGATAGAGTGTAGAAGTAGTTGGTATATCACTAGAACAATTGGCAACCTCGCTAGAATGACGATAGAGTGTAGAAGTAGTCGGTATACCACTAGAACAATTGGCACCCTCGCTAGAATGACGATAGAGTGTAGAAGTAGTCGGTATATAGAACAATTGGCACCCTCGCTAGAATGACGATAGAGTGTAGAATAGTTGGTATAGCACTAGAACAATTGGCACCCTCGCTAGAATGACGATAGAGTGTAGAATAGTTGGTATAGCACTAGAACAATTGGCACCCTCGCTAGAATGACGATAGAGTGTAGAAGTAGTTGGTATATAGAAAAATTGGTACCCTCGCTAGAATGATGATAGAGTGTAGAAGTAGTTGGTATATAGAACAATTGGTACCCTCTCTAGAATGACGATAGAGTGTAGAATAGTTGGTATATCACTAGAACAATTGGCACCCTCTCTAGAATGACGATACAGTGTAGAAGTAGTTGGTATATCACTAGAACAATTGGCACCCTCTCTAGAATGACGATACAGTGTAGAAGTAGTTGGTATATCACTATAACAATTGGCACCCTCTCTAGAATGACGATAGAGTGTAGAAGTAGTTGGTATATCACTAGAACAATTGGCACCCTCTTTAGAATGACGATACAGTGTAGAAGTAGTTGGTATATCACTAGAACAATTGGCACCCTCTCTAGAATGACGATACAGTGTAGAAGTAGTTGGTATATCACTAGAACAATTGGCACCCTCTCTAGAATGACGCTACAGTGTAGAAGTAGTCGGTATATCACTAGAACAATTGGCACCCTCGCTAGAATGACGATAGAGTGTAGAAGTAGTTGGTATATCACTAGAACAATTGGCACCCTCTCTAGAATGACGATACAGTGTAGAAGTAGTTGGTATATAGAACAATTGGCACCCTCGCTAGAATGACGATAGAGTGTAGAAGTAGTTGGTATATAGAACAATTGGCACCCTCGCTAGAATGACGATAGAGTGTAGAAGTAGTTGGTATATAGAACAATTGGCACCCTCGCTAGAATGACGATAGAGTGTAGAAGTAGTTGGTATATAGAACAATTGGCACCCTCGCTAGAATGACGATAGTGTAGAAGTAGTTGGTATATAGAACAATTGGCACCCTCGCTAGAATGACGATAGAGTGTAGAAGTAGTTGGTATATAGAACAATTGGCACCGTCTCTAGAATGTCGCTTAGGAATGGTTCAGATCTCCAAAACAGAATTTATGTCGGTACACGGTTAAAAAGAGTTTGAAAAAAAGGTATATAAAATCAATGGGTATATTGATTTACCTTTCCGTCCTCTTTTAAGATACGTTGATTACGACCAGTACACTTTGTCAATTATATTTGTGTTCATTCAAAAACATTTATTGTCATGAACACATTTACAAAAAATACAATGGTTAAAAAAAATGTATATACTACAATGAGGACTGATAACGAAAGGTATATATGGGTAGATTATTATAGACACTTTAATCACCCCTTTTCATACCAATATATTTACACAATATAGAGATTTGTTCAATACTGCCGCTAATTATTTCCCAATCTAGCGGTAAATTGGCAACACTGCGACCAACTACCCCCATCGTCAAGTTATTTTTTGCTTCTTGATTTTTTTTTCTTATCACCTCCGCTGCAGGGTTTCTATACAATACCGGCGGGGGGGGGGGGGGGGGCTGCGATCTCGGCTTTTTAATCACGGACCGAGTCTTCCCCCCAGTCTTCAGGACCCCCCCCCCCCTCCCCTTCCCCTTCTCTCTCTGTAATTATGTCCACTTCTGCGCCTTCTTCTGCATCGCGGGCCCGATCAGTAGGTGTTAACGAGCTATTGAGGCGGAATGTCGTCTCTCTCACTGGTTGCGCAATTCCATTTTTTTCTTCTTTTTTCATTTCATTTTTGTTTTCCTTCACCTATCAATTATTTTTATTTTTTTCCGAGAATAGACGGTAGGGAGGGTGGGCTGACGCGTATAGGACATTACAATATAAAACTTGAAAACGAACTCAAAAGTTACTGTTCAAATTAAGGGGGGGTCTCTTGCTTTTTTATCTTTCTCTCATTTTCTCTCTTTCTCTGGCTTATATCCATTCGGCCCCATTCAGCCAACTGTTTTAAGACGTTTATCCCCATCCAGGTGTCGATTTCTTCCTGGCGAGCGAAAGCGAGCCAGCATTGTAGGGAGAAATCTGGCTTTGCCGGAGATATTTTTCTATCGAAAAATTTACAAATTTAGCTTGCTGTCAAAAACAAATATATATATGGTGGCTCGCTACCGCTCACCAAGAAAATATTGACATCTGGATGGGGATAAACGTCTTAAAACAGTAGGCTGAATGGGGCCGAATTAATACAAGCAAAAAAGAGAGGGAGAGAAAGAGAAAAAAAGCAAGGTGGGCCCCCTTAATATAACGAACTCAAGAATGGACAGAAGACAGAATCGAACGGCGGAGACTTTTTCGATCTATTATTATCGATTATTATCTATCTTCGATTATTATATATCTATTATTATTATATATTAGTATTATCTATTATTATCTATTATTATTATCTATTATTATTATCAATTATTATCTATCATTATTAACTATTATTATTATCTATTATTAACTATTATTATTATCTATTATTATTATCAATTATTATCTATCATTATTAACTATTATTATTATCTATTATTATCTATTATTATTATCAATTATTATCTATCATTATTAACTATTATTATTATCTATCATTATTAACTATTATTATTATCTATTATTATTATCAATTATTATCTATCATTATTAACTATTATTATTATTTATTATTAACTATTATTATTATCTATTATTATTATCAATTATTATCTATCATTATTAACTATTATTATTATCTATTATTATCTATTATTATTATCAATTATTATCTATCATTATTAACTATTATTATTATCTATCATTATTAACTATTATTATTATCTATTATTATCTATTATTATTTTTGTATTATTATCTATTATTATTATTTATTATCTATTATAATTATCTATTATTATCTATTATTCTTGGGCTGCATACATCCAAGCAAGGCCCGATAGATGACCATATATTATCACTATTGAAAGCCGTATGCAATATTCAGTTGTTTTTGTTTTTCTAAGTTGTATCTTATTTTATTTTATTTTTAAGGGAGGATGAGCATATTTATTTGCTCATTTATGTATTTTGTTATGACTTTCTTTGTTTCCTCCCTAGATCTCCTGCAAGTTTCAACCCCCCCCTCCCTCACCAAGACCCTCCTTCAAGATGTGTACATTTTTCGAGAAAAAAAACTGGTCGAAGGCCGTTTCCTCTTAAATTACAGGCTTGCTATCGCTCGCCAGGAAAAAATAGACACCTAAATGACACAATGTCTTAATATTGACAAATAAATGGGGCGAAAGGTCTTACAATCGCCAAACTAGTGAGTGGACCGAACATCTTAAAATTCGAAAATTAATGGGCTAAACATGAGGAAGAATGGGGACCAGAAGAGCGACCCATCTCCCCTTAACAATAGGCCTACTTACTGTACACTCTTAAGGGGAGACTGGCCGTTTGTTTGGTCTATTAATTCATTTATTCATATATGTTTTTTAGTTTCCTCCCTAGACCTCCATCAAGCTTAGAAAAACACACCCTAGACCCCTTTTCAAGATAAATTTTTACATTTTTTGGTAGAAAAATGTCCCGGCCGGAGGCCAGTTACTCTTCAAATTGCAGGCTTGCTATCGCTCGCCAGGACAAAATCGACACCTAAATGGCACGAAAGGTCTTAAAAATGACAACGAAATGTGGCGAAAGGTTTTAATATCGCCAAACTAATGGGCCGAACGTCTTAATCAACGTATCTTAAAGAGGACGGAAAGGTAAATCAATATACCCATTGAGTTTATATACCTTTTTTCAAACTCTTTTTAACCGTGTACCGATATAAATTCTATTATGGAGATCTGAACCATTCCTAAGCGATATTCTAGAGACGGTGCCAATTGTTCTATATACCAACTACTTCTACACTCTATCGTCATTCTAGCGAGGGTGCCAATTGTTCTATATACCAACTACTTCTACACTCTATCGTCATTCTAGCGAGGGTGCCAATTGTTCTAGTGATATACCAACTACTTCTACACTGTATCGTCATTCTAGAGAGGGTGCCAATTGTTCTAGTGATATACCAACTACTTCTACACTGTATCGTCATTCTAGAGAGGGTGCCAATTGTTCTAGTGATATACCAACTACTTCTACACTGTATCGTCATTCTAGAGAGGGTGCCAATTGTTCTAGTGATATACCAACTACTTCTACACTCTATCGTCATTCTAGAGAGGGTGCCAATTGTTCTAGTGATATACCAACTACTTCTACACTGTATCGTCATTCTAGAGAGGGTGCCAATTGTTCTAGTGATATACCAACTACTTCTACACTCTATCGTCATTCTAGAGAGGGTGCCAATTGTTCTAGTGATATACCAACTTCTACACTCTATCATCATTCTAGAGAGGGTGCCAATTGTTCTAGTGATATACCAACTACTTCTACACTGTAGCGTCATTCTAGAGAGGGTGCCAATTGTTCTAGTGATATACCAACTACTTCTACACTGTATCGTCATTCTAGAGAGGGTGCCAATTGTTCTAGTGATATACCAACTACTACACTGTATCGTCATTCTAGAGAGGGTGCCAATTGTTCTAGTGATATACCAACTACTTCTACACTCTATCGTCATTCTAGCGAGGGTGCCAATTGTTCTAGTGATATACCGACAACTTCGTCACTGTAGCGTCATTCTAGCGACTTTTGCTAACAACTAACTCTTGCGGTGTTATAGTATGGATTGACAACATCGGTGACACGTGGCTCTGGATCATTACAGGTTTCTGTTTGTGTTAAGGGGGTAGTGCTTGGTTTTTGGGCTATATATATATTTACTTACTTATTTTTCAATGTCCTTGCTAGACCTCCATCAAGCTTAGAAAAACACCCCCTAGACCCCCTTTCAAGATAAAATTGTACAGTTTTTGGTAGAAAAATTTCCCGGCCAAAGGCCGATTCCATTCTAAAATTAGAGGCTCGCCAGGAAAAAATCGACACCTACAGGGCACGAAAGGTCTTAATATTGAAAAACAAAGAGGCGAAATTTCTCAAAATCGCCAAACTAATATGCTAAACAAATGAGAAAGAAGGAGGTCCATAAAAAGGCCACATTAGTTTGTATCCACGCCATGGTGTTATGTATGGAAGGTAACATAGTGTGATTGACTTACAGGAATAATTGGCTGTAAAACCATTAATTAGTCATATTATTTAAATATTGCATTAGGAAGTACATCTCTAATTTATACATTCTGATTTTCCTTCTATACATAAACACATGAAAATTAATGTAGTCAACTGTACATTCGTGGACAGAAATGTCTTAACCCTATGAGTACCAGTGACGTGTGTTATATTTCATATTAGCTATATTTATGCGATGTTATGAAGCTTAGGAAGGATCTGTAGTAGTTAAAAGGGTTGGTTGAGATACCTTGAAGCTTATTATTGCTAAAAGTGATTCCTAAGCTGAATAATATCGTCTAATAGTTGCCAGAATATGATGAAAAGGACGTCCCTGGTATTGTATGGGTTGATAATATCTAGTGGAACAAGTATAATCCATTGACGAAGTATATTGAAAATTCGATCAAGCCATAAAGATTTAATAATTGAATTAAATTAGGCTTTGCTCAGTCTTGTTATTATTATGAGGTAATGGTCAAGATTGTTGTCCACAACTGTTCCGTAAATCTATACTATAATGAGTCCACTTAAGGGAGTCCACCTCGCTTTTTTCTCTTTCTCTCCCTCTCTCTTTGGGTTGCATCCATTCGGCCTCATTCAGCCTACTGTTTTAAGAAGTTTACCCCCATCCAGGTGTCAATATTTTCCTGGCGAGCGGTAGCGAGCCAGCATATATATATATATATATATATATATATATATATATATATATATATATATATATATATATATATTTTTTTTTTTTTTTTTTTTTTTTTTTGACAGCAAGCTAAATTTACACATTTGTCGACAGAAAAAATTCTCCTGCGAAGCCGAATTTCTCCATACAATGTTGGCTTTCTATCGCTCGCCAGGAAGAAATTGACACCTGGATGGGGATGAACGTTTTAAAACAGTTGGCTGAATGGGGCCGAATGGATGCAAGCCAGGGAAATAGAAAAAAGGAGAGAAAGATAAACAAAAGTAGGTGACCCCCTTAAGTTTATGACAATCATGTAAGCTGTAGTAGTCAAATATAGTGTTATCAGAAGCATGGCATCATATAATCATGTTGCAGTGTATGCTTGATGCCTCCAGACGGCGCTTCAAGGAAAGGTTGTATGATCTGTGTATTGTGAAGAATCTGGAGGTTTGGTAAGTGAGGGGGTGGAGGTGGTAGGATGGTGGTGGTGGTGGTGGTGTGGTATGGTGATGGTGGTGGTGTGGTAGGGTAATGGTGATGGTGGTGGTATGGTAGGGTAATGGTGGTGTGGTAAGGGTGGATATGGTGATGGTGGTGGTGGTGTGGTTAATTACCACCATTAAGGGTGGTAATGGTGTTGGTGGTGTGGTAGGGTGATGGTGATGGTGGTGTGGTAGGGTGATGGTGATGGTGGTGTGGTAAGGGTGGTGGTGGTGTGGTAGGGTGATGGTGATGGTGGTGTGGTAAGGGTGGTGATGGTGGTGGTGGTGTGGTAGGGTGATGGTGGTGGTGGTGTGGTAGGGTGATGGTGGTGGTGGTGTGGTAGGGTGATGGTGGTGTGGTAAGGGTGGTGGTGGTGGTGGTGTGGTAAGGGTGGTGGTGGTGTGGTAGGGTGATGGTGATGGTGGTGTGGTAAGGGTGGTGATGGTGGTGTGGTAAGGGTGATGGTGATGGTGGTGTGGTAAGGGTGGTGTGGTAGGGTGGTGGTGGTGTGGTAGGGTGATGGTGGTGTGCTAAGGGTGGTGGTGGTGTGGTAAGGGTGGTGATGGTAAGGGTGGTGATTGTGGTGGTGGTGTGGTAAGAGTGGTGATGGTGGTGGTGGTGTGGTAGGGTGATGGTGATGGTGGTGTGGTAAGGGTGGCGATGGTGATGGTGATGTGGTAGGGTGATGGTGATGGTGGTGTGGTAAGGGTGGTGGTGGTGTGGTAGGGTGATGGTGATGGTGGTGTGGTAAGGGTGGTGGTGGTGTGGTAGGGTGATGGTGATGGTGGTGCGGTAAGGGTGGTGATGGTGGTGGTGGTGTGGTAGGGTGATGGTGGTGTGGTAAGGGTGGTGATGGTGGTGTGGTAAGGGTGGTGTGGTAATGGTGGTGGTGGTGTGGTAAGGGTGGTGTGGTAGGGTGATGGTGATGGTGGTGTGGTAAGGTAGGAGTGGTGGTGGTGGTGTGGTAGGGTGGTGGTGGTGGTGGTGTGGTGATGGTGGTGGTGGTGGTATGGTGATGGTGGTGGTGGTGTGGTAATGGTGGTGGAGGTGTGGTAGGGTGATGGTGGTGTGGTAAGGGTGGTGATGGTGGTGGTGGTGTGGTAAGGGTGGTGATGGTGATGGTGGTGTGGTAAGCATGGTGATGGTAGTGTGGTAAGGGTGGTGGTGGTGTGGTAGGGTGATGGTGATGGTGGTGTGGTAAGGGTGGTGATGGTGGTGTGGTAAGGGTGATGGTGATAATGGTGTGGTAAGGGTGGTGGTGGTGTGGTAGGGTGATGGTGATGGTGGTGTGGTAAGGATGGTGGTGGTGGTGTGGTAGGGTGATGGTGATGGTGGTGTGGTAAGGGTGGTGATGGTGATGGTGGTGTGGTAAGGGTGGTGATGGTGGTGGTGGTGTGGTAGGGTGATGGTGGTGGTGGTGTGATAGGGTGATGGTGAGGGTGGTGTGGTAAGGGTGGTGATGGTGGTGGTGGTGTGGTAGGGTGATGGTGGTGTGGTAAGGATGGTGATGGTGGTGTGGTAAGGGTGGTGATGGTGATGGTGGTGTGGTAAGGGTGGTGATGGTGATGGTGGTGTGGTGATGGTGGTGTGGTAAGGGTGGTGGTAAGGGTGGTGGTGGTGTGGTAGGGTGATGGTGATGGTGGTGTGGTAAGGGTGGTGATGGTGGTGTGGTAAGGGTGATGGTGATGGTGGTGTGGTAAGGGTGGTGATGGTGGTGGTGGTGTGGTAAGGGTGATGGTGATGGTGGTGGTGGTGTGGTAGGGTGATGGTGGTGTGGTAAGGATGGTGGTGGTGTGGTAAGGTGATGGTGATGGTGGTGTGGTAAGGGTGGTGATGGTGTGGTAAGGGTGATGGTGATGGTGGTGGTGTGGTAAGGGTGGTGGTGGTGTGGTAGGGTGATGGTGATGGTGGTGGTGTGGTAAGGGTGGTGATGGTGGTGTGGTAGGGTGATGGTGATGGTGGTGTGGTAAGGGTGGTGATGGTGATGGTGGTGTGGTAAAGGTGGTAGGGTGATGGTGGTGTGGTAAGGGTGGAGGGGGTGTGGTAGGGTGATGGTGATGATAGTGTGGTAAGGGTGGTGATGGTGTGGTAGGGTGATGGTGGTGGTGGTGTGGTAAGGGGGATGGTGATGGTGGTGAGGTAAGGGTGGTGGTGGTGGTGGTGTGGTAGGGTGATGGTGATGGTGGTGTGGTAAGGGTGGTGGTAGGGTGATGGTGATGGTGGTGGTGTGGTAGGGTGATGGTGATGGTGGTGTGGTAAGGGTGGTGATGGTGGTGGTGGTGTGGTAGGGTGATGGTGATGGTGGTGTGGTAAGGGTGGTGATGGTGGTGGTGGTGTGGTAAGGGTGGTGGTGATGGTGGTGGTGGTGTGGTAAGGGTGGTGATGGTGGTGGTGGTGTGGTAGGGTGATGGTGAGGGTGGTGGTGGTGTGGTAAGGGTGGTGATGGTAAGGGTGGTGGTGGTGGTAGTAGTGTGGTAGGAAGGTGATGTGGTAGGGGTGGTGGTGGTGTGATAACAGTGGTGAGGGTGGTGGTAGGAAGGTGGTGGTGGTAGGGGTGGTGGCTAGGGTGTCGTTGTGTTTATAAGGTGTGAGGGAGGGCAGCTAATGACAGATCACTGTCCGGGTCGGCGCCGCGAGCTAAGAAGTGTCCCCAGAGGCGGCGCCCTTCGCTCACGACGGAAGTAGTGGACGCTTCAGCACAGAATCCGAAAGAGTGTCTACAATATTCAAAGGCCTTAATAGTACAGGATCCAAAATTAGTTTCTACAATATACAAAGGCTTTACTACAGGGTCCAAAGGCTTTACTACAGGGTCATTAATTCTTGAACGTGTCGTCCAGCATGGGTCGCCCTGTCGTCCGTCTGCTATTGGTGGCTGTCTCCGCTCTGACCGCCGCCAGTCTCCAGGATCCCATCGCCCCCCTCGGCAAGACTAGCGGGGTGACGCCCCCCTGGTGGTGGCTCAGCTGGCTCCAGTCCCTGCCCCACCACTACGACTCAGCCCAGCCTTTGATGGAGTCTGATGCAGCTACACTCTCCTTGATGCTACCTCTGGGGCCTCTGCCTCCCTCACAGTCCAATTCTCCGGCCGGAAGCAAGCGAGGTGATGCGTGTGAGGATGAGCGGTGTCGCCGAGGCGTGGTGTCAGTACTGACAGGGGAGGAAGTACGGCAGCACTGGAGCTCAGAGTACGTGTCCGTGCCGAAGTCCTTGGTGGTGTTCTCGCAGCACCAGGCACGGCCGGATGTGTGCCGTGACCTGTCCGTGCAGCTGTTCCGTGTGGACCTACGGCATCACGTGTACCTGGAGCCTATGTGGGTGCAGGAGTCTCAGCACCTGGGTATGTGTCCTTCCACCTTACAAGTCCGGCACCTGGGTAACAACGTGTGGCCGCAGTCAGTGGCGGAGGCCCGCTGTCTCTGTCAGGAGGAGTCTTGTTCTAACCTTGGCGGGGACTTCCGGTGTCAGACGGTGAAGAGACCGATCCAGACGTGGGTGCGGCAACGGGACCGCCAGTACACGCCGCGGCAAGACATGGTGTCGGTGGGGTGTGTGTGTGCTCAGAGGAATGGTCGTGGGTCCGGGTTTACTCTGCCCAGCCAACACTCCTAGCTACCCAACTCACTACATCCCTTGCTACCCAGATGGACACTCGTATACTGTATATGGCAACACATACCCTCTATATAACTCAACTTATCCTATCCTAACTTAACTTAACCTAGTCAAAATATACACTCTGTACTGTATGTCAACACATATTTATCAATTTACCATCGTCTAACTTACCCCAATCTAGTCAATTTACTCCAATCTATTCCTTATCATTGTCAACACCCATGTAACTAATCACTAAGGATAAGGAACACAGGAACGGCGTTGTATGTGTGTAAAAAGTGAATCAGACGAGCCATAAGTCCGTATTTCTAGACAAACCACATTATTGTTGATGGTAATTATTGTAGCTTTGCCGTATTCTCGCCAGTTAATATGATACACTATACCCTGTTCCAAATAGGTAGGCCAGAAATCGTGACCCTAAACCTCTAATAAAAAATGGGCTAGAGCAAATGGGCTGTAAATTGCTACACCTATTCCTTGGATGACCCTTCTCAAATGATAAAAATAATAGCTCAATTTCTCTAGTGGTCGTTTGTGAGTTCCAGAGGT
Organism: Paralithodes platypus; assembly: GCA_032716605.1. Lineage (NCBI taxonomy): Eukaryota > Metazoa > Arthropoda > Malacostraca > Decapoda > Lithodidae > Paralithodes > Paralithodes platypus. The sequence continues at coordinate 47,636,184 of CM064492.1, forward strand.
TAATATCCAAGGGTTCTGACCTATCTAATTGGATCAAGATATATATCCAATGAGAATACTATAACCACATTATTGTTGATGGTCATTATTCTAGTTTTGCTGTATTATCGCCAGTTTTTATTTTTATTTTTGTTCTATGTGAGCTAGGGAGACAAAAGGCCTGTGACGAGTGCCTCCCCAGAGGTGAAAGAGTGACAGGGCCAAGATCAAGGGACGTTCGAGCCAAAATGCCTGGACACAGAGTTTGAAGCAATTTAAGTCATAGCATGAGGGAAATACTGATTCTGTGAGAGAGTTCCATAGCTCAGCTGTTGAATAGAAGAAAGATTGAGAATAACGTTGCACTCTTGGGTTGGCGAGTTGCACAGAGTAGAGGTGGGATTGTGTTGCGAGACTGGTGCTACATGTTCTCCGAAGAGGGGGTGGTATACACTGAAAGAGCTCTGAGGAACACTGATTAATGTAATAGCGGTAGAATAGTGAGAGAGATGCAACATTGCGGCGAAGAAAGAGAGACTGCAGAGAATTGGTGAGTGGACGTAAGTTAATGAAATGGAAGACTTTCTTTTCTACTTTGTCTAGAAGTGCTGTGTGTGAGGATCCTCCCCACATGTGTGAACAATACTCAATACATGGACGCACTGTGTCCCTGTACAGAGCAAGAAGCTGCGCAGGGGTATAGAACCCCCGGAGACGGTTGAGCACACCCAGCTCCTGGGAGGCTGTTTTAGCAAGAGTGATAATATGATCTTTCCAAGAGAGATTAGAAGAAAAAGAGACACCAAGAATATATAAGAAGAAGAAGGGTAAAAATTGTATGTTGTTGAAGAGTAAGTCATATTTTTTTGGAAGGGGGTAACGAGTAGACAGATGGAGAAATTGAGTTTTGGAAGCACTGAAAGTAACAAGGTTTTCTCTGCTCCAATTAGAGATAGTAGAGAGATCAGAAGATAGGTGATTTATTTGAGATAATCTTTACCCTAATACTTCCCATAGATCCTTCCTAAACTGTATAAAATCGTCAAGTCAAATGATAGCCAGAATATACTCCCAAAGGATTAAATGCAATGAGAATATTGTTATAATGTCCCAGTACTTCTCATTGCTATTACAAGAACAAGTATATCCTACTGATGATCTCGGAATACGGTAAAACTCTTGTTGTCTTGGTGGTGTTACAGTGTTTACAATCTGTATGTGGTATCTCGGGTTCGAATCCCGGGAGGATCACATGCTTTCATTAAATTCATTGGGAGGTGTTTGGTGTTGGGAGTGAAATTAATAAAATAGATTATCTCTCCAACACCCGTTCTCCCCTCTCAACACTCTTCGAAATGTAGATATGAGGTGCCGTTGTACAGGCTTATCCCTCAATACCTTCACCTGTAATTACCAAACACAATGATGACGGGTTATGCCGGTATCACACGAGAGCTTTTTTGGTCAACATTGGATGATCAACAAATTTCTGGCAACATTTCTGGAATATTTTGCAGCGGTATCGGAAAGTAGACTGATGGTAGATGAAACCAGGTTACCGAAATATTATATATGTTTATCTTATAAGCTGCCAAACCAGTGTTGAGGATAAATGTTGAGGGAAAAAGTGCTCGTGTGATACCGGCTTTAGTCTTGGAATACGGGCCAGTGTCTTCCCATAATAGGAATGATCTTATAACCGGTGTCACACGAGCACAAGGATGTATCGGAGTCATAGTATCCGAGTCAAAGAGTAGCTAAAATCGATTCTTCTGTCAATTTCCTCTTTCATTGTAACTGTATTTTTTAGTATAAGGGGGGGGGGGGGTCACCTGTTTTTTTTCTTTCTCTCCTTTTCTCTCTTTCTCTGGCTTGTATCCATTTGGCCCCATTCAGCCTACTGTTTTAAGACGTTTATTCCAGGTGTCGATTCCTTCCTGGCAAGCGATAGCGAGCCAGCATTGTATGGAAGAATCGAAAAATTTACAAATTTAGCCTGCTGTCAAAAACTTATTTAAAAACATGCTGGCTCGCTACCGCTCACCAGGATAAAATCGAAACCTGGATGGAGATAAGCATCTTAAAACAGTAGGCTGAATGAGGCCAAATGGATACAACCAAGAGAGAGAGAGGGAGAGAGAGAAAACAAAAACGAGGTGGCACCCTTAAAGCTCCTAATTGTGTACAGTCGTATTAAATATAAGAGCTGGGCATTCTGGGATGGCAGACAAAATCACCACCACTATGACAACTACTACCACAATCACCAACAGCACTACTCCTACCAAAATCACCACCACTATCACTACTCCTACCAAAATCACTACTATAGGTAGCGCCAACGAACTTGACAAATTTCTTGACCCCTTAACTTCTCATAATTCAAAATGAATGAAAGCAATCGAGCTGACATTTCTATCATTAGGGAAGAGTCCACCAGGAAATAGGTGTGGATATTTACAGCCAGGTTGCTCTAGGACCTTTTGAGTTATGAGAAGTAAAGGGATCAAAACAATTGTCAAGTTCGTTGGCCCTACCTATACCAAAATCACAACCACTATGAAAACTACTACCACATTCACCATCACAACTACCATAATCACCACCATCATCATTGCTACCATCACCATCATCATTACAGCAAACACAGATACACCATCATCACCACACGCAGAGAAACAAACAAACAACTAGACAGACAGACAGGGTAAAAACAATACTCTACATATTCCAGACTCCGATACATGTAGCCGATAAAGTTGCTCGTGTGACGCCAGCTGTAGGGGAGATGGCCGTATTTATTTGCTCACTAATGCATATATTTATTAGTTTTTTAGTTTCCTCCCTAGACCTCCATCAAGCTTAAAAAACATCCGCCCAAGACCCTCCTTCAAGATAAATTTGTACATTTTTCGATAGAAAACTTTCCCGGCCAAAGGCCTGTTCCTCTTAAATTAAAGGCTCGCTATCGCTCGCCAGAAAAACATCGACAGCTAAATAACAGGACAAGTCTTAATATTGACAAAGAAATGGGGCAAAAGGTCTTTAAACCGCCAAACTAATGGGCCGAACGTCATATAATCAGAAAACTAATGGGGCTAAACATGAAGAGGGAGTGGGACCAGAAAAACAGCCCATCTCCCCATAAGTGAGTTGCATAAAGAAACCTTCCAGGCCTATTAAACCCTTTAGTATAGGCGATTACATTTTGTATTTGTTTCGGCGATTATTATACTATTTTAGGCTGCTTTTGGAAGGACCTCTAGTCATGATAGGGGTATAATCTATCTTAACCACTTCTGTACCGGCGACGTCTTTTTGTATTTAATTTTTGCTATATTTAGACGATTATATGCAGTTTAACAAAGACCTGAAGTAGTAAAATGGGTTAAGTGAGATAGTTCGACGCCTGTTAATTGCTGGAGGCCATTTTTAAACTGAATAAAATCGTCTAATTTTAGCCAGCATAAAATAAAAGAGTCGTGGCCGTTACAGAATTGGTTATCCCCCCCCCCCCCCCCCCCCAACACACACATACACAAACCCTCTCCAAGCTTATTAAAATCGTCTAATGATACTCAGAATAGTATAAAGGCATGGGTCATATTATACTGAAAGGGTTAACATTTATAGGTCCAGCTCTCCAAAGTGTTCTCCTACTTTCTAATGTAAGAATCAAATCTGCACATTTTAAGTTAATGTATAATTATACACTAAATATATTCTATAAATGATCATTGGTTTAATATTAGTAACATCTACTGTATATTCACCTTTCTAAATGATTATATCTAGTCGGAACGTTCCTTTTAGAATTGTTTAATTTTAAGGACATTTATTTTACTATTTTCACGTTCACGAGGGAAAATGAATTAATTAAAAATGCTTTTCAAGAGTTGAAATGACTAAGAATTATCCCAATATATACATATTATGTCACCATATAATTATATGCTCAAGTCTAGCAAGGTTTCCAACTTGTAAATCACTCCCATCACACTAGAGGTCAACGCTTAAGGACGCCCACCTCGCTTGTTTTATCCTGATCTCCCTCTCTCTTTGGCTTGTATCCATTCGGCCCCATTCAGCCTACTGTTTTAAGACGTTTACCCCCATCCAGGTGTCAATTTTTCCTGGCAAGCGGTAGCGAGCCAGCATATATATATTTTTGTTTTGACAGCTAGCTAAATTTGTACATTTTTCGATAGAAAAATGTCTCCGGCGAAGCCAGATTTCTCCAAACAATGCAGGCTCGCTATCGCTCGCCAGGAAGAAATCAACACCTAGATAGGGATAAACGTCTTAAAACAGTTGGCTGAATGGCTGCAAGCCAGGGAAAGAGAGAAAAGGAGAGAAAGATTTAAAAATCCGGTGCCCCCCCCCTTAAACCTTATCGTACACTCGGATGCTATAGTCTCTAACCCACTCATAGGAATTCCTGGACACCTGTGTTTTTCTTTATGAAATTATAACTATCTGGATTGATTTTTGGATGGTACTTGCTTTTCAATAAATAATATAATAGTTTTGTAGTTGATGCGTAGACAATTATCTTCATAAATTAGTTTCCAGGGATATACTTCCATAATTAGAAATAGGTGAAATCCACTAATATATATAAATGGTCTAGAGACTATGGCATCCGAGTGTACCTGCAGCTCCCTTTTCGTTCATTCAGAGAACATTTATTATTTTTGACTGAGGACTTACATTTTCGAATTCACTACAAATTGACCACTTGCGAGTTTTTTGGCTATAAGGTTGTTGGAGCCGTGAACATCGACATTAACCAGAAATGCAAGAATATAATGTATGTTTCTGATGGATAAATGGTATGTTGAATTGGGTCAAAACCTGTATTTTAAGTCCAAGTTTAAAATGCATATCTTTAGTACCAATTGTTAATATTTCTCAGTACCTATTATTAAAGTTATGCTAGTATACTACATTAACTTTTCCTATTGATGACTGTATTTATTGTCTTATGTCTGCTTTCTTCCTCCAAATTATGAGTACAGTTTTAATTAAAAAAATATACTAAATTTGATAACAAACTTCGCCATTACTAACGTCCATTCATTATAAGTAGGCGAGAGATCTGGACTTCTATCCTCTGTCACTTAAAAAGGGCTAGAAAAAATGGGCCGTAACTTGCCTCACCTATTCCCTGGCTGACTCTTCCTAAATGGTAGAAAAATTAACTCTATTACTCTATGTAGTTTGTGAGTTATGAAGGATAAAAGTTAAGGGGGGTCACCTACTTTTTTCTCTTTCGCTCCTGTTCTCTCTTTCTCTGGCTTGTATCCTTTCGGCCCTATTCAGCCAACTGTTTTAAGACGTTTATACCCATCCAGGTGTCGATTTCTTCCTGGGGAGCGATAGCGAGCCAGCATTGTATGGAGAAATCCGGCTTCGCCGGAGAAATTTTTCTATCGAAAACTGTAAAAATTTAGCTTGCTGTCAAAACAAATATATATATATGTTGGCTCGCTACCGCTCGCCAGGAAAATATTGACACCTGGATGGGGGTAAACGTCTTAAAACAGTAGGCTGAATGGGGCCGAATGGATAGACGCCAAAGAGAGAGGGAGAGAAAGATAAAACAAAAGCGAGGTGGGCCCCCCTTCAGGTCTCTGGCCTACCTATAATGAATGGACCATACATATTGTGTACTATAACACTGTATATTTCCAGCGGACAGTAAATTGCCGTGTTCATATTGATTACTCAGCTATTGTGAAGATTTTGGAGCGAAATCTGTTGTTCAATATGAAAACGTGGCACTAAAATGAAGCAGAGACACGGTAGTTTTTATTTTTATTTACGGTATGTGTCCGTTAGTTATCGAGAAGTCAGTTGCTAAATGATTGAATTTACTATCAGCTGAAATAAAACCAACTATTGTGAGCTAATATTAACAACGTATCAAACCCAAGCCGTCTGGACCAGATTGGCGAACGAGAGCCTAATTTGCATATCCAGTCTCAAACCAAAGTATCTTATCTTTATAGTTATTATTATTTTTATTATTATTATTGTTATTATTGTTATTTATTATTATTATTATTAAAATTGTGCAGGGTTCTGCTTCTTCTGATTGAAGGAATCAAGTACCTATTTTTCATCATACAACTTCCTTGGATGATTATTTCATCCTCTGTTAATGCTTAAATTACATTATTTTGCTGTATCTACTGTAATGTCTTAGCCCATTTGTGGATAAAATAAACAATCAATCAATCAATTATCATTATTATTTTCAATATTGCAATAACAAACATTTCACAGATCACGTAATAGTTAAGAATGCCAGTTTTACTAGTGATTTTGCATGTACTGTATATCTATAATTCTATATTGACTAACACTAACATGTCTCATGAAGTGATAGAATGGCTAAAACAATATTAGTTCATGTTAGTGTTCTTGTATTTTGCATGTACTGTATATCTATAATTCTATATTGACTAACACTAACATGTCTCATGAAGTGATAGAATGGCTAAAACAATGTAGTTCATGTTAGTGTTCTTGTATTTCTTCTCATAATAATTCAAGTCTTCTAACAAAATGGCTCTGGTTCGACACCCTCTGGTAGTTTATACACTGATGGTTATGTAGAGTAAACAATGACGCAATAGTGAGAGGAATATAATAGGAGTTTATAGACCTTTTTCATACCCTTTGTTTACATTGAAGGCCTTTAACCCCTTCTGTACCGGCGACGTCCTTTTAACTTTATTCTGGCTACTATTAGACGATCTAATTCGGATTAAAAAGGACCTCCAGCAATTAACAGGCTTCGAACTATCTCACTTAATCCTTTTTACTACCACAGATCCTTCTTACACTACATAAAATCGTCTAACTACTATATAGCTAGAATAAATAAGACTTCGCCGGTACAGAAGGGGTTAATTCGATGCAGACTATAATTTTAAGGTACACTATTCGATTCGATTGGGTACAAAATAAGCACAAAACATATACTGTATAAGTTGGAGATAAGTCAAGGTACTAATGGGGCAACCGTCTTAAAATGTCATAATTCATAGGGCTAAACATGAGGGAGAAGATGGTCCAGAAAAAATAAACCTCCCCTCTAAAGCATATAGGCTACCTAAGCTATTATAATTATATTTGATTTCAGCTACATTTAAACAGTTTTATGAAGCTTAGGAAGGTTATGTGATAGCTAAAAGGATTAATTAAGACAGTTTGTCGCCCCTTAATTGGTATACGTACTTCCTCAGCTGCAAACAATTGTCTAAATGTAGCTGAAATCAAGTCCAAATCCGTGACTGGTATAGAAGGGGTTTAAAGGGTGTATAAGTATCAATCTCGGCGGCTGTTAGTGGTCTTAAGGGAGCCCACCTCGCTTTTGTTTATCTCTTTCTCTCCCTCTCTCTTTGGCTTGTATCCATTCGGCCCCATTCAGCCTACTGTTTTAAGACGTTTACCCCCATCCAGGTGTCAATATTTTTCTGGCGAGCGGTAGCGAGCCAGCATATATACTGTATATTCTTGTTGTGACAGCAAGCTAAATTTGTACATTTTTCGATAGAAAAATTTCTCCGGCGAAGCCGGATCTCTCCATACAATGCTGGCTCGCTATCGCTCGCCAGGAAGAAATCGACACCTGGATGGGAATAAACGTCTTAAAACAGTTGGCTGAATAGGGCCGAATGGATACAAGCCAGAGAAAGAGAGAAAAGGAGAGAAAGAGAAAAAAAAAAGCCGGTGACCCCCCTTAACCCATTATATACCGGCCACGACTCTATTTTATGCTGGATAAAATTAGACGATTTTATTCAGTTTAACCAGGGCCTCCAGCAATTACCAGGCTTCGAACTATCTCACTTAACCCATTTTACTACTCCCGGTCCTTGTTAAGCTGCACATAATCGTCTAAACATAGCAAAAATGAAATTAAAAAGACGTCGCCGGTACAGAAGGGGTTAACTCTCTTAATATCATGATGAAGGCTTCATTCATTTCTGGTTAACCCTCTGAAGATTATGATGCATATTATTCTGGCTATCATTATACGATTTTATGCAGATTAGGAACAATTTGTGGTCATTAACCCTTAGACTTCAATAAAACCTTCCTAAGCTGAATAAAATCGTCTCTTAATAGCAAAAATAGAAAACAAATGTGTAATTGGATCTTGAGAGGGTTAATAATAATAGTATTAATAATAATAATAATAATAATTAAAGTTGCAAGCAACGTTGTTCCGGGGTTCGACGGTTTTGCAAGCAGGGTATTGTATTGGATACAAATGCTGTGTCACAGATATCAAAAGATCATTTAACTTATCGGGCATGGAGAAACTACAGAAGGAGCAGATTGTGCAAACAAACAAGAGCGAGAGGGAGAGATTGGCTGTAAAAGGGATTTGCCTCTATCCGTTTAGTAACAGAGTTGTAGATATGTGGAATAGGCTACAGAGTGCTATAATGGGATCAAGAACAATAGAGCTTCAACCCACCCCTACTCTGTGCAACTCTCCAACCCAAGAGTGAAACGTTACTCTCAAACTTTCTTCTACTCAACAGCTGAGCTCTGGAACTCTCTCCCAGAATCAGTCTTTCCCTCTTCCTATGACTTAAATTGCTTCAAACTCTGTGTGTCCAGGCATTTTGGCTCGAACGTCCCTTGATTTTGGCCCTGTCACTCTTTCAACTATGGGGGAGGCACTCGCTATAGGCAGTTATGCCTTTTGCCTCCCTCAATCACATAGAAAAAAAAAAAAAAAATTAGATAGAACGAGATGGTTTGGGTGTGAAAGGGATCTGCCATGTGTAGGTCAATCGGCTCTGGAGACTCCTGTTTTCTTATTTTTTTAATTTTCTCATTTGTGAAGGAGAGAGAGGGAGTATGGCGAGAGAATAGGATGTCGTAAACGTAAGGAAGATAGCGATAAATATAAGAGAGAGAGAGAGAGAGAGAGTGCGGGATGGGTTGGGTGTGAAAGGGATCTGACATGTGTGGGCCAATCGGCTCTCTGCAGACTCCGGTTTTCTTATGTTCTCATTTGTGAGAGAGAGAGACTAGGATGTCATAAATGTAAGGAAGACAGATAAATGAGTTTTTATGAGATGGGTTGGGTGTGAAAAGGATCTGTCTTGTGTGGGCCAATTGGCCCTCTACAGACTCCCATTTTCTTATGTTCCTATTTCTTACAATTGTGTTTTGGTTGCAGGTATATGATAACATGGGTGTATAGTAGTAGTGTAAATAACAGGTAATGTTTAGGAGATGGGTTGAGTGTGAAAGGGACCTGCCTTATGCGGGCCACTTGGCTCTCTGCAGACTCCCATTTTCATCTTGGTTGCATGTGTAAGGGATCTGCCTCATTTGTACCGGTGTGCAAACAAACAAGAGCGAGAGAGAAAGAGATTGGCTGTGTAAGGGATCTGCCTCTATTCGCTTGGTAAAAGAGTTGTAGATATGTGGAATAGGCTACCAAGTGCTATAGTGGGATCAATAACAATAGAGCTTCAACATAAAATTTGATAAGACGAGATGGATTGGGTGTGAAAGGGATCTGCCGTGTGTGGGCCAATCGGCTCTCTGCAGACTCCCATTTTCATCTTGGTAGCATGTGTAAGGATCTGCCTCCTTTGTACCAGTGTGCAAATAAGAGAGAGAGATTGGCTGTGTAAGGGATCTGCCTCTCTCGTAACAGAGTCGTAGATATGTGAAATAGGCTACCTAGTGCTATAGTGGGATCAAGAACAATAGAGAATTTCAAGATAAAATCAGATAGTCATATGGACGAAATGGGTTGGATGTGAAAGGGATCTGCCTTTTGTGGGTCACTTGTCTCTCTGCAGATTCCCATGTTCATCTTGTAAGGGATCTGCCTCATTTGTACCGGTGTGCAAACAAACGAGCGACAGAGAGAGACTGGGTGTGTAAGGGATCTGCCTCTATTCGTTTAGTAACAGAGGTGTAGATATTATGTGGAATAGGGCTACCGAGTCCTATAGCCAATCGGCTCTCTGCAGACTCCTGTTTACTTATGTTCTCATTTGTAAGAGAGAGAGCGAGGCTCTCTATTTCCTGTTCTCATGCACTATAGTACAGCATGTCGTAATCTTAAGGAAGACAGCGATAAATAAGAGAGAGAGAGAGAGATAACTAATGCGTAGCCTATAGCAACACTCAAACAAGCACACATATCGCTACACAAGACCATCAGACAAGCACACACACGTCTATCTAGCGACGAACTGTCATACACACTCCATACCCATTCCATCATTTCGTATGTACGATATTATTTCCGTCTTTTTTACTGTGTATGGATTAAGTTATTGGTGTTCACTCTTGACATATGTGTCCTGCTACTTCTGTATGCATACATAGTAGCATGAAAGTGATCAATACGCGCATATGTAGCTATGTATCTCGTATATCGGGGTTCTCTTCACTTCCATCAGTCCACCTCTTATACCTCCCTCCCTCCTCCCTATCCCATATGTGTAAACATTATATTTTAGCTTTCCGAAGGTAAATACGTACTTCCGATAAATATCTAGCCTTTTATTTAAATCATGAATCCTGTTTAATGTCATTATTTAATAGAAACATGTGTAAGGGTTACATTTATACACAGGATAAGATAAGCAAATACAAACCTCAGAGCATAATCATTGGCGATGAGAAGGTGGTTGTAGGCAGTGTTGCCAGTTGTACCTCTACATATTACCGCTAGATGTAGAGCTATATTTACTTCAGTTTAGCAGCCATTTTTTCATATCTAGAGACATTTACTAGGGATAATTTGAAAATTTCAGACATTCTAGTCATATTACATTGTAAAATTTGCAAAACAAACAAACCAAAACTCTTCAGATTTTGCAGCATTATTCTAACATTGTTTGACTATGTAGCAACATGCTAGCGACTTTTGAGAAAGGACCTAGCGGTATTTTGTAGAGACAGATCAGATCAGATGAAGTATTGAGGGATAAGCCTTTGCAACGGCACCTCTTATTTACATTCTACTTTTCCTATTTTTCTGAAGCGTGTAGAGAGGGGAGAAGGGGTGTTGGAGAGAGAGGAAGCTGTTGGAGTGGCTTTGTTATGTGTGTTTAGTATGTATACGTCGTCAGGATGTTCCCTGACTGGGTGCGAGCATGTGAAACATGCTAGGACGTACTACCACACCCACTAAATGTCCGCCGTGGCAGGGATTCGATCCCGGGTCTTGCAGATTCACACGTGAGCGTGCTCACCACTCGACCACCACAGCTCCATACTGGGAGGGTGGGAGGGAGGTGGTGGTTGCAGTGTTGCCAGTTGTAAAGCTACATATTACCGCTAAATGTAGAGCTATTTACTTCAATCTAGCAGCTATTTTTGTTATATCTAGAGACATTTACTAGGGATAATTTGAAAATTTCAGACATTCTAGTCATACTACATTGTAAAATTTGCAAAACAAACAAACCAAAACTCTTTAGAAATTGCAGCATTATTCTAACATTGTTTGACTATGTAGCAACATGCTAGCGACTTTTGAGAAAGGATCTAGCGGTATTTTGTGGTAACACTTAGGAGGGTTAAAATAGGAGTCACACAGGCAATTGCCAAAACTTTAAAGGTCCATATCATTGTTATTAAACTAAGTATTTGGCAAAGGGAGGAATTGTTAAAAACCTTAGCCAATATCTGTTATTCACCAAAAATAAATTTGAATTATCATTATTATTTGGTAGGGTAGGTATGTATATGTAGGTTGGCTAAATAATTGCTGGAATTCGTAGGGACTCGAACTGTTTTGAGAGAGTTAAATAAAAAAAAATTATAGATCTGAATAATAAAGTGATTATGTTATTAAGCAAAACTGGGGGATGCGTGGAAGCCTATAGACTGTAGACGGTAAACTTTGTGTGGGTAGCGAATGCGGTTTTAAAGTCATTTAAGAATAGACAGTTTTCAATGCTGCGGCCAAACTATTCCACCCATTTATATTCTTTTGGTATCAAAACGTTCGGAATCGCGAGCCTCACCCAACTACGCAAGCATGGCTTTGATCATCGGCGCAGTTTTCAAGATGTGGAATTTTAAGTGGAATTCGAGTTTTTTTCAAGAATGCCGGAAAAAACCCCACGTGCTAAAGCAAAACCTTCTCTATAACATTTGCGGAGCATTAGTAGTGGAGTCCGTATGCCAAAGCCCAGTCGTTTCCTATGAGTGGGAGAGACGGTATTTAGGCGTCAAGTTTTTCGGGAAATCGGCTGCCACGGACCTGTTTGACCGCCATGCCGGATGTTTAACATATCAAAAGTTGCCCAATACAAAAACGTACCTCCTGTGAAAGTTTGATCGCGATCCAAAAAGCAGTTCTGGAGTTATTGCGTCGTAAGAAGAATTTGGATGAAAAACCGGGTTTAATTATTACAATAGTAATCGGGGGTTCGTCCCCGTAGACCCCTAATAATAAACTATATTTAGCCTCAAAACATATATAATTAGAAATGTCAACATAATACATATAAATATGCAAATTTATTATAATAGAAATATAATGGGATACAATAGATATTTGTTTTTATAGTGGACATATAAATTGATATATTAAACATACACATTGATTTTCTAGGCATACAAGTTACATAACAGATAAAAGGCATACACATTTAAGGGGAGATGGGTTGTTTTTCTAGACCCTCATGTTTAACCCCAATATTTTTCATATTTTAAGATGTCTGCACCATTAGTTTGTTGATTTTAAGGTCTTTCGTCCCATTTCTTTGTCAATATTAAGACCTTTCGTGCCATTTAGGTGTCGATTTGCTTCCTGGCAAACGATAGTGAGCCAGTAATTTTGGAAGAACCGGCCATCGGCTGGGAAATTTTTCTACCGCAAATATGTACAAATTAATCAAGAAGGGGGATTTACTGGATGTTTTTAAAAGTTTGATGGATGTCTAGGGAGGAAACTAAAACATAATAAAAGATATATATAAATGAGGAAATAAATGAGCCCATCCCCCCTTAAAAATTGTGTTGTATTTGACATAACATTCGTACAAGTTGATAAAACAAGCATTCCCGTTGAAATACCATGCCTTCAAGGTACAATAAGCGGCAGTATAGTGTATAACATGCTAGGTAATATATCATGAATACCATGCCTTCAAGGTACAATAAGCGGCAGTATAGTGTATAACATGCTAGGTAATATATCATGAATACCATGCCTTCAAGGTACAATAAGCGCAGTATAGTGTATAACATGCTAGGTAATATATCATGAATACCATGCCTTCAAGGTACAATAAGCGGCAGTATAGTGTATAACATGCTAGGTAATATATCATGAATACCATGCCTTCAAGGTACAATAAGCGGCAGTATAGTGTATAACATGCTAGGTAATATATCATGAATACCATGCCTTCAAGGTACAATAAGCGGCAGTATAGTGTATAACATGCTAGGTAATATATCATGAATACCATGCCTTCAAGGTACAATAAGCGGCAGTATAGTGTATAACATGCTAGGTAATATATCATGAATACCATGCCTTCAAGGTACAATAAGCGGCAGTATAGTGTATAACATGCTAGGTAATATATCATGAATACCATGCCTTCAAGGTACAATAAGCGGCAGTATAGTGTATAACATGCTCGGTAATATATCATGAATACCATGCCTTCAAGGTACAATAAGCGGCAGTATAGTGTATAACATGCTCGGTAATATATCATGAATACCATGCCTTCAAGGTACAATAAGCGGCAGTATAGTGTATAACATGCTAGGTAATATATCATGAATACCATGCCTTCAAGGTACAATAAGCGGCAGTATAGTGTATAACATGCTAGGTAATATATCATGAATACCATGCCTTCAAGGTACAATAAGCGGCAGTATAGTGTATAACATGCTAGGTAATATATCATGAATACCATGCCTTCAAGGTACAATAAGCGGCAGTATAGTGTATAACATGCTAGGTAATATATCATGAATACCATGCCTTCAAGGTACAATAAGCGGCAGTATAGTGTATAACATGCTAGGTAATATATCATGAATACCATGCCTTCAAGGTACAATAAGCGGCAGTATAGTGTATAACATGCTAGGTAATATATCATGAATACCATGCCTTCAAGGTACAATAAGCGGCAGTATAGTGTATAACATGCTAGGTAATATATCATGAATACCATGCCTTCAAGGTACAATAAGCGGCAGTATAGTGTATAACATGCTAGGTAATATATCATGAATACCATGCCTTCAAGGTACAATAAGCGGCAGTATAGTGTATAACATGCTAGGTAATATCATGAATACCATGCCTTCAAGGTACAATAAGCGGCAGTATAGTGTATAACATGCTAGGTAATATATCATGAATACCATGCCTTCAAGGTACAATAAGCGGCAGTATAGTGTATAACATGCTAGGTAATATATCATGAATACCATGCCTTCAAGGTACAATAAGCGGCAGTATAGTGTATAACATGCTAGGTAAGGCGGGGGCCCAACCCCGAAAAGGGTTGAAATAGGGGAGCTATCCCCCCGCCAAAGGCGGCTTTCTAGGGCCTTTCCTAGCTGATGCTGAGAGGATTGGGTTCTAGTCATGTGGTGATGGGCTGGTCTATCAGAGTGAGAACTGAGCAATCTCTGCCATATCCATAGCTTACTCTGACTGTTCCTTTTACTTATATATTTTCTAGATCTCAAGTGACGGCATCTCTAACGTGGATTGACCTCCCAATCTACCAAGATTGGAAGCCAAAGCGTCACATTTTTCCCTTGCCCCTCAACTTTCTCTTCATAATTGCTGAGGGACACAGGGCCCTGGGTGGGGCTTTGGTTTCCCGGGCATTTCCGCACCCTCCTCAGCTCCCCGCCATGGAGTGGCTTCGGTCACCCAGGCTTATTGTGGTCGGCGGGGAGGGTTCTGTGGGGGCGCTCGGTTATGGCCTTGGCCTTGCTCGGGGCCTTGCGGCTGTTCGGCCAGGCAGCTTGGGGAACAACAACAACAACAACATGCTAGGTAATATATCATGAATACCATGCCTTCAAGGTACAATAAGCGGCAGTATAGTGTATAGTGACATGCTAGGTAATATATCATGAATACCATGCCTTCAAGGTACAATAAGCGGCAGTATAGTGTATAACATGCTAGGTAATATATCATGAATACCATGCCTTCAAGGTACAATAAGCGGCAGTATAGTGTATAACATGCTAGGTAATATATCATGAATACCATGCCTTCAAGGTACAATAAGCGGCAGTATAGTGTATAACATGCTAGGTAATATATCATGAATACCATGCCTTCAAGGTACAATAAGCGGCAGTATAGTGTATAACATGCTAGGTAATATATCATGAATACCATGCCTTCAAGGTACAATAAGCGGCAGTATAGTGTATAACATGCTAGGTAATATATCATGAATACCATGCCTTCAAGGTACAATAAGCGGCAGTATAGTGTATAACATGCTAGGTAATATCATGAATACCATGCCTTCAAGGTACAATAAGCGGCAGTATAGTGTATAACATGCTAGGTAATATATCATGAATACCATGCCTTCAAGGTACAATAAGCGGCAGTATAGTGTATAACATGCTAGGTAATATATCATGAATACCATGCCTTCAAGGTACAATAAGCGGCAGTATAGTGTATAACATGCTAGGTAATATATCATGAATACCATGCCTTCAAGGTACAATAAGCGGCAGTATAGTGTATAACATGCTAGGTAATATATCATGAATACCATGCCTTCAAGGTACAATAAGCGGCAGTATAGTGTATAACATGCTAGGTAATATATCATGAATACCATGCCTTCAAGGTACAATAAGCGGCAGTATAGTGTATAACATGCTAGGTAATATATCATGAATACCATGCCTTCAAGGTACAATAAGCGGCAGTATAGTGTATAACATGCTAGGTAATATATCATGAATACCATGCCTTCAAGGTACAATAAGCGGCAGTATAGTGTATAACATGCTAGGTAATATATCATGAATACCATGCCTTCAAGGTACAATAAGCGGCAGTATAGTGTATAACATGCTAGGTAATATATCATGAATACCATGCCTTCAAGGTACAATAAGCGGCAGTATAGTGTATAACATGCTAGGTATTATATCATGAATACCATGCCTTCAAGGTACAATAAGCGGCAGTATAGTGTATAACATGCTAGGTAATATATCATGAATACCATGCCTTCAAGGTACAATAAGCGGCAGTATAGTGTATAACATGCTAGGTAATATATCATGAATACCATGCCTTCAAGGTTCAATAAGCGGCAGTATAGTTAAGTGTATAACATGCTCGGTAATATATCATGAATAACCGTGTATAAGGGGAGATGCCCGTATTTATTTTATCATTCATGTACATTTGTATGATTTTATTAGTTTCCTCCCTAGACCTCCATCTACCTTAAACAAACATTTATTAGATCGCCATACTAGATTAATTTGTACATTTTTCGGTAGAAAAACTTCCGGCCGAAGGCCGGTTCTTCAAAATTACAAGGTCACTATCGTTCGCCAGGAAAATAACGACACCTAAATAGTACGAAAGGTCTTAATATTGACAAAGAAATGGGACGAAAGGTCTTAAAATCGACAAACTAACGAGACGAACGTCATAAAATCTGATAAATAATGGGGCTAAACACGAGGAAGAAGGGGGACCAGAAAAACGGTCCATCGCCCCTTAAGGCCGACCCACGAGTTGTTGACCTAGAGTTTATTTATTTGTTTGTTTATTTGTTATTTTGTTTTATTCATGTATATATTTATTTATTTATTTATTTATGTATTTATATATTTATTTATTTATTTATTTATGTATTTATATATTTATTTATTTATTTATATTTTGATTTATTTTTCTTCAGTTGGGGATAAATTGAAACCCTTACCACCTGAATTATCGATATTTGCTGGGAAAACACGGAACTACCGTGTCTCTGCATCATATAAATACCAGGTTTTCATAATTGACCACTTGCGAGTTTCAGGCTGTAAGGAAGTTGGAGCCGTGAACATCGATATTAAACAGAAATACAATAATTATATAAGTTTCTGATGGATAAATGGTATGTTGAATTGGGTTTTATGTATTTATAAATGTACTACGACTATATTTTAGCAGTAAATTTTGTTAAATATCTTTCTCTACAGCTCCAACTTAATTTGAGAACGAAAGTAGGAAACTAACAACATATTTCGCTACTCTATCTTCGTAATAGCCGAGTAAACAAGAGGAAGCCATGACAATTAACCCTTTCAAGATCCAATACGCATTTATTTTCTGTTTGCCAGCTATTATTTGACCATTTTATTCGGATTAGGAAGGATATATGAAAGCCAGAGGGTTAAGTGATATAGTCTTTACCCCTAAGATTCTCACAGATCCTTCTTAAACTGCTTAAAATCGTCCAATGATAACCATAATGCCACTGTCAAAATGCGTTACAATCTTCAAAGGGTTAAGGGGGGTCACCAGCTTTTGTTCTCTTTCTCTCCTTTTCTCTCTTTCTCTGGCTTGTATCCATGCGGCCCCATTCAGCCAACTGTTTTAAGACGTTTATCCCTATCCAGGTGTCGATTTCTTCCTGGCGAGCGATAGCGAGCCAGCATTGTATGGAGAAATCCGGCTTCGTCGGAGACATTTTTCTATCGAAAAATGTACAAATTTAGCTTGCTGTCAAAACAAAATATATATATGCTGGCTCGCTACCGCTCGCTAGGAAAATATTGACACCTGGATGGGGGTAAACGTCTTAAAACAGTAGGCTGAATGGGGCCGAATGGATACAAGCCAAAGAGAGAGGGAGAGAAAGAGATAAAAAGCGAGGTGGGCTCCCTTAACATACAGGCTGATATTATACAGTCACATTAAATAACCTGTTAAAGACCAAAACCGGTATCACACGAGCCGCTTTTACCCTCAACTGTTATCGTCAACGCTGGTCTGGCAGCTTATGAGATACAGTGGCGCTAATAAGTCATGTTTCAGCTGTCATTACGTTTGGCTCGCTCTGTACTGTATTAATGTCTGCCAGATGTTGAATATGGTGGGTAAGTGTAGGAACATGGTATATATCTCACTCCAAAAGAAGAAATAATGTGTAAATATTTCTGATACCAATTATTGATCAAAACATAATTGGTGCCGAGATATCACTTATTAGGCCGACTGTACACATTTTTACCCCTAGAGAATGTTGACGCGTTTTGACCACTTATTATGGCTATTATTAGACGATTTTATTCAGATTTGACTATCTATTCTGGGTGAAATTAGACGATTTTATGCATTTTTTGAGGGATTTGTGATATTTGGAGGGTTTACTGAAATCGTATCTACCTCTTTGAGCCCTGAAGATAGATTATAAGCTAAAGAAAATCGTCTAAATGTCCCGGCCGAAGGCTGTTTCTTCCCAAGTATGGGTGTGGTGGCAAAATGGCTAAAAGGAAGAAAAATGGGGATCGGAAATTGCCGGAAATAACGTCCGTGTGACCCCGCCTTTATTGACCGGCAAAAAGTGATGGGTGAGTGACCTTGACCTTAGCTCAGACTTTACCCTTTTTAGTGCAGTGAGGCCTTTTTTTCCACCCCACAGAGGTGAACAGTAATCCATCTGAGAACGCACATGACTTTTATATATTACGGCCAACTGCTCGTCAGTGAAGAATTCTCGAACTCTGTACAGGAGTCCCAGTTTTTTAGAGGCATTCTTAGCAATGCTTCTAACATAATGTGTCCAGCTCAAGTTAGTAGTTAATGTTACACCGAGAATGTCAATACTAGGGGAAGTGGGAATATTTACATCATTAAAAAATATATGGGAGTCAGTGAGATTCTGTCGGTTAGAAAATTTAATGTACTTGGTTTTCTGTGCATTAAAGGAAACTAGATTCTTTTGTCCCCATCCATTAATTCTAGAAAGGTCCTGGTTCAGAGAAATTGCAGTGTTTATTTTTGAATTTTGTTTAGATCGGGTTGGGTGAAAGAATTGGTAAATGTGAAGGAACTGTGGAGTGTTGAGTCATCTGCGTAGGAATGTATTGGATTATGAGTGGTAGATATGAGATCATTGATATGAATGAGGAACAAAATTGGGGCCAAAACTGATCCCTGGGGAACACCAGCATTTATAGAGTGAAATTGAGAATAAAGGCCATCTACCATTACACGTATTTTTCTGTTATGAAGATAAGAAGAAATTAGTGGAACTAATGATGCAAGGCCGTAGTGTGACATCTTCGACAATAAGGATTGATGCCAGACTCTATCAAATGCCTTTGATATATCCAGTGCTATTGTATGTGTTTCACCATGTTGGTCTGTAGCTTGGTTGATTTGATGCGTAAGAAGGCAAAGAATGTCTGCAGTTGATCGACATCGTCTAAAACCATATTGCCTATCACTGATTAATTTATTATTCTCAAGATGCTTAATTATGTGATTATTTAATATAATTTCAAAGACTTTACCAAGAGTGGAAGTTATAGCTATTGGTCTGTAGTTTGATGGATCTGAAGAGGCACGTTTTTTAGGAACTGGATGAATGTTTGCTTCTTTCCAGGGTACTGGGAAGCATGAGGTATGAGTACACAGACGGAAATTTTTTGCCAATACAGGAGCGAGCACCAAGGAGCAATTCTTAAGTACTATTGGAGGAATTTCATCTGGACCAGGAGCCTTATCTACTGAGAGATTCTGCAAAATAATGTTGACATGTCTGGTGTGGATCTTAAGTGAGGGAATTTCAGGCGAATTAAAATTAAATACAGGGACATCTTGATTTATTTCATCTAAGGTTGAGTTGGTGGAGAAAATATCTGCAAGAAGGTTAGCTTTACCTCGTGGGTCACTTACAAGATTGCCAGTCGGAGATTTTAATGGTGGAATGGATGAAGCAGTAGTGAAGTTGGATTTGAATGAGTTAAGAGTAGACCAAAATATTTTGTTATATCTGATACTCTAAGATGCTCGTTAATATAGAACAGAAATAATGCAGGGGCAGGACACCAAAGCGTGTATCTTAAATACACCAATAAGTAGGATACATATATACAAAACAAGGGAGTGCAACAACTCTGTGACAGCACTAATAATAGCCACTCAAAACAGTACTTTCTTAGCCAAAGTAACAGCCATACTGGGTTGTGCACCAAGCATCAACCTAGGCTAAACTAATATGTGAATAATTCCTAAAGCATACACAGTTAAAGTTAATAAACACAATGCTGTCTTTATTACTAATAAAGTCTAGCAGCGGCATAAAAGGCACCAGGAGGCTAGGCAGAGCGCAAGCATGCTCGTAGCCTACTGTCTCCCCTTGAACAGATTTCCTTGTTACGTTAAGTGACTAGGAGGCTCTCTTGGTCAGTCCAGATCTCAAGTATCTGGTCTTACCCTGGCGATCCCCAAAGGTCAACAAAATGAGGCAGCGAGCATACAAGTAAGTGTAGGCAAAAGCCCTTCGCTTGTATACTGCTACACTCGCAAAGGAAAAATATGCACAAGGGTTACAGGCACCAAGTTCCGTCGAAGTCGTACAGGCTCTGACTTGCCATGTACATAACTCAGACAACGACTAAAGATACCCTCCACTGTCTAGCATTAAATAGTAACAAAGAACAACTCAATAATTAGAAGCACCCAATGATAATATGACTCCATGTGACTATGACTAATAATCCCTAAAGCTAGTGCAAAACATATATGTGAGAACTGGTGCTGGTAATACGACTGGCCGACTATGGAAGTCGTATGCAGAACCAGAAGGGATAAGTAATTGAATAAAGATGAGAAGTAATGGAAAAGAAGAAGTTCAGAGAGAGAAACAGTAGTACAGGGGGTTAGATTGGGGACAGATTGCAAGGGACGTCTAGGACCAAGCACACCATGCCAAGCTCTAAAGGAGACACGCGGGAAGGATGCCCGCACCACCCTCCCAGGACAGCGGCCTCCAATCACAGACCACTACGTCATGAAGAGCAAGCGTCCTATGACGTAGCCAGGCCCGCCGGCCAATCAAGAGCGTGGGAAACCCCTCCCGAGCGAGGGAGGCACCCGTACATACACACGCACATAATACAACCTCGCTGCCTCCTCCGCTCTCTCTCTCCTTAACTTCACACTACACATCTTATACTCTATCACTGGTATAAAATACTTCCAAGTGTCACAGACAAGAATAAAGACCACCACTGATCTGTCTGTGACAACATGAATACTAAGAAAGAAAGAACATCATTCTACGATTATTGTAGCCCATTTCACTGCCCTGGCGAGCGCTAGCGAGTACGAGCATATTCTGGCAAGCTGGCCAGCGTAATAATATACACACCGCTTAATAATCAATATATATGCACACCACTTAATAATCAATGTATATACACCACTTAATAATCAATGTATATACACACCACTTAATAATCAATGTATATACACACCACTTAATAATCAATTATATACACACCACTTAATAATCAATGTATATACACACCACTTAATAATCAATGTATATACACACCACTTAATAATCAATGTATATACACACCACTTAATAATCAATGATATACACACTTCTTAAAACTCCACCATAAAACTAGGCAAATAACATGGAAATACTAATTGTGAGGTCTATCTCGGGTGAATGTACAGGCCAATTACCATATATAAATAGTGAGTTTTGTAGTTCTGTATTCCCTCACAGGTTATTTATGCTGTGGATATTATAATGATGTGAGAGAGAGAGAGAGAAAGAGAGAGAGAGAGAGAGAGTACAAAGGAGTACAAAGGAAATCAAGCAACAACAGATCTAGTGACCCTTCTAGGCTGCTTGTCCTCCAAAACACTGAGGATCAAGTGTCCAAACAGTGGTTTAGAGTGGGTAAGGGAACATTGTAAAGGGAACTACTGCCCTGCCACTAACGTGGCAGGACTAGGAAGTTAGTAGGGGACATATGGGTTAGTAACTGAGGGGAGGATAAAGTTATTCATTTACAAACGCAGTCAGTCGCGGGTTTGATGCGAGATATTTGTCTAGGCGGAATTTAAATGAATCAACGGTGCTGCAGTCTATAACGTCTCGGGGAAGCCCATTCCACAAGTTGACAACTCGATTGAAGAAGAAATTCTTAGATTCGTGTGAGTTAAAAGATTTACCAATAATTTTGCAACCGTTTCCCCGCGTGTAATTAGATTGGTCGATAGTGAAGTACTTACTACAGTTCATATTGTCGATGCCTTTGATGATTTTGAACACTTGAATTAAGTCACCTCTTAATCTGCGCTGGGTTAAAGGAAATAGATTTAATTCTCTAAGACGCTCTTCGTATGGTTTGTTCTTTAGGCTAGGTATCATTTTGGTAACTCTACGTTGAAATCGTTCTAGCTTGTTTATGTCTTTTTGGTAATAAGGGCACCAGCATTGAACGCAGTATTCCAGAAGAGGGCGGACTAAGGAATTGTAAAGGGTTAGGATTACGTCTTTGGATTTATGCTCAAATGATCTGCCTATAAAGCCAATTATTTTGTTTGCCTTCTTAACAACTTCTGAACATTGTTGACTCGGTTTTAGGTTACTCGATATTGTTACTCCCAGATCGGTTTCTCGGTTTACATTCTTAAGCTGAGTGCCATTCATCGAATAGTTTGCTTTCTCATTTAGGTATCCGATATGTAGTACTTTACATTTATCCGCATTGAAACTCATTTTCCAAATTTGGGCCCAATGTGACAATTTATCTAGATTGTGTTGCATATCGTCAACTTGATCTTTTGAGAGTACGCTATTTGCAATTTTTGTATCGTCAGCAAATTTTGAGATTGTACAGGTGAGACCCTCATCTATGTCGTTGATGTAAATTAGAAAGAGAATTGGTCCTAGTACCGATCCCTGGGGTACCCCGCTACTTACATTGGTCCATTTAGATGCCTTACCGTTTATGACTACTCTTTGCTTTCTGTCGCTGAGCCAATTTTCTATCCATTTCAACACACCGTCTTGTATTCCATGCGCTTTTAGTTTTAGCAGTAAACTTTTGTGGGGAAGTTTGTCAAAGGCCTTTTGAAAATCAAGGTATATAATATCTACAGCTTTACTCTCATCGTAGAGGTTGAGGATATCGTGGAAGAAGTCTAAGAGGTTTGTTAAACAGGAACGTTTTTTACGAAAGCCGTGTTGAGTATCTTTAAGTATGTTATTTTCCTCTAAGTGATTTACGAGTCTGTCTCTTATGACCGTTTCTAGCATTTTACATACAACTGAGGTTAAGCTAATTGGACGATAGTTACTGGGTAGGGATTTACTGCCTTTTTTTAATATCGGTGTTACGTTGGCTATCTTCCACTGATCAGGCATAGTTCCAGACTGCAAGGATTTATTGAATAGTAATGTCAGTGGTTTGGAGAGCTCATCCTTAGCTTCCTTTAGAACTCTAGGCGAGATTGTATCAGGTCCAGGCGTTTTATTTACCTTGAGTTTATCTAAACAATTCAATACTTCTCTCTCTGTAACGGTGATATTGCTTAGAACATCTGAATTATCAATCTGAATCGGCGATGGTGTAGGGATATCACTGAGGTCTTCTGTTGTAAAAACTGATGCAAAGAAGGTATTGAGGGCATTACTCATTTGTACTTCGTCTTTGGTGTATTCTCCATTTTCATCGACTAACGGTCCAACAGTTGAAGTAACTACTTTTTTCTTTCTGATATAACTATAGAATTCTTTCGGGTTTGTTTTACTTTGATTCGCAATATGTAACTCTAGGGTCTTTTTACTTTGCTTAATTTACTTTTTGGCTTTGCGTCGTAGCTCTACAAATTTCACCCGTTCTTCGTCATTTTGTGAGGATTTTAATCTATCATTAGCAAAATTTTTAGCAAGCAGGCAGTTTGAAATATCTTTATTCCACCATTTGGGCTTATTATTATGGCCT
Source organism: Paralithodes platypus (assembly GCA_032716605.1). Classification (NCBI taxonomy): domain Eukaryota; kingdom Metazoa; phylum Arthropoda; class Malacostraca; order Decapoda; family Lithodidae; genus Paralithodes; species Paralithodes platypus. The sequence continues at coordinate 47,660,172 of CM064492.1, forward strand.
GGACGCCGTATTTTCGATGGTATGCAGTCTTGCACTGCCTTTAGGTAAGTGGTTTCGAATAACTTCCAAGATGTATTTATGTCGTTATTGTTAATTAAAAAGCTCCAGTCAGTTTCTTTAAACATAGCTCTAAGTTTATGAAAGTTTGCTTTCTTGAAATTAGGGACTTTTTCGATGCTACTATTTGGTTCGTTACTAGTAAAGTTTAAAGTGAAAGTTATCGTACGATGGTCGCTGTTACTGAATTCATCACCAACATTCAAATTCTCTATTAATTCTTCTTTTGTTGCAAGTACAATGTCAAGAACGTTATTACCACGGGTCGGTGTTCGAAAAAATTAATAAAGCGAACTCTCTTGCAAGTTCGTATACAAGTCATGTCCGGAGTGTGAAGTAAGAGTATCGCCCCACTTGGTCACAGGTAAATTAAAGTCGCCAAAAAATACGGTATCTTGTGAGTTACTTACATCTGCAATTTGTTCATATATTTCTCGGTCAGTTTGCACTGATTGAGGTGGAGGTCTGTATATTAATGCAAGTATTATTTTTGTACCTTTATTATTCTTTATTAGCACAAAAGATGTGTCGACGTTCACAATTTGAGGTTTTGACAAGAGGGTCGGGTTAAGACTTTCTTTGATATAAAATAAAACGCCACCCCCAGAGAGAGAGAGAGAGAGAGAGAGAGAGAGAGAGAGAGAGAGAGAGAGAGAGAGAGAGAGAGAGAGAGAGAGAGAGAAATCATAAATAGCGAGACACACATACACACACACCTAGGGGTTAGTATCAAGCGTAATAGGGCATGGTCTATTTTAAATAACTCCCTCAAGCTGACCTCTCAACTGCCTGGCTGACCTGACCTGTATGTGTATGTTAGGTTACACACACACACACACACACAGATACAACTGGCCTATACACATACTAGCCAAGACAAATGCATTCTCTCTCGCACACGCACACGCACGCACACACACACACACACACACACACACCTTCATTAACAATCTCGGTCTCATATACAAACATATATACACAATCTCTAACTCATTTGACTTATATGCCAATCTATCAGTCTATCAATATATAGATAGATAGATAGATAGATAGATCAATATGTTTCACCCACTTCAGGATTCGAACTTAAAAAATCAGAGTTAATATCTCAGCTTCGATGCCATTACACCATGCATAAAACTACCAACATATATATATATCTTTACATACTCTACTGTAGATATATATCTTTACATACTCTACTGTAGATATATATCTTTACATACTCTACTGTAGATATATATCTTTACATACTCTACTGTAGATATATATCTTTACATACTCTACTGTAGATATATATCTTTACATACTCTACTGTAGATATATATCTTTACATACTCTACTGTAGATATATATCTTTACATACTACTGTAGATATATATCTTTACATACTCTACTGTAGATATATATCTTTACATACTCTACTGTAGATATATATCTTTACATACTCTACTGTAGATATATCAAGCATTAAGGGGGGTGACCTGCTGTTTTTGTATCTCGTTTTCTCTCTTTGTCTGGCTTGTATCCATTCGGCACCATTCAGCCTACTGTTTTAAGACGTTTATCCCCATCCGGGTGTCGATTTTTTCCTGGCGAGCGGGAGCGAGCCAACATATATTTGTTTTTAAATGTTTTTTGGCAGCAGGCTAATTTTGTACATTTTTCGAGAGAAAAATGTCTCCGGCGAAGCCGGATTTCTATATACAGTATAATGCTGGCTCACTATCGCTCGCCAGGAAACACTCAACACCTGGATGGGGATAAACGTCTTAACACAGTAGGCTGAATGGGGCCGAATGGATACAAGCCAGAGAAAGAGAGAAAAGGAGATAAAAAAAAGCAGGTGACCCCCCTTAAGAAACTAATGCAGTCCATTACACATTTGCAGACCCATATTCCAAAGTATTTACATGTGGCTTACAATCTCGGTATTCAAAACGGAAACATTTCTAAATGTTATCACTAGCATTTCTGGGAATAAATACATTTTTGTCATTATTACAATATGTAGCTACACGTATTTGTATGAATATTTACTGTACATGTGTGTTACGTGCGCATGTACAGTATGCGTGAGTGGTGTGTGTATATTTGTATTTGTAGTGTAAGGGAAAGGAGTCCAAGTACAAGAGAGTGTGTGTGTGTGTGTTACACAGTTACTTGTTCGTCAAGGGGAATCCACGCAATGCGAGCTAAGCAATGCGAGCTAAGCTCATTATTATCGCGCCTCCTTAACTGGGAATGTAATGCGTGAAATGCATGTTAAGTGTTTCATGTATCGTTGGAATGGCTGTGGATGTGTGTGTAGTCTGTATTTTAGCCAATTGGCGACATCTGGATACGAAGGTTTAGGGTTAACCTGAACGGTACCATTCTCACTACGGTACCAGTCTCACTCCCATCTCGCCTTGTAACCGATCACCAACCCCAGAAGGGACGTCACAACTTCGTCCACTTATACCAGGTTCCTATTTATACTGCTAGGTGAACAGAGGCTACACCGTTAGGAGACTTGCCCAAATGTCTCTTCCCCGCCCGGGTCGCATATTTCCGAAGTCGAGACTAGTATATATCATAGGGGAAATTAGGACCAATCAGAGGCCGCAGTGTCAGTGACGTCACCCACAAGGGGAGGAGCCAGTCTGTCTCTCTCTCTCTCTGGGTGAGGAGCCTGCCAGCCTCTCTTTGGTTTCTCTCTCTCTCTCTGGTAAATAGAAGAAGTAAGTCACCTAGTATAACAAGTTATTTCAAATATTAACTACATTAAGGATACATTATGGTTGTGCTATGTTATGGTTATGAGTAAATAAGAGTAGCCTACCGTATTACGCGTATTGCACAGCCATGGACAGAAATTCCTTGACAATTTTAGAAGGCACAATATTATTTCACTGGCGAACTATATTGATTCCTGTGACACTTAAGCAGTTAACCTGTGCTGATAATTTCAAGAAGGAACTTAAGTCACTCATATATCTAAAGGGTTAATATATACAGTATATACATAGCCTATACATTACTTTATTTTAAATGTCATTAACACATTAACATTATCAGATAGTACAAAATATATTAAGCATCAAATGTTATGAAATAGTTAATGGTTTAAGTGCATAAGGTAGAGCCAAAGGCTAATTAGTAGGCTATATAATTATACGATACGTGTTAGTGAGTTGGGCCTAGGCCTATAGGCTACTTAGGCCTTATAATTAGGGTTGGGTGTGAAGGGGATCTGCCTTGTGTGAGCCAAACGACTTTCTGTAGACTCCCATTTTCTTTTATTCTTACCTATGACAGCTATTTCTATATTTTGCTAAATATTACTTTTATTGTAGTCGATATGTTATGATGTGACAATGTTAATGAATATTTATATAAGTACAGTAGTGGTTAGGGCTACTTGAACACCTCTTAACCCCATTATATCCAGGGCGGTACAATATTGTACCGCCCTCGGTACTTTAAGCCAATATAATATGTAATTTTTAAATAAAGCACAATGTTACAAATAATCCTGATCAAGACACTGGGAACACAACAAATAATGATTTTAAGCAAAAAAACAATGAGTTCAATCAGCCTGTTCTCTAATATTAACGATTTGTATCGTGAAAGGCGCTGAACATAAAGAAACTATACGATATGAAGCGAGACATTTGGCATAAAGGTTACACTCACCTGTAAGGTTGGAATGTGATTCCATATGTACGATGAGATATAATTGTGAATTTTGTTATTCCCTTCATATCAATCTATCACTTTCTCGTATCATTGATCTTTACTTATTCCCTTAGTCTATGTCTCGATTCAGCCACCCCCAGCTATGGGGTATGTGCCTGAGTGTATACATACATACATACATCCATCCATCCATACATACAGACATACATCTGTAGGCCTACATACATAATATTATGGAATGAGATCATTACATATGCGGAGAGAGAGAGTGAAAAGTGACCATCTATAGTTTATTTACGTTGTGCATGAATGTAAATTTAAATGATAATGATAAATAAAACAGGAACTATTTGAAACAATTTAACTGTCTAAGGAGAACTGGCAACACCCTCCTCCTCAAATCTTGGGACGAAAGATGCCAGAATCGCAAAATTTTCATTGTTTACTCATTGCTTTTCAAGTAAAACCATAATTAATGGGAATAACATATTGTACTCTGGATGCTTATTTAATCTAGACAGAAACTATGCGAATAAATATTGATAACTTGTTATACTAGGTGACTTACTTCTTCTATTTACCAGAGAGAGAGATAAACAAACGAGAGGCAGGCAGGCTCCTCACCCAGCGAGAGAGAGAGAGAGAGAGAGAGAGACAGACAGACTGGCTCCTCCCCTTGTGGGTGACGTCACTGCCACTGCGGCCTCTGATTGGTCCTAATTTCCCCTATGATATATACTAGTCTCGATTTCGGAAATATGCGCCCGGGTCTCGAACCCGGGACCTTCTGGTTGTGAGCCAGACAAGCTATCAGTTACGCCACGGGGAGGTGTGTACAAAGGAGTACAAAGGAGTACAAAGGAGTACAAAGGAAATCAAGCAACAACAGATCTAGTGACCCTTCTAGGCTGCTTGTCCTCCAAAACACTGAGGATCAAGTGTCCAAACAGTGGTTTAGAGTGGGTAAGGGAACATTGGAAAGGGAATTATTGCCCTGGAACTAATGTCCGTGGCAGGATTAGGAAGTTAGTAGGGGACAGATGGGTTAGTAACTGAGGGGGGGATAAAATAAAGTTATTAATTTACAAATGCAGTCAGTCGCGGGTTTGAAGCGAGATATTTGTCTAGGCGGAGTTTAAATGAATCAACGGTGATGCAGTCTATAACGTTTCGGGGAAGCCCATTCCACAAGTTGACAACTCGATTGAAGAAGAAATTCTTAGATTCGTGTGAGTTAAAAGATTTACCAATAATTTTGCAACCGTTTCCCCGCGTGTAATTAGATTGGTCGATAGTGAAGTACTTACTACAGTTCATATTGTCGATGCCTTTGATGATTTTGAACACTTGAATTAAGTCACCTCTTAATCTGCGCTGGGTTAAAGGAAATAGATTTAATTCTCTAAGACGCTCTTCGTATGGTTTGTTCTTTAGACTAGGTATCATTTTGGTAACTCTACGTTGAACTCGTTCTAGCTTGTTTATATCTTTTTGGTAATAAGGGCACCAGGATTGAACGCAGTATTCCAGAAGAGGGCGGACTAAGGAATTGTAAAGGGTTAGGATAACTTCTTTGGATTTATGCTCAAATGACCTGCCTATAAAGCCAATTATTTTGTTTGCCTTCTTAACAACTTCTGAACATTGTTGACTCGGTTTTAGGTTACTCGATATTGTTACTCCCAGATCGGTTTCTCTGTTTACATTCTTAAGCTGAGTGCCATTCATCGAATAGTTTGCTTTCTCATTTAGGTATCCGATATGTAGTACTTTATGTGTGTGTATGTGTGCGCGCGCGAGACCATGTGATGTGATATATATATATAATATATATATATATATATATATATATATACACAGGGTGTCCCAAAATAGACGTCTTCAGGATATGATTATAGAGAGAGAGTGAGAGCGAGAGAGAACTAGCCAGAAAGAGCTAGAAAGAGCAAGCGAGCGAGATAGAGCGAACGAGAGAGACCATGCGAGAGCAAGCAAGAGCAGAACAAGGTTGGTAACAAAACAAATAGAATACTTGGAATTAAAAAAAACATCGTCAACAACAATGAATTCAGATTACAGAAAAATAATAATCAATATACAAATATATTAGACTAGCCAACTTAACATCTATCTATCTATCTATCTACTCAGGCCCATTCCCCACTTTTCCCTTTTTTTTTTTTTGGGGGGGCCGACTCAAGACAGAGCCAACTTAACATACCAGGTAATATCTCAAAGCTACTATAAAATTTTAAGGGGTGGGGGGGGGGGGGTAGGAATTTAAATGTGTAGTTTTAGTGATTTATTTTTTATTTGTGTAATATATATACAGTATATATATATATATATATATATATATATATATATATATATATATTCTCTTTTAAACAGACGAGGTTAAAGGCAATAGCAGTTTCAGCATTTAGTATTTTATTGTTACAGCTTTCAATATTTCTAACAATTTTCCTCTGGGGTTCAGAGATGAGGTACAACAGGTTAGCAAAATTCATGGTGGATCCAACGTTTCACAAGTAAACATCTTGCATCTTCAGGGAATGGGCAGGTAATGATTAGAATAAGGACAAAGCAACATATTTATACAAAATTCGAGGATCAAGAATAGGTAGGTGGGCGGAGCTACTGGGTGTGGGGTGGCTGTTCATTGGTGGAAGGCAGTCTATTCGCGAGACGGGCACTAAATCTTATCGGTGGTTGGTTGTTGGCTGTGGGTGGCTGTGATTGGTTGGTGTTGTCAGTAGTGTGCTGATCGCGGAAAGGTACGGGAGGGGGGCACAGGGCGAGAGGAACGAGGGCAGTATGCCGTATGGCGTTCCTCTCGCCCTGTGCCCCCCTCCCGTACCTTTCCGCGATCAGCACACTACTGACAACACCAACCAATCACAGCCACCCACAGCCAACAACCAACCACCGATAAGATTTAGTGCCCGTCTCGCGAATAGACTGCCTTCCACCAATGAACAGCCACCCCACACCCAGTAGCTCCGCCCACCTACCTATTCTTGATCCTCGAATTTTGTATAAATATGTTGCTTTGTCCTTATTCTAATCATTACCTGCCCATTCCCTGAAGATGCAAGATGTTTACTTGTGAAACGTTGGATCCACCATGAATTTTGCTAACCTGTTGTACCTCATCTCTGAACCCCAGAGGAAAATTGTTAGAAATATTGAAAGCTGTAACAATAAAATACTAAATGCTGAAACTGCTATTGCCTTTAACCTCGTCTGTTTAAAAGAGAATCTATTACCTGGCTATACTAACATATATATATATATATATATATATATATATATACATAATATATATATATATATATATATATATATATATATATATATATATATATATATATATATATATATATATATACAGTATATATTACTTTACTCCCAGGGCGGGTGCCCAACCCCGAAGGGGTTGAAATAGGGGAGCTATCCCCCCGCCAAAGGCGGCTTTCTAGGGCCTTTCCTAGCTGATGCTGAGAGGATTGGGTTCTGGTCATGTGGTGATGGGCTGGTCTATCAGAGTGAGAACCGAGCGATCTCTGCCATCGGCCCATACCCATAGCTTACTCTGACTGTTCCTTTTACTTATATATTTTCTAGATCTCAAGTGACAGCGTCTCTTCCGTGGATTGACCTCCCAATCTACCAAGATTGGAAGCCAAAGCGTCACATTTTTCCTTTGCCCCTCAAATTTCTATTCATAATTGCTGAGGGGCACAGGGCCCTGGGTGGGGATTTGGTTTCCCGGGCGTTTACGCACCCTCCTCAGCTCCCCGCCATGGAGTGGCTTCGGTCACCCAGGCTTTATTGTGGTCGGCAGGGAAGGTTCTGTGAGGGCGCTCGGTTATGGCCTTGGGGCTGTTCGGCCAGGCAGCTTGGGAACAACAACAACAACTTTACTGCCAAGACCTCTCTCAAGCTTAAAAGTAAAAAAAAAAAGTAAAAAAAAAACATTATTAGTTTCGAGCTTTTTAGGCGTTCGCCCCATTACTTTAAGACCTTTCGATCCATCTATGTACATTTTATGACCAGTGCACACATTTATCTCGAAGGGGGGGGGGGGGTTCTTGGGGGTATTTTTTAAGCTTGATGGTGGTCTAGGGAGCAAGCTAAAACTCTCCCATTAAATACCTTAAATATTTACTAGAAGATAGCAATGATTAACGTAAAATACTAACTCAGGAGAAATTAAGAAAGGAGAAAGATTTATGGAAAATGTCAAGTAGATAATAATATAGAGATTTGAATTTAGGAACCACGAATTTGACAAACGTAAGTTTAGAAGATATTAAAAAGAGAGTTAAAGCATGAGAACAAATCAATGTAAACAAATAGTGAAAATTCTAGCTTGGAAACATAAAATTTACAAATCTTAAATAAAAGGAGAAGTAGTTTTGTATGACGACACACTTTTTTGTTTTTCTTATATAGAAGTAGGACAAATAACTTTACTGTATATGAATATTAATAGATTCATGGGAGGGGAAAGCAGGTGTGATTTGTTCAAGGAAAAAAGTTAATACCTGAACTAATTTCTGTTGTGTTGCTCATCATACCAAGCAGAAAGAAGCAGGAAACCACCGCTACAACAACCATATGTAGCGGAAGCAAGCAATGTAAGACAAAGTTTACTGCTTAGGGAAGAAAATACAGATAGAATGAAAGAAACTGGTGCTGAATGTGGATAAAGAGAGACAGAACAGGGAAGGAGCTTAACCCCTTCTGTACCGGCGACGTCTTTTATATTTGATTTCAGCTACATTTAGACGATTTTGTGAAGTTTAGGAAAGATATATGGTAGGTAAAAGGATTACCGTAATTGAGATAGTTTGTAGCCTTTTAATGGTTAGACTTCCTTCTTAAGCTGAACAAAATCATTTAATAGTTGCCAGAATGTAATGAAAAGTACATCACCGGTAAAGAAGGGGTTAAGTAAGAAGAAATACACGATAGTAAAACACGAGATAAAATAAAACCAAACGAAACAAAAAAGAGCTAGACAAAATTACTAAAACATTACTTGTAAAATAAAACTGCTAGGGAAGTACCGATAGAAAGGCATTTATAATTAAAACTTCCCGACCGTCAACTGAACTGAACTAATTTAATATTCAGTATACAGAGCGGTCGCGAAATATTTGAACATAGGGAATTTCCATGTATTCTATACATGGGAATATCGTGAATATCGATATATATATATATATATATATATATATATATGTATATACAGTATAGTTTAACCCTTTCAGTACCGGTGCTGTCCTTTTAACTTTATTGTTTTTATATTATAATAGCCGATTTTAAAGTTTTAAACGGGCTTCCATCAATTAATAGGCTGCGAACTATCTCACTTATCCCATTTTTCTACCACAGATCCTTCATAAACTGCACAACATTGTGTAAATATTGCTAGAACAAAATTAAAGTGACGTCTCCGATACAGTAGGGGTTCAATACAATAGAATGCATACAATAGAATGCATACAATAAAATACGTACAATAGCAAGTAGAGATAACCAGCATAATCCCAATACGGAGCTCCTATGATACACACCTCACATAACGTTACTATATAATCCAGGGGGGGGGGACCTTTTGGGGTTCACTCTGTTTCCCCCCACTAGTTTGCCGATTTTAAGGGGGGTCACCTGTTTTTTTGTATCTTTCTCTCATTTTCTCTCTTTCCCTGGCTTGTATCCATTCGGCCCCATCCAGGTGTCGATCTCTTCCTGGCGAGCGATAGCGAGCCAGCATTGTATGGAGATATCCGGCTTCGCCGGAGAAATTTTTCTATCGAAAAATGTACAAATTTAGCTTGCTGTTAAAACAAAAACATGTATATATATGTTGGCTCACTACCGCTCGCCAGGAAAATATTGACACCTGGATGGGGGTAAACGTCTTAAAACAGTAGGCTGAATGGGGCCGAATGGATACAAGCCAGACAGAGAGGGAGAGAAAACAAAGAGAGGTGGGCTCCCTTAAGAAGTGTTCACCCATGGATATAGCGTTTATAAGAAGTTTCGCTTCATACAAGTATCGACATTTTCTTGGCAACCAATTGAGAGCCTGTAACATAGAACAAAATGGTATATTTTTCTTCAGAAAAATAAACAAAAATAAACTTGAAAGGTCTAAGGGTCGAGCTTATTTATTTGTATTTATATTTTGTTTAGCTTAAAGGAGAAAAGCTTGCTTGTGTGTTCTTTTGTTTAGCTTAAAGGAGAAAAGCTTGCTTGTGTGTTCTTTTGTTTAGCTTAAAGGAGAAAAGCTTGCTTGTGTGTTCTTTTGTTTAGCTTAAAGGAGAAAAGCTTGCTTGTGTGTTCTTTTGTTTAGCTTAAAGGAGAAAAGTTTGCTTGTGTGTTCTTTTGTTTAGCTTAAAGGAGAAAAGCTTGCTTGTGTGTTCTTTTGTTTAGCTTAAAGGAGAAAAGCTTGCTTGTGTGTTCTTTTGTTTAGCTTAAAGGAGAAAAGCTTGCTTGTGTGTTCTTTTGGTTAGCTTAAAGGAGAAAAGCTTGCTTGTGTGTTCTTTTGTTTAGCTTAAAGGAGAAAAGCTTGCTTGTGTGTTCTTTTGTTTAGCTTAAAGGAGAAAAGCTTGCTTGTGTGTTCTTTTGTTTAGCTTAAAGGAGAAAAGCTTGCTTGTGTGTTCTTTTGTTTAGCTTAAAGGAGAAAAGCTTGCTTGTGTGTTCTTTTGTTTAGCTTAAAGGAGAAAAGCGTGCTTGTGTGTTCTTTTGTTTAGCTTAAAGGAGAAAAGCTTGCTTGTGTGTTCTTTTTTTATTTTTGTTTAACTCTGAAGAGAGTCCATGGGACAAAAAAAAAATACTAGAAAATTTAAGACAAACAAAAGTTCAAGACCAGCAATACAAATAAAATAACACTGCAATACCCATCTCTCCTCCCCCCCCTCCCCCCCCCCCCCCCCCCACACACACACAGGTGTCGGGTCTGCTAGTGTTAACTTTATGTTTTCACACACTAAGAATAAAGGGCATACACAGAGTATGACAAAGGTATATAACACCATTAGGCATATTGATAGTGATTTACCTTTCTAACTGGTATAGGATGGTTTTATTATGGTCACTTTACATACCTTTAAATTACAAAGGAAGAAAAGCAACAACATACCTAATGGTACTTCCTAGGCTGCTTGAGGGTGTATTGAAATAACTGTTACAGACTATGACCAACTCATTGTAAAATGGAAAATAAACATATATTGTTGTATCACATTTTCCCCCCAAAAGTGTTATTAATGAGATATATGCTTATTTAGAAATCTAGCAAAACAGGGTTACAAATAAAGCACTACATAATTGATACATGATAAACATGTTTACTATGGACTTAACTAAAGGGAAAGTATAAGTTTACCTATTCACACATTAGAAATTACGAAATCAAAGTATCTTAGAATATGTTGATATTAGGTAGTTAGCAGAAAAATACTAATTAATATTTGAAACAGATTAGCGTAAAAAAAAATATGTAACATTTGCAACTCTGGTCAAGGGGTATAATGCTGATGCCCAAGTCTGGGTCGAGTATCCAAACGTAGTTGAAGGTAATTCAATCGTTTATGAAGCCTAGTTCTTGATTTATAGATTCATTGCGGGCTGATCCGTTCTTATCTTGAATGAAATTCCGAATATGTTTTACGACTCAAAGATTACAAATATTGGGTATGATTGATTTCTGTATTATATCAGTTGGTGGTAATTAAAATTATTTCAATTAATCTCCTCTTATTACACTGTAATGATCATGTACAGTAGTGGTAATTAATTCTTATCAATTTTGAAGTCTCGAACTTATTAAAAGAATCTCTGAAATGCAAATGCTCAGTAAGAATTAGTAAGGAGATTCAATTCAACCCGAAACCGCTTTGAATAAGTTTGTATTTGAATTAATGTTCACTACTGTACAATTAATTAAATAACATTAGGCAATAACTTTGTAATGCCCATATTGTTTTGGTAGTTTTATCATTCAGCATTGCTTTTTTATTTACTAACATATGACAGTAATGTCTGCAGACCACTTGAGGATCGTAATTTGTTTCATCCAAGATGCCTTTGGTCTTTCCTATGTTGACAAAATAAAAATTAATTAACATAAAATAATTTGAGTTGTAAACGGTGTATAATTGGAAAATTACTTACATTGTTTCACCCTGAAAACTAATTATGTTTATAATTCAATACTCAATAAACTAGGAGATGGAAGGGGAGGGGGGGGTAGATAGCATGAAAGGGAAAACCAATGTCAGTGTTCGGATTATAGCCCATGCTTGGATGGCACTGAATATTTTACTTTATATCCTTTAAATCATTAATTATTAATTATTTGTTATTTTGTTATAAAATAAAACATTTTTTTTTTATTCGGTACTTAGCACTTGATGTCTGTAAGTGTTTTTTCAATACACCCTATCTATATATATATATATATATATATATATATATATATATATATATATATATATAAAATGGTTGCCACAGCCATCAAGTGGAGGGCTTCAGCTCCAGAAAGACTGTGGTCAGATAACAAGTATAGTACAGGGTAGGCCAGGCCTATTATGTACGATACTGATAAGGTCACATTACTCGGGCACAAACGCAGTCAGTCGGGGATTCATGGCAAGACATTTATCAATGTGATACTTAAATGCCTGGACTCTGTGGCACTCTACAACATTGCTAGGCATTTTATTCTATAAGTGTGTTCACTTTATATACCTATAAGTGGGTATATCATCATGGACACTTTAAATACCCTTCTCATACCCATACTAGTTTAGAGTGACATATCTAACATACTAGTTTAGAGTGACATATATATAGCCAGGTATTCCTAGCCTGACCCTCCCTTTGACCTCGGATGACCTTTGACCCTTACCTGGCCTATCATTTTTAAAGTGAGGTCAGAGGTTAGGTAGCATGCACACACACACATACCTGTATATACACACACGCGCATATACACACGCGCATACACCACACACACACACAGGCACTAACATACATACATACATACTATTACATAGACACATACATACATACACACGCGCAGACACCATACAAATACATATACACAAACACAATCACTATGACTGACACACAAACACTATCACACACTTCACTATCACACACACACACATTCACACATACACACACACACACACACACAAGCGTGGGCACATATTCACAAGCACTGTACGGTTATAGACTCACACACTCCCTCTCTCTCTCTCTCCTTGCACCTTTTGCGTAGTTTCATTCCACTAATCACTTTCTTTCTTCTTAAATTATACAGTGTGTGAGAGAGAGAGAGAGAGAGAGAGAGAGAGAGAGAGAGAGAGAGAGAGAGAGAGAGAGAGAGAGAGAGTGAGTGTGTTTGTATATGAGTGTGTGTTAAGGGGGGATGGGCCGGTTTTCTGGACCACTTTTTCCCTCATGTTTAGCCCCAGTAGTTTTCAGATGTTAAGATGTTTGCCCCATTAGTTAGTCGATTTTAAGGCCTTTCGCCCCATTTCTTAGTCAATATTTAGACCTTTCGTGCTATTTAGGTGTCGATTTTTTTCCCTGGCGAACGATAGTGAGCCTGTAATGTTGGAAGAAAAACGTATAAATTAATCTAGGAGGGGGATCTAATAGATTTTTTTTTTTTAATTTGATGGAGGTCTAGGGAGGAAACTAGACAAATAATGAATACATGCAAAAATCGCCCAAAAAGTGAACCAAGCCCCCTTCGGTTATAAGTGTTAAGAGGACGGTACAGTCGCGGTCATAAGTTCCTATACATCTACGGAGCCCCGAACGGATGAGACGAACCTCCGAAACACAAATATGAAGCAAAACAGTAATACAAAGATTCAATTCAGCGCGATTCAGCTTCGAACATTGAGATACGGCATTAATGATCGCGACTCTACATACCTTACTATCGGTGAAAGGGGAGGTCATGAGAGGGGTGAGTCATGAGAGGGGTGAGATGGGAGTCATGAGAGGGGAGGTCATGAGAGGGGTGAGATGGGAGTCATGAGAGGGGTGAGTCATGAGAGGGGTGAGATGGGAGTCATGAGAGGGATGAGTCGTGAGATGGGAGTCATGAGAGGGGTGAGATGTGAGTCATGAGAGGGGTGACATGGGTCATGAGAGGGGTGAGTCATGAGAGGGGTGAGTCATGAGAGGGGTGAGATGGGAGTCATGAGAGGGGTGAGATGGGAGTCATGAGAGGGGTGAGATGGGAGTCATGAGAGGGGTGAGTCATGAGAGGGGTGACATGGCAGTCATAAGAGGGGTGAGTCATGAGAGGGGTGAGATGGGAGTCATGAGAGGGGAGGTCATGAGAGGGGTGAAGTGGGAGTCATGAGAGGGGAAGTCATGAGAGGGGTGAGGTGGGAGTCATGAGAGGGGTGAGGTGGGAGTCATGAGAGGGTGAGGTGGGAGTCATGAGAGGGGTGAGTCATGAGAGGGGTGAGATGGGAGGTCATGAGAGGGGTGAGTCATGAGAGGGGTGAGATGGGAGTCATGAGAGGGTGAGATGGGAGAGTCATGAGAGGGGTGAGATGGGAGTCATGAGAGGGGTAAGATGGCAGTCATGAGAGGGATGAGTCATGAGAGGGTTGAGATGGGAGTCATGAGAGGGGTAAGATGGGAGTCATGAGAGGGGTGAGTCATGAGAGGGGTGAGATGTGAGTCATGAGAGGGGTGACATGGGATTCATGAGAGGGGTGAGATGGGAGTCATGAGAGGGGAGGTCATGAGAGGGGTGAGGTGGGAGTCATGAGAGAGGGGAGATGGGAGTCATGAGAGGGGAAGTCATGAGAGGGGTGAGGTGGGAGTCATGAGAGGGGTGAGGTGGGAGTCATGAGAGGGGTGAGATGGGAGTCATGAGAGGGGCGAGTCATGAGAGGGGTGACATGGGAGTCATGAGATGGGTGAGGTGGGAGTCATGAGAGGGGTGAGATGGGAGTCATGAGAGGGGAAGTCATGAGAGGGGTGAGGTGGGAGTCATGAGAGGGGTGAGTCATGAGAGGGGTGAGATTGGAGGTCGTGAGATTGGAGGTCATGAGAGGAGTGAGTCATGAGAAGGGTGAGATGGGAGTCATGAGAGGGGTGAGATGGGAATCATGAGAGGGTGAGTCATGAGAGGGGTGAGATGGGAGTCATAAGAGGGGTGAGTCATGAGAGGCGTGAGATGGGAGTCATTAGTGGGGTGAGATGGGAGTCATGAGAGGGGTGAGATGGGAGTCATGAGAGGGGTGAGATGGGAGTCATGAGAGGGGTGAGATGGGAGCCATGAGAGGGCTGAGTTATGAGAGGGGTGAGATGGGAGCCATGAGAGGGGTGAGTCATGAGAGGGGTGAGTTATGAGAGGTGAGTCATGAGAGGGGTGAGTCATGAGAGGGTTGAGTCATGAGAGGGGTGAGATGGGAGTCATGAGAGGGGTGAGTCATGAGAGGGGTGAGATGGGAGTCATGAGAGGGGTGGTAGTATTGATCATGAGATAGGGAGGTAGGTAGGTAGAGTGGGGGGTTGGGGGGGGGGTCTACACTACACAGTCAAGCCTCGGCTTTAATAACACACACACACACATACACACACACACTATAAAATACACAGGTACACATCCTCCCCTGTGCTCTCATACTGTATTCAAATAGATCAATCCCTCGTTAGCGAAATACATACACACTTACAGACACGTTATCTGCACTCATATTTCACACACACACACACACATGTATGTATATATATATTCCTTTATAGTTATCTATGTATTTATTACTATGAAAGACCCATCCTATTCCCAATTCTGCGACATAATATATCATTAGATGACATCATGACTATAACACATATAATAACCGGGTTTACCATAACCACTTCACAAGTGCTATCTCCTTTACAAATTGACGGAGATTTGACCTCCGTTTAATGAAAATTTACTAAAATTAAAATAATATAATATATGAATAAAAAAAAAATAAACAATAAAAATTAACAACCTACTATAACTAAAATAAAAGAAAGGCAAGAAGAAACAACCACCCTACCACCAAGTGATATTACCGCCCGTGCCACCACATCCCGAAGAAAGAAGCCCTTAACGCCACACTACCAAGATACGCCCGAGTCGCCTCTGTCACGCCCTCACTCCCTCCAACAACCGGCAAAGATATCATCATCACCATCAGCAACACGAGTGGTGACAGGAAAAAGAAAAGCAACAAGGAAGGCAAGGCATGTAGAAACTTGCATAAATCCTATTCCTCCAAGCCGCACCACCACCGCGAGAAGGAAGTTCAGAGGGACTACCCCAGCCGCCCTAGGGCCTCCTCCCAGCACAGCTGCCCTTCTTACCCGGAGAAGGGACACCAGGAGAAACACCAGAAGAGGTACGACTATGACAGGCAAAGTTTAGATCTATAACAGTTGGAAAGCTCTTCAAACATACTTCACTGGAAGATATTTTAAGAGCTGGAAGATTTGGGCTATACTCAATAAACTATTAAAACACTTGCACATAAAGGTTTATTGAGGATTTTTAGATCTTGGCTCATCCAAGGAATTGTTATTGGATCACCATGGCGGCAACCCAATATTAATTCTTCCGTCTCGATTACTAGGAATTACTGTCGCTAAAGAAGGCTTTACTGACCTGCGCTTTATCGGTAGTAAACCGACCCCATTCTGGTCCTTCTAAAAAGTTCATGCACTAGCAATTGGCTTTTTAGAAGGTAGGTCTCGCGAGATACCATAGCAAATTGCATAACGCCATTCTGCATAGAGTCCATACGGTACGTTGTCCCAGGCACTGGCATGAAGATATGTATGCGTAAAAGGCCCAAATAAACCCATTCAAAAGTCCCTGAAAGACTCTTATAAAGGTCAGGACAGTTAAGAGACGTTGCATAACAACCCTCTTACGATAGTCTGATGATATGATATGTATAGCACTGGCAGAACAGATTCATATTCATTCAAGACACCCAAACCCAAGAGTACTGGAAGGTTCTTCATCAAAACTCTTATAAAGGTCAGGATAGTTGAGCGAGACAATACAACACTGGTATAACTTCTCCTCACGTTAGTTCAATGATATGTTACGTATAGCACTGGTAAAACGGAACATATTCATTCAAGACCCCAAACCCAAGAGTTCTGCAACAACCTTCATCCGCTGTCATCAACACACGACAGGATCACCACCACGGCCAATACCCTCGTCGGAAGTACTACAGAAGTGCCTTATCGTTGAAAGTGCTTAGTATGACATCAAAAGAGTACAGCGTCAATCCCCTGGGAATTTAATTGTGGATCATCGTTCGTGCTTTAGAAACTGTAAATATTTAACTATCCTTGTCTGACAGTAATTATAAATTACATTGAACAATATAACTTATGTGTGTATTAACTCTGTATTATATTTATCCTCTATTGCCTTTGTGCATGTGTTTATGTGGATTCAACTTATCCAGTCAAGTAAGAACCTACCTAATTAGTCAATTAACCCCTTCTGTACCGGCGACGTCTTTTTCATTTGATTTCCGCTACATTTAGAAGATTTTGTGAAGCTTAGGAAAGATATATGATAGCTGAAAGGATGTATTAATATAGTCTGTAGCCTTTTAATGGGTAGACGTTCATTCTAATCTGAACAAAATCGTCTAATAGTTGCCAGACTATAATGAAAAGTACATCGCCGGTACAGAAGGGGTTAACTCCAGCAAAAACCTGGTATAACAATTACTATCTCTTTACAGTACCGTCACGGCTCGGTAATCATGGTAGGAACAGTTAGCCACACTTCTAATTCAATCATGTACATTTCCCTTCCATCCATAAGAACATGGAGTGTCTACCTATTAAGGGAGCCCACCTCGTTTCTGTTTTTCTCTTTCTCTCCATCTCTCTTTGGCTTGTATCCATTGGGCCCCATTCATCCTGTCTGTTTTAAGACGTTTACCCCCATCCAGGTGTCAATATTTTCCTGGCGAGCGGTAGCGAGCCAGCATATATATATTTTTGTTTTGACAGTAAGCTAAATTTGTACATTTTTCGATAGAAAAATGTCTCCGGCGAAGCCGGATTTCTCCATACAATGGTGGCTCGCTATCGCTCGCCAGGAAGAAATCGACACCTGGATGGGGATAAACATCTGGCCACCGCCAGCAATGGGGTATGTGACTGAGTATATACATATAGTTAAATTCTTATGGAACTTATATTTTCAAGCTGCCAGACAACAACTGCTCGTAAACAATTGACGGAAAAATCGCTCGTGTGACACAGCCTTAAGAAAGAGTAGACAGCTTTATCCTTGGCCGCCATTTTGGGGCCTCAATTTAACACTTTCGAGTTTCGGGCTATGAGGAAGGTCAAGCTGCGGATCTCAATTATTTAAGGGGGTAGTGCTTGCTTTTTGGTCTATGTATATATTTATTATTATTGATTTAGCTTTATTTACTTTTTTTTTTTTTTTTCTCGCTATACCTCCATCAAGCTTCAAATAACACCCCTTAGATCCCCTTTAAAGAGAATTGTGTACATTTTTCGGTAGAAAATTATCCCGGCCGAAGGCCGTCTCCCTCTAAATTTACAGGCTCGCTATCGCTCGCCAGGATAAACATCGCTACCTAAATGGCACGAAATGTCTTAAAATTATTGACAAAGAAATGGGGCAAAAGGTCTCAAAATCGGCAAACTAACGGAACGAACGTCTAAAAACCTCAAAACAAATATGCTAAACATGAGGGAGTATGGGGTCCAGGAAAAGCGACTACCTCCCCCTTAACAGAATCCCAATATAATGTGGTTTGCTATAGGTAGAAACTAAGCCTGCTGAATCCCAATATAATGTGGTTTGCTATAGGTAGAAACTAAGCCTGCTGAATCCCAATATAATGTGGTTTGCTATAGGTAGAAACTAAGCCTGCTGAATTTAGATGTATGTGTTTATATAATATGCACCATAACCCTAGCCGTTATAACTGGTAATTCTGCTGAACAAGAGAGGAAACTATCACCAGTGGCCCCAAGATGGCAGAGGTTGGCCGATCTCTGTTACTATAGGGTCTCTCAGGTTAAAAGCAGAAAATCGGAGAGTGTACTAAAGGCCTGACCTGAGAATGTGTAGTGGTGTTGGTGGTGGTATGTGAGGTACCCCGGTAATAGAATATGCTACCGGTACCAGTTGTTCAGAGCCAGCCACGGACACACACCGCTCTTATATTATACCGGGAAGGTTAACGATATTCAAACGCGGAGGTCTATCTTATACCTTGGCGATTTGAATACGTTTCGTTCCCTTAGTTTGGCAATTTTGTGATTTTAAGACTTTTCGCTCCCAGATTTGGCGATTTTAGGACTTTTCGCCTGCGATAGCGAGCCTGCAAATTAGGAAATAACCAGCCTTTGATCTGGACACTGTTATATCGAAAAATGCGCAAATTTATTATTTAGGTAGGTGCTCTTTAGCTTGATAGGAGCCTAGCGGGCAAACTAAAATAAATAATTGAACAATACAAAAGTCATCAGTATAATAATAATAATAGTAATAATAATAATAATAATAATAATAATAATAAATAATGTTAATAATAATGTTAATAATAATGTTATTAACAACAACAATGACAATAATAAAAATAAAAATACTGATCCTACTACTACAGCTACTCCTAATAAAGGTAATTTCCATTAAGAGTTGTTATAATAGGGTGTACCAGGAAGAAGAGATGTCGAACCCAGGTAGCCACACGGGTTAGAATGTCTAGGTGTTAGTATAGGAACGGGGGGAGAGAGAGAGAGAGAGATACAGACAGACAGAGTGAGAGAGATTTACATATGTACATAGATTTACATAGATTCACTGGCCACACAGACCTTACGATCCAAACGAGGTGGTTAGGATTTAATTCTAGTAGAGATGGCATATCCGATAGAAAAGGAAAGTTGAAGGAAAGGATAGAAAAGAAAAAGGCTCTCTCCCCACCCTCTGTTCCCTACATGAAAATGTTGGAAGTGATAAACCTTGCTGGGCTTCGAAATCCCCAGAAGCAATTTAAGCTGGGTTCACACATACACGAATTAACGTCCCGTCCGGCCCCGACCTCTTAATTCGCCTGCAAACGGGCAAGGACGCCGGCAAAATCGCCTATGGTCGGTACAGTGACGTGGGGTGTCGCCAGCACACGGGACACGGCGCGGGAGACGGCGAACATTTTGTGCATTCATAAAATGGTCGGCGTGGGCCGGGGCAACTGCCACAAAACGTGTCAGGCAGGGACACCCACGGGAGCAGTCGACGTCTAGACGCCGACAGACTGCGTCTAGACGTCGACTGGTGGCGTCTAGACGCTGACGAACAGGATGAGAACGGCGGCAAAAAAACGTTGGAAGGAGAGTCGGCGATGTGTCACCGTCGCGTCACGTGAGCTAGCGACACCGCATGTCCGTGTACCGACCAGAGGCGATTTTTCCGGCATCCTTGCTCGTTTGCAGGCGAATTAAGGGGTCAGGGACAGACGGGATGTTAAAGCTCGGTTCACACATGCACGAATTAACGTCCCGTCCGGCCACGACCCAAAAAATAGGCAGGACGGCATCAATCTGGAGGCCCCATGGCACGTCCGTTCCCGTCCCCTTTTGATCGGTTCACACATGCATGAATTAACGTCCCATCCGTCCCTGACCCCTTAATTCACCTGCAAACGAGCAAGGACGCCGGCAAAATCGCCTATGGTCGGTACACGGACATGCGGTGTCGCCAGCTCACATGACGGGACGGTGACACATCGCCGACTCTCATTCCAACGGTTTTTTGCCGCCGTTCTCATCCTGTTCGTCGGCTTCTAGACGCTGCCAGTCAACATCTAGACGCAGTCTGTCGGCCTCTAGACGTCGACTGCTCCCGTGGGTGTCCCGGCCTTACACGTTTTGTGGCAGTTGCCCCGGCCCACGCCGACCATTTTCTGCATGCACAAAATGTTCGCCGTGTCCCGTGTGCTGGCGACACCACATGTCCCTGTACTGACCATAGGCGATTTTGCCGGCGTCCTTGCCCGTTTGCAGGCGAATTAAGAGGTCGGGGCCGGACAGGATGTTAATTCGTGCATGTGTGAACCGAGCTTTATTCGGGCATGTGTGAACCGAACAAAAGGGGATGGGGACGGACAGGCCATGGGGCCTCCAGATTGATGCCGTCCTGCCTATTTTTTTGGTCGTGGACGGACGGGACGTTAATTCGTGCATGTGTGAACCGAGCTTTACAGGAGAGATTGGAAAAAAGAAAGGAAAATTTATGCAACCCTTCGCCTTAGTAGCATGTACATTTTTGGGTTAATTGGAATCATCCAACCCATCACCCTTAGTAGTATGTACATATTTAATGATGATTTTTATAATCATTATTCTTTATTTGTTTATTTACTTTTTTTTTCTTACGCTCTCTTCAGCTGAACATATAATAACGGTGATAATTACTGCCTACTCCATACCAATTGTTCTGTGGTGTGAATTTAGATTTTTCTTAAATGTATCTATAGAGGAGCTGTCTATTACTTTATTTGGAAGTTTGTTCCACTCATCAATTACATTGTAAGTGAAGATTTTGTTGTTGTATCTATTCGCTCTTCTACCTAATAATTATAAATGGTTTCCTCTTGTAGACGTGTCTTCGGCTTTTTTGAATAACTTATCTAGGTTAATGTTACTGAACCTTTTTAATATTTTAAAACACTCAATCAATTGACCTCTCATCCTTCGTTTCTTAAGTGAAAACAGATAAAGTTCTCTCAGTCTTTTATCATATGATTGATTTCTCAATGAAGGGATTAGTTTAGTGGCTCACCTTTGCACAGATTCCAATTTTTTAACATCCTCTATGAGGTGGGGTGACCAAAACTGCACAGCGTATTCGAGGTGCGGTCTCACCATACTTTTGTATAAGGGCAAAACTATGTCTTTGCTGTGATAATAAAAGTTTCTTCTGATGAAACCTAGTGCCCTGTTTGCTTTGTTTGCAGCCGCTGTGCATTGATTGGAAGATGTTAAGTTTTCGTTTATCAGCACTCCCAAGTCTTTTATTTGTGTTACATTTTTTATCTTCTCTTCATTCATGTAGTATTCATGTTTATTGGTTTTGTAACCTATTTGCAATATCTGACATTTGTTTACATTAAACGAGAGAGGGAGAGAGAGAGACGCACAGCTAATAAAGAACTATTTGAAGAAAAATATAAGGTTTACAGAAATTGGAAGTTTCGGATGAAAATGAAACAAAATATATGAAAATGGTCAAAGTTAATTAAATACAATTAGACATAATGACGTTTACTTCAAATGAGATAGAGACGAACATAAGATTTAGGGGAAAAACATAACTAGAAAAAGGTACATATACATATTTGTACATGCAAAAGAAGATATTTGAAGAAAGGTAAATTCTGGGAAGGGTTTAGAAAAAAATAATAAAACAAAATAATAGACAGAGAATGGACCATAATAAGATACAGCAAGAAATAATACGAGAAGCTATTATATATTTTAAGAAAAGATAGACAAACAAAAACACAATAAACTAATAGGAAACATCTGAAAACTGTGAATAAATTATAGACAAAAGACCTAAGAGAAAATACGTGGAAAAAAATGAAAATATACGAAAAATATATGTAATTTGATATAATTCTGGAATAACAAATAATATGAACAATAATACACGAAAAATATGTATGAGAACAAATATAATAAACGAATAATAATCTATCAATCTATAACCGGACGCCTTACTCCCATTATGAAAGGGTGGCCATACACAAACGCCCTCAAGCGGACCTGTCCACCTATGAGAAGGACAACCCATTTATTCAAGTCCGGCTTACTCCGAGGCCATCTATAAACAAAATTAGCACCATTTTCTCAACAGTGATGGGTGGCTAGTTCCATCTACCGGGATTATTATAAGGTTATCTCCCCTAGATGGGTTACTGACCAAGGCTGATGAGTCCCATCCACCCTTACGGAACTCAAAAATAATTAGGACAAAATTTAAACAAAAATAATTAGAACAAAAAGGTAGGCTTGAAGGATGTGAAGCAAAATGAGGTCATCAAGAGGAGATAATTGGGAAGAGCACTTAGCAAATGAGAGAGAGAGAGAGAGAGAGAGAGAGAGGAAGAGAGAGAGAGAGACGATAAATATAATAAGTAAACGGATAGACAAGGTTAGCAACTATATTAATAGCAAAACAGACAAAAATTATGATATATAATTATCCCGTATAACGAATGTGGCACAAACAGATGTTAAAACCCTTCAGTACGATTAAGGGGGGGGGGGGCTTATAATTTAATTTATCTTAATTGATTTATTATTATTATTTTATGATTAAATAATTAATTTGTCTTGTTAATTTGCTCCCTAGACCTCTATCGAGCTTAAATAACACCCACAAGACTTCCCTTTGAGGTAAATTTTAAACTTTTTCGGTAGAAAATTGTCCCGGTCGAAGAACAGTTCTTACTAAACTACAGGCTCGTATTCGGTCGCCTAGATAGTAGCCTCGGTCCTACAGTCGGTTCCATTTCATCTGACACCAAATTGAATCTCTTACCCAACTGATTTGTCTATACTTTATGGAATAATCGGAATGCATTATGTCTCAGCATTATATAATTACCGAGTTTTAATAATTAACAACACACTTCTTTTCAAAATGTTCGTAATAGAGGAGTAATTGACCAAATAAATAGAATTCAGCTTTGTCAGACGAAGAAGTGATGGTTGTGCCATAAGAGTGGAAAAGGGAAGGGAAAGACGAGGAAGAAAAATTGTTGGAGAGGTTTTTGGCTAGATGCCAGAAAGCTTGGGAAGAGCTAGAGTTGGATAGTTCAGTGCATTAACTATTGATGAATGAGTGCTTGGCAAGTCGAAGAACAGATTTGGCTGGATTCCGGGCAGAAACATAGGAAGAATAATATTCTTGAGTTTTAAGGCATCGGTACCGTTTGAATGCTTCCTCCTTGTTGTGGACAGTAGTAGAACAAGCGTGAGTGAACCAAGTTTTTTTTGCATTAGACCGAGAGAAAGAAAATTGAATGTATGCTTCCATGCCTGAGAGGATAACCTCGGTAATGCGTTCAGCACTCTCCGAGGGTCCCCGGCCACAAAAGCAAAAGTAATTCCATGGAAAATCAAAGAAGTACTGCCGAACAGTCTCCCAGTTGTCAGCGCCAAAGTGCCACAAGCGTCGCCGGCTAGGAGGATCGGGTGGCCGTACCGGAGAGATAGAACAGGTGACAGATATTAATTTATGGTCGGAGGAGCCCAAAGGAGAGAAAAGATTTATAGTATAAGCAGAAGGGTTACAGATTAGAAATAAGACAAGAATGTTGGGCCGATCTCCGAAGCGATCCGGGATATGGGTGGGTTGCTGGGCTAACTGCTCTAGGTTATTTGGGATATAAAAGATGTAGGCTTGTTCACCAGGCTGGTCAGTAGAATGAGAGTGACAAGAAAGCTTTAGCCAGAGAGTTGAGAATTCAGAAGAGTCAAAGTTGGGAACATGATAGAAAGCAAGATTGTTGCACACATATACGCAACATCCACCTTTGGCTTAAAACTGAGGATAGAGATAGTAGGAGGATACAGAGAAGGATTTGCTGTCAGTAGTCCCAGACACCTGACTTTCGGTGAGAAAGAGAAGATCAGGGTTGGCAAAGGAGAGGTGGTGTTCCACAGAGTGGAAGTTAAGAGGAAAGGCCACGAATATTACAGTAATTAATAGTAAGAGAAGAAGGTGGTGATCCCGGACATTTAGGGGAGCCGTTACCAGGGTCCAAGCCAATGGGGGAATTTCTGACCCCCCCCCCCCCCCCCGGGGACTCCGAGGCGGGTCTTCATCTAGCCATAGTTCGTTTTTAAAGAAGGATAGTGTAGTATGTAAGGTGTTTGTAGTATAATGTATTGATAGGAGGAGAATGTGTTTTAGAGGGCAGGCTGGGGTTGCCCTCAATATTGATGAGGCACATAAAGGATCAGCTAGGGAGGCCAGGTGGTAAAACAGGAGTTCCAGCTGTCCTTATCAGCCACCTAGCACTCCCTGGGAGTACCGCCCTGTTCGGCTGGTGCCTACATCCTCCTCCTAACAATTCTGGAGGTGGGATTCCCGATCCCAACCTCCAGGGGCTATCTGCGCCACAAAGTGACGGGCGGTGGGGTCGCCACATCCCTACGCCTATATATATATATATATATATATATATATATATATATATATACTGTATATATATACAGTATATATATATACTGTATAACAATATGTACTGTGCTGTATATATACTGTATATATATATAAGAACATAAGAACATAAGAAAATGGGAGTCTGCAAAAAGCCGATCGGCCCATACAAGGCAGATCCCTGTCACACCCAACCCCAATTACAAGGCCCAATTATAGGCCCAACTCACTAATACCTTGAGTACTGCCCCCACCAAAATGGTCAGGGATTAACACAAGATTACGGGGGTCTGCTGAGCGCCGATTGACCCACACCTGGTAGAGCCCCCTCACACCCAACCCATCTCGTCCATATGCCTATCTAATTTTATCTTAAAGCTCCCTATCGTTCTTGATCCCACTATATCACTTGGTAGCCTATTCCACCCATCTACAACTCTGTTACCAAACCAATATTTGCCTATATCTTTTCTGAAACGAAATTTATCTAATTTGAAACCATTTGTACGAGTTCTTTCGCTATCACTGAACTTTAGTACATTTTTCATGTCCCCTTTATTAATCCCACTAACCCACTTGAATACCTCTATCATATCCCCTCTAATTCTGCGTCTCTCTAACGAATGTAAGCCTAATTTCTTCAACCTTTCTTCATACGGAAAATTTCTAATATTATGGATCATTTTTGTCATTCTACGTTGTACTCTCTCCAATGAATCTATGTCCATTCTGTAATAAGGACACCAAAATTGAACAGCATAATCCATATGGGGTCTCACTAATGACAAGTAAAGTTTTAAGATAACATCAGCAGTTCTGTTACTCACACTCCTAGATATGAACCCGAACATCCTGTTTGCCTTGTTGCGAACGCTTATACATTGTTTTCTAGGCTTCAAATCATTGCTAACAAACACACCTAGATCTTTCTCACAGTCTGAGTTTTCTAATTCCATATTAGCTAGTTTATATTTAACATTTGTCTGCATCTTCCCTATCTTTAATACCTTGCATTTGTCAATGTAAAACTTCATCTGCCAATTTACTGACCATTCGTGTATGGTATCTAGATCCCTTTGCAGACACTCTATATCTCTATCTGAATCAATTTTTCTCCCCATTTTGGTATCGTCTGTAAATTTACTTATCCTACTAGTTATACCTAAATCAAGGTCATTTATGTATATAATAAACAACAGAGGACCTAATACAGATCCCTGGGGGACACCACTTTTGACTGCTCCCCATTCTGACTTGGTACCATTTATGCTGACTCTCTGCTTCCTACCAGTTAGCCATGACCTAATCCATCCTAACAACGCCCCACCTATTCCATGTGCCTCAACCTTTCTCATCAATCTTTCATGAGGGACTCTGTCGAAAGCTTTACTGAAATCTAAATATATAATATCATATGACTTGTCATTATCTACTGCTTCATAATTACCTCTGAGAAAAAACTAAGCAAATTTGTAAGGCATACTGTATATGTACTGTACTGTGTATATATATATACCGGTATACATACAGTACATATATATATATGTATACCCCCAATTCTTGAATTTATTTAGACATTTTTCGGTAGTAAAATGTCCTGACCGTAGACCGCTTCCTTCTAAAATATAGGCTCGCTGTCGCTCGCCAAGAAAATATACAGTAGACACCTAAATGGCACAAAAGGTCTTAAAATCACCAAACTAATGGAGCGAACATCTTAAAATCTCACAACTAATGGAGCTAAGCATGAGGGACAAGAGGGTCCAGAAAAAAATACCTCTCCTTAAGAGTGTAATATTATCCCCTTGAGGATCATGACGTGTTTTGACAGTTTATTCTGTCTATCATTAGGCGGTTTTATGCAGCTTAGAAAGGATCTAAGGGATATAAAAGGGTAAAGACTATCTCAAGTAAGGGGGATGGGCGTATATATTTCCTCATTTATATATATTTGATCATGTTTTCAGTTTCCTCCATAGACCCATATCAAGCTAAAAAAAAAAAACACAAAACAATACCCTCCTTCACGATAAATTTGTACATTTTTCTATAGAAAAATGTCTCGGTCGAAGGCAAGTTTCTCTTAAATTACAGGCTCGCTATCGCTTGCCAGGAAAAAATCGACACCTAAATGACACGAAAATTCTTAATATTGACAACAAAATGGGGCGAAAGGTATTAAAATCGCCAAACTAATGGGCCGAACGTCTGAAAATCTAAGAACTAATGGGGCTAAACATGAGGAAGGGGGACCAGAAAAACGACCCGCTCCTCTTAACCTTTTTGTTATGTCGGGCTATAATATTTATAGCTCGTGAGATAGTCTTTACTAAAATCCAGATCTGGACTTATAGACCATAAATAACTCAACAGGGTCAAATCTAACACCGTCTTACTCTCACAAATAAGTATTCAATTAGGTACTATACAGTACTCAATAACAACACACATAACAATTATAACACCTGTTTATTCAATTAGATCTAATACCTTAAAATCAGAATGTAGCTTCACCTAGATAATTATGGCAACTATCAGGCAAGGATTACCAGGCATATAAATGGTAGATCATGAATGGGGAGCAATCGCTCTTCAACTGAGGTTATAAACAAGGTGAATAATCTGCAACTCAATAACATACGTAACTTATAGAATCAACCTTAATAATAATCGTGATGTGAGTCGAGTGTCTTTCGTGAATAAAACAACTGTGGAAGCACTAGAACACAATCTCAAACAAGAGAGGCTGGAAGAGTTGAGAGAGTAAATAATAACTCCAGTTTGGAGACTGAGTTAGACGACTGGTAGTGGCGGGCCGGCTAAGTAGTCGCGGTATACTCAAGTGACCTTCCTAATTAACCTGTGGAGGTCAGGTCACCTACTGGACTGAGGTGGCTGAAAGTAATTTCAAAGTTAATGCAACTAGAATGGTAATTTATATAGTATTACTCTGAAATTGGGGGCAAGAGAAGAGTTAAGAGTTAAGTCCAGGACGTCAGGTAGCAGGTGGTCCAAGTTCAGGCAGCAGACAGGCAGCACTTCAGGAGTACGGCAGGTGGTACTTCAGGAGGTACTCTTGAGGGGGGAGGAGGAGGCTGAGGCAAAGCCAGACACTTTTACTTGGAGTCTGAGCCCGAAGGTGGAAGACTCTAGTGAGGTGTGGTTTGCATACTCTTCTACTATTTCTTGGAGGTCCTATGCAAGATTATCTTTGACCCTTGGTGTTCTGGTTTCGGAGTCACAAGGCTATGGGGAAAAAGGTTATGTGATCATTGTGAGGTACATACTTAACCTAGCCTTGGAAGTGAGGTATTAATAGAATGGCATACTTCCAAGGTATAATCTTACATATATAATACTTGCCAGCTTGGCTTAAGGCTGGTGCAATCTTACCTAAACAAAGATAGGCCCTTAATCCTAGTTACCTCTTCACATTAATATAGCTCGCTTAATATTTGCTCTTGGTCGAGGTTTATTGGATCTCCCGATCCGCTACAATGTGTCCTCTCGTTTATATCCATTTCTGTCGGTAGAATCCAGGCCGTTGATGTTATATTTGCATAACTACTTTTCATTCGTGTCCTCCATATCCAGGAGCTGAGTACATGTAGCCCGTGCAGGTATCGGGCTGCAAGGGGGCGTGACCCGAGCAGGTAGCTAATGAGTTTGGGGGACCTCCCATACCTTTGTCTCGTCGTAGAAAACGGTGAAAACAGGGGTCGCTTAGGTATTTGTCCAGGACTAGAGCTTGGGAGAATTGGGGTGCCTCTGCTATTTTCTTGTCTTGATGATGGGGTCTTGGAGTTGCAGACTGGCTATCCTGTAGCTGTTATTTGGGTGGCTCGTCTTCAGACCCGTCATCTCACTTTTGACTTTAATGTCGAGATAATGACTCTCTATTGCTTTCAAACAAATCCTTATTCTCACGGCTTTAGGGGAGGTATAGCTTTGGATGGTACGATATAATACAATACTATAGGCTTAAGGAGAAGTTTTATTTTATCTGGATCATCTTCTCCTTCATGTTTAGCCTCATCGGTTGTGAGATTTCAAGACGTTCGCCCCACTAGTTTGGCGATATTAAGACCTTTCACCCCCTTTGTTGTCAGTATTAAGACCGTTCGTGCCATCTAGGTGTCGAGCCTGTAAGTTAGGAGGTACCAGCCTTCGGCAGGAACATTATTCTACCGAAAAATGCACAAATACATATCGAAGGGGATCTAGGGGGTGTGTGTCTTAAGCTTGATAGAGGTCTAACGAGCAAACTCACCCCCCTCCCCCCTACCCCACCCCACCCCTTAAGGGAGGAAGTTACAGGCATATTAGGGTACATTAGTCTCTCTCTCTCTCACCTACCTCTCATTTACACTCACATACAAACTCGCTCTCTCTCTCTCTCATACACACACACGCACACACACACAAGCAAACACATACACACACACACACACACAAGCAAACACATACACACACACACACACACCCATCCCTACACACACACACCAACTCCCACCCACCAACCCATACCCACACACACACACATACACACACTCACACTCACACACAAACACTCACACCCACAAACACACGCACCTTACACTACAAATTCTCAAAGGTATGACAAAGGTCAATATATTCAAGCAGGGTATATTAAGCGAGCCCACCTCGCTTTTTTTCTCTTTCTCTCCCTCTCTCTTTGGTTTGTATCCATTCGGCCCCATTCAGCCTACTGGTGGTGTAATGGTTAAGGTGGCAAAAATATGTGTGTGATAACCCGGGTTCGAATCCCGGTGGATCATATATACTTTAATTAATTTCATTGGGGGTGTGGTGGTGAGATTAATAAAAATAATATTAATACGTTTACCCCCATCCAGGTGTCAATATTTTCCTGGCGAGCGGTAGCGAGCCAGCATATACTGTATATATATTTTTGTTTTGACAGAAAGCTAAATTTGTACATTCTTCTATCGAAAAATGTCTCCGGCAAAGCTGGATTTCTCCTTACAATGCTGGCTCGCTATCGCTCGCCAGGAAGATATCGATACCTGGATGTGGATAAACGTCTTAAAACAGTTGGCTGAATGGGGCCGAATGGATACAAGCCAGGGAAAGGGAAAAAAGGAGAGAAAGAACAAAAAAGCCGATGACCCCCCCTTAAGAGTTAATTATCCTTGAGTACTTGATATCACTTTTTATTTCTCTAATAGATAGGTTGATCACTACTAATATACTTTTAAGGGACAAATTATTATGGCCACTTTACTTCCCTCCGAAATGTACATAATTGGTAAATACAATCATGCACTGTTAAGGGAACTCCGACGGTATTGTGCAGCATAATTGGTAAATACAATCATGCACTGTTAAGGGAACTCAGACGGTATTGTGCAGCATAATTGGTAAATACAATCATGCACTGTTAAGGGAACTCAGACGGTATTGTGCAGCATAATTGGTAAATACAATCATGCACTGTTAAGGGAACTCAGACGGTATTGTGCAGCATAATTGGTAAATACAATCATGCACTGTTAAGGGAACTCAGACGGTATTGTGCAGCATAATTGGTAAATACAATCATGCACTGTTAAGGGAACTCAGACGGTATTGTGCAGCATAATTTACTGGATCGGCTCAATGGTTGTTGTTGTTGTTGTTGTTCCCCAAGCTGCCTGGCCGAACAGC
The DNA here is from genome assembly GCA_032716605.1 of Paralithodes platypus. NCBI lineage: Eukaryota > Metazoa > Arthropoda > Malacostraca > Decapoda > Lithodidae > Paralithodes > Paralithodes platypus. The sequence continues at coordinate 47,690,878 of CM064492.1, forward strand.
CCCAAGGCCCCGAGTAAGGCCAAGGCCATAAACGAGCGCCCCCACAGAACCCTCCCTGCCGACCACAATAAAGCCTGGGTGACCGAAGCCACTCCATGGCGGGGAGCTGAGAGGGTGCGTAAACGCCCGGGAAACCAAAGCCCCACCCAGGGCCCTGTGCCCCTCAGCAATTATGAAGAGAAAGTTGAGGGGCAAAGGAATAATGTGACGCTTTAGCTTCCAATCTTGGTAGATTGGGAGGGCAATCCACGGAAGAGACGCCGTCACTTGAGATCTAGAAAATATATAAGTAAAAGGAACAGTCAGAGTAAGCTCAATGGTTGAAGGAGGGGGTATAGTTTGCTCTCTAAACCTCTATCAAACATTAAAAAAAAAACACACACAAGACCTCCCTTTGATATAAATTTGTACATTTTTCGGTAGAACAATTTCCCGGCCTAAGGCCGATTCCTTTTCAAATACAGGCTTGCTATCGCTAGCCAAGAAAAAATCAACACCTATATGGCACGAAACATCTTAATATTGGCAAAGAAATGGGGCAAAATGTCAGAAAATCGCCAAACTAATTGGGCGAATGTCTTGAAATCTCATAACTATTAGGGCTATACATGAGGGAGGAGGAGGACTCGAAAAACCAACTTCCTCCCCTTAAATATAATTCTACATTGATAAATACAATCATGCACTGTTAAATAGTCACACTGTTAAATCGTTCATGCACTATTTAAAAGAATCACAGTTGACTAGAATCATACACTGTTATATAGAATTATGCATTGTTAAAGAGCCATGCATTAATAATATCATGCACTGTTAAATAGAATCATGCAATGTTTAATAGAAACATGTGCTCTTAAATAGAATCATGCAATGTTTAATAGAAGCATGTGCTCTTAAATAGAACCATGCAATGTTTAATAGAATCATACACTGATAAACAGAATCATACACTGATAAACAGAATCATACACTGATAAACAGAATCATACACTGATCAACAGAATCATACTTTGTTAAATAGAATCATACACTGATACACAGAATAATACTGATAAATAGAATCATACACTGATAAACAGAATCATACACTGATAAATAGAATCATACACTGATAAATAGAATAATACACTGATAAACAGAATCATACTTTGTTAAATAGAATCATACACTGATAAACAGAATCATACTTTGTTAAATAGAATCATACACTGATAAACAGAATCATACTGATAAATAGAATCATACACTGATAAATACTCATACACTGATAAATAGAATCATACACTGATAAATAGAATCATACACTGATAAACAGAATCATACACTGATAAATAGAATCATACACTGATAAACAGAATCATACACTGTTAAATAGAATCATACACTGATAAATAGAATCATACAGATAAACAGAATCATACACTGATAAATAGATTCATACACTGATAAATAGAATCATACACTGATAATAGAATCATACACTGATAAATAGATCATACACTGATAAATAGAATCATACACTGATAAACAGAATCATACATAGAATCATACACTGATAAATAGAATCATACACTGATAAACAGAATCATACACTGATAAACAGAAACCTACACTGATAAATAGTATCATACACTGATAAACAGAATCATACACTGATAAATAGAATCATACACTGATAAATAGAATAATACACTGATAAACAGAATCATACTGTTAAATATAATCATACACTGATAAATAGAATCATACACTGATAAACAGAATCATACACTGATAATAGACATACACTGATAAATAGAATCATACACTGATAAACAGAATCATACACTGATAAAAAATCATACACTGATAAATAGAATCATACACTGATAAATAGAATCATACACTGATAAATAGAATCATACACTGATAAACAGAATCATACACTGATAAATAGATTCATACACTGATAAATAGAATCATACACTGATAAATAGAATCATACACTGATAAATAGAATCATAATACACTGATAAATAGAATCATACACTGATAAATAGAATCATACACTGATAAAATAGAATCATACACTGATAAATAGAATCATACACTGATAAATAGAATCATACACTGATAAACAGAATCATACACTGATAAATAGAATCATACACTGTCAAATAGAATCATACACTGATAAATAGAATCATACACTGATAAATAGAATCATACACTGAAAAACATAATCATATACTGTTAAATAGAATCATACACTGATAAATAGAATCATACACTGATAAACAGAATCATACACTGATATAGTGAATCATACACTGATAAATAGAATCATACTGTTAAATAGAATCATACACTGATAAATAGAATCATACACTGATAAACAGAATCATACACTGATAAAGAGAATCATACACTGATAAACAGAATCATACACTGATAAATAGAATCATACACTGATAAATAGAATCATACACTGATAAATAGACTCATACACTGATAAACAGAATCATACACTGATAAACATAATCATACACTGTTAAATAGAATCATACACTGATAAATAGAATCATACTGATAAACAGAATCTTACACTGATAAATAGCATCTTACACTGATAAATAGAATCATACACTGATAAATAGAATCATACACTGATAAACAGAATAATACACTGTTAAATAGAATCATACACTGATAAACAGAATCATACACTGTTTAATAGAATCATACACTGATAAATAGAATCATACACTGATAAACAGAATCATACACTGAATCACACTATAGAATCATACACTGATTAACATAATCATACACTGATAAATAGAATCATACACTGATAAACAGAATCATACACTGATAAACAGAACCAAACATTGATAAACAGAATCATACACTGTTAAATAGAATCATACACTGATAAACAGAATCATACTTTGTTAAATAGAATCATACACTGATAAACAGAATCATACATTGAAATAGAATCATGTTAACAATAGAATACATTGTTAAATAGAATCACACTGTTAATAGAATCATACACTGTTAATAGAATCATGCACTGTTAAATAGAATCATACAATGTTTAATAGAATCATACACTGTTAAAATAAATCATACTGTTAAATAGAATCATACACTGTTAAATAGAATCATACACTGTTAAATAGAATCATACACTGTTAAATAGAATCATACACTGTTAAATAGAATAATGCAATGTTTAATAGAATCATACACTGTTAAATAGAATCATCACTGTTAAATAGAATCATTCACTGTTAAATATAATCATTTACTGTTAAATATAATCATGCACTGTTAAATATAATAATTTACTGTTTAATAGAATCATGCACTGTTAAATATAATCATATACTGTTAAATAGAATCATGCACTGTTAAATATAATCATTTACTGTTAAATAGTATCATGCACTGTTAAATAGAATAATTTACTGTTAAATATAATCATGCAATGTTTAATAGAATAATACACTGTTATATAGAATCATGTACTGTTAAATAAAATCATACACTGTTAAATAGCATCATGTACTTTTAAATAGCATCATATACTTCAAAACCGAATCATTGCCTGAAAATAACAATGCACTGAAAGGCATACACTGGTCTAGACAGCCAGACAGCCATGCACTGGAGTAGGCCGACATACAGCCATATACATAAGTACACAGACAGCCATGCACGAGTAAACAGACAGCCATGCACGCAGAAAGACAACCCTGTACTGGGGTAGATAAATGGCCATGCACTGTAGTAGACAGACAGACAGCCATGCACGGGCACACAAACAGAAAGACAGACAGCCATGCACCGGAGTAGGCAGACAAACAGACAGTCATTCACTGGAGTAGACAGACAGACAGCCATGCACTGTAGTAGACAGACAGACAACCATGCACGGGCACACACACAGAAAGACAGACAGCCATGCACCGGAGTAGGCAGACAAACAGACAGTCATTCACTCGAGTAGACAGACAGACAGCCATGCACTGTAGTAGACAGACAGACAACCATGCACGGGCACACACACAGAAAGACAGACAGCCATGCACCGGAGTAGGCAGACAAACAGACAGTCATTCACTCGAGTAGACAGACAGCCATGCACTGGATTAGACACAGACAGCCATGCACTGATAAATAGAATAATACACTGATAAACAGAATCATACTTTGTTAAATAGAATCATACACTGATAAACAGAATCATACTTTGTTAAATAGAATCATACACTGATAAACAGAATCATACTGATAAATAGAATCATACACTGATAAATAGACTCATACACTGATAAATAGAATCATACACTGATAAATAGAATCATACACTGATAAACAGAATCATACACTGTTAAATAGAATCATACACTGATAAATAGAATCATACACTGATAAACAGAATCATACTGTTAAATATAATCATACACTGATTAATAGAATCATACACTGATAAACAGAATCATACACTGATAAATAGATTCATACACTGATAAATAGAATCATACACTGATAAATAATCATACACTGATAAATAGAATCATACACTGATAAACAGAATCATACACTGTTAAATAGAATCATACACTGACAAATAGAATCATACACTGATAAATAGAATCATACACTGATAAATAGAATAATACACTGATAAACAGAATCATACTTTGTAAAATAGAATCATACACTGATAAACAGAATCATACTTTGTTAAATAGAATCATACACTGATAAACAGAATCATACACTGATAAATAGACTCATACACTGATAAATAGAATCATACACTGATAAATAGAATCATACACTGATAAACAGAATCATACACTGTTAAATAGAATCATACACTGATAAATAGAATCATACACTGATAAACAGAATCATACTGGTAAATATAATCATACACTGATAAATAGAATCATACACTGATAAACAGAATCATACACTGATAAATACTCATACACTGATAAATAGAATCATACACTGATAAATAGAATCATACACTGATAAATAGAATCATACACTGATAAACAGAATCATACACTGTTAAATAGAATCATACACTGACAAATAGAATCATACACTGATAAACAGAATCATACACTGATAAATAGAATCATACACTGATAAATAGGATCATACACTGATAAACAGAATCATACACTATTAAATAGTCATACACTGATAAATAGAATCATACACTGATAAACAGAATCATACACTGTTTAATAGAATCATACACTGATAAATAGAATCATACACTGATAAACATAATCATATACTGTTAAATAGAATCATACACTGATAAATAGAATCATACACTGATAAACAGAATCATACACTGATAAAGAGAATCATACACTGATAAACAGAATCATACACTGATAAATAGAATCATACTGTTAAATAGAATCATACACTGATAAATAGACTCATACACTGATAAACAGAATCATACACTGATAAACATAATCATACTGTTAAATAGAATCATACACTGATAAATAGAATCATACTGATAAACAGAATCTTACACTGATAAATAGAATCTTACACTGATAAATAGAATCATACACTGATAAATAGAATCATACACTGATAAACAGAATAATACACTGTTAAATAGAATCATACACTGATAAACAGAATCATACACTGTTTAATAGAATCATACACTGATAAATAGAATCATACACTGATAAACAGAATCATACACTGTTAAATAGAATCATACACTGAAAAATAGAATCATACACTGATAAACAGAATCATACACTGATAAATAGAATCATACACTGATAAACAGAATCATACACTGATAAACAGAACCAAACACTGATAAACAGAATCATACACTGTTAAATAGAATCATACACTGATAAACAGAATCATACTTTGTTAAATAGAATCATACACTGATAAACAGAATCATACATTGTTAAATAGAATCAAACTGTTAAATAGAATCATACATTGTTAAATAGAATCATGCACTGTTTAATAGAATCATACACTGTTAAATAGAATCATGCACTGTTAAATAGAATCATACAATGTTTAATAGAATCATACACTGTTAAATAAAATCATACTGTTAAATAGAATCATACACTGTTAAATAGAATCATACACTGTTAAATAGAATCATACACTGTTAAATAGAATCATACACTGTTAAATAGAATAATGCAATGTTTAATAGAATCATACACTGTTAAATAGAATCATCACTGTTAAATAGAATCATTCACTGTTAAATATAATCATTTACTGTTAAATATAATCATGCACTGTTAAATATAATAATTTACTGTTTAATAGAATCATGCACTGTTAAATATAATCATATACTGTTAAATAGAATCATGCACTGTTAAATATAATCATTTACTGTTAAATAGTATCATGCACTGTTAAATAGAATAATTTACTGTTAAATATAATCATGCAATGTTTAATAGAATAATACACTGTTATATAGAATCATGTACTGTTAAATAAAATCATACACTGTTAAATAGCATCATGTACTTTTAAATAGCATCATATACTTCAAAACCGAATCATTGCCTGAAAATAACAATGCACTGAAAGGCATACACTGGTCTAGACAGCCAGACAGCCATGCACTGGAGTAGGCCGACATACAGCCATATACATAAGTACACAGACAGCCATGCACGAGTAAACAGACAGCCATGCACGCAGAAAGACAACCCTGTACTGGGGTAGATAAATGGCCATGCACTGTAGTAGACAGACAGACAGCCATGCACGGGCACACAAACAGAAAGACAGACAGCCATGCACCGGAGTAGGCAGACAAACAGACAGTCATTCACTGGAGTAGACAGACAGACAGCCATGCACTGTAGTAGACAGACAGACAACCATGCACGGGCACACACACAGAAAGACAGACAGCCATGCACCGGAGTAGGCAGACAAACAGACAGTCATTCACTCGAGTAGACAGACAGCCATGCACTGGATTAGACACAGACAGCCATGCACTGGATTAGACAGACAGACAGCCATGCACTGTAGTAGACAGACAGACAGCCATGCACTGTAGTAAACAGACAGACAGCCATGCACTGTAGTAGACAGACATACATCCATGGACTGTAGTAGACAGACAGAGAGCCATGCACTTGATTTGACAGACAGACAGCCATGCACTGGAGTAGACAGACAGCCATGCACTGTAGTAGACAGACAGACAGCCATGCACTGTAGTAAACAGACAGACAGCCATACACTGTAGTAGACAGACAGACAGCCATGCACTGGATTAGACAGACACAGACATGCACTGTAGTAGACAGACAGACAGCTATACACTGTAGTAAACAGACAGACAGCCATACACTGGAGTAGACAGATAGACAGCCATGCACTGAATTAGACACATACAGCCATATACTGTAGTAGACAGACAGACAGCCATGCACTGGATTAGAGACAGACAGCCATGCACTGTAGTAGACAGACAGCCAGCCATCCACTTTAGTAGACAGACAGACAGCCATGTACTGTAGTAGACAGACAGACAGCCATACACTGAAGTAGACAGACAGACAGCCATGCACTGTAGTTGACAGACAGCCATGCACTGGAGTAGACAGACAGACAGCCATACACTGAAGTAGACAGACAGACAGCCATGCACTGTAGTTGACAGACAGACAGCCATGCACTGTAGTAGACATACAGACAGCCATACACTAAAGTAGACAGACAGCCAGCCATGCACTGGAGTATACAGACAGTCAGCCATACACTGTAGTAGACAGACATACAGCCATGCACTGTAGTTGACAGACAGGCAGCCATGCACTGTAGTTGACAGACAGACAGCCATGCACTGTAGTAGACAGAAAGACAGCCATGCACTGTAGTTGACAGACAGACAGCCATGCACTGTAGTTGACAGACAGACAGCCATGCACTGTAGTTGACAGACAGACAGCCATGCACTGGAGTTGACAGACAGACAGCCATGCACTGTAGTTGACACAGACAGCCATGCACTGTAGTTGAGACAGACAGCCATGCATTGTAGTTGACAGACACAGCCATGCACTGTAGTTGACAGACAGACAGCCATGCACTGTAGTTGACAGACAGACAGCCATGCACTGTAGTTGAGACAGACAGCCATGCATTGTAGTTGACATACAGACAGCCATGCACTGTAGTTGAGACAGACAGCCATGCACTGTAGTTGAGACAGACAGCCATGCACTGTAGTTGACAGACAGCCAGCCATGCACTGTAGTTGAAAGACAGACAGCCATATACTGGAGTAGACAGACAGACAGCCATACACTGTAGTTGACAGACAGACAGCCATGCACTGTAGTTGACAGACAGACAGCCATGCACTGTAGTTGACAGACAGACAGCCATGCACTGTAGTTGACAGACAGACAGCCATGCACTGTAGTTGACAGACAGACAGCCATGCACTGGAGTAGACAGACAGACAGCCATGCACTGTAGTTGACAGACAGACAGCCATGCACTGTAGTTGACAGACAGACAGCCATGCACTGGAGTTGACAGACAGACAGCCATGCACTGTAGTTGACAGACAGACAGCCATGCACTGTCGTAGACAGACAAACAACCATGCACTGGAGTAAACAGACAGCCATGCGTTGGATTAAACAGACAGCCATGCACTGGATTAAACAGACAGCCATGCACAGACAGACAGCCATGCACTGGAGTAGACAGACAGCCATGCACAGACAGGCAACCATGCACAGTTAACAAACAGTCATGCACTAGAATAGATAGACAGCCATGTACAGACAGACAGCCATACACTGGAGTAGACAGACAGCCATGCACAGACAGGCAGCCATGCAGTTAACATACAGCCATGCACTGGAGTAGATAGCCATGTACAGACAGACAGCCATGCACTGGAGTAGACAGACAGCCATGCAGTTAACATACAGCCATTCACTGGAGTAGATAGACAGCCATGTACAGACAGACAGCCATACACTGGAGTAGATAGACAGCTATGCACAGACAGGCAGCCATGCACAGTTAACACACATTTATACACTGGAGTAGATAGACAGCCATGTACAGACAGACAGCCATGCACTGGAGTAGATAGAGCCATGCACAGACAGACAGCCATGCACTGGAATAGACGGACAGCCATGCACAGACAGATAGCCATGCCCACACAGCCAGCCTTGCAGTTAACAGACAGCCATGCACTGAAATAGACAGACAGCCATGCACACAATCAACCATGCACTGGAGTAGACAGACAGACAGACAGACAGACAGACAGACAGACAGCCCTTCTGATCGATCTACTGCTTCTCCTAGGATATAAACCTGAAATTTATGTATGAAGTCGTGGTTGGTGGGGAACAGGTTAAAGCTGCCCTGCCTCCCACCACTCTGGCCAACCTTACTCTCTCTCTCTAACTCTAACTCTCTCTCTCTACCTCTACCTCTCTCACTCTCTCTCTCTTTTCCTACCTTATCTGTATCTTGGCTCTCCTTGTTCCTCTCTCCCCTCTACCACCCTCTCTCTATCTCCCTCTCTCTCTCTCTCTTTCTCCCTCTCTCTTTCTCCCTCTCCCTCTCTCCCTCTCTCTCTCTCTTTCCCTGTCCCTCCCTCTCTCTCTCTCTGTTAGGGTACAGTAGTAAGCATTAATTGCCACCCACCCATATGAATCAGTATTAACCCAAAGAAGACAATACACGGTTTAGTTATATTCCAGATGCATTAGAATTTGGTTTTACAGGTTTAGCCATTCAAATGGGCGTAACCTTTTTATTGCACGCGATTGTACATCTAGCTACCGTGATATTATTGTTGTCCTCCTTTTCTCTCACTATTTATCTTGTCACTGGCAATGATACATACAAATACATAAATATATCTATATATATATATATACTGTATATATATATAGTTATACAGACTTATACAATTGAAGGAAGAGCAGGGGCCCAGGGTTGGAAGAGAGAGAGAGAGAGAGAGAGAGAGAGAGAGAGAGAGAGAGAGAGAGAGAGAGAGAGAGAGAGAGAGAGAGAGAGAGAGAGAGAGAGAGAGAGAGAGAGAGAGAGAGAGAGAGAGAGAGAGAGAGAGAGAGAGAGAGACAGAGACAAAAACTCTCGCTCTTCCCCTACTCCACCTAACAGCTTGGCCTAGAAGGATATATAGTGCAGATATACTGTATAGATGGCACACAACGGTAAGGGGACAGTGGGGATTTTTTTGGGGGGTTTATATATTTATTTATTCATAGTTTGTTTTTTTACTTTCCTCACTATGCCTTCACCAAGCTTAAAACAACATTCCCTAGACCCCTTTCAAGATAAATGTGTACATTTTTCGATGGAAAAATGTCCCGGCCGAAGGCCGCTTTCTCTTAAAATTACAGGCTAAATGGCACGAAAGGTCTTAATATTGACTATAAATAGGATGAAAGGTATTAAAATCGCAAAACTAATAATCTCATAAACTAATAATTTGAACACGAATGGGGCTAAACATGAGGGAGAAAGGGGGCCAGAAAAACCAACAAAACTTTAAAAAAAAAAATATATATATAATACGTAGCCTTTATCTCCCTTTAATGATCAACTCCACAAATGAGCCCCACGCCCTAATAATGAGCCCCACGCCCTAATAATGAGCCCCACGCCCTACTAATGAGCCCCACGCCCTAATAATGAGCCCCACGCCCTACTAATGAGCCCCACGCCCTAATGAGCCCCACGCCCTAATAATGAGCCCCACGCCCTAATAATGAGCCCCACGCCCTACTAATGAGCCCCACGCCCTACTAATGAGCCCCACGCCCTACTAATGAGCCCCACGCCCTACATAATGAGCCCCACGCATCTAATGAGCCCCACGCCCTAATAATGAGCCCCACGCCCTACTAATGAGCCCCACGCCCTACTAATGAGCCCCACGCCCTACTAATGAGCCCCACGCCCTAATAATGAGCCCCACGCCCTACTAATGAGCCCCACGCCCTACTAATGAGCCCCACGCCCTAATAATGAGCCCCACGCCCTAATAATGAGCCCCACGCCCTACTAATGAGCCCCACGCCCTACTAATGAGCCCCACGCCCTAATAATGAGCCCCACGCCCTAATAATGAGCCCCACGCCCTAATAATGAGCCCCACGCCCTAATAATGAGCCCCACGCCCTAATAAAGAGCCCCACGCCCTAATAATGAGCCCCACGCCCTAATAATGAGCCCCACGCCCTAATAATGAGCCCCACGCCCTAATAATGAGCCCCACGCCCTAATAATGAGCCCCACGCCCTAATGAGCCCCACGCCCTAATAATGAGCCCCACGCCCTACTAATGAGCCCCACGCCCTACTAATGAGCCCCACGCCCTACTAATGAGCCCCACGCCCTAATAATGAGCCCCACGCCCTAATAATGAGCCCCACGCCCTAATAATGAGCCCCACGCCCTAATAATGAGCCCCACGCCCTACTAATGAGCCCCACGCCCTACTAATGAGCCCACGCCCTACTAATGAGCCCACGCCCTACTAATGAGCCCCACGCCCTAATAATGAGCCCCACGCCCTAATAATGAGCCCCACGCCCTAATAATGAGCCCCACGCCCTAATAAAGAGCCCCACGCCCTAATAATGAGCCCCACGCCCTAATAATGAGCCCCACGCCCTAATAATTGTAGCGCTATTCAGGGGGGATAGTCGGTTTTTATGGACACCCTTCTCCCTTATGCTTAGCCCCATTAGTTTAGTGATTTTATGACGTTTCGCCTCTTTTCTCTGTCAATATTAAGACTTTTCGTGTCATTTAGGTGTCGATTTTTTCCTGGCGAGCGATAGCGAGCCTGTAATTTACGAGGAACCGGCCTTTGGCCGGGACACTTTTCTGCCGAAAAATGTACAAATATATCTTGAAAGGCGATCCTGGGGTTGTATTTATTTAGTTTGATGGAGGTCTAAGGAGGAAACTAGAGAACTAATCAATATAGGAACACATCGACCAAAAAGTGAACCATCCCCCCTTAACCCTTTCAGTACGGGTGACGTCCTTTAAAGGTGATTCTGGCTACTGTTAGACGATTTAATTTAGCTTAGGGAGGACCTCTAGCCATTAAAAAAAAAGGCTATATACTATCTCAATGCACCCTCTATATTATCAAGCGAGATGGATTGGGTGTGAAAGGGATCTGCATAAAATCCTCTTAATACACCTGAATCAATTAAAAATGACGTCGCCCGTACAGAAAGGGTTAAGGGGGTAGTGCTTGTTTTTTGGTCTATAGGCATATATATATTTATTCATTTAGTTTTGACTGTTCTCGCTATACCTCCGTCTAACTTTAAAAAAAAACACCCCCTAGACCCCCTTTCAATATACATTGTAAATTTTCCGGTAGAAAAATTTCCTGGCCGACGGCCGGTTCCGTCTCAAATTTCAGGCTCGCTACCACTCGCCAGGAAAAATTCGACACCTAAATGGCACGAAAAGTTTTAATTTTGAAAAAAGATATGGGGCGAAAGGTCTCAAAATAGGGAAGCTAACGGAACAACCGTCTTAAAAGCTAAAAACTAATATGCTAAACATGAAGGAGAAGGAAGTCCAGAAAAAGTAACCACCTCCCCCTTAAAGTAAAAAAACAAATCTACGACCTCTTATCTGCCCCTGATCGCTGTTTCCTAAATTTCCGCCTCTTAATTAACCCCTTGAGGATTATGACGCGTTTGGCCAGTTGATTTTGGCTAGCATTAGACGATTTTGCTAAGATTAGGAAGGGTATAAGGAGGAGGGGAGAGGGAGGGGGTAGATAATGCAGGGGGAGGGAAGAGGGGAAGGAAGGAGGAGGGGAGAGGGAGGGGGTAGATAAGGAAGGGGGAGGGAAGAGGGGAAGGAAGGAGGAGGGGAGAGGGAGTGGGAAGATAATGAGGGGGGAGTGAAGAGGGGAAGGAAGGAGGAGGGGAGAGAGAGTGAGTAGATAATGCAGGGGGAGAGTGAAGAGGGGAAGGAAGGAGGAGGGGAGAGGGAGGGGGTAGATAATGCAGGGAGAGTGAAGAGGGGAAGGAAGGAGGAGGGGAGAGGGAGGGGGTAGATAATGCAGGGGGAGTGAAGAGGGGAAGGAAGGAGGAGGGAGGGGGTAGATAATGCAGGGGGAGTGAAGAGGGCAAGGAAGGAGGAGGGGAGAGGGAGTGGGTAGATAATGCAGGGGGAGTGAAGAGGGGAAGGAAGGAGGAGGGGAGAGGGAGGGGGTAGATAATGCAGGGAGAGTGAAGAGGGGAAGGAAGGGTGAGGGGAGAGGGAGGGGTAGATAATGCAGGGGAAGTGAAGAGGGGAAGGAAGGAGGAGGGAGGGAAGAGGGGAAGGAAGGAGGAGGGGAGAGGGAGGGGGTAGATAAGGAAGGGGGAGTGAAGAGGGGAAGGAAGGAGGAGGGGAGAGGGAGGGGTAGATAATGAAGGGGGAGGGAAGAGGGGAAGGAAGGAGGAGGGGAGAGGGAGGGGGTAGATAATGAAGGGGGAGGGAAGAGGGGAAGGAAGGAGGAGGGGAGAGGGAGGGGGTAGATAATGAAGGGGGAGTGAAGAGGGGAAGGAAGGAGGAGGGGAGAGGGAGGGGGTAGATAGAGAGAGAGGAAGGGAATAGAGATGGTCTTTACCCATTGAATTCCCACAGATCCTTCCTAAGCTGTATAAAATTGTCTAATGATAGCCAGAACAAATTGTCTAATGATAGCCAGAACAAATTGTCTAATGATAGCCAGAACAAATTGTCTAATGATAGCCAGAACAAATTGTCTAATGATAGCCAGAACAAATTGTCTAATGATAGCCAGAACAAATTGTCTAATGATAGCCAGAACAAATTGTCTAATGATAGCCAGAACAAATTGTCTAATGATAGCCAGAACAAATTGTCTAATGATAGCCAGAACAAATTGTCTAATGATAGCCAGAACAAATTGTCTAATGATAGCCAGAACAAATTGTCTAATGATAGCCAGAACAAATTGTCTAATGATAGCCAGAACAAATTGTCTAATGATAGCCAGAACAAATTGTCTAATGATAGCCAGAACAAATTGTCTAATGATAGCCAGAACAAATTGTCTAATGATAGCCAGAACAAATTGTCTAATGATAGCCAGAACAAATTGTCTAATGATAGCCAGAACAAATTGTCTAATGATAGCCAGAACAAATTGTCTAATGATAGCCAGAACAAATTGTCTAATGATAGCCAGAACAAATTGTCTAATGATAGCCAGAACAAATTGTCTAATGATAGCCAGAACAAATTGTCTAATGATAGCCAGAACAAATTGTCTAATGATAGCCAGAACAAATTGTCTAATGATAGCCAGAACAAATTGTCTAATGATAGCCAGAACAAATTGTCTAATGATAGCCAGAACAAATTGTCTAATGATAGCCAGAACAAATTGTCTAATGATAGCCAGAACAAATTGTCTAATGATAGCCAGAACAAATTGTCACAGCGCATCATGAACCTCAAGGGATTAATACTTAATTAACCCCTTCTGTACCGGCGACGTATTTTTGTATTTTATTAGTTATATACAGACAATTTTGTTCAGTTTAGGATGGATATCTAGCAATTATAAGGCTTCAAACTAGCTCAATGAACACTTTTAGCTACCATAGATCCTTCTTGATATGCAAAAGATCGTATAAATATAGCCTAGTATTGCTAGAATATGATATAACAGACAAAATGGGTTAAAATACAAGTAAGCCTATTAGTTTGGCGATTTGAACACCTTTCACCCCATTTCGTTGTCAATTTGAAGACCTTTCGTGCCATTTAGGTGTTGAACTTTTTCCTGGCGAGCGATAGCGAGCCTGTAATTTTAAGAGGCATCAGCCTTCGGCCGGGACATTTTTCTATCGAAAAATGTACAAATTTATCTTGACGGGGGTTCTATTTTTTTTTTTGTTAAAGCTTGATGGAGGTCCAGCAAGGAAACTAAAACACAAATGAATAAATGAATAAATAGACCAAACAAATAGGCACTACCCCCTTGAAATAGGCACTACCCCCTTGAAATAAAAGTAGGTCATAACTGGGTATCGGAACAACTCACGATCCACTCGCTGTTCTGTGTATGAAGAAGCTATCACGATTGAATAGCCTATAAGTAGCTTAAGGGGAGATGGGTCGTTTTTCTGCTCTACCCCCTCCCCCCCTTCTCCCTCATGTTTAGCCCCGTTCGTTTTCAGATTTTAAGATGTTCGGCCTATTATCTTGGCGATTTTAAGTCCTTTCGAGCCATTTCTTTGTCAATATTAAGATTTGTCGTTCATTTAGGTGACGAATTTATACTGGCGAGCGATAGCGAGCTTGTAATTTAAGAGGAATCGGCCTTCGGCCGGGAAATTTCTCTATCGAAAAAGGTACACATTTATTTTGAAGGAGGTTCTTAATTTTTTTTTAAAGCTTGATGTAGGTCTAGAGAGGATACTAGAAAATAATAATAAAACGCTAAATAAATGAGGGAATAAATACGCCCATCCCCCCTTAAGAAGAATATCTAGGAATCAAATGGGTAAAATCTATTTAAATTAACTCTCTTACTTCTCGTAAGATCTTCCTTAACTGGATAAAATCGTCGAATAATAGCCAGAATTAACTGTTATATAGAGGTTAATAAAAAACACCCATTTCAGCCACACGAGTCGATTCATTCACTTATATACTAACACTAGCTCAGCCGACGTCTTAGGGAGGTTATAGTATTAATAGTTTTTACCCATACTCTTTTAGTATGTAAATACCTACCGTAATTAGATCGATTTATAATTATATGTATAAATATATAGATAGATAAGTAGGCAGATAATTACATAAAAGATAAAACTAAATATTGTGGGACTGTTTGAAAGATAAATGAATGGGACTGTTACGAATGAGCAATGAACGTGTATGTGTGAGATATATGAATGGGACTGTTATGAATGAGCAATGAACGTGTATGTGTGAGATATATGAATGGGACTGTTATGAATGAGCAATGAACGTGTATGTGTGAGATATATGAATGGGACTGTTACGAATGAGCAATGAACGTGTATGTGTGAGATATATGAATGGGACTGTTATGAATGAGCAATGAACGTGTATGTGTGAGATATATGAATGGGACTGTTATGAATGAGCAATGAACGTGTATGTGTGAGATATATGTGTGAGATATATGAATGGGACTGTTATGAATGAGCAATGAACGTGTATGTGTGAGATATAATGGGACTGTTATGAATGAGCAATGAACGTGTATGTGTGAGATATATGAATGGGACTGTTATGAATGAGCAATGAACGTGTATGTGTGAGATATATGAATGGGACTGTTATGAATGAGCAATGAACGTGTATGTGTGAGATATATGAATGGGACTGTTATGAATGAGCAATGAACGTGTATGTGTGAGATATATGAATGGGACTGTTATGAATGAGCAATGAACGTGTATGTGTGAGATATATGAATGGACTGTTATGAATGAGCAATGAACGTGTATGTGTGAGATATATGAATGGGACTGTTATGAATGAGCAATGAACGTGTATGTGTGAGATATATGAATGGGACTGTTATGAATGAGCAATGAACGTGTATGTGTGAGATATATGAATGGGACTGTTATGAATGAGCAATGAACGTGTATGTGTGAGATATATGAATGGGACTGTTATGAATGAGCAATGAACGTGTATGTGTGAGATATATGAATGGGACTGTTATGAATGAGCAATGAACGTGTATGTGTGAGATATATGAATGGGACTGTTATGAATGAGCAATGAACGTGTATGTGTGAGATATATGAATGGGACTGTTATGAATGAGCAATGAACGTGTATGTGTGAGATATATGAATGGGACTGTTATGAATGAGCAATGAACGTGTATGTGTGAGATATATGAATGGGACTGTTATGAATGAGCAATGAACGTGTATGTGTGAGATATATGAATGGGACTGTTATGAATGAGCAATGAACGTGTATGTGTGAGATATATGAATGGGACTGTTATGAATGAGCAATGAACGTGTATGTGTGAGATATATGAATGGGACTGTTACGAATGAGCAATGAACGTGTATGTGTGAGATATATGAATGGGACTGTTATGAATGAGCAATGAACGTGTATGTGTGAGATATATGAATGGGACTGTTATGAATGAGCAATGAACGTGTATGTGTGAGATATATGAATGGGACTGTTATGAATGAGCAATGAACGTGTATGTGTGAGATATATGAATGGGACTGTTATGAATGAGCAATGAACGTGTATGTGTAAGATATACTTAATATTAATGACTCCTGTGCTTAGTTAGGTTACAAATAAATTCACATCAATTTCAACCCGAGTTGCGTGGTGGTACTTGTAGAATCCCTGTATGATATCCCGGAATATAGATCCTACGACTTGTGTATGAATTGAAATACGTTCTGTAAGTTGGATTTCCCTTCTTAATTAAAAGGTTAAGCATCCTTTATCACGCCGTGGTAGAGTTGGTTAAAGCTTGAACAATTGTCATGACTGTCGGTGGATATATGCCGACTGGGAGTATAAAAAACACACACACACACACATATATATATATATATATATATATATATATATATATATATATATATATATATATATATATATATATATATAAGGAAATTAAGCAAAAAACCGAAAAAAAGAGAGTGCAAGTAAGGAAATGAACGTAGGACCAAATGAGAGCAACTCATTAATATGTAAATAGAAGGAAGGAGGGAGAGGGAGGAGGAGGGAGAGGGGAGGGAGGAGGGTGGGAGAGAAGAGCGGGGAGGTAGACTAGATAGGGAGGGGGGACAGGGAGCTGGGGGGAGTAGTGAATGTGAGGGAGGAGGAAGGAGAGGGAGAGAAGAGGAGGGAGGGAGTAAAGAGGGAGAGAGGAAGGGGTATAGAGAGGGGGAAGGAGAGAGAGGAGTAGAAGGAAGGAGGAGGGGAGAGGTAGGGAATAGAGAGGGAGGGAGGGAGAGATGGGGAGAGGAAGCGAGAGAGGGGGAAATGGAGAGAAGGAAGAGGGGAAGGAAAGAGGAGGGGTGGGGTAGAGAGGGAGAGGAAAGGAGTTGAGAGGGAAGGGTAGGGAGGGAAGAGTGGAAGGAAGGAATAGAATAAAATATAATATAATATAATAGAATAAGTGTATTGCTCAGACCATATACATACAATATGGAGCACTTACAAATAAACACATTACATGGTTACAAGCAGGAAAATTTGGTATTTAAACATAACTAGAAACAATCAGATCTATGTGGTGTATTGAATTACTGGCTAAGTGAAGGTCAAAAGTATGTTCACTGTATAAACACACACATAAAACACCCAAGTATAGGCTACCCGTGTATTATACTATATACTATACACGGCTACACAGAGGATCACATAAGGATTCATTTACAAGTGCAAGTGTTTACACAAGAATTTATATGGACACATTTATTTGTATATAAAACTGAGGGAGGGAGGGGGAGCTGGTCTAGACCTAACAAGCCCTTTAGTCAACAGTATTTAAACAGCAGCTAATATTGTGATCCCAAACTAACCTTATATTTGCTGAAGGTGATCTTTTTGGATCTCCCCTGTCTCTGCGCATTAGTTGGGCGATTTTAAGACGTTTAGCCCCATTAACGGAGATATGGATAGGCGACGAGCAGGGGGGTTTTAGGAAGGGAAGAGGAAGTGTAGAACAGATTTTTACCCTGAATTGTGTTGTGGAGAAATATCTGGAGAAGAAACAAAAGGTGTATGTTGCTTTTATGGACTTGGAGAAGGCCTATGACAGAGTGAATAGAGAAGGTCTGTGGAAAGTACTTAGAATATACGGAGTAGATGGCAAGTTGCTGAATAATAATAATAATAATAATAATAATAATAATAATATTTTTTTATTTCCACTTAAAAGTGGTTATTCTGCTCATAATACAATTACAAAGTGTACATTAAGTATTAACTTAGGTATAAACTTAGGTATAAGGTATAAACTTAGATTGTACATACACATTCAGATGCATATATACACGCAATACATACATATACAGTATATATATGTGCGTGGACTTACATACTTATACACACACATTCATATTTGTTTGACTGTACATAGTTTATATGCATCTATATTGAAATACCCACATATATACAGTCATAAAAATATGAATAAGAATATATAGGACATCATATTACCATAGAGAACAATGAGGCCCGATATTTAGATTATGTATTATTTAATAAGTTCTTTTTCAACTTTGATTTAAATGCATGTACGGTATTTGCCTCTTTGATATCCGATGGTAGTTGATTCCATAACTTAGGACCTGTTACAGACATAGCTCTGGCTCCCGAGTCAGTCTTGGTTCTGGGGACATACAGATTGTGTCGTTGTCTTGTATTACTCTCGGTAATATTGTTAACAGTTGGGAGAGGTAGGAAGTGATCTGGGTAGTGGTGGGTGACTTTTAAAAAAATAGTTACTACTGAAAATTGGTGTAACGTGATCATACTTCCTAGATTTACCATCTGCGACTCTTTCCGCGAAGTTTTGCAACCTTTGAACCTTCGTGATTAGTGATGCATTAGTCGTCCCCCAAATCTTTTTTTTTTTTTTTTATTTTAAGAGACAATGAACGGAGGAAGGAAAAACACATACAACAAAAAGGTCCATGTGCCTAAAGGCATCCTCCATTCATAAAATGTTTGTAACAACTGGATTTAAACATTTGTAGATTGTAAGTTTGTGGAAAGCAATTCGAGGGAAGTGAATTCCAAAGAGTAGTAGCTCTGGGGATAAATGAATTCTGATAAGCAGAAGTTCTGCATTGTGGAGGAGAAAGTGTAAATTCATGGGTGCTCTCAGCTGCCCTAGTTCTACGGGGAAAGATGTGGAGAGGCGGCACAATTGAAGCAAGTTCCTCGGAACAATTGCTGTGAAAATATCTGTAGAATAATGCAAGGGATGCAACGTTTCTTCGTATGGATAATGTAGGAAGGTCCTGTGTGATTGCAGGGTTATTGATTAATCTAATAGCTTTATTTTGAATTTTGTCCAACTGCCTCAATGCAACCACTCCACTTCCACCCCACAGAGGTGAACAGTAATCCATCTGAGAACGCACATGACTTTTATATATTACGGCCAACTGCTCGTCAGTGAAGAATTCTCGAACTCTGTACAGGAGTCCCAGTTTTTTAGAGGCATTCTTAGCAATGCTTCTAACATAATGTGTCCAGCTCAAGTTAGTAGTTAATGTTACACCGAGAATGTCAATACTAGGGGAAGTGGGAATATTTACATCATTAAAAAATATATGGAAGTCAGTGAGATTCTGTCGGTTAGAAAATTTAATGTACTTGGTTTTCTGTGCATTAAAGGAAACTAGATTCTCTTGTCCCCATTCATTAATTCTAGAAAGGTCCTGGTTCAGAGAAATTGCAGTGTTTATTTTTGAATTTATAAGATCGGGTTGGGTGAAAGAATTGGTAAATGTGAAGGAACTGTGGAGTGTTGAGTCATCTGCGTAGGAATGTATTGGATTATGAGTGGTAGATATGAGATCATTGATATGAATGAGAAACAGAGTTGGGGCCAAAACTGATCCCTGGGGAACACCAGCATTTATTGAGTGAAATTGAGAATAAAGGCCATCTACCATTACACGTATGTTTCTGTTATGAAGATAAGAAGAAATTAGTGGAACTAATGATGCAAGGCCGTAGTGTGACATCTTCGACAATAAGGATTGATGCCAGACTATCAAATGCCTTTGATATATCCAGTGCTATTGTATGTGTTTCACCATGTTGGTCTGTAGCTTGGTTGATTTGATGGGTAAGAAGGCAAAGAATGTCTGCAGTTGATCGACATCGTCTAAAACCATATTGCCTATCACTGATTAATTTATTATATTACAGTAGTTCAGAATGCTTAATACTAGTGATTGTACAACTGTGATTCGAGTTGATTTATCAAAATAAAGTTTTTTTCTATTTATGTATAATATGGCCCCCATTACTTTTGTTGTTGTTTGGCTTATATGTTTGTCGAAGGTCATATACTGATCCAAATGAACACCAAGGTTTTTTACGTGGATGGATGGTTGGATTTTGGTATCACCGAATTGAATGGTGGTGTTGCTTGGTAATTTTGATATGATTTGAAGTGTTCCTATGAAGATACACTGAGTCTTTTTGGTGTTCAGCAATAGACCATTTTCTTGGAAGTAAGCATTTGAAATCCGTAGAGTTTCTTCACATCTAGCGATTAGATTATTTAATTCGTTTAATTGACCACTGTGAAGGAACTGTGTGTCGTCAGCATATTGTGCTAGTAGGCAATTTTTTATGTATTTTAGTATATCATTGACAAAAATAATGAAGAGAATTGGTCCTAAAATAGACCCTTGAGGGACTCCGTAAGGGGTTTTTGCTATGGAGGAAATAGTATTATTTATGCGGACGGACTGTGTTCTTTCACAGAGGTAATCCTCGAACCAGAAAGAGTCAATGTTATTTTGTAGGAGTTTTTTAATAAGAATATTATGGTTTACACTATCAAACGCCTTAGACAAGTCAAAGAGGGTTAAGAGGGATATGTGTTTGTTGTCCATGTTGTCATAAATCTTGTCTGTGATAACTGTGAGTGCTGTTTCAGTAGAGAGTTTGGGTCTGAAGCCATGTTGTGAGTTTGATATAATGTTATTGTTTTCTAAGAAATTAACGAGTTGGTTAGCAACGATCTTCTCGATGATTTTAGAAAAAATTGGGAGAAGAGAAATTGGGCGATAATTACTAGTATTATTAGGGTCTCCAGTTTTGTACAATGAAGTAACTAGCGCATGTTTCCAGGATGAAGGAAATTTACCTGTGACTATGGATGTACCGGTATTAATAATGACTGTAAGATAACATGAAAGCAGTGAAGAGCATGTATGAGGGTGCAAAGGTGGCAGTACGTGTGGAGAGTGAGCAGAGCGAGTTCTTTGACCTGAATGTTGGTTTGAAACAGGGGTGTGTGTGATGTCCCCGTGGTTGTTTACTGTATATATGGATGGAGTCATGAAAGAAATACTATCAAGAGCAGTGGATGTTGGTGTATCGCTGAAAAGGGAGGGAATTGAGTGAAAGCTACCTATACTGCTGTTTGCGGATGATACAGTTCTGATGAGTGATAATGAATGGGAGTTGCAGGGTCTGGTAAATGAGTTTGGAAAAGTGTACGAAAAACGGAATTTGAAGGTAAATGCGGGGAAGAGCAAGGTTATGGTCTTCGAAAGGGGTGAAGTCACAGAGTGTGAGGTGAAGCTGAATGGTCAGGCTATGGAGATCGTCAACTCTTTTAAGTATCTGGGCAGTGTGTTGAGTAAAGATGGGACTATGGATGAAGAAGTGCGGGAGAGGGTACAACAGGGGAAGAGGGTTGTAGGAACGCTGAAAGCAGTAACAAGAAATAGGGTGGTCAGTATGGAAGTGAAGAAGTCCTTGCATGACAGTGTGGTAATCCCGACACTGACTTACGGAAGCGAAGCATGGACGTTGGTTGAGAGACTCAGACCAAGAGTGAGAGCAGTGGAAATGAATTACCTAAGAAGTGCGTGCGTAGTTACATGGAGGGATAGACAGACTAATGAGGAAGTAAGAAGAAGGTGTGGTGTGGAGGTAGATGTGCTGGAAAGTGTAAAAAGGAACAACTTGAGATGGTTCGGCCATATGGAACGTATGGAAAGCGAGAGAATGACTAAGAGGGTGTACGAGAGTGAGGTGGAGAGACAGAGAGGGAGAGGTAGACCGAAAGAGAGGTGGAAGGATGGAGTGAGGAAGTATATGAACGAAGGCAGTGATGGTTGGGGGGAGGGGCGTCGACCGACCGGGGACAGAGGTGCATGGGGCGGTTCGTTCGTGACCAGCCCTTCGGGGATCGCGGCGTCAGGCAATAGATAGATAGTTAGGTTTATTTGTAAATTAATTGGTGGGTTGGTGAAAACAAATATGAATCACATATTAGAACACATACACTCTAAAATAACTAGGGTATCGGAGATAAGTTTGTTCGTAGGGAAGCGTAGTTTTAGGAGGAATAGAAAAAACGAGAGCTTCCACAAACAAGGTCATCTATATTGGAAAGACGTTTTGACATATTAGTTTTATGTCATCTTCAGAGGCTCTAAAAAGTCTGAGATTATCCTAATTAGAAATATAGTAGTATTTTTGTATTTATTTTAAATGAAGATGTTCTTATGTATTGAACCTCAATCGATTCTCAAGATGTTAAAGTTAGAGTTACTCAAATTTAAAACCTAAACAAATACACATTATAATGATCTTAAACATCCACTGAAGATGACGTATAACTATAATGTCGAAGCGTCTGGCCAATAAAGATGACTTTGTTTGTGACAGTTCTCGTTCTTCTCCTCCGCCTATATAGGGTATTATAAGGGTATATAAGATCATTGAGTATATTGATAGTGATTTATATTTATAATTGGTATAAGATGGGTTTATTACCACATATTCTTCCTTATCCTTCTCTTTCACTTTGTCCTTCTCTTTCACTTTGTCCTCCTCTTCCTCTCTCTTCTTCCTCTTCCACTTCTTCCTCATCCTCCTCTTCCACATCTTCCCCATCCTCCTCTTCCACTATTTCCTCCTCTTCCATTTCTTCCTCCTTTTCCACTTTTTCCTCTTCTTCCTCTTCCACTTCTTCCTCTTCCACTTCTTCCTCATTCTCCTCTTCCACTTCTTCTTCCTCATCCTGTTCTTCCACGTCTTCCTCATCCTCCTCTTCCACTTTTTCATCATCCTCCTCATTCACTTCTTCCTCCTCTTCCTCATTCACTTCTTCCTCCTCATCCATTTTTTCCTCCACTTCCTCCTCTTCCACTTCTTCCTCCACATCCTCCTATTCCACTTCTTCCTCCACATGCTCCTATTCCACTTCTTCCTCCACATCCTCCTATTCCACTTCTTCCTCCACATCATCCTATTTCACTTCTTCCTCCACATCCTCCTATTCCACTTCTTCCTCCACATCCTACTATTCCACTTCTTCCTCCACATCCTCCTATTCCACTTCTTCCTCCACATCATCCTATTTCACTTCTTCCTCCACATCCTCCTATTCCACTTCTTCCTCCAGATCCTGCTATTCCACTTCTTCCTCCACATCCTCCTATTCCACTTATTCCTCCACATCCTCCTATTCCACTTCTTCCTCCACATCCTCCTATTCCACTTCTTCCTCCACATCCTCCTATTCCACTTCTTCCTCCACATCCTCCTATTCCACTTCTTCCTCCACATCCCACTACTTCGTCATCCTCCTTCCCTCCTCCTCCTCTTCCTCATCCTCCTGTCGCTCTTTAGCTTATCTGTTTATTCCTCCTCTTCTTCCTCCTCCTCCTCTTCCCATTCAATTCACGTATTTCTTGCCTAATAATTTTGTCGCTCTAGTCATTCGTCCTTCAATCATTAGGCTACAGTTCCCATTTAATTTGAGTTAATTTCCATATCTTTCGTTCGCATTCACTTCTCCCTCTCTCTCTCTCTCTCTCTATATATATATATATATATATATATATATATATATATATATATTGGTGTGCCGGGTATTGATACATTAAATCCCTTGATACAGTCCTTAAAACAATCCAGTTCTGGTTTGATGGACTTAAATATATTTGACAGGGAAGGTCCCGAGTAGGTTCTAGAAGCAATATAAATGGTATTCAAAGGTTCAATATAACACTCCATAACAACACCAGGAAGAACACATATGAATATTTTATTTAATACACAGGAAGGTGGTTGGAGAAGAATGATTATTAAGGCAAATCCCACAATAAGAGCAAATATATATTTTGTCCGTATGCGGAACAATGTTACTGATACCAGAAGAACTCAATAGTGAGAATCTAGTATAACATCAAATCATGTGGAAAAACATACATAGAGGCATAATGTACAAGAATCAATTTTAACCTTCAATGCAATAATAAATGAGAGTAGAATATCTTCCGTTTTCAATAAGACTTCAATACCCTAGATAATGATCCTAGGATAAAATAATTAGAAGAGTTGAGGTAACAAAGATACAGTCACAGGAAGCAAGGTGAGTCACGTGTGGGGCTCAGTTGACCCTTTCAGAACTGACCGCGTGAGCTTGCCTTTACGTCAGGTCACTGGGAAGGTCATTAACCCGGCGAGCCCCGGCTAGTTATTAATAAATGTACCACCAGAAACCAGCCGGTTTTGAAAATAGTTTTTTTTTCCAGAAACAATAGCGAATGGGTTAGGAATGAAGGAAAAACCACGAAAAACCGATCAAAAAGCTCAAAAAATGGTCCTACAGAGCCCCCGAAAACGGATTTTAAAAGTAAAAAATTGAAGGCAATTTCCCTCAAAAAACAGGTTTTTGCGTGTTCACGCACACGCGGTTGGACTTTGAGAGTTTTCAACCATCGGCATGGATGCGTGGGATACTTACACAGTTCCCATACAAATCTGAGCCCTCTAGGTAGAGCCACTCTGAGCCTTACGACTGAGCTAAAAGGGTGACTCGTCAGGCGAGTCGCTGGGCTTTGGCGTTACATACATAGGTGACTCGTCAGACGCGTCGCTGGGGCTGGCCGGGTTAAGTGAACTGAGATGATAAATAATACTTTTTCTAGTTAATGCAACTATGACCTTAGCTACAGTGCGATATTACTTTATCTTATACGAAAGGGCTGAGATTATTATTTATAATAAATGACAAGTATCAAAATTGCTCTCAAGGAAGTTATATCTTATTACGGAATTATATTACTTGAACATATGCTATGATAACGAACCGAACTTAGGAATTCGTGTCACTATATTTTTCTTAGGTAAAGCAGAGTAATTATGTGAAGTTAATAAGAGCAAAAGGTATTTTATGTGGTCTGCTAAGTGGTATTAATTAGATCAAGATTTAATCTTCAATATTAACTACTACGATAACACACGAAGATAAGTAATATATTAACTGAGTTCCAAAAGACTGAGACTTGAATGAATACTAAGGTTTTAATCTCAAACAGTAGGAACTGACTGATTAACAGATATCAATCGGTAGATCGTACCTAATAATTAGATTGGCGCTAATGACGAAGTTTAGCTCATTGATATTTAATGCAATACCAGATTCGCTTCTGAACTAGTTAACAGAGCGAGTAAAATAAAATGTACAGGCACAATTAGTACATGGGCGTAGGCGACGAAGTCCTACTCATTGATACTTAAAACAGGCAGTACCAGGCACGGGCCTGAACGGGTTAACAGGGCGCGGTGAATAAAATACACAGATACAATTAGGGTAAGGTGGATGCAAATGACACGAAACACGGAGGAAAGAGTTCCTAAACACGGTATTCGAAATATCACATCAAGATTTACAAGAACATAAAAGCACGTCTAAGATATATGTCATATGCGATAACGGAATAGAGAAATTAGGAATTACACTGCGCACTCGTTGGAAAATTGGGCGTAGGTTCTAGGTAAAAAGCGATTATCTAAATGGATTGATCACGGAATATATTGGGACTTCAACTCACAATTAATAAATCAACATACACGTAGTCAGTAAATCTGCGAGCGTGGGGGGCCTGAATATATGTTAATGACACAGATATGTAAAGTATGCGTAATTTATGAATTAAACAAAGGCTTGAACAAGGGTCAAGAACTGAAGGCAAGATGGACACAGAATAACACAGGTTCAGAAGGATGAAATTTATTACGCGAGTATAGGATCTTGGGCACAACACGGTTCACATATTTACATAATCAATACCTCACAACAATAACCGACAGAGAAAGACACAGAAATACTTAAGTATTTGGGAGGGCAGGGGGACGAGAGTACTGGTCTGGCCGGCGTAGAGGGTAGTAGCCAATCTTACACAGCTGGTGGCCTCCTCGAGCAGGGGTCCGGGATGTAGGCCTGGTTACGTAAGCCAAACCGGGGTCCTAGGTTCAGGCCTGCTTACGTAATTCGAGCAGGCGTCCTAGGTCCAGGGCTACGTCCATAGCTCGAGCAGGGGTCCCCGGTTCAGGGCGCCAAGCAACAGACAGGTGGCCCTTCAGTAATCCGGAAGGGGACCAACGTCCAAGGGGCACTCTCGAGGGTCAGGGGGCGAAGGGGAAGGGGGGAACCGTAGCAACACCGTCTCAAAAAGCCAAATCCTGTTCGGAGTCTGCCTAGTCGATTGGTGAGGTGGTTTTTGCACACCTTCCTCAGGATTTCCTGAGGTCCTATTCAAATATTTTCTTACTTCATGGGTCTATGAACTCGGGGAAAAAAGGGTGTAGAGGAAAGAGGAAAAATGGTTGTTGTGAGGTACATATACATTGTAGCCTGGGAACTCAGGTCTTATTATATGGGCCTGGTTCCAAGGTAATATTATAATACTTAATGGGGCGGCTGGAAGGTCCAGGGCGCCTGTGAAAAATAAAGAACACTTAAAGCTAAAAATAGAGCAACTATCTTGCAGGTCTTCTAATTATCCTAGGACATATATATATAGGATTGTAGTTGTATCCTCGGGTACATGGAGTTGTCAGGCACTATCAGGTCCACTTGTTCCTGAAATATCTGGGGTGCTGGTGAGTAGATTGCATAAGGGAGTGCTCATCATATCCCAAATCTGGCGGAACAATACAGAGGGCATCACTTCTGGTGGAGACTACGTAAAAGGAGGGTTCTAATTGGTGGTCCCAGGGCGGCTGTGGTTGGCTGAGGATGGTGGCTTGTGACTGGCTGAGAGAGTGCTTCGTTTTCTCAGGTGGCTGTGGGCGTGAAAGAAAACTGTGGAATGGATGGCTGGGCATGGTCAACTCAGGTAGATTCTGGTAGACTCGTAAGGGGGACTCCGGTAAACGTCTTTGTTGTTTGTCCTGGGAGTTTGAGGTTGCCTGAGTGGTTATGCTGGCCACTCGGTGTATCGTTGGTGTGGGGCCCGTCATCTCACCACCTTCGTTATGAAAAGAGTGGCAACCTCGCGATCTAACGAGGTAGGTCTTGGATGTCGGTGATATGGTGAGGGTTTGGGCATAGCCTAGGATGAGGGACCATGAACCAGAGGGGACATCAGTAGGTTGGTTGGGGTCCAGGGTTACCTTGACTTGCCAGTCCTGGGAGGATGCATGGGCGAGTTGTAGTGGGGAGGGGGACTGGCTTATGGCCTTGTAGTGAGACCACTTTGATGACTTTCATGTTGGCCTCTTGGTTTTGTGGAGGAGGGGTTGAGGGTTGTGGTGGTGTGGCTGCAGGAGGACTGGTAGGGGGTCTGGTCTTAGTGGAGGTTGGAGGTGTAGTGGCGGCCTTGTCGTGTGTGTGGTGCTGGCTGGGCCTAGTTGCACTAACTATGGAGGGCTGGGCTGGTCGGTTGGTTTTTTTGTACGTGGGCTTGAAGGTGGGGGCCCATCGTTGAGGTGGTGTCACACGTCGGCCAGATCTCGTACAAACTGAAGATTTAGAGGGTGTTAGGGTGGGTGGAGGTACACTAGGTCGAGGGGAGGGGGAAAAAGCTGAGCTGTGAGAGAGAGGAGGCCGATTTAGTTTGTGAGGCGTCGGTCTGATCAAAGGAGAGGATTGAGAGCTAGTGTTGATGAGGGGTGAAGTAGTTTTGAGTTTGGAGGCATAAATTGGTTTAGTTATGACAGGGGTAAGAGGGGTAGGTAAATTAATCTGAGGAGATACTGCAGGAGGAGGGGAAGGAGTAGGTTGGAGTTGAGGGATGGGGGGAGTTAGGTGTTTTACTAGGGGGGGAAGGAGTAACTTGTGGTTGAGAAGTTGTAGGCAGATTGATAGTGATAGGGGTGTTTGGTTGAGTACCTGATGATTGAGAGAATGAAGGTAGGGTTATAGAAGATGAAGGTTGGGCAGTTGCTGAGTGGGAAGGCACAGTGTGAGTAGGGACAGTGGTCTTAGTAGAGAGTATTGGAGGGGCAGAGACAGTGCGGGTAGGAACAGGGGGAGCAGGGGTAGGAACTGGCGTATGTTGTAAGGGTATAGTGCTGGGTGGGTTAGGCTTATGTAATTTGTTGAAGTCATCAGGATGTTTGAGTTGACGAGAGGGAGAGGAAGGAGGAAGCAGCTCAGGAAGGGTGGACTCTGTGGATTCTAAGTTGGGATTATTGTCAATTGGTAACCTGTCATGTTGATTTGGATTAGCGAGCATTACATCATTGTCATTGATCGGTTGAAATCTACGTACATGCCTGTTACGAAACGTGCGAGGTTCCCCAAAATAATTAATGGTAATTTAATAGCACTTGGGCACAGATAAGATTTCAAAGGGGCCCTTGAATCTAGGTTTCATTTTGGAGGGGACTGGCAGGTGTGCAACCATGACGAGGTCGCCAATGTGATGTGGGCTGGCTCTGGGGGTCTCATCAGGTTGAAGGTCTTGGACATATTTTATTTGTCGAAGTCT
Organism: Paralithodes platypus; assembly: GCA_032716605.1. NCBI lineage: Eukaryota > Metazoa > Arthropoda > Malacostraca > Decapoda > Lithodidae > Paralithodes > Paralithodes platypus. The sequence goes on from CM064492.1 coordinate 47,720,448, forward strand.
GTTCTTGAGGTTTAGTAGATTTTGGTCGAAATTAGGGGATGGTTCATACGGTGCAGCCAGATGACGTAATGGGAGGAGGAGGGGGGGTTACTCCCATCACTCGTTCGTGGGGGGTAATTCCATCTTCTCTTGGGCAGGTGTTGATGCCCCATTGCACAATCCTTACTTGGCTGGACCAGTCTTTGGAGTCCATTTGTTGCAGGCGGGTTCTGATCTGATTGGCAATGGTTCTATGGATCCTTTCACAGATGGAGTTCCCCTGACGCCAGTAGGGAGAAGAGTGACTGATTTTGAAGCCACACATCAGTGATAGTTGTGACCACACATGACTGGTAAATTCTGTGGCGTTGTCTGAGTGAATGGCTTCTGGCTTCTGGTAAGGGAACACGTGTTGGATTAGTGCTTCTGCTACCGCCAAAGTAGAGTGTTCTTTGGCTGGGCATGCTATGACATACTTGGAGTAGGTGTCAACGAAGGTGATGATATACTTGTGTCCATGGCTGTTCTCGAGGGGTCCCATGACGTCGACTGCAAGGAGCTGCCATGGTTTAGATGCAACAAGTTTACCTGTGGGGCCAGGTGTCCGGGTTCTGTCTTTTCCTAGGGCACATGCTCTGCAGGTTTCTGTTATCTTTTTGGTGGTTAGGTAGGGAGTACAAATCCAGTACACTTGTTGAAAAGTGGCGATGAGGCGTTTTTGAGCTAAATGGATGCCATTATCCATGTGTATTGATTGCATCGTGGGAAATGCGTTGGTGGGGGTGATCACAATTTTTCCTTCTAAGGTGAATAAATTATCCCCACGTCTGGATAGCTGGTTAAATAATTTTCTAGGGATCCAGTCGGGTTTTTGTTGTCGTTGGTAGCTGTTTAATAATTCTTGTTGGCTTTCTTCTAGTTGTCCTAGATGGTGAATGGCATGGATGGTGTGAGGGGGGTCTTCTTTTTCTGTGGCCTGTTGATGTTGCAGGGGGAGGCGAGAGAGGGCATCTGCATTTGTGTGTAATTTCCCTGGTCGATAGACTATATCTATGTCAAACTCTTCCACGGATTCTCTCCAACGAACAGTTAAGGCGTTCTTGGTGTCTGATTTTCTTAGCCATTGTAATGCATGATGGTCTGTTATGACTGTTACTTTTACTCCTGCTAGGTATGCTTTAAAGTGTTGTAAGGCCCAAATTATGCCTAAACACTCTCTCTTGGTGGCTGGGTAATTGACTTCCGCAGGGTTTAGGGTACGGCTTGCACAAGCAATGATGTGCTCTTTCCCATCACGGGTTTGTCCTAAAACTGCGCCTATTCCAAACTGGGATACGTCAGTGTAGAGTCGGAAAGGCTGGGTATAGTCAGGGAAGGATACGACCGGGGAGGCAACTAGTTTGGCTTTGAGAGTGTGAAAAGCTTGCAGTCTAGCTTCTGTCCATTTAAAAGGTTCTTCTTTCTTGGTGAGGTCGTGCAGAGGTTTAGCAATGGTTGCAAAGTTCTTTACGAATCTTCTATAGTAAGAGGCCAGGCCGAGAAACGCACGTACGCCTTTTACGTTGGTGGGGGGTGGGGGATTTTACTTATGGCCTCTAACTTGGCTCGGTCTGGAGCGATACCATCTTCTGACACTACGTGACCCAAAACGTCGACTTGTTTTTGGGCCAGGGTGCATTTGGAGGGTTTAAGTTTGAGGTTGGCCTCTCTAATCCTCTGGAATACTTGTTTGAGGCGTTGGAGGTGTTCTGCCCAGGTAGTGCCGAACACAATGATGTCGTCGAGGTAAGCCAAACATGTTTCCCAGGTTAAACCTTGTAGCACTGACTCCATGAACCTGGAAAAGATGGCTGGTCCGTTGCAGAGACCAAACGGAAGTACAGTGAACTCATAAAGTCTTCCTTGGCTAGTGGAGAATGCTGTTTTTTGTTGATGTTCGGGTAGGACAGGTACTTGCAAATAACCAGCTTGCAGGTCTAGGGTGGTGAACCATTTGGCTCCTAGTAGAGAGTCGAGAGAGTCGTCGATCCGGGGAAGGGGAGTGGCGTCTTTAATGGTGACGTCGTTTAGCTGGCGATAGTCGACACAGAATCTGGTGGATCCGTCTTTCTTTCTGACAAGAACGACTGGTGAAGACCAAGGGCTATGGGAGGTTTTAACTATTCCGTTGTGAGCATATCTTGAACTTGTTTTTCTTCTTCGAGCCTTTGGATGGGATTTTTCCTCCTGATAGGTTGCTTGATGGGGGGGCCCATGGGGTTGCTGAATGGGGTGATGTAAGACTTGTGTGTTACCCATATCTCGGTTGGAAGTAGCGAAAATATCTTGAAAGGAAAGAAGGAGGTTTTTGAGGTCTGTCTGTTGGTGGGGGGTTAGAGTAGAGGGTATGTCAGGAAGAGGGTTGGAGAAGGGGGGAGAAGGGTCAACAGGTGGGGTTAGTTCTTCGGAGTACATTTCTAGTTCTCCGATTTCTAAACCTCTGGGTAGTTGGATAGGTTGTTCTGATATGTTAGCAATTTTAATGCAATTTATGTGTTGAGGTAGCAAAGTGGGAGCGGTTAGGCAGGCCCCATTGAAAGGGCTTTGGAGGTGGGGGGGTCAAAAGGGCAGGCCCTTGGAATCTGGACACCAAGGGGACCCATTGTTCATGATGAGGAGGAATGGTTGTTGATTTAGAGATTATGGCAGGAGACAGGATCTTGGTAGGGCAGGAATGAGGTTCAGGATGGGGTGTGGGTTGGGGAGGGTAAGTTAAGGAAGGGTTAGGTAGGGGGGGCATTTGGGGACTGGGGAGGATTCAGAGTTAGGTAAGGTTGCGATGTGATTGGCTAGGGTTGGAGGGGCTGTGACGTCATAGGTATGGGGGTTGGGAAGGGGTTTGGGTTGTTTGACGTTAGGGGGGGTGGGGTTTGTTGTTGCTTGTTTTTTTTTCCGGACTGATAGTCGTATGACAAAGTCCTGCGCCAACAATCTATGGAGGCGTGAAGGGCTGTTAGTAAATCTAGCCCTAGGTAGCCGTCATATTTGGCTTCACTGGGGTACACTACGAATGAGTGTCGCACCCCTTGATGGGGAAGAGGGGGTTGGACGTGCAACGGATGAGTTTGACCCAGGTTGGGAATGACCTGTTCATTAACACTGATTAAGATTATGTGGGAGGGCACAATGCCTCCGAAACTTTGGTTATGTTTCTGGAAAAAGGGAAGGAAAAGACAGGAACGGGAAGCCCCCGTATCAATTAAGAGCTGCACTTTCACCCCATTCAGAGTGAGTTTGTGATACACCGGAAGTCCTCCCTGTGGTGTATTGTCATGAGCCCCCGCCATGGTCGCGACGAGTTGTGTGGGGGGGCGAGCTAAAAATCCAAGTTGTCTGCTTGGATCGGCTCCGGCTGATGCATTGAAATCTCTGGGGCGTCTTCCATGTCTTCTTCTTCTATGCCCGCCATGCTATTTTCTGTGATAGCGGACACTGGTCGTGGCTTGACCCACGGTATTTGGGCCCACCAACTAGGAGCTCTGTTCCTTTTCCTAGTGAGTTCCCCAAAGGACCTCTTAATTGACCAAAGTAAGCAGGTAGAGTTGCACGGTTTCCAGTCAGCAGGGTGTATCCGTGCCCATTCTTCAATTCTGTCTGAGGGTTTGGGGACCGTGGGGCCTCTGTTAATGAGAGGGCTAGGAGTAGGGTGAGTAGTGACCTTGCTAATCACTGCTGCTATCTTGTTGGTGGTGCTGGGTTGACTTGGTTCTTGCGGGGTATGCATTGCCATGATCCTCTTAAGTGTGAGCAGGTCTGCATCATAGTTATTAGGGTTTATGATGGTGAAATGTCTGGCCACCGGGTCAGGGAGGATCCTGACTAGAGCTTTGAACACTAGTTTTCTTCTCTGTGCATTCGATTCTTCATGGAACGCGTTCATTGCCAGTTGTTGCAGCTTGTCGATGGGCCCATCTAAATCGCCAGTATATGTGACTGCATGAAACTTTTTGTCTACAATCGTCTGACCTAATATGGGGCTAACAGCTGATCTGACATAAACTTCAAATTGGGCCCATGTCAACCCTGGCATATTATCACGCACGTATCCTGATACCTTTGATGCATATTTTCCTAGTTTAAGTACAATGGTGTGTATCTTGGAAGCGTCATCTTCCCTAAACATCATGTCTAGGATAGGTTTGACTATCTCCAGGTAAGTATAGGTGTCATGCTCCTCGGTTTTAAAGACCGGGATATCAAACCTGGGTGCTGCTGCCATGATGAGAGTAGGATATTGTCAATTGAATACCGAAGAAAAAAAATGAAATTGCTAGAATATCCGTACTGGTACGCTGTATCAAGACACCGCTGGCTACCGGTGTTGTGCCGGGTATTGATAAATTAAATCCCTTGATACAGTCCTTAAAACAATCCAGTTCTGGTTTGATGGACTTAAATATACAGTATTTGACAGGGACGTCCCGAGTAGGTTCTAGAAGCAATAAAAATGGTATTCAAAGGTTCAATATAACACTCAATAACAACACCAGGAAGAACACATATGAATATTTTATTTAATAAACAGGAAGGTGGTTGGAGAAGAATAATTACTAAGGCAAATCCCACAATAAGAGCAAATATATATTTTGTCCGTATGTCGGAACAATGTTACTGATACCAGAAGAACTCAATAGTGAGAATCTAGTATAACATCAAATCATGTGGAAAAACATACATAGAGGCATAATGTACAAGAATCAATTTTAACCTTCAATGCAATAATAAACGAGAGTAGAATATCTTCCGTTTTCAATAAGACTTCAATACCCTAGATAATGATCCTAGGATAAAATAATGAGAAGAGTTGAGGTAACAAAGATACAGTCACAGGAAGCAAGGTGAGTCACGTGTGGGGCTCAGTTGACCCTTTGAAAACTGACCGCGTGAGCTTGCCTTTACGTCAGGTCACTGGGAAGGTCATTAAGTGAACTGAGATGATAAATAATACTTTTTCTAGTTAATGCAACTATGACCTTAGCTACAGTGCAATATTGCTTTATATTATACGAAAGGGCTGAGATTATTATTTATAATAAATGACAAGTATCAAAATCGCTCTCAAGGAAGTTATATCTTATTACGGAATTATATTACTTGAACATATGCTACGATAACGAACCGAACCGAACTTAGGAATTCGTGTCACTATATTTTTCTTAGGTAAAGCAGAGTAATTATGTGAAGTTAATAAGAGCAAAATGTATTTTATGTGGTCTGCTAAGAGGTATTAATTAGATCAAGATTCGATCTTCAATATTCACTACTACGATAACACACAAAGATAAGTAATATATTAACTGAGTTCCAAAAGACTGAGACTTGAATGAATACTAAGGTTTTAATCTCAAACAGTAGGAACTGACTGATTAACAGATATCGATCGGTAGATCGTACTTAATAATTAGATTGGCGCTAATGATGAAGTTTAGCTCATTGATATTTAACACCTTACGAGCGGCCTATGCGGTTTATTTATGTGTACCGCACAGCGGGGTGTTTTTAGCCAAAATAGGGCTGTTTACGTGATCATTTTCATGCCTAAATAAGACCCAGAACGTAAAACAAGTACCTATCCCTGAAAGGGCATAAACAGAGCTTTCGAATGACACCATAACGATCCTTGTATGATGGATAGTTTTCTTGCAATAACCGTGCAACGCGAGTGCAAAAAGCAGGTAATTCGGTACTTTCAGTACATAATTGAGTATGTAGCGAGTGAGAGAGGGAGGAGGGAGCTGAGATTTGTGTCAGTAGGTTCGCCACGGTGGTCTGGAGCAGTCATACGCTCGCTAGTCTCCTGCCACCACTTGTCTCTCTCTCTCAGCCACATTACGTGCTGAAATTGCCACTCGAGTTATGTCGAGCGCCGCCACATAGTCCAGCTTTATTTAACTCGACTTATGTTGCTCGCCGCTAAATAAGGGTTAATGCAATGCCAGGTTCGCTTCTGAAATAGTTAACAGGGCGAATAAAATAAAATGTACAGGCACAAGTAGTACATGGGCGTAGGCGACGAAGTCCTACTCATTGACTTATTACGCGAGCATAAGATCTTGGGCACAGATCGCAAGTAAATCAGGGCACAACACGGTTCACATATTACATAATCAATACCTCACAACAATAACCGACAGAGAAAGACACAGAAACATTTAAGTATTTGGGAGGGCAGGGGGACGAGAGTACTGGTCTGGCCGGCGTAGAGGGTAGTAGCCAATCTTACACAGCTGGTGGCCTCCTCGAGCAGGGGTCCGGGATGTAGGCCTGGTTACGTAAGCCAAACCGGGGTCCTAGGTTCAGGCCTGCTTACGTAATTCGAGCAGGGGTCCTAGGTCCAGGGCTACGTCCATAGCTCGAGCAGGGGTCCTCGATTCAGGGCGCCAAGCAACAGACAGGTGGCCCTTCAGTAATCCGGAAGGGGGCCAACGTCCAAGGGGCACTCTTGAGGGTCAGGGGGCAAAGGGGGAGGGGGGAACCGTAGCAACACCGTCTCAAAAAGCCAAATCCTATTCGGAGTCTGCCTAGTCAATAGGTGAGGTGGTTTTTGCACTCCTTCCTCAGGATTTCCTGAGGTCCTATTCAAATATTTTCTTACTTCAGGGGTCAATGAACTCGGGGAAAAAAGGGTGTAGAGGAAAGAGGAAAAATGGTTGTTGTGAGGTACATATACATTCTAGCATGGGAACTCAGGTTTTATTATATGGGCCTGGTTCCAAGGTAATATTATAATACTTAATGGGGCAGCTGGAAGGTCCAGGGCGCCTGTGAAATATAAAGAACACTTATTGCTAAAAATGGAGCAATTTTCTTGCAGGTCTTCTAATTATCCTAGGACATATATATATAGGATTGTAGTTGTATCCTCGGGTGCATGGAGTTGTCAGGCACTATCAGGTCCACTTGTTCCTGAAATATCTGGGGTGCTGGTGAGTAGATTGCATAAGGGAGTGCTCATCATATCCCAAATCTGGTCGAACAATACAGAGGGCGTCACTTCTGGTGGAGACTACGTAAAAGGAGGGTTCTAATTGGTGGTCCCAGGGCGGCTGTGGTTGGCTGAGGATGGTGGCTTGTGACTGGCTGAGAGTCCTTCGTTTTCTCAGGTGGTTGTGGGCGTGAAAGAGAACTGTGGAATGGATGGCTGGGCATGGTCAACTCAGGTAGATTCTGGTAGACTCGTAAGGGGGACTCCGGTAAACGTCTTTGTTGTCTGTCCTGGGAGTTTGAGGTTGCCTGAGTGGTTATGCTGGCCACTATATATATATATATATATATATATATACCGGTATATATATATATATTACCACTTAAACAAACATATGAACAAACTATGAATATTTGTTTTATTCTTTTTCTTCAGATACATCGAGGATCACTGCGTGTATACATAAATAACTAAGATGTTACTCTCTTTTCCTCAGATACACGAATGATCACTTACAGCTGTTCTATGTTATTAACCCAAATAATCTCCTACTAACATCTCCTAACCCTGCCTTGGTCATTAGTCCCAGGGCAGTACTTTCCTTTCCAATTGTCCCTTACCAACTCTAAACCACTGTTGAACACTCTGAGAAGCAGTGATTTAGAGGGCAAGCAACCTCGAGGGGATGCTAGATCTGTTGTTACTTGACTTCCTTTGTACTCCTCTTCCTATCATTCAATCATTCACATTCTCTCTCTCTCTCTCTCTCTCTCTCTCTCCTTTTGCCATAATACCCTCTTCCTATCCTTCCATCATTCACCTCTCTCTTTCTCTCTCTCTCTCTCTCTCTCTGACCACGCCCACTACGCTAAAGGAAGCTCACTGATTGGTTAATACTCGGTGCTAGCGAGAAAGAGACGGGTAGGAGGGGAGGGAAGGGGGAGGGGGGAAGAGAGGGAGAGAAAGAGAGCGATTGAGAGAGGAGGGGGGTGGAAGGGAGAAGGACAGAGAGAGAGGGGAGAGGGGGGAGGAAAGAGAGAGATGGGAGAGAGTGGAAGAGGGGAAAAGGGGGTGGAGGGAGCGTATAAGGAGGGGGGTGGGGGAATAGAGGAATGAATGGGGAATCAGGTAGGTGAGAGACGGGGTGGGGGAGAGGGGGAGGGGAGAGGGTGAAAGGGGGAGGGGAGAGGGAGAAGAGGGGTGTGGGGGGAGGGCAGGTAAGAGAGAGGATACGGATAATGTGATAAATATGAGTGGGCAGAAGAAGAAGAAGGGGGAAGAGAGTAGAACATGGGAGAAGGAAGATAAAAGGAGGAAAAGGAATGAGAGAGAGAGATGAAGAGGAACTGATGAGAAGAGAAGGAGGAGAAAAGAGGAACAGAAGAAGAAAGGAAAGGCAGAGAGGAATTGAGGAAGAGGAAAGAGGAACAAAGAAGGGAGAAAAAAGGAACAGAGAGAAGAGAAGGAGAAGAAAAGAGGAACAGAGAGAAGAGAAGGCGAAGAAAAGAGGAACAGAGAAGCAAATAAGAAAAGAGGAACAGAGATAAGAGAAGGAGAAGAAAATAGGAATAGAGAAGAAGAGAAAAGGAACAGAGAGAAGAGAAGGAGAACAAATTAGGAATAGAGAAGAAGAGAAAAAGAACAGAAGAAAAGGAGAAGAGGATCAGAGATGAGAGAAAAGAAGAGAGAGAGAAACGGAGAGGAGAGAAGGAAGAAAATAAGCTAACAGAAAGAGATGATAACAAAGGATTTGCACACGGCAACATACCTATTGATCCTTACGAGGGTGTTTGGAAATATATAGGTATAACATGAACTAACTATAGTCCATCCATTATAGGTAGGCCAGAAATCGTGAAGCCAACATAAAAAAGGGGCTAGAGCAAATGGGCTGTAAAATTTCACACCTCTTCCCTGGTTGACTCTTCCTAAAGGGTAGAAAAACATGAGTTATAGAGGTTAGTGGTCAAGATTATTGGCCTATCTATAATGAAAATGGTATAGTTGGTCAAGGAAAAGGACAGTTAAAGAGGAGGCTCCTACCCCACCCACCACTCCCTCCTTCTTTGGTTGGCGTGGAAACAGGTGGGATAAAATACCATGAGAGGAAAAGAAGAGCGTGTGTGTGTGTGTGATAGGTGGGTAAGAGGGGAGGAGTATGGCAGTGAAGAAAAATACAAGAAAATTGATAGATACATTCGAGAGAGAGAGAGAATGATACACACAAAGAGTAAGCGTAAAGAAAGGAAATAGAAAACGCAAAAGAAGGGACAGGAATTAAAGTGAGGACGGAAATAAATAATAGACGGAAAGAGAAGAAGAAGAGAGACTAAGGAAAGAGGGAGAGAGAGGAAATAGAAGGGGGTTAAAGTAGAGAGAGAGAGAGAGAGAGAGAGAGAGAGAGAGAGAGAGAGAGAGAGAGAGAGAGAGAGAGAGAGAGAGAAGCAAAGAAGAGAGGAAAGAGAGAGAGAACAAAGTAAAGTAAAAATATTTATTTCCATAATAAAATGGATATGCATACATTGCTTCATTAAATATTCTAGGAACAAGATTATTCATATCAAATTGTACATAGAGATGAGTCGAGTAATTAGAAAACATAATGACTTACATTATAACGACATTTTTATTCACGCAAAACACATTATAAAAGAGAATAAGATATACAAGTTACAATTATTAAACATAACTTTATATGTGGTTTTCTAAAAGGTGATCGCACAGTTAAAGGAGTTGATTGAGCGGGTTTTTTTTTAATAATTGCAGCGATCGTATTCCATAAATTTAGTCTCCTTTCCTTTAATGATCTTGTTCCTATGTCAGTCTTGGTTCTTGGTATAACAGTATATAAGCTTAACTTGTTATTCTTTGGCATATGTTTTCGACATTTGGAAGAGAATAAAGCCATTCAGAATATATGTTATCTATCTATCTATTGCCGGACGCCGTGATCTCCGAAGGGGTGACCACGAACGAAACACCCCCATGCACCTCTCTCCCCAGTCAGTCGACGCCCCTCCTCCCATCCAGCACCGCTTTCGCTAATATACTGCTTAACTCCATCCTTCCATCTCTCTTTCGGTCTACCTTTCCCTCTCTGTCCTTCCACCTCACTCTCGTACACCCTCTTAGTCATTCTCTCGCTTCCCATGCGTTCCACATGGCCAAACTATCTCAATATAATATTATGTTATGCATAATTTTAAAAACTGAAATACATGTGTCATACTCGATCGATGTCTCTACTGCCAACCACTGTAGTTCACATGATCCTATTATTTTGCACCCATTGTCCATTTTGAAGCAAAATTGTGAAGTTGTTTAACCCTTTTTAATTGTGAGATGTACCCCATATCTAAGAATAGTAGTTTAAGGGGAGATGGGTCACTTTTCTAGACCTCCTTCTCCCTCATGCTTAGCCCAATTAGTTTTGAGATTTTAAGACATTTTTTCAATTAGTTTGTAGATTTTAAGACCCTTCGCTCCATTTCCTTGTAATTTTTTAGACCTTTCGTGCCATTTAAGTGTCGATTTTTTTCCTGGCGAGCAAAAGCGAGCCTGTAATTGTGGAGGAACCGGCCTTCGGCCGTGACATTTTCTATCGAAAAATGTACAAATTAATCTCGAAGGAGGATCTAATGGATGTTATTTTTTAAGTTTGATGGAGGTCTAGGGAGGAAACTAAAAAAAAATTACATTAAAATATACCCTTACCTCTTAATGTACTAAGTGCGAGGAACTCATCAAAAATACCTCTAATTCTATTTGAAAACATCAGTGTCCCTCTTGCCTTCTCTATTATTCCAGTTAGGCGTTTACCAAACAGCATATGACAGTCAAAGAACACACCTAGACTTCTGACAGACTTACTAAAGGTAGCGCTAACGAACTTGACAATAATCTTGATCCCTGACCTCTCTGTAACTCAAACGGGCCTAGCGCAAACTGGCTGTCAATATCCACACCTACTTCCTGGTGGACTCTTCCCAAATGATAGAAACGTCAACCCGATTGCTTTAATTAATTTCGAGTTATAAGAAGTTTAATAAGGGGTCAAGATTATTGTCAAGTTTGCTGGTTCTACCTATAGGCACAATAGTATTGTCATCAAATTTAAGGGGGGATAGGCCGGTTTTCTGGACCACTTTCTCCCTCATGTTTAGCCCCATTAGTTTTCAGATGTTAAGATGTTTGCCCCATTAGTTAGTCGATTTTAAGACCTTTCGCCCCATTTCTTCGTCAATATTTAGACCTTTCGTGCTATTTAGGTGTCGATTTTTTCCCTAGCGAACGATAGTGAGCCTGTAATGTTGGAAGAACCGGCCTTTGGCCGGAAACATTTTCTACCGAAAAATGTACAAATTAATCTAGGAGGATCTAATGGATGTTTTTTTTAATTTGATGGAGGTCTAGGGATGAAACTAGAAAAATAATGAATACATGCAAAAATGGCCCAAAAAGTGAACCATCCCCCCTTAATATTTGAATCCACAGGAATGTGTGATATGTACCCTTATGAAGCAAGAAAGATGCATTACGTCTATATAAAGTTTAGCATAGGACCATTGGTATAACAGGAGATTTTTGCTTTGTGCAAATTATTATCGGTTCATTTAACAAGATCATCTAAATCATGATATAACCACTATCTATGTACAGTAGATATGGTGTATCATTACAACAAGAAAGTCATTAGAATGTGTTGATATATTGCTTTCATAGATAATAAATAGTATTAGACCAATGATGGATCCTTGAGGGACACCAAAAGGAAGATCACGTTTTGTTGACATTTTATCTCCCATCTTTAGAGAGGAGGAAAGGAGAGAAGGAGGGTCAAAGAAGAGAGGAGAGAGAGAGAGAGAGAGAGAGAGAGAGAGAGAGAGAGAGAGAGAGAGAGAGAGAGAGAGAGTTAGAGTTAGAGAGAGAAAGAGAGAGAGAGAGAGAGAAGAGTAAAGAAGGGAGGAGAGAAAGAGAGAGGGGGGGGGGGGAGGCTAAGGCAAGGGAGAGAAACAGAAAGGGAGTTGTGAATATAAAAAGAACCTAGTGAGAGAGAGGGGTGGAAGGAAGATATTAAGAGATAATGGAAGGAGAAGGGATGAATAAATGCATGAGAGAGAGAGAGAGAGAGAGGGGGGTGGGGTTTAGAGAGGAGGGTGACATGAAGCGAAAAGAGAGCAAAGTAATGAGAAAGAGAATACGTTGAATAATAAAACAGAATCATAGCTAAAGGCCATACGAAAACACATACCAGGTATGTAATAACAATTATATATATATATATATATATATATATATATATATATATATATATATATATACAGTATATAATTAAAGTTAGAAATACATGAGGGTTATGGAGCAAGGCAAGAGTCAAATAAGTTTCACATATAAAGCATACATACTGTACCTGTATATATACATACATTGCATACAGCTGAGTACACCCCCCCCCCCCCCCCCCCCACACACACACATAAGGAGAGAGAGAGAGAGAGAGAAAGAGCGAGAGCAAGACAGAGAGAGAGAGAGAGGTCCCCGCCCACCTTTCTACCCGAGAGCATCGAATACCTCATTAATCTAAAATGAACAAATAATACCCAAATATAATAAGGGCACTTCAGATTAATACAACATAATATACCCTATAATCATGAATACAAATAAGAAAATAAGTCATGCATGTAAAGCTTCGCGGAAATGAGGACGAATATTGTTAAAGAGAGAGAGAGAGAGAGAGAAGATAATGTGTAGAGTGAGCAATACGGTACGATAAAAGCGACGCCCGGCACCACCACACCGCTGCCACGCCGTACGATACCGAAAACAGGAATATACAGAAAACGAGAATTAATGCGAGGAACAGAAATATGGAAGACATCGATAAGACAACAATTAGGATAAGAGTTAGAGTGTAGCGCAAAATTAACCCTTTCAGTTACAATGGCACACATATCCCTTTATCCTGGCTATCATTACACGATTTTATCAAGTTTAGGAATGGTATGTGGGGATCAGGGAGATAACTGTCATAGATCTTGCCCCTTTCATCGCTTTTCAACCTCCAAAATACACATATCAGGGGAAGAATTCATATAGAGTTTCAGTTTCAGTTCAGTATCAGTATTAATGACTTCGAATGAATACTACAATACATTATGGACATAAACAGGAAGTAAAAAAGGTATATTCAAATTATTCATCGGGTAGGTTGATAGCGATTTACCTTTCTATCTTTGTATTAGATGGGTTTATGGCCACCAAAATACCGGGGTGGATTGCATTTGAATTGCCCCTTTTCGTACCATTACTATTTTAAGGTATCTGTAAATGAATAGGCCATACATACAACATAAGTACTGTAGAAATATTTATGGGGTACCCGCATTGATTGGTGGCAGGTAGAGCGATAATACAGCACTGAAATGAGAGAGGGAGAGAATGACAGAGAGAGAGAGAGAGCGAGAGCGAGAGCGAGAGAGAGAGAAGGCGAAGAGGAGGAGGAGGAGAGGGAGACAGAAACTAGGTGAAACAAAAAGAGGAAGAGAGAGAATGGAAGATAAAGAAAGAGGCGAAGGGGAGAGGGAGACAGAGAAACTAGGTGAAAGAACAAGAGAGAAGGAGAATAAACAAAAGAAGAAGGGAAGAAGAAACACCGTTAAAAAGTTTATAAAATCAACAATATAATTAACAACTAAAATCTAACTCGTTATAAAAGATATGTCACAATAATTAGCATGATTAAGTTAATACTAATCATAAAATAATAACAAAAATAATACAAAATAATGGGTACGAGACAGGCAATTAGTAAATGGCATAGATAAATAAATAAATTATATACTGTATATATATATATATATATATATATATATATATATATATATATATATATATATATAGAGAGAGAGAGAGAGAGAGAGAGAGAGAGAGAGAGAAAGGAGATACATAGCTACACTGTAAAATATAATGAGCATGAAAAGGGTAATGAGAAAGTGCCATAGATAGATAGATAACAAATAGATCAATAGATAAATGTAGACATAAACTTAGATAAGATACATAGAAACACTACAACCAATTAAAGGATACGAAAGGGCAATTTAAGTGTCCATAATAATCCACGCATTTAAAGTTATATTGATGATAATTTACTCATATAATACAAGACCATAAATGTAAATGACAATCAATATACATGTTGAATTTACCCTTTTCATTTAAGGGGATATTTTAACTTAAAACACATTTCTGGACCCCCTACTCCCTCATGTTTAGCCCCGTTAGTTTGACGATTTTAAAATTTCTTTCTCCTCATTCTTGTCAATTTTATGACCTTTCGTGCCATTTAGGTGTCGATTTTCTTCCTGGCGACCGATAGCAAACCTGTGATTTAGGAGGAACATTTTTCTACCGAATAATGTACACATTTATCCAAATATATATTTAATCTAAATCTAAATCTATTTATGAGAGAGAGAGAGAGAGAGTGTGTGTGTGTGTGTGTGTGTGTGTGTGTGTGTGTGTGTGTGTGTGTGTGTGTGTGTGTGTGTGTGTGAGGGTGCGTGCTAAGAGAGAGAGAGTGAGAGAGCATTCATACAACGACACACAAACCGAGATATATTGAATAGAACATTTATTTTATGGTAAAATGGAAGCTTGAAGAGAGAGAGAGAGAGAGAGAGAGAGAGAGAGAGAGAGAGAGAGAGAGAGAGAGAGCAAAGTACAAAGGAAAACAAACCAACATATCTATTGATCCTTACGAGGCTGCTTGTATGTAACCTACCTAGTCAATATGGAAGAACAAAATTGTTGGGAGGCTATTCATTTGTAAAAGCAGCTAATTGGGGGTTAAGCGCGAGATGTTTATCAAGTCGATTTTTGAATGCTCGAACAGCACAACAATCAAGAACAATTTTAGGTAGACTTTTCCATAAGTTTACCACTCGATTGAAAAAATTGGTTTGCCACATGTGAGTGCAAGGGCTTCCAACAATCTTGCAACCATTTCCTCTTGTGTAATTCGATTGGTATATTGTGAAGTACCGGTACTTAACCTATAAACGACGAACCTATGGTATTTGAAAGTGCCCGCCGGGCGAGGATATTTGCATACACTCCCGACTAAAATCGTCATTATCCGATATCGTTATTACTTATTCATATGCGCCTATTTTACGTTTAATATGAATATATTAAAATATGACCAATAATACAAATGGGAATAGTATTTGGGGGGTGAAAAAGACGAAATATTGCCGACCGGTTCATTCATGAGAGTAGAGCTGGCGCAGCTAACGAAAAATCAACCGATAAACAAGGGAAGAAGAGGAAAAATAGGTGATATTTGAAGGGGGGGGGGGGGAATGTGGGTTTGACATATGTGGAGGAGTGATAGGAGGTATGGAGAGGAATTATCTCACTTAATCACATATTCCTTTGTTTTGAGTGCCACTGGGGTCTTTTTAAATTATTTTTTTAGGCCATGGATCTTAAAGAGTCCCGTCGCCTACGCCTAATAAAACCTCTTAAGAGTCACGGCGCCATTCCTGGGTTAAGTCCCCTCTCCTGCGCTTTGTTAAACTAAATAGATTGAATTATTTTAGATGTTCTTCGTATGGTTTGTTTCTAAGTCTAGTAATAATTTTAGTTACTCTCCTCTGTATTCTCTCCTGTCCTTTTGATAATATGGACACCAAATTTAAAATGCAGTATTCAAAATGGGGGCAAACAAATTAATTGCATAATGTGAAAAATACATATTCGGATTTGTATTTGAATGATCTACCAATGTTACCAATAATTCTATTTGAATTCTAAATTACTTCGGTATATTATTGGCCGAGTATTAAATTGTTCGGTATTGGTACCCCTAAGTTTCTTACATTCGGAATTCCATTACGCCACCAGACAGTACACTAGGACCATACGGCTGGGAAAGTGTAGACAGCATAGAAGGGGTGTTGTAGATAGAGGATGCTGTTGGAATGGCTTTCTTTTGTGTGTTTTTTAGTCTCGAGGTGTCCCCAGACTGGGTGTGAGCATATGAGACACGCTAGGACGTACTACCACACCCACTAAATAGTCCGCCTTGGCTGGGATCGAACCCAGGTCAAGCAGATTCACACGTGAGCGTGCTCTCCACTCGACCGCCGCGGCTCCTTTATCCTTTTATTTTAGCATTGCTTTTGACATAACTACTATTAATAAAGCAATTTTACTTTGCTTTCTTGAATCCTATATGCAGTACTTTACATTTTTCGGTAATGAAACTCATTTGCCAGGTTTAGGCCCAGTTTGATCATTTGTCTAAATCATCTTGAATCTGTTGATCCTACAAGGGAGAAACTACTATGTTTGCAATTTTGGTGTCATCTGCAAATTTGAAATTGTACATGAGAGAGAGAGAGAGAGAGAGAGAGAGAGAGAGAGAGAGAGAGAGAGAGAGAGAGAGAGAGAGAGAGAGAGAGAGAGAGAGAGAGAGAGAGAATAGGACAAGGAAAGGAGAACCAAGGAGAGGGAATAACGCCAATAAAAAGGCGAGATAAAACGGAAGGGGAGGAAGGGAGAATAAGCAAGAATTAAAAAAAGGAAGGGAGAGAGAGAGAGGAGGAAAGTTAGAAGGGGCGAAGAGGGGAGGCAAGGAATGATGAAAACAAAGAGAGAGAGAGAGAGAGAGAGAGAGAGAGAGAGAGAGAGAGAGAGAGAGAGAGAGAGAGAGAGAGAGAGAGAGAGAGAGAGGAATAATGTAAACGAGAAATGTGGAGAAAGTGATGCAGAGAGGTGCACGGAAGTTTTCACAGACAGATTTACAGAAACAATAATCTTGCAGACAGACTGGCAGACATACGGACAGACACACAGGTAGGTATATAGAAAGAACGACAGACAGACAGAGACGGAGTGAATTGAAAATTTATTTTTTTAACAGAGAGAGAGAGAGAGAGAGATACAATGAATATATATTATCTAAAAAACCTTGCGGTTCCTTCCAGGGAGAGATTTGAAGTGAAAATAGAAATTGTGTAGAATAGTGCACTCATTACAGAGTGTGTAGTAGACCATTTACTCTCCTCTTGAACTGCCCTACTGAAGAACTATTTATAGCTTATGAAGGAAGTTTGTTCCAGGTAGAACCGATCTTAGGTGAAACAGTTTCCATACTGTATACTAGTGCTGAACCTCTTCCCTTCTAACTTCCAGCTATGGTTGCATGTTGTAATCCTATCGAGGGTAAACATTGTACTATAACCCATGTTGTCATACCTATTATTTTAAAGAGTTCAATGAGTTGACCTCATAGTCTATGTATTTCCAACGAAAAGAGACCAAAAGCTCTCAACTAGTTCTTATAGCTCAGTCTTCTAATCGATGGAATAACATAACATAACGCAACAGAATGTCACACAATAAACACCACACCACAACACACAACACAACACAACACCACACCACACAACACCACACCACACAACACCACAACACAACACAACACCACACAACACATCATACCACAACGCATCATACCACAACGCAACACACCACAACACAACACCACACCACACCACACCACACAACGCATCATACCACAACACAACACCACACCACACAACGCATCACACCACAACGCAACACATCACACTACAGACTCCAACACACAACACCACATCACTACTCAACATAACACAACACAGCCACCTAGAATATATATTGAAAGGGTTGATATATCTTCTTATTATGTTTTACTTTGAATCTTTAATCCAAGGTTTTCTGTATGTATACTTTACTTTCATCTTTATCTCTCTTTATTCTCTTCCTCTACTCATTGGTTATGTTAGAGTTCTCTCTCTCTCTCTCTCTCTCTCTCTCTCTCTCTCTCTCTCTCTCTCTCTCTCTCTCTCTCTCTCTCTCTCTTTGTTTATCAAAATAAATTTTACTTTAAAAAACGAGAACATTAGTTTGCAGTTATTCAAAAACATTGTTAGACCCCATCTTGAGTATGGAAATCAAATTTGTTCTCGCTAAGTAAAAGGAAGTTACGAGGCCAACTTATCGAGTGTTTTAAGATACTTAAAGGATTTCACAGAGTAGATATCAGTGCACTGTTCACGATCAATAACAATGCTGCAACCCGAGGAAATGGAATTAAATTAACTAGAAAGAAGGCATGCCTATATGTCACACTAAAATGTATTCACATACAGTGTGGTCAAAGAGTGGAATAGCTTACCAAAGGAAGTGGTCGACCGTAATTCAATTCATACGTTAAAGAAGAGACTGGACGATCATCTGATGGAGATTGATTAATATGAATGAATCAATAGGTAACTGTAAATTATCTTTCAAACTAATTCATGTCTATACTCTATACAAACTTTCCTAATAGGAATTTCCTGACCCACTTCATCCGTTTTCCGGTACGGCTTTTCAGCCGGAGTTTATAGACCGCAAGGACTGTGTGGTCTGAGTATCTGTGTAACTCTGTGTAACTCACTCTCACTCTCCCTCGACTCTCCCCCTCTCTCTCTCTCTCTCTCTCTCTCTCTCTCTCTCTCTCTCTCTCTCTCTCTCTCTCTCTCTCTCTCTCTCTCTCAGACGGACAAAGAAACTGTAGAGACGGGGATATATTATTATAGACACTTGAATTTCCCTTGTCATACCCATTACAGGGTACACAGACAAGCATTCCAGACACGTAAACTAAAGACAGACAAACACATATGAATCCCAGACACTTAGAACAGACATACATACAGTACAAAGGACAAGCATTACAGACACGTAAACTAAAGACAGACAGACACATATGAATCCCAGACACTTAGAACAGACACACATACAAAGGACAAGCATTCCAGACACGTAAACTAAAGACAGACAGACACATATGAATCCCAGACACTTAGAACAGACACACATACAAAGGACAAGCATTCCAGACACGTAAACTAAAGACAGACAGACACATATGAATCCCAGACACTTAGAACAGACACACATACATAGGACAAGCATTCCAGACACGTACACTAAAGACAGACAGACACATATGAATCCCAGACACTTAGAACAGACACACATACAAAGGACAAGCATTCCAGACACGTACACTAAAGACAGACAGGCACATATGAATGCCAGACACAGTGAACAGGCATACATACACAGACAAGCATTCCAGATACGTAAATCGAAGAAACACATGATTCCCAGACACTCAGAACAGACACAAATACACAGACAAGCACAGATAAGCTAAAGACACAAACGCATATGAATCCCAGACAATTAGAACAGACACATATGATTATCAGACATACAGAACAGACACGCATACACAAATAGGCTAAAGACACAGACACACATATATGCCAGACACTTAGAACAGACAGACACAGACATGCCTTCCAGACACGTAAACCAAAGACAGACAAACAGAAAAGAAAACAGAAACAGAAACACAAAGAACTAAAAATAGAGGTAAATTTATAGGAGAGCGAGCGAAAATGAGAGGGCGGGTAGGGAACCCAAGGAAACGATGTTTTCCATTCACAATCAAAAGAAGCAAGGTTGTGAATGTGGAGGTGGTGGTGATAGTGGTTGTGGTGGTGGTGATAGTGGTTGTGGTGGTGGTGATAGTGGTTGTGGTTGTGGTGATAGTGGTGGTGGTGGTTGTGGTGATAGTGGTTGTGGTGGTGGTGGTTGTGGTGGTGGTGGTGGTTGTGGTGATAGTCAATCAATCAATCAATTCCTTTATTTCGCAATACATATGTACAGTACACAGTACAAAACACACACATTACATAATCCAATAACAGTTTTAGTAAAGTTAAATCAAAATGTATTAAACATTCAAAATTATTTCATATATACAAACTATTTACAATATTAGCTTCTGATAGTCAGGATAAAATCATCAAATAAAATATTATAAAAAATATATGCATTCAAAACTCAATTATGAGGATGGAAGTCATGCGATAATGAAATTATCGAATACAATTAAAATGCAATTTCTAAAACGTATTTGTTGCATACAACCGCTGTTAAAAAATAATAATTACGCCCTTCTAGAGCTAAAACCCATAATAGAAACATGGACTTCGCCTGTTCTCATGCCCTTGTACCCACTCAATCCTGGCTCTCAAAACATCTAGATTTTCTCCTAGTACATCTACATTATAAGTTTTTCGAAACAAATTTACCACATTTTGAACCATGAAACCTTCTTTAATAATAGGAATATTATGCCTAATTATAGGATTTTGAGACCTTAATACTCTTTTGCAGTATCGGGCTTGAACTAATGCTGTATGATGATTGAGTAGCAATTGTTTGCATCGAGCTGCCGTGATATGGCTGCTGGCGTAGGGAGGTACGCCACAAATACGCTTAAGGGATTTATTAAATGCAACTGAAAATGCTTTAAAACCATTAGAATTAAAAGAACTGTCGTGATTCCATAGGGGAAGTCCATAATCTGGTAGAAAGTAAGAATTAAAAAGAAATAACATTGTATCTTTGTTCACTTGTTTGTAATTTCTAAAAATACTATTAAAAGATCCATAACAATTATTTATTCTAAAAGTTATGTCATCTGAGTCTTTAAAATTAAACAAAATATTGTGGCCCAGATATTTGAATCCCTTCACCACCTCCAAGGTATCTCCGTTCAGCTCAATGCTCTGCGTCTGCTGATTATTATTGGTAGTAAATATCGTGCATTTAGATTTATCTCTGTTAATTTTAAGTAAATGTTGATCAATACAAGAACATAATTTGCTATATAATATATCCATATCTTGAAAAGAATCAGCCAGGAGGACTATATCATCAGCGTAGGCTAATATGTTGCATCTCACATCTCCATATTTACATCCTGCATTAGTACCAGCCACTTCATTTATAATTTTGTCCATGTATAAATTGTATAGAAAGGGTGAGAGTATTCCACCTTGCCTCACACCTTGCCTCACACCTTGCCTCACACCTTGCCTCACACCTTGCCTCACACCTTTCTCAACATAAACATAGTTGCTATAATAGTCTTGCCATCTTACATTCGCTTTCTGATTCCTTAGGTAATGCATTAAAATTAATATTACATCTACTGGTAGTGACAATTCTAATAATATGTTCCCTAAAATAAAATGGTCTACCCTATCAAAAGCTTTACTTAGGTCAATAAATGTAGCTACTGCATTGTTCTTACAATTCGAGTATTTTTTCATAATGTCTTTAAGAATAAAACAAGTATCTGTGGTTGAAGACCCTGATTTAAACCCGAATTGTCTAAAGTTGAGAACCACTTTTTCAGATAAAATATCTAAAATAAATAATTCAAATAGTTTTAAAAGGCTGCATAATGGGTCTGTAATTATCTGACTCTGTAATATTTTTCCTACTGTCTTTTATAATAGGTGTAATAGTACCCTTCAGCAAGTCACCAGGGAGATAGCAGTGGATAAAACAAGTATTTAAAAAATGAGCAATATTTTCCAAAAAAGACCAAGAGGCATTCTTTAAAAAAATTGTGTGAATAAAATCATGACCTTCACCAGAGTTAAGACGCATTAACAATTGTTTTATAGTGTGACTAGAGATCTTTAAACGCATTTTTCTACCTTCAGGCCACGCTTGCTTAATATCATTTAAGAAGTCTCGCTCAGTGTTAGGATTATTTGGAGGTTGACTTAAAAGAAATTTTTCTTTAAATACTTTAGTTATATTAGAATTCTACTACGATGACTATTTGTTTTCGGACGATGGAGTTCATCTGAACCAGGTGGGAGCAGCACGTTTTGGGCGTCTTCTCAACGATGCGGTGAAGGATTTTCGGAGAAGAAATCGACTCAGCACAGGACAACCAGGAAGGAGGACCGAAGACAGCGAGGATGGCAACCTGCAAAGGAATTAAATGCTAATCCGTCAAGAACTGCGAATTTGGATAAAGCTCCACCAACACAAACCAAATTCAAAACCGCCAGGGATAACGACCGAGGACCGAGGACAGCCATGAATGTAAATGTAGATCCGACCAGAACCAAAAATTCGATTAAAGAACGTTCTGTGAGTTCTAAAACGGCACCTTTAAAGGTTTTCTATGCAAACGCTCGTAGCATACGCAATAAATTTTCAGATTTAGAGGAACTAGTGTTTACAGAAAATTATGATGTGATTGGCATAACAGAATCTTGGTTCAATACAGAAGATAGAGACTTTTTAGCAGAGTATTCACTTCCCGGTTATGTAATGTTTGAGAACAACCGAATAAATAAAAATGGAGGTGGCGTTTTATTTTATATCAAAGAAAGTCTTAACCCGACCCTTTTTTCAAAACCTCAAATTGTGAACGTCGACACATCTTTTGTGCTAATAAAGAATAATAAAGGTACAAAAATAATACTTGCATTATTATACAGACCTCCAGCTCAATCAGTGCAAACTGACCTAGAAATTTATGAACAAATTGCAGATGTAAGTAACTCAAAAGATACCATATTTGTTGGCGACTTTAATTTACCTGTGACCAATTGGGGCGATACTCTTACTTCACACTCCGGACATGACTTGTATGCGAACTTGCAAGAGAGTGCACTCTATCAATTTGTTCGATGGCCGACCCGTGGTAATAACTGAGATGACGGGCCCCAAACCAACGATACACCGAGTGGCCAGCATAACCACCCAGGCAACCTCAAAACCCCAGGACAGACAACGAGGACATTTACCTGAGTCCCCCCTCCGAGTACACCGAAATCTACCTGAGTTGACCATGCCCAGCCGTCCACCCCCCAGTTCTCTCTCACGCCAACAGCCCTCCAAGAGAACGGAGTACCCTCTCAGCCAGTCACAAGCCGTATTCCTCAGCCAACCACAACCGCCCTGGAACCACCAATTAGAACCCTCTTTTACGTAGCCTCCACCAGAAGTGACGCTCCCTGTATTGTTCCGCCAGATTTAGAATATGATGAACACTCCCTTATGCAATCTACTCACCAGCGCCCCGAATATTACAGGAGCAAATGGACCTGATAGTGCCTGACTACTCCATGACCCCGAGGATACAACTACAATCCTCTATGTATATGTCCTAGGATAATTAGAAGACCTGCAAGACAGTTGTTGCATATTTAGCCTTAAGAGTTTTCCATTTTACACAGCAACCCTGGACCTTCCAGTTGCCCCCATGAATATTGTAATAATACCTTGGGACCAGGTCCATGTTATAATACCTGAATTCCAAGGCTAGAATGTGTATGTACCTCACAACAACCATTTTTCCTCTTTCCTCAATACCCCTTTCCCCCCCCCCCCCCCCGAGTTCATTGACACCTGAAGCAAGAATAAATTGGCATAGGACCTCAGAAAAACCTGAGGAAAGTATGCAAACCATCACCTACCGACTAGGCTAAACCCCCTTCAGGAACGGGCTAGCTGGGACAGTGATATCTACGGTTTTCCCAACCTCCACCCTCTGCCCCTCGAGAGTGCCTCTTGACGTAGCACCTTCCGGATTACTGAAGGGCTACCCGTCTGCTGCCCAGCGCCCTGAACCGAGGACCTCTGCTCGAGCTACGTATATAGGCCTGGACCTAGAACCCCTGCTCGAATTTACGTAAACAGGCCTGGACCTAGGACCCCTGTTCAAATTACGTAACCAGGCCTAAACCCAGGACCCCTGCTCGAGGAGGTAACCAGCTGTGCAAGATTGGCTACTACCCTCTATGCCGGCCAGACCAGCACTCTCGTCCCCCTGCCCTCCCAAATACTTAAGTGTTTCTGTGTCTTTCTTTGTTGGTTATTGTTGTGAGGTATTGATTGTGTAAATATGTGAACCGTGTCGTGTCCTGAGTTAATCGTGATCTGTGCCCTAGATCACATACTTGCGTAATAAGCTTCATCCTTCTGAACCTGTATGATTTTGTGTTAATCTTGCCTTAATACCTTGACCCTTGTTCAAGACTAATTTATTAATTCTTAACTGATGCATACGTTACCTTTCAGTGTTATAAATATATCTATTCAGGACCCCACGCTCGCAGATTTACTGACTATGTGTATGTTTATTTAGTATTTGCGAGTTGAAGTCCCAGTATATTCCGTGATCAATCTATTTACATAATCGCTTTTTACCTAGAACCTATCCCAATTTTCCAACGAGTGCAGAGTGTAATTTTTTTCAATCTTTTATCTAGTAATCGCATATGAAATATATCTTATATACGTGCTTTTATCTTCTTGTAAATCTTGATGTTGTGATATTTCGAATACCGTTTTGAGGAATTCTTTCCTCCGAGTTTTGTCTCAATTTCATCCACCATACACTAATTGTATCTGTGTATTTAATTCACCTCGCAGCTGTTAACCCGTTCAGACCGAGTCTGATACTATTTGTTTTGAGTATCAATGAGTAGGACTTCGTCGCCTACGTCCATGTACTAATTGTGCCTGTACATTTTATGCACCTCGCCCTGCTAACCCGTTCAGGACGAGTCTGATATTGCTTTAAATATCAATGAGCTAAACTTCGTCATTAGCGACAATTTAATTACTAAGTGCGATCTATCGATCGAAATATGTTAACCAGTGTAACTCTAACGTATCAAGATTTAGTTGTAACACCCCTTCCAGCCTGAGTCTATTGGAACTCTGTTAGTTATTTTGTTTATCTTCTTGTGTTGTCTTAGTTGCGAATATTAAAGATTACATTTCAATCTAATTAATACCATCCAGTAGACATATTAAAATCCATTTCTACTCCTACCAAATTCACATTATTATTTGCTTTGCCTAAGAAAAATATAGAAACACGAATTCCTAAGCTTGGTTCGTTATCGTAGCATATGTTCAAGTAGTATAATTCCGTGA
Organism: Paralithodes platypus; assembly: GCA_032716605.1. Classification (NCBI taxonomy): domain Eukaryota; kingdom Metazoa; phylum Arthropoda; class Malacostraca; order Decapoda; family Lithodidae; genus Paralithodes; species Paralithodes platypus. The sequence goes on from CM064492.1 coordinate 47,745,262, forward strand.
TAAGATATACATTCACTTTTGGGCGATTTTGATACTTCTCATTTGTTATAAATAATAATCTCAGCCCTTTCCTGTAAAGTAAATTAACCTCGCATTTCAGCTAAGTTTATAGTTGCACTAACTAAAAAAAGTATTTAGCACTATCTCAGTTCACCTGGTGACCTTCCCAGTGACCTAACCTGAGGGCAAGCTCACACGGTCAGTTTTAAAAGTTCAGCCGAGCCGTACGCGTGACTCACCTAGTCCCCCTGTGACAATATCTTTATAACCTCAACTCTCTACATTGTAACTCTAGGATCATTATCTAGGGTATTGAAGTCTCTTTGAAGTAGGGAAGATACGGGACCCTCATTTATTATTGCATTGAAGGCTAAAGATTATTCTTGTACATTATGCCCTTATGCATGCTTTCCACATGATCTGATTTATTACTAGACTCTCACTATTGAGTTATTCTGGTATCCTTAACATTGTTCTGAAGTAAGAACAATATATATGTTTGTTACTATTGTTGGATCTTCCTCTATGATCCTTATAACCATCCTAATCTTATGCTTATTAAATAAAACCTTCATATATGTTCTTCCTTGTGTTGTTATTGAGTACCATATTGAACCTTTGAATACCATTTTTACTGTATATAGAACCTACTCGGTACGTTCCTGTCAAGTATGTTTAAGTCCATCAACCCAGAAGTGGATTGTTTTACGGACTGTATTAAGGGAACTAATCTATCAGAACCCGGCACAACAAAACGTTCTGGACCTTGTACTTGCAACAAAAGAAGAATTAATAGAGAATTTGAATGTTGGTGATGAATTCAGTAACAGCGACCATCGTACAATAACTTTCACTTTAAAGCTTACTAGTAACAAACCAAATAGCAGCATCAAAAAAGTCCCTAATTTCAAGCAAGCAAACTTTCATAAACTTAGAGCTATGTTTAAAGGAACTGACTGGAGCTTTTTAATTAACAATAACGACATAAATACATCTTGGGAATTATTCGAAACCACTTACCTAAAAGAAGTGCAGGACTGCATACCATCGAAAATACGGCGTACAGGCCATAATAATAAGCCCAAATGGTGGAATAAAGATATTTCAAACTGTCTGCTTGCTAAAAAATTTACTAAGGATAGATTAAAATCCTTACAAAATGACGAAGAACGGGTGAAATTTGTAGAGCTACGACGACGCAAAGCCAAAAAGGTAATTAAGCAAAGTAAAAAGACCCTGGAGTTACATGTTGCGAATCAAAGTAAAACAAACCCGAAAGAATTCTATAGTTATATCAGAAAGAAAAAAGTAGTTACTTCAACTGTTGGACCGTTAGTCGATGAAAATTGAGAATACACCAAAAACGAAGTACAAATGCGTAATGCCCTCAATACCTTCTTTGCATCAGTTTTTACAACGGAAGACCTCAGTGATATCCCTACACCATCGCCGATTCAGATTGATAATTCAGATGTTCTAAGCAATATCACCGTTACAGAGAGAGAAGTATTGAATTGTTTAGATAAACTCAAGGTAAATAAAACGCCTGGACCTGATACAATCTCACCTAATCCTAAAGGAAGCTAAGGATGAGCTCTCTAAACCACTGACATTGCTATTCAATAAATCCTTGCAGTCCGGAACTATGCCTGATCAGTGGAAGCTAGCCAACGTAACACCGATATTAAAAAAAGGCAGCAAATCCCTACCCAGTAACTATCGTCCAATTAGCTTAACCTCAGTTGTATGTAAAATGCTAGAAACACTCATAAGAGACAGACTCGTAAATCACTTAGAGGAAAATAACATACTTAAAGATACTCAACACGGCTTTCGTAAAAAACGTTCCTGTTTAACAAACCTCTTAGACTTCTTCCACGATATCCTCAACCTCTATGATGAGAGTAAAGCTGTAGATATTATATACCTTGATTTTCAAAAGGCCTTTGACAAAGTTCCCCACAAACGCTTACTGCTAAAACTAAAAGCGCATGGAATACAAGACGGTGTGTTGAAATGGATAGAAAATTGGCTCAGCAACAGAAAGCAAAGAGTAGTCATAAACGGTAAGGCATCTAAATGGACCAATGTAAGTAGCAGGGTACCCCAGGGATCGGTACTAGGACCAATTCTCTTTCTAATTTACATCAACGACATAGATGAGGGTCTCACCTGTACAATCTCAAAATTTGCTGACGATACAAAAATTGCAAATAGCGTACTCTCAAAAGAACAAGTTGACAATATGCAACACAATCTAGATAAGTTGTCATGTTGGGCCCAAATTTGGCAAATGAGTTTCAATGCGGATAAATGTAAAGTACTACATATCGGATACCAAAATGAGAAAGCAAACTATTTGATGAATGGCACTCAGCTTAAGAATGTAACAGAGAAACCGATCTGGGAGTAACAATATCAAGTAACCTAAAACCGAGTCAACAATGTTCTGAAGTTGTTAAGAAGGCAAACAAAATAATTGGCTTTATAGGCAGGTCATTTGAGCATAAATCCAAAGACATTAGCCTAACCCTTTACAATTCCTTAGTCCGCCCTCTTCTGGAATACTGCGTTCAATCCTGGTGCCCTTATTACCAAAAAGATATAGACAAGCTAGAACGAGTTCAACGTAGAGTTACCAAAATGATACCTAGCCTAAAGATAGCCTAAAAAATCCTAAATACCTATTGAGCTGTGGTGGTCAAGTGGTGAGCATGCTCGCGTGTGAATCTGAAAGACCCTGGATCGAATCCCTGCCACGGCGGACATTTAGTGGGTGCGGTAGTATGTCCTAGCATATTTCACATGCTTGCACCCAGTCAGGTGACATCCTGACGACGTATACAGACTAAACACACATAACAAAGCCACTCCAACACCTTCCTCTCTCTCCAACACCCCTTCTCCCCTCTCAACGCTCTTCTCTGAGCTAGTGCCGATAAAAATGGCACGGTCAGTCCTGTAAAGAATCGTAAGATTCAGAGTCGTAAAGATTCCAGGACGAGCTCATTAGCGGCGGATCCCCAGATCGACCGTGGTGATTGTAAACATACGAGGAGCGTCTTAGAGAATTAAATCTATTTCCTTTAACCCAGCGCAGATTAAGAGGCGACTTAATTCAAGTGTTAAAAATCATCAAAGGCATCGACAATATGAACTGTAGTAAGTACTTCACTATCGACCAATCTAATTACACGCGGGGAAACGGGTGCAAAATTATTGGTAAACTTTTAACTCACACGAAGCTAAAAATTTCTTCTTCAATCGAGTTGTCAACTTATGGAATGGGCTTCCCCGAGATGTTATAGACTGCAGCACCGTTGATTCATTTAAACTTCGCCTAGACAAATATCTCGCATCAAACCTGTGACTGACTGCATTTGTAAATGAATAACTTTATTTTATCCTCCCCTCAGTTACTAACCCATCTGTCCCCTACTAACTTCCTAATCCTGCCACGGACATTAGTTCCAGGGCAGTAGTTCCCTTTCCAATGTTCCCTTACCCACTCTAAACCACTGTTTGGACACTTGATCCTCAGTGTTTTGGAGGACAAGCAGCCTAGAAGGGTCACTAGATCTGTTGTTGCTTGATTTCCTTTGTACTCCTTTGTACTATAGTGGTTGTGGTGATAGTGGTTGAGGTGGTGGTGATAGTGATAGTGGTGGTGGTGATAGTGGTTGTGGTGGTGGTGATAGTCGTTGTGGTGGTGGTGTTAGTGGTTGTGGTGGTGGTGATAGTGGTTGTGGTGGTGGTGTTAGTGGTTGTGGTGGTGGTGATAGTGGTTGTGGTGATAGTTGCTGTGGTGGTGGTGATAGTGGTTGTGGTGGTGGTGATAGTGGTTGTGGTGGTGGTGTTAGTGGTTGTGGTGGTGGTGATAGTGGTTGTGGTGGTGGTGATAGTGGTTGTGGTGGTGGTGATAGTGGTTGTGGTGGTGGTGATAGTGGTTGTGGTGGTGGTGATAGTGGTTGTGGTGGTGGTGTTAGTGGTTGTGGTGGTGTTGATAGTGGTTGTGGTGGTGGTGATAGTGGTTGTGGTGGTGGTGATAGTGGGTGTGGTGGTGATGGTGGTGGTGATAGTGGTGGTGGTGGGGGTAGTGATAGTGGTGGCGGTGATTAGTGGTGGTGATAGTGGTTGTGGTGGTGGTGATAGTGGTTGTGGTGGTGGTGTTAGTGGTTGTGGTGGTGGTGATAGTGGTTGTGGTGGTGGTGTTAGTGGTTGTGGTGGTGGTGATAGTGGCTGTGGTGGTGGTGTTAGTGGTTGTGGTGGTGGTGATAGTGGTTGTGGTGGTGGTGTTAGTGGTTGTGGTGGTGGTGATAGTGGCTGTGGTGGTGGTGATAGTGGTTGTGGTGGTGGTGTTAGTGGTTGTGGTGGTGGTGATAGTGGTTGTGGTGGTGGTGATAGTGGTTGTGGTGGTGGTGTTAGTGGTTGTGGTGGTGGTGATAGTGGTTGTGGTGGTGGTGTTAGTGGTTGTGGTGGTGGTGATAGTGGTTGTGGTGATAGTGGCTGTGGTGGTGGTGATAGTCGTTGTGGTGGTGGTGTTGGTGGTGGTGGTGATAGTGGTTGTGGTGGTGGTGTTAGTGGTTGTGGTGGTGGTGATAGTGGTTGTGGTGATAGTGGTTGTGGTGGTGGTGATAGTGGTTGTGGTGGTGGTGATAGTGGTTGTGGTGGTGGTGTTAGTGGTTGTGGTGGTGGTGATTGTGGTGGTGGTGTTAGTGGTTGTGGTGGTGGTGATAGTGGTTGTGGTGGTGGTGATAGTGGTTGTGGTGGTGGTGATAGTGGTTGTGGTGGTGGTGTTAGTGGTGGTGGTGATAGTGGTTGTGGTGGTGGTGATAGTGGTTGTGGTGGTGGTGATAGTGGTTGTGGTGGTGGTGATAGTGGTTGTGGTGGTGGTGTTAGTGGTTGTGGTGGTGGTGATAGTGGTTGTGGTGGTGGTGATAGTGGTGGTGGTGATAGTGGTTGTGGTGGTGGTGATAGTGGTTGTGGTGGTGGTGATAGTGGTTGTGGTGGTAGTGATGGTGGTTGTGGTGGTGGTGGTAGTGGTTGTGGTGGTGGTGATGGTGGTTGCGGTGGTGATGGTGGTTGCGGTGGTGGTGATAGTTTGTTCTATGTTTATGAAGGAGACAAAAAACTAGTTTGTGATTATATGCTTCAGACCTTATAAAATAAACATTGGAAGGTTTTCAGAGTAAAGTACTAATTCACTCTTTCCAGCTTTCAGATAATTCGCTTTTTATTTCCAGTTGATATATAAAATAGTCGAACCACTTTTTGTCCTGTGTGTATGAAGGAGACAAAGGGCAAATATTTATTTGACAAGTCCCGCCCCCCCCCCCCCCACCCCAAGTTGAAAGAGTGAGACCCAGAATTCAAACTAATTTAGAGTCAAAATGTTTGGACGCACGGAGCTTGAAACTGTTTTGGTCATAGGATGAGGGAAAGACCAATTGAGGGAGAGAGATACAGAGCTTACTTGTTGAGTAAAAGAAGGAGTGGGAAAATTATTTAACTCTTGGGTAGGCTAATAGAGTTGGGCAGTATAGGGGTGAGAATGTGTTGAAAGGTAGGTGCCCCCACTCTCCGTAAGGGAGGAGGTATTCACAGATAAAGATCTGAAGAATACCGATCATTGTAATAGTGGTAAAAGAGTGAGGAAGATGCAACATTGCAGCATGTAGAGAGAGCCTGTGGGAAATTAGTAAGGAGGTGAATTGATGAGACGAAAAGCTTTTGGTTCTACCCTTTCCAGAAGTGCGGTATGGGTTGAACATCCCCACACATGTGAACAATACTCGACACATGGGCGCACTGTGCCCCTGTGGCCCCCCCCCCCCCCCCCCCCCCTCGCACAACTGTGCAGAGCTATGCGGGGGTGAAGAACCCATGTAGGAATATACATCTGTGGGGGCGGTGGTGAGTAGACGTCCACCACAGCACAATATAAAGCATTCTGTGTTCTCTCTCGGTGTGTCGGGTCTAAGGCTTTGGAGGGACCGGATGTACTGTACGCTTTGTTTATAGATAACTTCTCTTATCAAACTCGCAAACAAACGATGGATATACTCTGCATTTTTTTCCCCAGCAAAACTGAAATTAAATGGTCTACTGTTGCGTTATCCATTAACCTAACCAGATAGTGTACATAGCGAAGCTAATACAGAACAAGAATTATAACGGAAAACAAGATATTAAATAAAAAAAAAACACGCAGAACAAGAGAGATGATTGAAAACAATAAAGATAACACAGAACAATAAATATAACACAGAACAATAAAGATAATACACAACAAGAAAGTAACACAACGAGAAAGATAACACAGAACAACAAAGATAACAGATCAAGAAAGATAATAACAAGAAAGATAATAGAAAACAATAAAGATAACGCAGAACAAGAAAGGTAACACAGAACAAGAATGATAATAGATAACAAGAAAGATAACACAGAACAATAAAGATAACACAAAAATAAAATATAACACCGAACAAGATAATAGAACACAACACAGATCAAGAAAGATAACACAGAACAAGAACGATAACACAAAACAAGAAAGATAACACAGAACAAGAAAGATAACACAGAACAAGAAAAATAACACAGAACAAAAAAGATAACACCGAACAAGATAACACAGAACAAGAAAGATAACATAGAACAAGAAAGATAACATAGAACAAGAAAGATAACACCGAACAAGAAAGATAACACAGAACAAGAAAGATAACATAGAACAAGAAAGATAACATAGAACAAGAAAGATAACACCGAACAAGAAAGATAACACAGAACAAGAAAGATAACATAGAACAAGAAAGATAACACAGAACAATAAAGATAACACAGAACAAGAAAGATAACATAGAACAAGAAAGATAACACAGAACAATAAAGATAACACAGAACAAGAAAGATAACAGAACAAGAAATATAACACAGAACAAGAATGATAATAGATAACAAGAAAGATAATACAGAACAATAAAAATAACACAAAATTAAAAGATAACACTGAACAAGATAATATAACACAATAAAGACAACACAGAACAAGAAAGATAACACAGAGCAAGAGAGATAACACATAAAAGAAAAGATAACACCGAAAAAGAAAGATAACTCCGAACAAGATAATATAAAAAAATCAATATAACACAGAACCACAAAGATAACACCGAACAAGATAATATAAAACACTAAAGATAACACCGAACAAGACCAATAACATAACTCGTGGACCAATGTGAACCCTCGACCATCAAAACGAAACTTCCGAAACACAAATATTAGATAATTATAGACTATACACTATTAAGGGGGGATGGTTCACTCTTTGGTCCATTTTTTAATTTTTTATTATTTTCACATTTTCCTCCCTAGACCTTTATCAAACTTTTAAAAATATATCCATTAGATCCCACTATTGTGTACATTAGATCCCACTATTGTGTACATTAGATCCCACTATTGTGTACATTAGATCCCACTATTGTGTACATTAGATCCCACTATTGTGTACATTAGATCCCACTATTGTGTACATTAGATCCCACTATTGTGTACATTAGATCCCACTATTGTGTACATTAGATCCCACTATTGTGTACATTAGATCCCACTATTGTGTACAGTAGATCCCACTATTGTGTACATTTTTTCAGTAGAAAAATGTCTCGGTCGAAGGCTGGTTCTTCCAAAATAACAGGCTCACTATCGTTCGTCAGGAAATAAATCGACACCTAAATAGCACGGAAGGTCTTAATATTGACAAAGCAATGGGGCGAAAGGTCTTAAAATCGACAAACTAATGGGGCGAACGTCTAAGCATCTGAAAACTAAAATTATTTCAAGCTGCCAGACCAGCGTTGAGTATAAAATTTGAGGGAAAAGGCGCTCGTGTGATACCGGTTTTATGTTCCTGGATGTACTACCGCCTCAATTGACCACTTGCGAGTTTCAGGCTATAAGGAAGTTGGAGCCGTAAACATTGATATTTAAGGGGGGTCAACGGCTTTTTTTTTTATCCTTCTCTCCTTTTCTCTTTCCCTGGCCCCATTCAGCCAACTGTTTTAAGACGTTTATCCCCGTCCAGGTGTCGATATTTTCCTGGTGACCGACAGCGAGTCAGCATTGTATGGAAAAATCCGGCTTCGCCGGAAAAAAAATTCTATCAAAAAATGTACAAATTTAGCTTACTGTCATAACAAAAATATATATATGCTGGCTCGCTACAGCTCGCCAGGAAAATATTGACACCTGGATGGGAGTAAACGTCTTAAAACAGTTTTTTTTTTTTTTTTTTTTTTTCTATATTCCAACTTACTTCCTCTCGGGCATAGGCTGAGAGCCTTAACATTCACCGCTTTAAAATGAACAGTGAAGCCCGTGAGGTCTTGTTCCAGTCTAGGGAGTGAGACATGTGAAGCACGTAGAGTACAACGAGCACCTGTCATCTTGCCTTCACATGAGGCACGGTGCTCACTCATGGCCCGAAACGACCCCATCTCTGAAGCCACCTCGTTCCCGTGCTTCACTGTCTCACCCCCTACACTCGGACTCTCACACTTACACACACACAACGCCACCTGTTGAGCAGATAACTCACCAGGCATTGCACCCCTATAGCATATTTTGAATATGGGAATATTCATACAGTGCTATTTAATCAGGAAACAATGAGGGTATTTTATTGACGTTTCGGTGGGCTTGTGGTAATGCACTGATACCAGGTACAGCACAAACTCCATCCCAATAATATCTTCCCATTGATACATCGGGATTTGAACCCGGGACCTTTGGATTACCAGGCCAGTGGCAAGACCACTGGGCTGAATTGGGCCGAATGGATACAGGGGAATAATATTTAGTGGACATTTAAGGTAAACGCTGATTGAACATTAAATTCCTAGAGGTCCTCCCTTAATCGATTCTGTACCGGCGAGGTCTTTATATTTTTAATCTAGCTACAGGTACATTTAGACGATTTTATGAAGCTTAGGAAAGGTATATGGTAGCTTAAAGAATTAATGGAGATAGTCTGTACTACGTAGCCTTTTAATTAATGGAGATAGTCTGTACTACGTAGCCTTTTAATTAATGGAGATAGTCTGTACTACGTAGCCTTTTAATTAATGGAGATAGTCTGTACTACGTAGCCTTTTAATTAATGGAGATAGTCTGTACTACGTAGCCTTTTAATTAATGGAGATAGTCTGTACTACGTAGCCTTTTAATTAATGGAGATAGTCTGTACTACGTAGCCTTTTAATTAGTAGACGTCCTTCATAAGCTGAATACAATCGTCTAATAGTTGCCAGAATATAATAAAAAAGGCGTCGCCGGTACAGAAGGGGTTAACTGCATATAATCGTCTAATGATAGCCAAAATATACTGTCAAAATGCGTCATATTCCTCAAGGGGTTAAGTGCGGTTGTATTGTCAAATATTACAATAGAGGTCAAACTAAAGCGAAAACCCGTAATATTAACTATACTCTATTTCTTTTCAACTGACGGTAAATTGCAAACTTCCCATCATGATTTCTTTGTTATTTTGAAGATTTTGTAGTGAAATATGGTGTTAATTATATAAACTTGGTCTTAATATGTTGCAGAGACATAGTAGTTTCATATTTTTCTATTAAGCATCGATAAAATAGATGCCAAGGGATTCAATTTACCGTCCGTTGAAAACAAACAGAGTATAGGGTTCTCCATACTATAATTTACGGCTTACTGCTGCTCATATTACGGATACGGTTAAGGGGAGACTGGCCGTTTGTTTGGTATATTAATTCATGTATTCATATATGTTTTTAGTTTCCTCGCTAGACCTCCATCAAGCTTAGAAAAACACCCCCTAGACCCCCCTTCAAGATAAATTTGTACATTTTTCGGTAGAAAAATTTCCCGGACGAAGGCCGGTTCCTCTTAAAATTGCAAGTTTGCTATCGCTCGCCAGGAAATAATTGACATCTAAATGGCACGAAAAGTCTTAACATTGACAACGAAATGGGGCGAAAGGTGTTAAAATCGCCAAACTAATGGGCCGAACGTCTTATAATCTCAAAACTATTGGGGCTAAACATTAGGGAGAAGGGGGTCCAGAAAAACGGTCTGCCTCCCCTTAACAGTTTAGCGTTATGGGCGGGGCTGAAGAGTGGGCGTATATGGCTGAGAGGGAAGAGAACAACGACTAGGAAAACAATCGAATCTGTGTGAGTGTAGGGGAGAGTGTGTGTGTGTGTAGGAAAGACTGTGAGTGTGAGTATGTGTGTGTGTGTGTGTAGGAAAGACTGAGTGTGAGTATGTGTATGTGTGTGTGTGTGTGTGTGTGAAGCTGCCTCACTCCAGTGCTTCACTGTCTGATATCCTAGACTCGGACCCTCACTCTTAGAACGTCATCTATTGAGCAATGACCTCACTAGGCATTGCACCCCTATAGCATATTTTGAATATGGGAATATTCATACAGTGATATTTAATCAGGGAACAATGAGGGTATTTATTTGGCGTTTCGGTGGGCTTTGTGGTAATCCACTGATACTAGGTAGGCTACAGAACAAATTCCATCCCAATAATATCTTCCCATTGACATATCGGGATTTGAACCCGGGTCCATTGGATTACCAGTCCAGTGGCAAGACCACTCCACCACACCTTCCACACACTCCCCTGTGTGTGTTGGGGTGTGTGTGTGTAGGGGTGAGTGTGAGGTGTGTGTGTGAGTGTGAAGGTATGTGGGTGTGGGTGTAGGATGGTGGTGTGTGTGTAGGAGTGTGTGTGAGTGTGAAGGTATGTGGGTGTGTGTGTAGGATGGTGTGTGTGTGTGTAGGAGTGTGTGTGTAGCTGTTTGTGTGTAGGGGTGTGTGTGTGAGTGTGAAGGTGTGTGTAGGAGTGTGTGTGTGTGTGTAGGGGTGTGTGTGTGTGTGTGTAGGGGTGTGTGTGCGTAGGTGTAGGGGAGAGGGCGTGTGGCTGAGGAGGGAAGCAGAGGAAGAACTAACAATACAAAAACAATCAGTAGGCCATACCATTGAGTTTATATTAGTTTGTTTGTTTGTTTCTTTCTTTTCTATGTGTATGAAGGAAACAAATGGCAATCCTGTCTGTAATAAGTGTCCACCCAAAATTGAAGGAGTGATAGAGAGGCAAATTCAAGTGTACGTTAAAGTCAAGACGTCTGGACAGACCGAGCTTGAAGCAGTTTAAGTCATAGGATGAGGGAAAGACGGATTGAGGGAGAGAGTTCCAGAGCTTACTTGTTGAGTTAGAAAAAGGACTGGGAACATTGGTTCACTCTGGATATCTCTGATGAACACCGAAATTATTTTAGTAGCGGTAGAAGAGTGAGAGAGATGCAACATTGTGGCGTGGAGAGAGAGATTGTAGGGAAATAGTAAGAGGAGGTGAGTTAATGAGACAAAATGCTTTTGACTCTACCCTTTCGAGAAGTGCGGGTGGAACCTCCCCACACATGCAAGCAATTTCTCGATACTTGGGCGCACTGCAAGAAGCTGTGCGGAGGTGAAGAACTCACAGAGACGGTTGAGCACACCTAACTTCTGGAAAGCTGTTTTAGCAAGAGTGGTAATATTTCCAAGAAAGGTCGGAAGAAAAGGAAACGCCAAGAATATTGAGAGAGGATGAAGAGGTATGTTGTGTATTGGATAGTAGTGTGGAAGATTGTGACGGGTAGATAGATGGAGAAAACGAGTTATAGAAGCATTGAAAATAACAAGATTTTTGCTGCCCCAATCAGAAATAGTTGATAGATCAAAAGATGTGTGTACTATGGCTTCATCATGTGAGTTTTGGGAATAATTGCATGGTGGGTCGTTGTGGAAAACAATAGTCGATTTTATTTCAACTGACGGCAAATTTAATCCTTTAGCAGCTGATTTATCGATACCTATGGAAAAATGTGAAACTAGTATCTCTCTGCATCATCTTATTGCCAAGCTTTCATAATTAGCAACATATTTCGTAATATTTCGTAATATCAAAGTAATCAAGATGAAGACATGGTAATTTACCATCAGCTGGAAATATAATAGACTAAGTTGATTAGTGTATAGTCATCAGCAAATGAGTGGATGGGACTAGAAATAGAGTTGAGATCATTAATGAATATTAGAAAGAGACAGGACAGAACCCTGAGAAACACCGGAGTTAATAAATTGAGGAAGTGAGCGATGGCCGTCCACAACTGCAGATATGGAACGGCCAGACAGAAGATTAGAGACACAGGCACAGATAGAGGGATAGAAACCGAAGGAGGGTAGTTTATATATTATATATTTGTGCCAGACTCTATCGAAGCCTTTCAATATGTGTAGTGCAATATAAAAGGTCTCACCGAAGTCTTGAGGATAACCAAGAGTTAGCAAGATAAGGATGAAGGCCACCAGTAGAGCGGCACTTAGGGGAGCCCACCTCGCTTTATTTATCTTTCTCTCCCTCTCGCTTTGGCTTTTATCCATTCGGCCCCATTCAGCCTACAATTTTAAGACGTTTACCCCCATACAGGTGTTAATATTTTCATGGCGAGCGGTAGCGAGCTAGCATATATACAGTATATATATATTTGTTTTTACTAAATTTTGGCTAAATTTGTACATTTTTTGATAGAAAAATGTCTCAGGCGAAGCCGGATTTCTCTATACAATGCTGGCTCACTATCGCTCGCCAGGAAGAAATCGACACCTGGATGGGGATAATACATCTTAAAACAGTTGGCTGAATGGGGCCGAACGGATACAAGCCAGGGAAAGAGAGAAAAGGAGAGAAAGATAAAAAAAAGACGGTGCCCCCCTTAAGGAAATCATACTGGTGATCTGAAAGTGGGTTATGGGCAGACAAATGCGCAAGACATTTTGAATTAAGAATAGATTAAAAAACTTTAAATACATCATTGTCAGAGGAAAATGTGATGGTTGTACCGTCGGAGTGGAAAAGAGGAGGGAAAGACAAGGAAGTAAAATTGTTAGAGAGGTTTTTGGCTAGATGCCAGAAAGCTTGAGAAGAGCTTGAATTAGAAAGTTCATTACATTTGTTATTGATGAAAGAGTTTTCGGCAAGTCAAAGAATAGATTTGACCTTTGACGTTGACCCTTTACCTTAACAATGTATGTCTGATAATTCGGTGGGTATCACATCAATGGCAAGTAAAAAGAAAAATATATTGGTTGATATGTACTATAAACACATAATACACGATTATTTCCATAGGTTCAGGAACAGTAATTACGAGATCTGGCCCTTTGAGGTCTGTGACTCATAAAACGATATTTCCTCTCACTTAAGGGAGCCCACCTCGCTTTTTTTTCTCTTTCTCTCCCTCTCTCTTTGGCTTGTATACATTCGGCGCCATTCAGCCTACTGTTTTAAGACGTTTACCCCGATCCAGGTGTCAATATTTTCCTGACAAGCGGTAGCGAGCCAGCATATATATTTTTTGTTTTGACAGCAACCTAAATTTGTAAATTTTTCGATAGAAAACATTCTCAGGCGAAGCCGGATTTCTCCATGCAATGCTGGCTCGCTATCGCTCGCCAGAAAGAAATCGACACCTGGATGAGGATAAACGTCTTAAAACAGTTGGCTGAATGGGGCCGAATGGATACAAGCCAGGGAAAGAGAGAAAAGGAGAGGAAGATAAAAAAAACAAAAAACGGTGACCCCCCCTTAAGTATTACGGTATTCATAGAGCATAAACACCATGTGAGGAAGAGTTTTTTATTGACAACGTTTCGCATATAGCTTCATCAGGCTTCACCATAGCTTCATTGGCCTGATGAAGCTATATGCGAAACGTTGTCAATAAAGTGTTCTTCCTCAAATGGTGTTTATTTTCATTCTGTCTACTTTTCAAAGTATATTTTTATCAATTCATAGAGCAGTTGAGTGCAGTACATGATTAAATCGATATCCAGTATTCGATAAATGGATATTAATCGTGGTAATGTACGGAATCTTTGACTGTCTTGGTGGTGTAATGGTTAGTGGCTAAGTTATGTATGGGGTTTTCAGAGTTTGAATTCCGGGATTATCACATGTTTAACTAAGATTATGACTGAAAAGGAATATTCTCACATTTAAAGGTGAGTGGAGAGAGAGAGAGAGAGAGAGAGAGAGAGAGAGAGAGAGAGAGAGAGAGAGAGAGAGAGAGAGAGAGAGAGAGAGAGAAGAAAGTGAGGAGAGAAACAAAGATAGAGAGAGGAAAAGAAAGTGCGTGGAGAGAGAGAGGGAAGCAGACTGGAATAAGAGGGGTGAAACAAGTGGAAAATAGACGAAAGAGAGCGAGAGAGAGAGTTAAATGAAGTGAAGAGAGCGAGAATGAGAGATGTGGCGAGATGAAAATGAAATGAAAAGAGTGGAATGGCAAGAGAGAGAGCGAGAGAGAGGGAGGGGAGGGGAGGGGAGGGGAGGGGGGGGGGGGGTGGAGGTAGGAACAGAGGTGGGTTGGTTTGCATCCTCTACTTTAACTCCACACAATATAATCACAAGCACGAAATACACGGCAAGCTAACCGTGGCACTGACCCAATGTGTACGGTACAACTCCACATATACGGTACAACTCCAAATATACGGTACAACTCCACATATATGGTACACTCCACATATACGGTACACTCCACATATATATGTACGGTACACTCCACATATACGGTACACTCCACATATACGGTACACTCCACATATGTACGGTACACTCCACATACAATAGCACTGGATATATCAAAGGCATTTGATAGAGTCTGGCATCAATCCTTATTGTCGAAGATGTCACACTACGGCCTTGCATCATTAGTTCCACTAATTTCTTCTTATCTTCATAACAGAAAAATACGTGTAATGGTAGATGGCCTTTATTCTCAATTTCACTCAATAAATGCTGGTGTTCCCCAGGGATCAGTTTTGGCCCCAATTCTGTTCCTCATTCATATCAATGATCTCATATCTACCACTCATAATCCAATACATTCCTACGCAGATGACTCAACACTCCACAGTTCCTTCACATTTACCAATTCTGTCACCCAACCCGATCTTATAAATTCAAAAATAAACACTGCAATTTCTCTGAACCAGGACCTTTCTAGAATTAATGGATGGGGACAAAAGAATCTAGTTTCCTTTAATGCACAGAAAACCAAGTACATTCAATTTTCTAACCGACAGAATCTCACTGACTCCCATATATTTTTTAATGATGTAAATATTCCCACTTCCCCTAGTATTGACATTCTCGGTGTAACATTAACTACTAACTTGAGCTGGACACATTATGTTAGAAGCATTGCTAAGAATGCCTCTAAAAAACTGGGACTCCTGTACAGAGTTCGAGAATTCTTCACTGACGAGCAGTTGGCCGTGATATATAAAAGTCATGTGCGTTCTCAGATGGATTACTGTTCACCTCTGTGGGGTGCAAGTGGAGTGGTTGCATTGAGGCAGTTGGACAAAATTCAAAATAAAGCTATTAGATTAATCAATAACCCTGCAATCACACAGGACCTTCCTACATTATCCATACGAAGAAACGTTGCATCCCTTGCATTATTCTACAGATATTTTCACAGCAATTGTTCCGAGGAACTTGCTTCAATTGTGCCGCCTCTCCACATCTTTCCCCGTAGAACTAGGGCAGCTGAGAGCGCCCATGAATTTACACTTTCTCCTCCACAATGCAGAACTTCTGCTTATCAGAATTAATTTATCCCCAGAGCTACTACTCTTTGGAATTCACTTCCCTCGAATTGCTTTCCACAAACTTACAATCTACAAATGTTTAAATCCAGTTGTTACAAACATTTTATGAATGGAGGATGCCTTTAGGCACATGGACCTTTTTGTTTTATCTGTGTTTTCCTTCCTCCGTTCATTGTCTCCTTAAAAAAAAAAAAAAAAAAAAAAACATATACGGTACACTCCACATATGTACGGTACATTCCACATATGTACGGTACACTCCACATATACGGTACACTCCACATATACGGTACACTCCACATATACGGTATGGTACACTCCACATATACAGTACGGTACACTCAACATATACAGTACGGTACACTCAACATATACAATATGGTACACTCAACATATATGGTACACTCAACATATATGGTACACTCCACATATACGGTACACTCTACATATATACGGTACACTCCACATATACGGTACAACTCAACATTTGTACGGTACACTCTATATATATACGGTACACTCCACATATAGCTTATACGGTACAACTCCACATATGTACGGTACACTCCACATATACGGTACACTCCACATAATTATACGGTACACTCCACATAATTATACGGTACACTCCATATATACGGTACACTCAGATGCCATAGTCAGATGCCATAGTCAGATGCCATATTTGCAGTCACACTTTATTTTTATATAATCTCTATTTGGTGAATTGTATATTTAGTTACATATTCTGTTATTTATATATTTGTTTAAGGTTAGGTTTTCACACCTGGTAGCCTATTTCTGCGTATTTCAATTTAAAAAAAAAACTTTTGGTTAGGCTATCGCCCCTGGAGGTCTAATTCTGCGTATCTCAAATTTTTGGTTTTCGGTTAGGCTATCACCCCTGATAACCTATTTCTGCGTATTTCAACATAACCTATTTCTGCATATTTCAACATATTTGTTTTCGGTTGAAGTGATTGAAGTGTTTTTAAAGTGAGTGAAGTGTTTTAAAGTGAGTTAAGTGTTTTAAAGTGAGTGAAGTGTTTTTAAGTGAGTGAAGTGATCTGAAGAAAGTGACTGTCACCATGCCTAGCGCTTGTACGAACTGCGCCGGTAGGTTTGGTGAGTCCATGTTTGCTACTGTCGATCGTCAAGTCTGCCGGCTCTGCCAGCAACGAGAGAATTTGACAGTGAAATTAGATGAAGCCTACAACAAGATCAACGTCCTCACCATGAAGCTGGAATCACTCCAAGAGTTTGTAACACTCAACGTTGGAGTACCACAAACTTCAATTGTCACCGCAACTCCAGCAGCCACCAACGCCCCAACGTCAACTGCCAACAATTCAACGCCTGCAGTAGCCACTTCAGCTGATGGTTCCGATACTCAAGAAACAAATAGTGGCTCTCTTCCCCCTCAAGACAACTTCCGTGTCGTGAGGAACAACGTTTGCCCCAAGACCAGGAAAACCTTACCGATTACCGAGTGTCAAAACCATTTCCAGATACTCACAGACTCAGAAGACGAAGAGGAAATAGAAAAAGTCCGGCTCGTGGGAGACTCGATGATACGTGGTCAGCTCACAGAGTTTTGCGCCAGGGCACCTAAGACCCGGAAGCGTTTTTGTATCCCTGGAGGTGGTGTGGACGACGTAGTTGCTGCAGTTGACGAAGTATCAAAGCTGGCCCCTGCTAATACAATGTACGTCATCCACGTTGGATCCAACGATGTACAGCGAACCCGGTCGGAAGGTTTGCTTTTAAAGTACCAGCAGCTGATCAAGTCGTTTAAGAAGTCATCATCGTCTCAGGAATCGTCCCCCGGCTCAGTGTAGAGAGCCGATTTTACAACATAGACACCAGCTCAAATCGTTGTCTAGCAAACCTCTGCAGGAAGGAGAACGTGGGATTTGTCGACACCTGGGACAATCTCTACTATGATGACTATTTGTTTTCGGACGATGGAGTTCATCTGAACCAGGTGGGAGCAGCACATTTTGGGCGTCTTCTCAACGATGCGGTGAAGGATTTTCGGAGAAGAAATCGACTCAGCACAGGACAACCAGGAAGGAGGACCGAAGACAGCAAGGACGGCAACCTGCGAAGGAATTAAATGCTAATCCGTCAAGAACCGCAAATTTGGATAAAGCTCCACCAACACAACCCAAATTCAAAACCGCCAGGGATAACGACCGAGGACTGAGGACAGCCATGAATGTAAATGTAGATCCGACCAGAACCAAAAATTTGATTAAAGAACGTTCTGTGAGTTCTAAAACAGCAACTTTAAAGGTTTTCTATGCAAACGCTCGTAGCATACGCAATAAATTTTCAGATTTAGAAACTAGTGTTTACAGAAAATTATGATGTGATTGGCATAACAAAATCTTGGCTCAATACAGAAGATAGAGACTTTTTAGCAGAGTATTCACTTCCCGGTTATGTAATGTTTGAGAACAACCGAATAAATAAAAATGGAGGTGGCGTTTTATTTTATATCAAAGAAAGTCTTAACCCGACCCTCTTTTCAAAACCTCAAATTGTGAACGTCGACACATCTTTTGTGCTAATAAAGAATAATAAAGGTACAAAAATAATACTTGCATTATTATACAGACCTCCATAGTAGGGGAGCTAGCAAACATTTGTATTATATCTCGAGTACAAAAGGTTTGAGTACTGGAATTTATTGATAGTCTATTGGAGATCCCCAATCGGTGATTCTTAAGTTTTATAATTGGTGCATTTGGTAGTATTATAAATAATTTCCCATAAGAGTTCTTAAACATGTATTTTTGCTTGATACTGTACATCGTTGTAGAGTTATCTGACTGGTCTCAAATGACTCATCTGAACAAGAGAAACAACTTATGTTCAGACAATGTTTAGCTAATGTTGACAGTTTGACTAGTACAGGCACCTGTAGTTCAATTTCTTGAGACAAAAGTTGCCATTTTTTACCAATTATTGAACTACAGGTGCCTGTGCAAGTCAAACAGTCAACATTAGCAAAGCATAGTCTGAACATAAATTGTTTCATTTGTTCAGATGAGTCATTTGGGACCAGTCAGATAACTCTACAACGATGTACACTGTACAGTATCAAGCAAAAATACATGTTTAAGAACTCTTATGGGAAATTATTTATAAGGAGCTCCTACTACCAAATGCACCAATTATAAAACTTAAGAATCACCGATTGGGGATCTCCAATAGACTATCAATAAATTCCAGTACTCAAACCTTTTGTACTCGAGATGTAATACAAATGTTTGCTAGCTCCTGGACTACCAGCTCAATCAGTGCAAACTGACCGAGAAATTTATGAACAAATTGCAGATGTAAGTAACTCTAAAGATACCGTATTTGTTGGCGACTTTAATTTACCTGTGACCAAGTGGGGCGATACTCTTACTTCACACTCCGGACATGACTTGTATGCAAACTTGCAAGAGAGTTCACTCTATCAATTTGTTTGATCGCCGACCCGTGGTAATAACGTTCTTGACCTTTTACTTGCAACAAAAGAAGAATTAATAGAGAATTTGAATGTTGGTGATGAATTCAGTAACAGCGCCCATCGTACAATAACTTTCACTTTAAAGTTTACTAGTATCGAACCAAATAGCAGCATCGAAAAAGTCCCTAATTTCAAGAAAGCAAACTTTCATAAACTTAGAGCAATGTTTAAAGAAACTGACTGGAGCTTTTTAATTAACAATAGCGGCGTAAATACATCTTGGGAATTATTCTAAACCACTTACCTAAAAGCAGTGCAGGACTGCATACCATCGAAAATGCGGCGTACAGGCCATAATAATAAGCCCAAATGGTGGAATAAAGATATTTCAAACTGTCTGCTTGCTAAAAGTTTTTACAACGGAAGACCTCAGTGATATCCCTACACCATCGCCGATTCAGATTGATAATTCAGATGTTCTAAGCAATATCACCGTTACAGAGAGAGAAGTATTGAATTGTTTAGATAAACTCAAGGTAAATAAAACGCCTGGACCTGATACAATCTCACCTAGAGTCCTAAAGGAAGCTAAGGATGAGCTCTCCAAATCACTGACATTGCTATTCAATAAATCCTTGCAGTCCAGAACTATGCCTGATCAGTGGAAGCTAGCCAACGTAACACCGATATTAAAAAAAGGCAGCAAATCCCTACCCAGTAACTATCGTCCAATTAGCTTAACCTCAGTTGTATGTAAAATGCTAGAAACACTCATAAGAGACCGACTCGTAAATCACTTAGAGGAAAATAACATACTTAAAGATATTCAACACGGCTTTCGTAAAAAACGTTCCTGTTTAACAAACCTCTTAGACTTCTTTCACGATATCCTCAACCTCTACGATGAGAGTAAAGCTGTAGATATTTTATACCTTGATTTTCAAAAGGCCTTTGACAAAGTTCCCCACAAACGTTTACTGCTAAAACTAAAAGCGCATGGAATACAAGACGGTGTGTTGAAATGGATAGAAAATTGGCTCAGCGACAGAAAGCAAAGAGTAGTCATAAACGGTAAGGCATCTAAATGGACCAATGTAAGTAGCGGGGTACCCCAGGGATCGGTACTAGGACCAATTCTCTTTCTAATTTACATCAACGACATAGATGAGGGTCTCACCTGTACAATCTCAAAATTTCCTGACGATACAAAAATTGCAAATAGCGTACTTTCAAAAGAACAAGTTGATGATATGCAACACAATCTAGATAAGTTGTCATGTTGGGCCCAAATTTGGCAAATGAGTTTCAATGCGGATAAATGTAAAGTACTACATATCGGATACCAAAATGAGAAAGCAAACTATTTGATGAATGGCACTCCGCTTAAGAATGTAAACAGATAAACCGATCTGGGAGTAACAATATCGAGTAACCTAAAACCGAGTCAACAATGTTCAGAAGTTGTTAAGAAGGCAAACAAAATAATTGGCTTTATAGGCAGGTCATTTGAGCATAAATCCAAAGACGTTATCCTAACCCTTTACAATTCCTTAGTCCGCCCTCTTCTGGAATACTGCGTTCAATCCTGGTGCCCTTATTACCAAAAAGATATAGACAAGCTAGAACGAGTTCAACGTAGAGTTACCAAAATTATACCTAGCCTAAAGAACAAACCATACGAAGAGCGTCTTAGAGAATTACATATATTTCCTTTAACCCAGTGCAGATTAAGAGGCGACTTAATTCAAGTGTTCAAAATCATCAAAGGCATCGACAATATGAACTGTAGTAAGTACTTCACTATCGACTAATCTAAACTAATCTAATTACACGCGGGTAAACGGTTGCAAAATTATTGGTAAATCTTTTAACTCACACGAAGCTAAGAATTTCTTCTTCAATCGAGTTGTCAACTTATGGAATGGGCTTCCCCGAGATGTTATAGACTGCAGCACCGTTGATTCATTTAAACTTCGCCTAGACAAATATCTCGCATCAAACCCGCGACTGACTGCGTTTGTAAATGAATAACTTTATTTTATCCTCCCCTCAGTTACTAACCCATCTGTCCCCTACTAACTTCCTAATCCTGCCACGGACATTAGTTCCAGGGAAGTAGTTCCCTTTCCAATGTTCCCTTACCCACTCTAAACCACTGTTTGGACACTTGATCCTCAGTATTTTGGAGGACAAGCAGCCTAGAAGGGTCACTAGATCTGTTGTTGCTTGATTTCCTTTGTACTCCTTTGTACTCCTTTGTAGGCTACTCTCTAGTGCACCCGTAAGAATTCGTGGATTCCTATGTTTAAATTTAGGCAATTAAAACAAAGTCGGTGTTATGTTATCTAGTTGTCAATTGAATTCCTTTGCAACAAATTTTTCGTTACTTAATGGAAATATATGAAATTGCTATGTATCGGCGTCATATTCATGCCAAGTTTTCATAATTAACATCATCTCGCTACAAAATGTTCATAATAGCGGAGTAAACAAGCATAGGACATGGCAATTTACCGTCCGCTGAAATGAAACCGACTATAGTATGCTTGATTTTTAGATTTTTAGATATAACTTAATTTTCAATAAGTAGTACAGTATATAGTTTTGTAGTTAAGGTATAGAAAATTATATTCTTAAATTCGTTTCCAGAAATATTCTTCCATAAATAGAAATAGGTAAAGTCCATGGATATTTAGGAGTGAGCTAGAGACTATGGCATATGCACAGTTGCCTACATAAGTTCTGTTCCTCTCCGTGATCTTATAAATGGAAATATATTGCGCATGGTTGAATTCCGAGTGCAGTTTCTTCTCCGGTGGTTAACTAATTTCATTAGTCAACTGATAATCAAAAGAAACCACACTCGCAATTCAATCATACTAATATTACTTTCAGACATAAGATCTCGACCAGGAACAGAACTTATGTGGGCATCTGAATATATGCCATATTGTCTGTAACCCGCTCATAAACCTATTTCTATTAATGAAACTATATCTCTGGAATCGAGTTTATGAATATAGTTTTCTATACATTAACTACACAACTATATGATATATTCTTTATTGATAGGCAAGTTCTATCCAAAAATCAATCCAGATAGTTATAATATAAGTGAAAAATTTGAAAATCAATTTCCAATGCTATTGTAACTGAACAAGTATTACATGCACTGCGTGTGTGTGTGTGTGTGTGTTAAATTATACTTTAAATGTATCATTGGCCAATAGACATTTTAAATACAAATATATAGATACAAGATTCAAAGTAATAAATAATAAACATAGTGCAATTAACAAAATACATCACTTGCACGAGTTTCACGTTATATATATATATATTATATTATATAAAAAATGTATTCCTAAAAACCGGTTAAAAAGTATAGAATGGTCAAAATAACATGAACAATAAATGACGAACGAGGGAATGTAAATTAACTTATTATCCGTATCTGCTGTCGACTCTAACCAACAATTATTTTCTGGATACCAGGTGCAGCTTGGTTACCACATATCACCATCCTGTCACTATACCATCACTACACAGCACCATATGACACCATTACCTCACTATCAGTTCACCATATTGCATGATCAGGTCACCATTATTTTACTATTACGTATATATAAAATCATTATATCACCAACACCATCACTTCACCCTTATAGCACCATATATCACCATTCTGTCACTATTGTCATCACTACACAGTATCATACGTCACCATTACCTCACTATCAGTTCATTATATAAATAACACCCCATTCTTAACATTAATCAATTGCAAATATAGCATGATCACGTCACCATCACTTCACTATCACGTATGATAGAATCATTACATCACTTCACCCTTACAGCACCATATATCACCATTTTGTCCTTCACTATACAGCACGATCACGTCACCATCACGTCACCATCATATAAGTATAGACTCATCACATCACCAATACCATCACTTCACCACTACAGATCTGTAAATCAACACATATTCACCAAATAGCAGCATTCATCACCATATCTTTACCTCACAACATCATCATATTAGCACACAGTATCACATCACCACCAAATCATCACAACACCGACACTTCACCCTTACTTTAAGCACCATACATCACCATACTGTATAGTCATCACACACAACCATGCATCACCATAACTTCACCACAGGACCAGAGGACCGAGGACAGCCATGAATGTAAATGTAGATCCGACCAGAACCAAAAATTCGATGAAAGAACGATCTGCGAGTTCTAAAACCGCAACTTTAAAGGTTTTCTATGCAAACGCTCGTAGCATACGCAATAAATTTTCAGATTTAGAGGAACTAGTGTTTACAGAAAATTATGATGTGATTGGCATAACAGAATCTTGGCTCAATACACAAGATAGAGACTTTTTAGCAGAGTATTCACTTCCCGGTTATGTAATGTTTGAGAACAGCCGAATAAATAAAAATGGAGGTGGCGTTTTATTTTATATCAAAGAAAGTCTTAACCCGACCCTCGTGTCAAAACCTCAAATTGTGAACGTCGACACATCTTTTGTGCTAATAAAGAATAATAAAGGTACAAAAATAATACTTGCGTTAATATACAGACCTCCAGCTCAATCAGTGCAAACTGACCGAGAAATTTACGAACAAATTGCAGATGTAAGTAACTCACAAGATACCGTAATTTTTGGCGACTTTAATTTACCTGTGACCAAGTGGGGCGATACTCTTACTTCACACTCCGGACATGACTTGTATACGAACTTGCAAGAGAGTTCGCTTTATCAATTTGTTCGAATGCCGACCCGTGGTAATAACGTTCTTGACATTGTACTTGCAACAAAAGAAGAATTGATAGAGAATTTGAATGTTGGTGATGAATTCAGTAACAGCGACCATCGTACGATAACTTTCACTTTAAAGTTTACTAGTAACGAACCAAATAGTAGCATCGAAAAAGTCCCTAATTTCAAGAAAGCAAACTTCCATAAACTTAGAGCTATGTTTAAAGAAACTGACTGGAGCTTTTTAATTAACAATAACGACATAAATACATCTTGGAAGTTATTCGAAACCACTTACCTAAAAGCAGTGCAAGACTGCATACCATCGAAAATACGGCGTCCAGGCCATAATAATAAGCCCAAATGGTGGAATAAAGATATTTCAAACTGCCTGCTTGCTAAAAAATTTGCTAATGATAGATTAAAATCCTCACAAAATGACGAAGAACGGGTGAAATTTGTAGAGCTACGACGCAAAGCCAAAAAGTTAATTAAGCAAAGTAAAAAGACCTTAGAGTTACATATTGCGAATCAAAGTAAAACAAACCCGAAAGAATTCTATAGTTATATCAGAAAGAAAAAAGTAGTTACTTCAACTGTTGGACCGTTAGTCGATGAAAAAGGAGAATACACCAAAGACGAAGTACAAATGAGTAATGCCCTCAATACCTTCTTTGCATCAGTTTTTACAACAGAAGACCTCAGTGATATCCCTACACCATCGCCGATTCAGATTGATAATTCAGATGTTCTAAGCAATATCACCGTTACAGAGAGAGAAGTATTGAATTGTTTAGATAAACTCAAGGTAAATAAAACGCCAGGACCTGATACAATCTCGCCTAGAGTTCTAAAGGAAGCTAAGAATGAGCTCTCCAAACCACTGACATTACTATTCAATAAATCCTTGCAGTCTGGAACTATGCCTGATCAGTGGAAGCTAGCCAACGTAACACCGATATTCAAAAAAGGCAGCAAATCCCTACCCAGTAACTATCGTCCAATTAGCTTAACCTCAGTTGTATGTAAAATGCTAGAAACACTCATACGAGACAGACTCGTAAATCACTTAGAGGAAAATAACATACTTAAAGATACTCAACACGGCTTTCGTAAAAAACGTTCCTGTTTAACAAACCTCTTAGACTTCTTCCACGATATCCTCAACCTCTACGATGAGAGTAAAGCTGTAGATATTATATACCTTGATTTTCAAAAGGCCTTTGACAAAGTTCCCCACAAACGTTTACTGCTAAAACTAAAAGCGCATGGAATACAAGACGGTGTGTTGAAATGGATAGAAAATTGGCTCAGCAACAGAAAGCAAAGAGTAGTCATAAACGGTAAGGCATCTAAATGGACCAATGTAAGTAGCGGGGTACCCCAGGGATCGGTACTAGGACCAATTCTCTTTCTAATTTACATCAACGACATAGATGAGGGTCTCACCTGCACAATCTCAAAATTTGCTGACGATACAAAAATTGCAAATAGCGTACTCTCAAAAGAACAAGTTGACGATATGCAACACAATCTAGATAAATTGTCATGTTGGGCCCAAATTTGGCAAATGAGTTTCAATGCGGATAAATGTAAAGTACTACATGTCGGATACCTAAATGAGAAAGCAAACTATTCGATGAATGGCACTCAGCTTAAGAATGTAAACAGAGAAACTGATCTGGGAGTAACAATATCGAGTAACCTAAAACCGAGTCAACAATGTTCAGAAGTTGTTAAGAAGGCAAACAAAATAATTGGCTTTATAGGCAGGTCATTTGAGCATAAATCCAAAGACGTTATCCTAACCCTTTACAATTCCTTAGTCCGCCCTCTTCTGGAATACTGCGTTCAATCCTGGTGCCCTTATTACCAAAAAGATATAAACAAGCTAGAACGAGTTCAACGTAGAGTTACCAAAATGATACCTAGCCTAAAGAACAAACCATACGAAGAGCGTCTTAGAGAATTAAATCTATTTCCTTTAACCCAGCGCAGATTAAGAGGCGACTTAATTCAAGTGTTCAAAATCATCAAAGGCATCGACAATATGAACTGTAGTAAGTACTTCACTATCGACCAATCTAATTACACGCGGGGAAACGGTTGCAAAATTATTGGTAAATCTTTTAACTCGCACGAATCTAAGAATTTCTTCTTCAATCGAGTTGTCAACTTGTGGAATGGGCTTCCCCGAGACGTTATAGACTGCAGCACCGTTGATTCATTTAAATTCCGCCTAGACAAATATCTCGCATCAAACCCGCGACTGACTGCGTTTGTAAATGAATAACTTTATCCTCCCCTCAGTTACTAACCCATATGTCCCCTACTAACTTCCTAGTCCTGCCACGTTAGTGGCAGGGCAGTAGTTCCCTTTCCAATGTTCCCTTACCCAATCTAAACCACTGTTTGGACACTTGATCCTCAGTGTTTTGGAGGACAAGCAACCTAGAAGGGTCACTAGATCTGTTGTTGCTTGATTTCCTTTGTACTCCTTTGTACTCCTTTGTACTCCTTTGTACACAGCACCATCAGATTAGCACACAACCCCCCCCCCCTTTTATTGTGTTGTTCACACACACACACACACACACACACACACACACACACACACACACACACACACACACCTCAAAAACCACAAACAACACAGTCACCAAGCCGATCACGGTACTATGTCGGGGCTTCTCTCTGGGATTACAAGAAATGTTTGGATGTATGTGTAGGGCTAAATATATTACATGGCAACAGCTCACATCCTACCAAGCTATAGGAAGAAAACCAGAACAATATAATTATATATAAATAAACACAAGAAATAAATATGTAAGTAGAAGGCCCACCCATTTCTCATTTTTAAGTAAGCCATTTCAGATTTACAGAAGAGCGATCAATACTTAAATTACTGCATGTCCACAAATATGTAGTCTATTTTGGTACACTCGGATGCCATAGTCTCTAGCCCACTCGTATATATTCGTGAACTGCACACATTTCTAATTATGAATTATGGAAGTATATCTTTGGAAACGAGTTTATGAGTATTATTTTCTACACATCAACTACAAACCTATATATACTAATTATTGAAAAGCAAGTTCTACCAAAAACTCAATCCAGATAGTAATAATTGCTTAACGGAAAGCATAGGGAGTCCACGAGTTCTTTTGAGTGGGCTCGAAACTATGGCATCCGAGTGTACAGTTGACAAGATATAAGTCTGGGGCAAATGTTGTGGATAGCTCTCTGTATTGAACCACCATAGTAGTTTATTACATAGCATTGGTGTGAATACTATGGTCTTAAGGGGATTTTTTTTTTTTTATGGAGTCCCTTCTCTCTCATGCTTAGCCCCCTTAGTTATGAGACTATAAGACATTCGCCCCATTAGGATGGGTATATTAAGACCTTTCGCCCCATTTCCCTGTAAATATTAAGACCTTTCGTGTCTATGTTTTCCTGGCGAGCGATAGCAAGCCTGTAATTTAGTAGGACCCGGCTTTCAGTCGTGACATACTTCTCCCGATTTTTTTTTTTTTTATTTGTCTTGAAGGAGGATCTTGATTTTTTTTTTTTTTTTTTTTTTTTTTAAGCTTGACAATGTGTGCACCAGGTTAATGCGAGCAATAACAACCTTTCAACGGCACCTGGGAGTAGCATTCTTCCCTTATACATAGTTAGCGAATCTCATTAGATAAATGCCCAGTATTCGATAAATGTGCTATACTTATAACAGCCTTGATGGTGTAATGGTTAGACTCGTTAGAGTGTTTAAAATCTGTATGTGGTAACCCAGGTTCGAATCCCGGTGGATCACATGCTTGGTTTCATTAATTTCTATGGGAGGTGTCTGGTGTTGGAGTGAAATAAATACAAATAAAATATATCATTCATAAGGTTTGATGTATATAACTTCCAGAGGGGCTGTGCTGATATACAGGTGCAGAGGGGACCGGTAGTGTACCAGGTCAACACTAAACAAGTATTGAGGGACTTCGTCACACTGAAATCACACACGAGTGACATTTCTGTCACCATTCCTGCCTGGTCTATTTCATATATCGGGAAGACGCCGCGGCTTGGCAAATACTCTGGCACAACCTCGCTACAACACCTATTGTGCTACACTCTAATTAGCTGCGGAGATGTAGAGACCAACCCCGGCCCTAGTTTAACGTTGAAGAAACCTCACCACCAAACAAGTAAGGCAGACACCGACATTTCAACAGTCCCTAGCAGTAAAATTCGTTATAACAAACTGGGCCAGCAGGCACCCAAGTCTCCCGTCACGCTCCAACTCACAACCAAGACCGCAGGGCAACCGCCAGCACAGTGCCAACATTCTACCTACTCAACATTACCCTCAACTGTATCATCACTACCACAGATATCGGTGACCCAAGTAACACAACATGCAACCAGAACACCCAAACAAGCAGGAAGCTCTAGCAAACACATCGACAATGAAGTAACAGCAACGAACAAGAAAGACAACAAGATAAACCACCCACCCCCCACAACACGACGCCGCTGTACAACAAATCAACCAAACCTACTACAACACAACCCAACACTATCGGCGACCCAGGTAGCTCAACATGCAACCAGAACAGCAAAAAAAGAAGGGATCAGTCGCAACAACATCAACAATAAAGCAGCAACAACGGCCAAGAACAAGGACATAAAACAACAAATACAGGTAGGGGTGGGAGGGGGGCAAGGGGGAGCCACAACCTGTCCTCATCTCACGCGCTCACACACCATCAGCCGCTCACGGCGCACAGCTGATCACCACACCGCCAGACGTACGATGAACAGTAACAGGAAAATATGTATAGTGTGCGATATTGGAGTCAACAAAAGGAGTACAACGTCACAATGTAGTAGTTGTAATGAAACAGTACACGATCGATGTACTTACGTTACTAGCAGAAAAGAAGTGGAATGCGATAAATGTAGGGAAGTAGCTATTAAGGGTCCTAAAATCATTTGTGAAATATGTGAATCACTCATAACAAGAAAACAAAGGATCATAAACTGTGTTACGTGTAAAACTGTAGCTCACATGAAGTGCATCTCTAAGAAGACCAACAGTGAAGAACGGGAATTCCTATGCAACATGTGTGCCTTGCATTCATTACCGAATATTAATGTAAATGAACCAATTAGTATTAACAACTCAGAATCCAGCCAAGACACATTCAAAATCAAAGATGAATAAAGAGTGTTCACCAACAAAGGGCTCCATCTTATCCACATTAACGCCAGATCAATGTACCATAAATTGTCAGAATTAAACTTGTTAGCTAATAAGGCCAAAGCTTCAATAATTGCAATCACAGAAACCTGGCTGGATTCAAGTATAAACGATGGTGAAATAAACATTCAAGATTTCAATATGGTTAGGAATGATCGCAATAGGCATGGGGGAGGAGTATGTCTGTATGTAAAAAACAACCTCACACACACAACTAGGACCGACCTCCATGTAGAAAATCACGAAGCTCTGTGGATCGATCTACACCTGCCGAGGACAAGACCCATCACAATTGGGGTATGCTATAGGCCACCAGACGACACACAATTCTTGACCAAATTTGAACGAACGTTGTCATCGCTAGACCCTCGGAATGAATCCATCATACTGGGGGATTTTAACCTGTGTTACAAACAACGAAATGATAGGCTTGTACGAGAATATAGGCATATACTGACAATGCACAATCACAAACAACTCATCACAACCCCCACACGTATCTCTGAGAACACTGCCACAATAATAGACCACATAAACTGTAACAGAGAGGACAAAATATCCCAATCAGGGGTTATACAGACTGGGATAAGTGATCACTTCGTCACATATTGCACACGAAAAACCACAAAAATTACCCTAGAGAATCACAAGGTTATCAAAACAAGGTCACTCAGAAACTACAATAAAGAAACATTTCTGGACATTTTATGGAATACAGACTGGTCTCCAGTGTTTGGAAGTACAAACGTTAATGACGCATGAGTTGGCTTCAGAACCATCATCACAAACATTCTAGACGAAATAGCTCCTCTGAAAGACATACGAATTAAAGCAAGGTCAGACCCATGGATCAACAATGACATACTACACCATCTGGAACACAGAGACAATCTGTTAAAAAGTCTAGCGAAACATAGACAGGATCAAGGTCTGAAACATGAGTTCAACAGGGCCAGGAATAAACTAAGTAGGAAAATAAAATCAGCGAAAACTAATTATTTTCACAATAAGGCAGAGGAATATCAGAATAACCCAAAGAAACTATGGAGGCACCTAAAAACAACAGGCTACAGCAACAAGACAAGGGATTCGTCTAACACTAATATTGCTCTCACCATTAATGATCAGATTTGCCACGATAAACGACAAATTTCAACCTACTTCAACTCCTTCTTCACCTCCATAGCAAACACACTTGCACAGAACCTACCTCAACCTCTCAATAAATACACGACAAAACGGTCACCTTTCGAAATTTCTACAGAGATAAAGACATACACCCAAACACATTTGGATTGCAAAATGTTACACCAAAATACACTTTTGACGAGCTGTCTAACCTAAATGTACATAAAAGCACAGGACCAGACAAAATTCCTGCCAAATTTCTACGAGATGGAACCATTGGTATAGCAGGCCCCCTAACCCATATCATCAACTTGTCAATTAACACCAACACTGTACCTGCTGAACTGAAGGAAGCTATTGTAACCCCTCTATTCAAGAAAGGAAATAAACTAGAAGTTGGTAACTACAGACCAGTTAGCATATTATGTATTGTATCTAAAATCCTTGAAAGAGCGGTATACACCCAAATTGAACAGTACCTCAAACAAAATTATCTATTCTATAAGTTTCAATCAGGTTTCAGATGCATGTACTCGACAGACTCCTGTCTCATGCACTTAACGGATCACATTCGTAAAGAAATGTCTAAAGGTAACTACACCGGTATGGTTCTTCTTGATCTACAAAAAGCGTTTGACACAGTAGACCATGATATCCTAGTAGACCATGATATCCTATGTAATAAACTACAAGCAATGGGCATAGGGTCTATGAACTGGTTTAAATCTTATCTTAGTGGTAGAACCCAAAGAGTCAAAATTGACGATAATATATCTGATCCTATGCCAATTAACTGTGGGGTCCCACAGGGAAGCATCCTTGGTCCCTTACTCTTTCTCTGTTATGTGAACGACATGGAACTGAGCGTCTCATGTAAATGATTACTGTATGCAGACGACAGCATGCTCCTGGTTTCAGGAAAAGACCCAATAAGTATTGCCGCTTCACTTTCCAAAGAACTAGAATCATGTAGTGAATGGCTAGTGGACAATAGACTATCTCTTCACCTGGGCAAGACGGAAGCCATCTTATGTGGAACAAAACGCAAACTGAAAGACATTGTGGGCTTCTCGGTCAACTATAATGATATTCCTATAACAATAGTGTCACAAGTTAAATATCTCGGACTAAAACTGGACGCGAGTTTGTCAGGTGAAACAATTTTGGAATCTATCCTGAGTAAGTGTAGAGCACGTATAAAATACCTGTATAGACAGGTGGGATGCTTGCCCGCGGCGACCAAAAAGACCCTCTGCCAAGCGCTTGTTCAATGTCATTTTGACTATTCTGTGTCATCCTGGTACTCTGCATCATCTAAATCAGCACAGCACAAACTTCAGGTCACTCAAAATAAAATGGTTAGGTTCATGCTGAACCTAGGACCCAGATCACATGTTGGCCAGGAACAACTTCAGTCACTAGGTATGCTCAATGTCGCTGACAGGGCCAAACAAATCAGGCTCACTAATGCCTTCAAAATTTTCTATGACAGAGCTCCAGAGTACCTAAAGAATGATTTTGTTAAAGCAAATGAGAGGAGTGGACATAATACAAGAAACAGGATGTTTAATTTTAAGGTCCCGAGAATCCAAGGACAGGGTAAGCAAACATTCTTCTTCACCGCCATCAAAGACTGGAACGACCTACCCCAGTCAGTCCGTGAACAGAGAACACTGTATTCCTTCAGACGTAGCCTGAAGGAACACCTGAACCGGACAGCTGCGAGAAGGGAGCACCAAGCTTATGTCTACTACTAAATGCGACATAAGAGATAGACAAACCAAACTGAAATGATTACTGATTACGGATTACTGATATTTACTATAGGATGTAAGGTATCTTAAAATAACCCCCTAATACTTTCTCTAAAGTATCTATTTCTTTATCCTCCCCATTTTCCCCAGCTAACCTAATCCCACAAGGACCCCAATGGAAATACGCCTAACGGCCTTATTGGGCTATCCTTAGTTGGAATTATGCAAGGCTGGTACATGTCATATTTGTAACAAACTATGTGGTACCAACTCTGTAAATTGCTAACTGAATAAATGTTATTATTATTATTATTATTATTATTATGTATTTATTCTTCTTTGGTCTGATCGAGAATATATTTTAGTTTATGCTACACAATTAGTTTTCTTTCCACATACTAGATAAGAGAAAACGATGTATTGGCTAACTAAAAATAAAATATTATTTACACGCACACCAAATGCATACACAATTCACGCACACACACTTACAATAACAAAATAGAAAATGGTGTAATGGATAACTACATTTAATCAAATATACACGCACACCAAATACATCCACGATAAATGCACACACACTTACAATTACAAACACACACGTTCAGCAACAACAACATACAAGATCCTTCATGGCATCGACATGAAAGAGAAAAAAGTAAGAAAATCAACCACGTAAAGAAAATAGACAACTAAAAAGCTCAACCACTTGAACCACAAGTAAAGAACAAAGGGGAGGCCGTTGTAAAAGGCTATCTCCCCGCCTATCATCCGATCCGATCCGACACAGTTTAAGGATGAGCATTTCCTTCACCTAGCAACAGGGAAAACCCAGCTAGACACCAGGGGACATAGCCTGAAGTTAGCCAAACTCAGGAATAATTTCTTACATCGAGAATTGTTAATCAATGGAATAGTCTCCCAGAAAATATAGCCATGAGCCAGAGCGTCAAAACCTTTAACCCCTTCTGTACCAGCGATGTCTGTTTAATTATATTGTAGCTATATTTAGACGATTGTGTGCAGTTTAAGAAGGATCTGAGGTAGTAAAACGGGCTAAGTGAAATAGTAGCTAAAGCTAAAGTTCGAAGCCTGTTGATTAATGTTATAGGCCCTTTTTAAACTGAGTAAAATCGCCCAATAGTAGCCAGAATAAGGTTAAAAAGACGGCACCGGTAGATAAAGGGTTAAAAACCAATACCATCGGTATGAGACTGTGAGACATAGAAGAGGCACCCTTTATGAGCACTGACTCCTATGACTCTTTAAGGGGGTACTGCTTGGTTTTTGGTCTATATATCTATTTATGAATATATTTTTGAGTTTCCTCGCTAGACCTCCATCAAGCTTAGAAGAAGAAAAAAACCTAGACCCACTTTCACGATAATTTTTTACATTTTTCGATAGAAAAATGTCCCAACCGAAGGCCGATAAATAAACAAATAAACAAAGCCCCCTATTTTAACAAAAACGGCCAGTGTAGGGGTGGACTCGCGAAGGTTAGGGAGAGCAGCAATGCTTTACAGAAACACACGATAGGTATTTCTGCAGACGAAGTTAGAGCAATTTAAACAAAATATTCATCTCCGTATCAGTAGTGTTTCCTAAGAAGGTAAAAGACAAATACACAGACAGCAGTTGCGATAGAAAGTCACGAACAATTTAGTAGACATAATAGTTGCATTGTGCATGTACAGAGTATGTTCCCGTAATTCTTTAGACTCGGGCCTTCCGTTTTTGTTGCATTGTAAAATTCTAGATTGTACGATATGAGATTAGGAACCCATAAAATGCTTAAATTCAGAACAGAATGGCATATTCTACCAGATAGACCCTTTCACGAGCCAGGGATTGCAGAGGGGACCGGTAGTGTACCAGGTCAACACTAAACTAGTATTGAGGGACCTCGTCACACAGAAATCACACACAAGTGAAATTTCTGTCACCATTCCTGCCTGGGCAGCTACATACATCGGTAAGCCGCAGCGTCTTAGCAAACAGTCTGACACAACCTCGCTACATCACCTATTGTGCTACACTCTAATAAGCTGTGGAGACGTAGAGGCCAACCCAGGCCCCAGCTCAACGTTGAAGAAACCTCACCACAAATCAAGTAAGGAAGACACCGACATTTCAACAGTCCCTAGCAGAAAAATTCGTCATAACAAATTGGCACCAGAACCTCCCCTCTCGCTCACACACACAAGCCAGTCCGCCAGCCAGCCACCACCTCAACGTCACCATCCTACCAACACAACACTACCCTCAACGGTACCATCACTACCACAGATATCGGCGACCCAAGCAGCGCAACATGCAACCAAAACAGTAGAAACGAAGTTGAATGTGTTAAATGTAGGACTGCAGCTGTACAAAATCACACACACATTTGTGATATTTGTGAAACACTCATAACACGACGACAGAGGATCCAAAACTGTGTAAAGTGTAAAACTGTAGCTCACATGAAGTGTATTTCTAAGAAACCCAACAGTAAAGAACATGAGTTTTCATGCAATAAGTGTGCCTTGCATTTATTACCGTATGTTAATGTAAATGTACCATATGACAACTCGGAATCCAGCCAGGACACTTTCAAAGATGAATATAGAGTTTTCACCAACAAAGGGCTCCATTTTATCCACATCAACGCCAGATCAATGTATCATAAAGTGTCAGAAATAAAATTATTAGGTGATTAGACCAAAGCTTCAATAATTGCAATTACAGAAACCTGGCTGGACTCTGGTATAAACGATGGTTAAATAAACATTCAAGATTTCAATATGGTTCGTAATGATCGTAACAGACAAGGGGGTGGAGTATGTCTGTATGTAAAAAACAACCTCACACACACAATTAGGAACGACATCAATGTAGAAAACCACGAAGCTCTTTGGATTGACTTACACCTGCCTAGGACAAAACCCATCACATTTGGAGTGTGCTATAGGCCACCAGACGACACACAATTCTTAACCCTTAACTGGCGGCGCGCAACATAAGTCGAGTGAAATAAATTTAGACTATGTGGCGGCGCGCGACATAGGTCGTGTGGCAATTTCAGCACGTAATGTTGCTGAGAGAGAGAGACAAGTGGTGGCAGGAGAGTAGCGAGCGTATGACTGCTCCAGACCACCGCGGCGGACCAACTGACATGAATCCCACCCTCCTCCACCCTCTCACACTCGCTACATAGTGAAATGTATGGGGAAAGTACCGAATTACATGGTTTTTGCACTCGTGTTGCGCGTTTATTGCAAGAAAACTAGCGGTCATACAAGGATCGTTGTGGTGTCATTGGAAAGCTCTGTTTATGCCCTTTCAGGGATAGTTACTTGTTTTACGCTCTGGGTCTTATTTAGGCATGAAAATGATCACGTAAACAGCCCTATTTTGGGTAAAAACACCCCGCTGGTGGCTACATATTATTTACCGCCTAGGCCGCTCTCTAGGTGTTAAAGGTGAATTATGGAAGCAAATCAGTGCTGCAATTAGTATTTTACAATGTAGTAATGGTCAAGATATGTTGCATTACTGAACGTTACGGTGCTATAAATAAACCTTCTAATAATACAAATATGCAATAATTGTTTTTCTGGCACATAGTTGAAGCTTGCTGACCGAAAACAGCTGGGAGAGAAGGTGTGTGTTGATTGGCTATGCAGGCTCGTGATGTAAACTGAGACCGGGAGAATTTGAAGACAGTAAACAAACCCATATAAGTAAGGGTGGGATGATACCTCTGTAACATTTATTCATTAATAATGGCGAACTGTGTGACTGTATGGTATAATAATCTTTCTAGAGCACCAGTGAATTATGCCAAAGCTCACTCAAAGCAATACAGTGAGAATATTTTGATTAATTTCGTTTTACTTGAAGCCAGACCAGACGTATTTTAGAGAAGCATTCTGGATTGTTGTTGTTGATGTGTTAATTTTATACTAGCCCTCTGGGCCAGGGCCCTCACAAGGCTAGTGTTCGGTGAGGAGGTGCAAAGTCAAGTCATGTAACTGTCAGTAGTCAGATATCATCATAAAGTTAGGTGGCTTTCATGAATTTAATGTGTATAGGACCATAGCCTAGGCTTAGTTCTGGTTGAACATTAAAATTAATATTTACTTCGACTGACAATTCTTCCAGTGGCACAGTTCTAATATCTACAGGATATAGGCTATCCTAGGAGGTTTGGAATACATGAATAACTTTTGTATGGATCATTGATATAGCCTAGTGTTTCTGAAGTAGTGCTGCTACAAACTTTATTACGTTTTGTATTGGAATATCGACGAAAAGTTACAAGGCCTAACTAGAAAAATAACATGAATATCTGATGTTTGAGTCACGTCTATGGTGTTTCGTCGACGGCCGGGGGGCGACACCCCTCATAGTCCCTTCTCAACACCTCGCTCCCCCTTTTCAAAAGTCCTGGATCCGGCCCTGTTTTAGAATGTAGGCCTAGGCTAACTGTGCTTCAAATTTTTTAAATGTAAGTATCTCATAACAGGGTAAGAATGACGAACCGTCTAGCCTAGGCTATGTAAGCATCTCATACCAAGGTAAGAATGATCGAAGTGTGTAGCCCTAGTCTAGCCTTTATCATCAAGGTAAACCTTGCCTGATGTAATCAACCAAACCCTTTTATACAGAGCGTCAACCACATCCCTATCTGAGAAAATCCAACCAAGAACCCCACGGTTAATTCTCAACTCCCAAAGTATTTCTAAATTATAGCCTATTGATGGACGCAGACACTTTGTATGGTCTGCTGTGGATTAATACAATATACTGTGTAAATGATACATAAGGAACCAGCACTTCATAATCATAATTTGTTCCCATTTTGCTCATCATCGTGAATAGAGAGACTAGGGATAGGGAGAATCTGTGAGACCTCTACCTCGTGTCATGTTTGTTGTGGTTACAGTTGACGCCAGCAGGCGATGCGCCTATCATCGTAGCGGAAAATAGTTGCCTATTTGCTTTCGAGTATTGTTATTATTATAAACAAATTCATATGAATTATGTCTAACTATCAGTGTCTGGTATATTTGTGGATAACTATATTCATATATAGTTTGGTTCATGTGAGTAACTCATCTTTTTTATTCTGCCTCCGTAATTCACCTTTAAACAAATTTGAACGAACTTTGTCATTACTAGACCCCCGGAATGAATCTATTATACTAGGGGATTTTAACTTGTGTTACAAACAACGAAATAATAGGCTTGTACGAGAATACAGGCACATACTGACAATGCACAATCACAAACAACTCATCACAACCCCCATACGTATCTCTGATAACGCTATTACAATATTAGACCATGTAAATTGTAACAGAGAGGACAAAATATCACAATCAGGGGTTATACAAACGGGGATAAGTGATCACTTCGTCACATATTGTACACGTAAAACTCCAAAAATTACCCTAGAAAATCACAAGGTCATTAGCACAAGGTCACTCAGAAACTACAACAAAGAAACATTTTTGGACATTTTATGGAATACAGATTGGTTTCCAGTGTTTGGAAATACAAACGTTAATGATGCATGGGTTGGCTTCAGAACCATCATCACAAACATCCTAGACGAAATAGCTCCTCTGAAAGATATACGAATTAAAGCAAGGTCAGACCCATGGATCAACAATGACATACTACACCATATGGAACATAGAGACAATCTGTTAAAAAGGCTAGTGAAACATAGACAGGATCAAGGACTGAAACATGAGTTCAACAGGGCTAGGAATAAACTATCTATCTATCTATATGCTCAGGCCCAATTCCCATTTTGGGGGTAGCCGACTCAAGACAGAGCAAGAACAGGGAAAATACAAAAACAACATAAAAACAACGAATAAACAGACAAAAAGCACAAACTCACACACATCCAGGTCACCCAGGAGAAGACCCAGAGACCAGGGTCACCAAGGTCGCTCCAGCACTCCCCCGGCCCCCGACCACCCGGAGAGGTTCCGATCTCGGCAGGCAGACATGCAGCGGAGCCAAAGCCACAAGCCCTCCCACCACACTTCCAGGCGCACCCTTCATATTAATTGTCTCCCCGGGCCAGGCGCCTGATGGACTATTATCTAGGCCAACTTGCGCCCGACCCCTTACTCCAAATGACCATGTGTTCACTCAACTATTCATAAGCATTCTCCATTCACTCCTGTCCACCACCACTTCCCCTGCCTGATCTATAGTAATTCCTCTATCATCCAAAGCTTTTCTTACACAGTCTCTCCATCTCAATGGGGGTCTTCCTGCCCTTCTATCTCCCCTTGTACCTGACTCACATATTCTCTTTGTAAGCCTTTCATCTCCCATTCGTTCAACATGACCATACCAGCTCAGCACCCTTCTGTCCACTCTGGCTGACAAATTTTCCTGCTGCCCCACTCTCCTACGTATCTCTTCATTCCTCAATCTGTCTCTACGAGTAACTCCACACATACTCCTCAAGCAGCTCATCTCCATCACATCCAGCCCTCTTTTCTCCTTTTTCTCAGCCCCATACATCACTGTTGGCACAACAATTCCTTGATACAGTGCACTTTTTACTTTCACTCCGAGATTTCTCGTCTTCCACATACTTCCCATTGCTCCGAAAACCTTCCTTCCTTCACACACTCTCTGTTTTACCTCCATTTCCATACCTCCACTCCTACTTATCGTTCCTCCTAGATATTTAAAACACTCTACTTGTTCCAATATTTCCCCATCCAGCCTCACATCTAGATTCACCCTATGCTCTCCCCTATTACACACCATTACTTTACTTTTATTGACGTTCACCTTCAGTTTCCTCCTTCCACAAACCACACCAAACTCTTTGACTACCCGCTGCAGTTTCTTATCAGAATCTGCCACCAATGCTGTGTCATCAGCGAACAGCAACTGATTCAACTCCCAATCTCTACCATTCTTTCCTACTAAACCCAATCCTCTTCCCATAGTTCTCCTTTGCACCTCCCTCACCACACCATCCATAAACATATTAAACAGCCATGGTGACATTACACAACCCTGTCGCAAACCTACCTTTACCTCAAACCATTCACTCAACTCACCATTTCCTACTCTCACACATGCTCTGCTCCCTTCATAAAAACTCTTAACTGCTTCTAACAAATTTCCTCCTATTTCATAAATCCTTAACACCTTCCACATTGCTTCACGGTCCACACGATCATACGCTTTTTCCAAGTCCATAAAAGCCCAAAATATCTCCTTATGCTTCTCTAAATACTTCTCGCATAACTGTCTTACTGCAAACATCTGATCCACGCACCCTCTTCCCCTCCTAAAACTGCACTGTTCTTCTCCTATTGCAACTTCCGTACACTTTATTATCCTCTCTATCAACACCCTGCCATACAGCTTTCCAACTACTGACAATAAACTAATACCTCTATAACTTGAACACTCCTGCCGATCTCCCTTCCCCTTGTACAACGGCACAATACATGCACTCTTCCAGTCTATTGGTACCATTGACACAGCAAAGCACACATTGAAAAGTCACACCAACCAATCTATTATCACATCTCCACCCTTCTTTATACACTCCACAGCAATACCATCCAAACCTTCTGCTTTTCCCGCTCTCATTTGTTTCATTGATTCTTTCACCTCATTTTCCTCAATCCTTTCATTCATTCCCTGCCACCTGGGTTGCCTGGGTAACCTATCTCCATCCACCTCTGCTTCAATCACTGCTTCTCTTCCATCTCTTGCATTTAACAAAGATTCAAAATACTCGGCATATCTTTTCCTCACTTCAACTGGTTCCACTAGTAATTCTCCATTTGCATCTTTCACTGACTCTTCCCTCTTTTGTCCTCCTTTCCTTACTTTATTTACCTCCTTCCAGAACATCTTTTTTCGTTCTTCAAAATTCTCACTCAACCTTTGACCCCACCTTTCGTTTGCATCTTTTTTCGCTTCTCTAATTTTCCGTTTTGTCTCTCTCCTTTTCTCCTTGTACCTCTCCCATACCTCAACACTACCATCCTGTAAAACCCTCTGAAAACACTGTCTCTTCTCCTCAACTGCCTTTCTCACCGTATCATTCCACCACTCGCTTCCCTTCCTGATACCTCTGCCTCCTACTTTCCTTTTGCCGCATACTACCTCTGCACTTGCTTTCACTCCTTCCTTAAACTGTTGCCATTCAACCTCTACTTCTCTCTCCTTCCATCCACTTTTCATTTAGTCTTTCCTTGTACTCCCTCTCTTTTGCACTCTTCTCTAACTCACTAACTTTTATTACCTCTCTTACTTCACGCTTGTCTCCTATTCTCCTGTAACTCTTAACTCTTAGCTTTCCCTCCACCAGGTAATGATCTGACATACCCTCCGCCTCACCTCTCATCACATTCACATCCAGCAGTCTACACAATCTTTCCCTTGTCACCAGCACATAATCCATCAATGCCCTCTCTACAATCTCTCCCCTCACAAGTCTATGCCAGGTGTACTTGTGTATACGCCTTTTTTTGAAGAACGTATTACCTACACTCAATCTGCACTCTTCACTCTTAGGAATAAACTAAGTAGGAAAATTAAATCAGCTAAATCTAATCATTTCCACAATAAGGCAGAGGAATATCAGAGTAACCCCAAAAAACTATGGAGGCACTTAAAAACAACGGGCTACAGCAACAAGGCAAGGGATTCATCTAACACTAATATTGCTCTCAAAATTGATGATCAGGTTTGCCATGATAAACGACAAATTTCAACCTACAACTCCTTCTTCACCTCCATAGCAAACACACTAGCACAGAACCTACCGCAACCTCTCAACAAATACACAACAACAACTGCCACCTTTCAAAATTTCTACAGGAATAAAGGCATACACCCGAACTCTTTTGGATTGCAAAATGTTACACCAAAATACACATTTGAGGAGCTCTCTAACCTAAATGTACATAAAAGCACAGGACAATACAAAATTCCTGCCAAATTTCTACGAGATGGAGCCATTGGTATAGCAGGTCCCCTAACCCACATCATCAACCTGTCAATTAACACCAACACTGTACCTGCTGAACTGAAGGAAGCTATTGTAACCCCTCTATTCAAGAAAGGAATTCAATTAGATGTTAGTAACTACAGACCAGTTAGCATATTATGTATTGTATCAAAAATCCTTGAAAGAGCTGTATACACCCAAATTGAACACTACCTCAAAGAAAATGATCTATTCTATAAGTTTCAATCAGATTTCAGAGGCATGTACTCGACAGACTCCTGTCTCATCCATTTAACAGATCACATTCGTAATGAAATGTCTAAAGGTAACTACACCGGTATGGTTCTTCTTGACCTACAAAAAGCGTTTGATACAATAGACCATAATATCCTATGTAATAAACTACAAGCAATAAGCATTGGGTCAGTGAACTGGTTTAAATCTTATCTTAGTGGTAGAACACAAAGAGTCAAAATTGAGGATAATCTTTCTGATCCTATGCCAATTAACTGTGGGGTCCTGCAGGGAAGCATCCTTGTTCCCTTACTCTTTCTCTGTTATGTGAACGACATGGAGCGGAGCGTATCGTGTAAATTATTACTGTATGCTGACGACAGTGTGCTTCTGGTTTCAGGAAAAGACCCAATAAGTATTGCTGCCTCACTTTCCAAAGAACTGGAATCGTGTAGTGATTGGCTAGTGGACAATAGACTATCTTTTCACCTGGGCAAGACAGAAGCCATCTTATGTGGAACAAAATGCAAATTGAAAGACATTGAGGGCTTCTCGGTCAACTGTAATGATATTCCCATAACAACAGTGTCACAAGTGAAATATCTCGGACTAAAACTGGACTCGACTCTGTCAGGTGAAACAATCTTGGAATCGATCCTGAGTAAATGTAGAGCACGTATTAAATGCCTGTATAGACAGGTGGGATGCTTGCCAGCGGCGACCAATAAGACCCTATGCCAAGCGCTTGTTTAATGTCATTTTGACTATTCTGTTTCATCCTGGTATTCTGCATCATCTAAATCAGCAAAGCACAAACTTCAGGTCAAAATAAAATGGTTAGGTTCATGCTGAACCTAGGACCCAGATCGCATATTGGACAGGAACAACTTCAGTCACTTGGTATGCTCAATGTCTCTGACAGGGCCAAACAAATCAGACTCATAAATGCCTTCAAGATATTTTATGATAAGGGCTCCAGAGTATTTAAAAGAGTAATTTTGTTAAAGCAAATGAGAGGATTGGACACAATACAAGGAATAGGTTGTATAATTTTACGGTCCCGAAAATCCAAGGACAGGGTAAGCTAACAGTCTTCTTCACTGATATCAAAGACTGGAACAACCTACCCCAGTCAATCCGTGAAAAGAGAACACTGTATTCCTTCAGACGTAGCTTGAAGGAGCACCTGAACCGGACAGCTGCGAGAAGGGAGCATCAAGCTTATGTCTACTACTAAATACGACATAAGAGATAGGCAAAACAAACTGAAATGATTACTGAAATATTTTGACCAGTCCAACTATAGAATGTAAGGTATCTTAATATAACCCCCTGAAATACTTTCTCTAAAGTATCTATTTTTTGTTATCCTCCCTTTATTCCCCAGCTAACCTAATCCCACAAGGACCCCAATGGAAATACGCCTAACGGCCTTATTGGGCTATCCTTAGTTGGAATTATGCAAAGCTGGTACATGTCATATTTGTAACATATTATGTGGCATCAACATTGTAAAATGCTAACTGAATAAATATTATTATTACTATCATTATTATTATTAGTAGTAGTAGTATTAACTGCAGAGGTTGAACATTACATGATGATGACAATACGTTGCCTCCCCCCACCCCACCCCCCACACCAACACAACAAATGTGTACAGGAGTTCGCTTTGAAACACCTATCTGCGCTTCAGTAAAGTTTCAAAAGTATATAGCATACAAAACAAGAAAATGTATAAGTTAAAAACAAAAAACTTACAGTAGGTAATATCAACATTTTCCTAACCCAGGAGAATAACCATCCCAAAGCTTCTCCTATTCTCCCAGTATATTCTAGGAAAGGTTAGTTTAGGATTTTAAGTTATTCTAAAGCTAAAAATTACAACATAAACTTTCAAAATCTTAAATGTTTGCTCAGTAATAATGTATGTATGTACAGTATGTATGTATGTATGTATGTATGTATATACTCAGGCACATACCCCATAGCTAGGGGTGGCCAACTTGAGGCAGAGCCCGAACAGAAACAACATTTAAAGTTCCTATTCTTAGAGTCCAGGGCCCACTTTCGCATTCCCTCGCCCATTTCTGTCTCGTCTAGTAGGTGAATTTTACAAGGGTGGGAGGATTCCTAGTCCTCTGCCCCAGAAGGAAAAGTAGGAAAGTCAAAGAGACAGACAGATACAGCTAAGGTTGGGTAGAGGATGCCAATCCTCACTCTGGATAGGACAAGCCCTCACCCCACAAAGGAATAAAAAGGGAGACAAGCAACAACAGACCTATGGTCCTTACTAGCCTAGTCTACTTGTCAAAAAAAAAAAAAAATATACATAAATGCCTCGGCAATCAAGTGTAGAGCTTCAGTTTCAGAAAGATTGTGACTAAAAAAACTAAATGATAGTACTGTGAATGATACTCTTACAGTCCCATTACTCGAGCACAAACGCAGTCAATTGTGTTTCTTTTAGAGCCCTATTTTTCAGTTGATAAAAAAAATGGGAGTTTTGGTGCTATTCCGCATACAAATATACGTCATTACCATTTCTGAGCTCATCTACCAGGTCATTTACATAAAGCACAAACAGTGGCCCCAACACTAACCCCTGTGAAACACCATGTAATACTGGTTTCCACTCTGATGCCTAACCCTTCACTATCACACACATCTGTCTACCCATCAGAAAAGCATTAAGGGGGCCCACCTCGCTTTTTTTCTCTTTCTCTCCCTCTCTGTTTGGCTTGTATCCATTCGGCCCTATTCAGCCTACTGTTTGAAGACGTTTACCCCCATCAAGGAGTCAATATTTTCCGGGCGAGCGGTAGCGAGCCAGCATATATACTGTATATATATTTTTGTTTTGACAGCAAACTAAATTGTAAATTTTTCGATAGAAAAAATTCTCTGGCGATGCCGGATTTCTCCATACAATGCTGGGGAGCGATAAGAAATCGACACCTGTATGGGGATAAACGTTTTAAAACAGTTGGCTGAGTGGGGCCGAATAGATACAAGCCAGAGAAAGAGAGAAAAGGAGAGGAAGAGAAAAAACGCAGATGACCCCCCTTAAACTAGTTCAAATACTTGTCTCCAATGTTATGACTCTCTTCCTAGTCAATCAGTCTTTTGTGCATTAATTTATCAAAGGCCTTTATAAAGTAACAGTAAGCTATAGTCTATTCGCTGTAAGTAGGCGAGAAATCATGACCTCTATCCTCTGTAACTCAAAAAGGGCTAGAGCAAATTGG
This sequence comes from Paralithodes platypus, assembly GCA_032716605.1. Taxonomy (NCBI): domain Eukaryota; kingdom Metazoa; phylum Arthropoda; class Malacostraca; order Decapoda; family Lithodidae; genus Paralithodes; species Paralithodes platypus. The sequence goes on from CM064492.1 coordinate 47,789,848, forward strand.
TTGTAAATTTCCACATCTATTCCCTGTCTGACTCTTCCCATATTGTAGAAGTATTAGCTCGATTATTCTAGTCGTTTTTTAGTTACAGAGGATAGAGGTCATGATTTCTCGCCTACTTACAACGAATAGACTATATATCCACTGTGTCTTCCTCCTCCATTGGCCTATTACTTTATTGATTATATAACCGTTGATCGTCCCGGCAAGGAATCAAATTGCTTAGTGCTAAATAGTTTGTTGTATTTCATTGTTCCATACTTGTTTTCTCAAAGAATTGATTCCATAAACCTACATATTACACTGGTCAGGCTTACTGGGCTGTAGTTTCCTGGATCACAGCGGTTACTTTGTTTGGAAATAGCAGTAATATTTGTTAGTTTCCAGTCATCTGGTAATTGACCACTTGCGAGTTTCAGGCTATAAGGAAGTTGGAGCCGTGAACATCTCTTTTAAAGAGAAATGCAATAAATATGTGGGTTTCTGATGGATAAAAAGTATGATAAATTTTGTTATATACTGTATAATAATATATCAATGTAATATACTGTATAATAATATATCAATGTAATATACTGTATAATAATATATCAATGTAATATACTGTATAATAATATATCAATGTAATATACTGTATAATAATATATCAATGTAATATACTGTATAATAATATATCAATGTAATATGACCGTATTTTAGCTGGTAATTCTGATAAATATTGATGGCTACAGCTCCAACTTCCTTATAGACCGAAACACGCAAATGGTCAATTGGCCATTGTTGAAAGAGTAGCCTACTATTAACGACTATACAGTATATCGCACTTTCCGAGGTTTGATGTCAACAAAGAACAAGTAACGGACAACGGAGGAAAGAGGTAAATTTCGCAAACTATATATTTTATGCTTCCAAAAGAAGTAAATACGAAGCATTTTGCACATATTTGTAGGTGACAGGCCAATGCCAAGGAAGTACATTGCGTGAGGGTAGCGGCAATAGTGACCTCAACGAAAATATTAAGGGGGGTCACCTGCTTTTTTATCTTTCTCTCCTTTTCTCTCTTTCCCTGGCTTGTATCCATTCGGCCCCATTCAGCCAACTGACGTTTATCCCCACCTATGTATCGATTTCTAACTGGCGAGCGATAGCGAGCCAGCATTGTATGGAAAAATCCGGCTTCGCCGGAGAAATTTTTCTATCGAAAAATGTACAAATTTAGCTTGCTCTCAAATCAAAAAATATATATATGCTGGCTCGCTACCGCTCACCAGGCAAATATTGACGCCTGGATGGGGGTAAACGTCTTAAAACAGTAGGCTGAATGGGGCCGAATGGATATAAACCAAAGAGAGGGGGAGAAAGAGGAAAAAAGCGAGGTGGGCTCCCTTAAGGTTATAAATCTCCACTAACGGTTCTGTGCTAATACTAAATACTTAAAATATATTTCCCCATAGTATATTTATCACTGCAAGTTGAGACATTGGGACTATATATACTGTAAGTTCATTTATTGGTACTTACATAATTACAAGATGGGATTCTCCAACCACTTGCCGCCATTGGTATCGATCTGTAGGCTATTCCCAGGACCTAAAATGAAAGAACAGACAATAAATACTAGTGCTAACACCCTTATATGGACATTATCTGAAGCTAGTTGATCAAGTTAAGCCAGCCCACCTCGCTTTTTTTCTCTTTCTCTACCTCTCTTTTTGGCTTGTTTCCATTCGGCCCCATTCACCCTACTGTTTTAAGACGTTTACCCCCATCCAGTTGTCAATATTTTCCTGGCGAGCGGTAGCGAGCCAGCATATACTGTATGTATATATATACTTTGTATTTGTTTTTCTATGTGAGTGAGGGAGGCAAAAGGCAGAACTGCCTATAGCGAGTGCCTCCCCCATAGTTGAAAGTGACAGGGTCAAAATCGAGGGACGTTCGAGCCAAAATGCCTGGACACACGGAGTTTGAAGCAATTTAAGTCATAGGAAGAGGGAAAGACTGATTCTGGGAGAGAGTTCCAGAGCTCAGCTGTTGAATAGAAGAAAGTTTGAGAGTAATGTTTCACTCTTGGGTTGGAGAGTTGCACAGAGTAGGTGTGGGATTGTGCTGCAAGACGGGTACCACGTGCCCTACGTAAAGGAGGTGATATACACTGGGAAATCTCTGAGGAACACTGATTATTATAGTAGCGATAGAATAGCGAGAGAGATGCAACATTGCGGCGGAGAGAGAGAGAATGCAGAGAGTTGGTGAGTGGACGGGAGTTAATGATACGAAAGGCCTTCCTTTCAACTTTGTCTAGGAGAGTGGTGTGAGAGGAACCTCCCCACACATGTGAACAATACTCAATACAAGGACGCACTATGCCCCTGTACAGAGTAAGAAGCTGTGCTGTGGAAAAGAACCCCCTAAGATGGTTGAGCACACCCAACTTCTGGGAGGCTGCCTTAGCAAGACTGGTAATATGGTCATTCCGAATAAGAGCAGAAGAAAAAGAGACACCAAGAATATTGAAAGAAGATGAAGGATTGATTTTTGTATTGTTGAAGAATAAGGCATAGTCCGCTGGGAGTTCCGGACGGGTAGATAGATGGAAAAATTGGGTTTTGGAAGCATTTAAGGTAACAAGGTTTTCTCTGCCCCAATTGGAGATAGTATTTAGATCAGAATTTAAGTGTTCTATGGCTTCATTACATTTGTCGTTGAGGGATTGCTGGCTGGGGCATTCTGAAAAACTAATGGAGTAGTGTAAGGTTGAGTGGTCTGCGTATGAATGGATGGGGATTGAGGTACAGTTGAGAAGATCATTTATAAGAAAGAGAATAGGAGATAGGACAGAGCCCTGAGGCACACCGGAATTTATAGGGTGAGGAAGTGAGCGATAGCCGTCCACAACCGCAGCTATGGAACGGCGGAAAGGAAATTAGAGACAAAGGCACAGATGGAGGGATAGAAACCGAAGGAGGGTAGTTTAGAGATTAGAGATTTGTGCCAGACTCTATCGAAGGCTTTCGATATGTCTAGTGCAATAGAAAAAGTATCACCGAAGTCCCGAAAAGAGGATGACCAAGAGTTAGTAAGATATGAAAGAAGATCACCAGTAGAGCGACCCTTAAGGAAGCCATACTGGCGATCTGAGAGCAGATTATGAGAAGAGAAATGCTTAAGAAATTTGGAAGCAAGAATAGTTTAAAAAAACTTTAGAAATACAAGAGATGAGAGCAATTGGACGATAGTTGGAGGGTTGAGAGCGGTCACCCTTCTTTGGGACAGGTTGAATGAGAGCAAACTTCCAGCATGAAGGGAAGACGTAAGAGGATAGACAGAGACGAAAGAGTTTGCCTAGGCAGGGAGTCAGCACGGAAGCACAGTTTTTGAGAACAACAGGAGGAACACCGTCCGGACCATACGCCTTCTTAGTATTAAGCCCAGAGAGGGTAGAAAGTACATCTTTTGAAGAGATTAAGATATTAGGCATAAGTAAGAGAGAGTAGGGTGGAGAGGGAGGAATAGCATCGGAATCATCCAAGGTGGAGTTTCTAGCAAAAGTTTGAGCGAAGAGTTTAGCTTTGTCAGAGGAAGAAGTGATGGTTGTGCCATCAGAGTGGGAAAGGGGAGGGAAAGACAAGGAAGAGAAATTGTTGGAGAGGTTTTTGGCTAGATGCCAGAAAGCTTGGGAAGAGCTAGAGTTGGATAGTTCAGTGCATTTATTATAGATGAAAAAGTATTTGGCAAGTCGAAGAACACATTTGGCTTGATTCCGGGCAGAAACATAGGAAGAATGAGAGTCTTGAGTTTTAAGGCGTCGGTACCGCTTAAATGCTTCCTCCTTATTGAGGACAGCAGTAGAACAGGCGTGAGTAAACCAAGATTTTTTAGCATTAGTCTGAGAGAAAGAGAATGGAATGTATGCTTCCATGCCCGATAGGATTACCTCGGTAATGCGTTCAGCACTCTCCGAGGGTCCCCGGCCACGGAAGCAGAAATAATTTCTTATATATATATATATATATATATATATATATATATATATATATATATATTTGTTTTACAGCAAGCTAGATTTGTAAATTTTTCGATAGAAAAATTTCTCCGGCGAAGCCGAATTTCTCCATACAATGCTGGCTCGCTATCGCTCGCCAGGAACAAATTGACAACTGGATGGGGATACACGTCTTAAAACAGTTGGCTGAATGGGGACGAATGGATACAAGCCAGAGAAATAGAAAAAAAGGAGAAAATAATAAAAAAAAACAGTTGACCCCCCTTAAGAACAGACATAAATAGAAGTGATAACATCCTATTATGGACAATATAAAAAAAAAATAACTTGAGATGTTGTTGATCAAGTTACTTTATAAACGAGTGTAAGTAACTCTGGCCACTCACTTGATGTGAATTGACAACTTGCGAGTTTCAGGCTATAAGGAAGTTGGAGCTGTAAACATTGACATAAAACATAAATGCAATAATGATGTAGATTTCTGATGGATAGAAAGTATGATTAATTATTTTGTATGGGTATATAAATGCACTACAACCGTATTTTAGCTGGTAATTCTGCTAAATATCGATGTCTACAGCTCCAACTTCCTTACAGCCTGAAACTCGCAAGTGGTCAATTACGGTGTATATTGACTTGGTAAGTTATTTATGCCTACGTCTAATGGTAGCCAGAATCCACTGCTAAAACGTGTCCTAATCCTCAAGGGGTTAATATAAATGTAATATTAATACGGTGCAAATGATGATAATAATTAGTTGTTGTTTTTTTATAATATTGTTATGCTTGATTAATATTATTCTGAAGGCATTAACCATATGGATATTAAGCCCTTAAAGATTATATCCTGTTTTTGGCAGGTTATTCTGGCTATTATTAGACGATTTTAATTAGATCAAGAAGGGTTTATGGAAGTCACGACAGTATTTACCTTTTCATTCCCACAGATCCTTCCGAAGCTGTATAAAATGACCTAATGATAGCTAGAATAAACTGTCAAAACGCGGCATGATCCTGAAGGGTTTAATGATGGAAAGGTTAAAGTGGACTGGGTAAAAATCTAGAAATGGCTCCAAATCGATTTTAGTATTTATATATGTACAGTATATGTATGTATATGCTCAGGCCCAATGTCCACTTTTCCTATATATTTATTTTTTTATTTTCTATTTTACTCTATTTTTTTATTATTTTTTTTTTTTTTCTTGGGGGTGGCCGACTCGAGACAGAGCAAGAACATGGAAAACACAAGACAGAACAACAAACAAACACAGACAAAACACAAAATTCACACACATCTAGGTCACCCAAGACCAGAGACCAGGGTCACCAAGGTCGCTCCAGCACTCCCCCGGCCCCCGACCACCCGGAGAGGCTCCGATCTCGGCAGGCAGACATGCAGCGGAGCCAAAGCCACAAGCCCGCCCACCACACTTCCAGGCGCACCCTTCATATTAATCGTCTCCCCGGGCCAGGCGCCTGATGGACTATTATCTAGTCTAACTTGCGCCCGACCCCTTCCCCCAAATGACCACGTGTTCACTCAACTATTCACAAGCATTCTCCATACAGTATATACAGTGTATACAGTATATATATATATATATTTATTAGTGACCCCTCCATCATTGACGATATGCCTATTAGTATAATAGTCCCCTTTCAAGCACCCGCGGTTAGCATGTTTGAAACACCCGCCGCAGGGGAAAGAGTCCTACATCATAAGTGTAACGCTAATTCTCTTATGGAATCGTCTTTATGATTGGGTACTCACTACAAAAAAACTTCATAAAAAATACAAATTTACGTAAAAAAAATTATATTAAGGCTTTCCAGCTCGTGGATGTCTTATGTGGATTCTAGCCGAGACGCTGCTCTGAGAGTCGCCATTCCTTGTTCCCTTCCCTGCGTGCATCGTGTCCAGACGTGCGCTGCCTGTGCTCTGCTGCATTTTTCGTTCGCTCAACTCTAGTGAGTCTTTTGCTCATTTGTATATATCAGAGTTGTAATAGAATAGGTTTAGACTAGCAAGAACAGGCAGCCCCATTGGTATGCCCGCAGAGAAGTGTTAAATTAGGGTATTATTGTGAAGGCGCCATGTAGCCCCGGGGCCCCGCGCCGCTTATGTATTGTGTTTGTATTTCTGCACATTAGCCTTGCTATTATTTGATTAGTTAGGAGGCTTTTATCCGCAGGACAATGCTTCAGGCCATCGCTATGAGGCAGTTGCATTATTTTGTTATCTTAGCAGACACTCTAGTCCAAGAGTTGTCACACGTGGTGTGGAACTTTCTAGAGTCCAGGTCTGCTCCTCCCCTCGGCCGTGGGGTGTTTCTTCGCTTGCTGCTGCTATCTTCAGAGGTAAGAGTAATAGATTCAATGTGATGATTACTATGAGCCACGTGGCCAGCCTCAGTAGGGATGATCTTAGTTGGCTAGGTGATTATTTTAATATGTAATTAATACTATTTGTAGCCCTAAGATGTAACCCTGTCTTTCATGTGGTGATATTATGATACATGTTGACAGGGTGTCAGGAGATGTCCTGACTAATTTGGTGGGTTGTTTGGGGGTTGCCGACTTTCTCATATAAGTCGGCCTCCATTGTTGGTTGGTTTTTTCTCCCGGCGATCTTTCTGTGTATTGATACCGGATACATGCCTTGCAGGCAACCTAGGATTTAACCAATAACCCGGCGTGGTGTGCAGTACCACTAGACTTCCGGTGGAAATGCTGATTTCTAAAAGGAAGTAGCTCGGCCTGGCCGATAGATCGTTCGCCTCACGTGGCATGAATAATTTTTTACGCCCGGCGGAACAGTCCAGTGAGGTTATTAACTATCCCTCAGGTCAGATAGATGATCCGATAATTAATTAACAAAGGTTATTTTGGGCCAGTGACTCTGTCACAGGTAAGCAGTTCAGAATATGAAAAAAACATCAAGGTTTTTTCACTTACAAGTGCAGCGGAAGGTTAGAGTAGCGGTTGGTCTACAGCTAACTTTCCGGCGCACCTGGCGGGTGTTATGATGTGTGAACCTCTCGATTTATCCTAATGAGCATTATTTCCTGGAAATTTTCTATTTCCAGATCACAGCACATCAGTCGCAGCACAGGTCAGCAGGGCATGGAGCATAGCCCGGCGGGGGGGGGGGGGGGTTCTCATCATGTCTCTAGTTAACATCTGTGCTACACCCACTTGCTCACTGGTTCTGGTCATTGCACATCAACTCTGTATAAAATGTGTAAAATGCTTAGATAGGTCAAAGTTTCTCTGGACCTCCCAGAAGTGCCCGGTATGCTCTGATCTATGTGCGGAATGGTTTAGTAAGCAAGACCTCTCGTGCCTAGTGGCACTAGTCGAAATTAAGGACAGTTTCACCGCCTTTGCCAAGGGCATTGCAAATAAAGAATTAATTTCCGATGATGCAAATCTTTGGGAGCAACTGTTGCTTTATTCACCTCCTCATAATTGCTCTCCCTTTAAGTCAGCTCCTTTAGATATTACTAAATCTCAACGTTTTGTACAAGAATTAGTCTGGAGCAGTAGTAATGAGTCAAATGAGGTAACCCCCCCCCCCCCTCCCAGTCGCCATAAGAGGGCTCGTTCTGCTTCTCCAAGGGCCCAATGCGAGGTCCAGGTCCAGATCGCCCCGGCAGCAGTTCCATCAGTCTGCAGTGCAAACTTCGAGTTCTCACAAAAGACACAAATACGACACGGCGAGCTCTACCCACTATGTCACGGCGGAGGTTAATGTTGGTGCCCGCAAGGAGGAGACGCAGCCGCAAAAACGGCTACAGCCGGGGTCGCGGCCACTCCCTTCGGTCTCGGTCCCAGACGTGCCGGAAGCTCTGTCAGGCAGCTCTGGGACAGAGACGGTCGGGACTGAGTCCACTCCCAGGGACATGTCTGAGGTTTTAGGTGTAGACCAAAAGAAGGTACACTTGGTGTTTCCGATGGATGATCTTCCCTTACCAAGTCATAAAGATGTACTTTCTCCAAATGTGTTAATAGATCAGTACCACGCTCATATGGCGGGTGAACACAACACCTTGGAAGAGCCTCAGGTAAGTGGAGGTCTAACGGATTCACAGACACCACCTACGCAAGGTCCCCACTAGGATAGGACCTATGAACCCCAGCATTAGAACCCAAGGTAAGAGACCAACGCAAGGTCGCTAGGCGTAGGCTCAGACTAAAATCAGAAAGTGTGATTATACCGGGAGCGCTGGAGGAAACAGACACACTCGGCGCTTCCAGGTCAAAGTCAGAAAGGGTCAATGGTAAACTCTAGATCCTTAAAGAGATCTCATAAATGTATTACTGCCAGGGATCTTGATGACATCCTACATAGAGTTATGAAACAATGTCAGGTTCCTAAGAAATCTTGAGATACTCCGCCGGGAGCTACCCCGATGGGCTTGTTCGTGCTGCCACTAAAACCTTCCAAACTAGAGGTACTGTCAGAATTGTCTCGTCCCCCTGTTAATGTCACACACACGTTCTCCGGCGAATGGCACTACAGTGCCCGCCGCCTTGACAGATTCCAAGGTTTGTGCCACCACAACCATCTCTCCTCCCTCTCTCGATAAACAGTTACAGACAATTGCGTCTGTACCCTTTTTGCCGGAACCAGACAATATCTGGGTTCCAGTCAGAGCAAAATTCACGAGCGCAGCACGCACGACCTCATCAGGAGAGATCCCGGTCCCTAGTGAGTGGGTAATTGAGACTAACAGAAACAGGGAATTTCGAGCTAGAGACAAACAGGGTAATCTATTAAATACATCTATCAAGGCTATCCCCAATGCATGCTACTATGAGTATTTTATATATGTACCTTCCCAGACTATACCTCCTTCCTCATCTGCACTGTGCTGTCTAGATTGCTTCCGGCCTTACGGCAGACACGGTGATCAATCCCCCAATAAAAGGGAACCGGAGTTGGTTACAACCGTCTAGCAATCCAGGGGTGCACTTGGGGCAGGTCGGTTTCAGTCCATGGGTGAACTGGGATGTAGAGGCGTAACAGTTTGTTATAACGGTAACGTCACAACCCTCCCATCCTATTCCTCAAACCAACCACATTGAGTTCACGTTGATGAATAATCAAGCCGGAGGGGTCCCCCCTGCCATTTTTTAATTCCTATCGTCCCCCCAATTATCACAACGGGACTTCAAGGACTACTTTACTATTCCCCCTCTGGCTCACTTGGATAGAGATTTCAAATTGAGAAATAATGCTTTTAAAATGTTTTCCCAATTTTTACTAAGCCGCCAGACAGCCCAGGCCATCTCGAGACCTGTAGACTCTAAGGTGGATCAGGGTATTGATGAGACAATAGACTTATTCCAGCGCCTTTTGTTACCCCATCCTTTACGATCTTTAGGTGACATACGGAGAGCTTTGTCAACGAGCACGTTAACACCTGAGGATGTTTATGGTGAAAGGTTTACCCGATGGCATTGGTCGCCGGGTACTCCTATCTCCGGTGTTGACTGCTTCTGTGCTTGACCCTGAGACTAGGCAGGGTATTTACTATATGTGTAATAACTTACCACTACCTCATATGAACTGACAAGGTAGGCTTCATAGGGTGCATAACACAGGGTAGGCTTCTTAACCCATACCATACCGTAGGATACAGTAATAAAAGCCCCTGCAGTCCCAAGCACTGTGACAAAAATGGCAGGAGACACCACCTTTTCACCTCAAGAGATGGAGCAAGACTGACCCAGTCACCCTTCAGCGGGTCTTATATAAGCTGAGAAGTGTTGCCAGACCGGTAGCAGTGCTAAAACAGTCGTGTTACCAACTACAGGGTTGTACAGGCAGTTACAAGGAAAGTACATTACTGACAAATATACTCGGGCCTGGGACTGGGGAGTTACTTATCTACTGACAAATATACTTGGGCCTGGGACTGTAAGGGTTAAAGGGCATAACTCATCAGGTCAGGGCTCGACGCCTGTCTGCAACAGTCAGTCGTCTAATCCCACCTACAATTACCTAAATTTTTACTTTACTCTCTCTCCCGGGGCCTATCGCAGATGAGTGGATCCGAGGGTAGTTACACCGGACAAACCCAGTTAAGTAACTGGGTCATGTCGGACGTCACCGGGCCTAGCCCCGGCGAACGTGGACAGTGGCCATGGTAAGCTAACGAGCCGCCGGGCGGGGGCTCCAGCTACCTTGCTTTACGTCAAACTCTAGGAACCTTCCTAACAAATTTGAGGTAAAGTCAATAGACCAGGCAACCAGCAGGTATATCATTATCCCGGTCTATCCACAATGCCCCGTTCTTACGTCCTGACATTTCTCGTACCATAAAAGGACAGTGTTCTAAGGTAACAAGATATCAGTTCTACCGTGTCTGAGCTAGTCACAAGTCACTCGTCAGGGTACACATTGTGAATCTCGGTAGGCTCGCACTTCCGCCGCAAGGGTGGAGGTGCTATTGAAGCCTGACAGACGCCTATGAGCATGTCCTGGTACACATGGGGTTCCAAAACATTCATTTACTGGAGGATCAAGCAAGAGACTTACTTCCTTCAGAGACCCCCAGTAGGAGGAACTCCACTCGAGAATATTCCCAAGAACTTAGTCCGGTCCGCTCTCGTACCAGTGCTAAATCTGGACCTCAAGCTGTAATGTTACATAGACGACTGGCTGGTGACGGCTAAGTCAAAGTATACAATACAAAATTTATGTTAATCTCATGTTACATCAGGCACGATCCCTAGGTTTCAAGGTCAACTTGTTAAAGTTACGGCTTGTTTCCACATGGGTAGTCAGTGGATAGAGCTGTTCAGGAACCCAGCCAATCTTACTCTCAGTCAGAGTGTGGACAACTGCAGCAGATTTCGTTAGAAATTGGTTGTGGTTCTCCACAGTCTCACACACCACGAGGGGGACGTAGTGCTTCCTGGTCGGTTCTCCCAAACTGTACTCAACTATTGATTAAATTGGAAGTAAAGAGGTTAATTGTAGAAGGACAGAACATTTTCCTCTATTGCCGGCGGAGAAAACTCCAGAAAGTCCTCCATTAATTTATAACTTACTGTTGGTCGAGACGAAGGGAGAAAAATTGCACTCATTTATAACATGGCTTCTTCTTTCCCACCTACGGTATGGGTAGACACAAATGCTTCAACAATACCAGGCTGGATTTTTCAATCGAATCCAAGCCATCAAGGCCTAAGTCGGGACGTGGTTTCCTAACCAAGAATATTTGGTCATCAAGCACGAGCTTGTAATCCCTTGAGTTTTTCCTTCATACTTACATTTTCTCCTGGCGGGGGGGGGAGAGAAATCAGTTACGTTCCAAATGGAAAACGGGTATGCGATACGCTACACTCACACGCAAGAGCCAGTGAGGTCTTGGTGTTTGCTAAAGTGTCAGAAGAAAATTTTGCTCTAGCCGAAGAGCTGAGCAATTCACCATACCTCCCACTAGTACTTAACAGCTGAGCGGACGCCCTATCCCGGCGACAGGGCGCCGTATTAAATGAACAACCAAGCTGAGCATCTCCAAGGAGATGTCTGCAGAACCATCACTTCCACAAGTGAAGTATGTGAGGCCGAGGTAACCACAGACATCTGTTTCCGCCTCTGGACGCTACACTCCGGTATCAGGTAGCTCACAAACTACAAGGTTACTGGAGCTGGATCACGCTGGTCGCACCCCCACCTTTGTCTGACCGGCTCAGGTGGGAGACTACCAGTGGAAACTCTAAGCAAGACCTTCCAGTATCATGCTACCACTTGAATACAATGGACAACCTGGAGACCTCTCTGAATTTTGCTGTGGGATGCTCAATATTCCATATGATCATATCCGTAGGACAGAAGGGTTATTGGTGAAGGCAGTAATTACCTTTCTAGATCTACCAGACAACCTTTTTTTATCATTGTGGCAATCGTTCTCCACACTATCAGTAGAAATGGCTCAACCTAACGTTTCAGTAACTTCAGTTGTTAAGTATTTGAACTAGTTATATAACAAAAACGCCTTTCTCTAGTCACGCTGAACAGTAACCCGTCTACTATTAGAACCTCAAGGTTACGGCATTACAAGGCTACCCATACCACAGGTGGAAGGGAAAAGGGTCAAGAGGGCAGGTTTTCAAGCCTCGCCCATCATCCCGACAGCTCATTCCGACTAGTCTCTAGACAAAACTCTGTCTTTGTTTCATTTTCACACAAGTTTTACCTCGCGCCGGCATTGTTTGACTCATGATTTAGAAGGCTAAGTTCCTTCTCTTTTGGGCTTTAACACTAGATTAGCGGGCTAGCGGTTTATTTAAGAGTTCCCCCGGCGGACTGCGGGGAGACTCTTAAGAGTCAGAGAAAAATAAAATCAACTTTTGACATCGAAAAAAAAAAATATTATTTTTATTTTTTTATTTTTTTATTTTTGTTTGGCCCCTGGGCCATGCAATATCTCAGTCCTCTACCTCCCCTCCTTCCCCACTTTCCTCCTCTCCTTCAGTTATCACCTATTTTCCCTGTTATTCCCTTATTCTGAGGTATATTTTCGTGCTAACATTAGAAATCCGGTTGCAGGGTGTGGTCATCACTGATAGCAAGCGAATGCAAGAGAGAGAGAGAGAGTATCGATCGACTGTGTCTCAGTGGCCTTGGGGGAAATTGGCGGGAAAGCAGGTTGCCTCACCCATACATTATACAACTTGCGGGCTATATCTCCGATTTTGACCATCCAAACGCTGTTTTCACTCGTTTTATTGTTGTTTCAGGTTAATACCTTTATAATCAACCCATAATAGGCGCATATGGATAAGTATTAATGCTATTAATGGTACAATGAATTTTTAGTGACGGAAACACCTCAAATACATGCGCACAGGGAGAGGTGTCTAATTACCCCCATGCGCACTTCAGAGGTTAATAACAGGAGGTCTGAGCTGACGATGATGAACTAGAATTTTATTATTTCAGTGTAGTGCGGACTGAGTGAGAGGATTTGCATATTGTTCCATATGCCACAGTTTTTTTTATTCAAACCAGCAAATAATATTAATGTTCCCGCTAAGTTAACGACCCCGGTGCTTAAAAGTGGTCATACACATCAGGTCTTAGGCCCTTCGCCGGCACTAATCTAGTCAAGAGGTTGTTTCCTCGGCCCCATCAACAAGGAGCCTTACGGGTCATTAGTACAGGTACTAACCTCACGAGGAAATAACTGGCCTCATGGCATATAGAGATTTTTCAGGGTAAGTATCCTGGGCAATGGGCAGGGCCCACGTCACCAGACAGACTTTAAATGGGCAACCTCACCCACGGAATGAAAACGGCTAACACTGAGCTGTGTACTCCCATTCCTACTCTGATGAAACAGTACCTGTATGTCTATCTATCTATCTATTGCCTGACGCCGTGATTGGCTTTCCGTCAGCAGGTCTAGTTGGTCTATGTACTACTAAAGTTAAGCTTAAATTTGAATGGTGAAAAGAGAGGGGGGGGGGGGAGCTCAGGACCTCTAGACCCTCCGCCGGACTATGTGTTAAGGTCACAAGCTGTGATACATAATTAGTCTAGCGGGTGATACAGCTCACAAATTTGTATTTCTATTTTTATAAATACCTATCATAGTTGCAGCTATAGATTATTAAGTGTAAATTGTACAGATACATGGTGTGTACAAATGAGTTAAGGACATAAGATAAAATCAAAGGGTTTATTTATGCCTTTAAGATGTTGGACCGGAATATAAGTCTGTCCCTGCAAAACTAATTGAATCTCAATGTGATATTCTTTAACAGATGTACCTGTATGGTCATTATAAGCAGATCTTCTTCGAAGTAACGCACTGCTATCTTTCCATTTTTATTTTTATTGTATGTAAGCAATAAAGACTTCAGTTTGTTATTTGATTCTTTGTCTCTACCTATGGTATTTTGTTAGTGGTTGGATATTGTCACGAATGTCCCCCTCCAGTCTTGAGATATCAGGCATATCGTCAATGATGGAGGGGCCACTAATAAACTATAGGTTTGAGTCCCGGAGGGAAGAATGAAAACCTAATATTTAGTACATCCCCTTCCCATTCGTTTGATGTCTTAAGTTTAATCTTGATATATCATTGAAGGAATGGTGACGCTCAGAGCAGCGTCTCGGGCTAAAATCCTCAGAAGACATCCACGAGCTGGAAAGCCGTAATATAACCAATTTTAAGTAAAAAACAAAACAAAACAAAAATTACAATTTGTTTTCGTAGTGAGTACCCAATCATAAAGACGATTCCATAAGAGAATTAGCGTTACACTCATGAAGTAGGACTCTTTCCCCTGCGGCGGGCATTTCAAACATGCTAACCGCAGGTGCTTGAAAGGGGACTATTATACTAATAGGCATATCGTCAATGAATTTGGGGCCACTACTAAATATTAGGTTTTCATTCTTCTCTCCGGAACTCAAACCTATAATATATATATATATATATATATATATATATTTGATTCCCTTGTTCTCCTACATAGGTCATGTTTTTTTTTATTCCATATCAAGAAATGGTGCAATTTAGTTTTGTATCGGTCTAACCTATCAATCTAACCAAACCTAGTATAATCTTAAGGGAGGTCACAGGCTTTTTTGTATCTTTCTCTCCTTTTCTCTCTTTCCCTGGCTTGTGTCCATTCGGCCCCATTCAGCCAACTGTTTATCCCCATCCAGGTGTCGATTTCTTCCTGGCGAGCGATAGGGAGCCAGCATTGTGTGGAGAAATCCGGCCTCGCCGGAGACATTTTTCTATCAAAAAATTTACAAATTTAGCTTGCTGTCAAAACAAAGATATACTGTATATATGCTGGCTCGCTACCGCTCGCCAGGAAAATATTGACACCTGGATGGGGTAAACGTCTTAAAACAGTAGGCTGAATAGGGCTGACTGGATACAAGCCAAAGAGAGAGGGAGAGAAAGATAAACAAAGCGAGGTGGCACCCCTTAAAGGTGAATTACGGAAGCAAATCAGTGCTGCAATTAGTATTTTACAATGTAGTAATGGTCAAGATATGTTGCATTACTGAACGTTACGGTGCTATAAATAAACCTTCTAATAATACAAATATGCAATAATTGTTTTTTCTGGCGCGTAGTTGAAGCTTTCTGACCGAAAACAGCTGGGAGAGAAGGTGTGTGTTGATTGGCTATGCAGGCTCGTGACGTAAACTGAGACCGGGAGAATTTGAAGACCGTAAACAAATCCATATAAGTAAAGGTGGGATGATACCCTCTGTGACATTCATTCATTAATAATGGCGAACTGTGTGACTGTATGGTATAATAATCTTTCTAGAGCACCAGTGAATTATGCCAAAGCTCACTCAAAGCAATACAGTGAGAATATTTTGATTAATTTCGTTTTACTTGAAGCCAGACCAGACGTATTTTAGAGAAGCATCCTGGATTGTTGTTGTTGATGTGTTAATTTTATACTAGCCCTCTGGGCCAGGGCCCTCACAAGGCTAGTGTTCGGTGAGGAGGTGCAAAATCAAGTCATGTAACTGTTAGTAGTCAGATATCATCATAAAGTTAGGTGGCTTTCATGAATTTAATGTGTATAGGACTATAGCCTAGGCTTAGTTCTGGTTGAACATTAAAATTAATATTTACTTCGACTGACAATTCTTCCAGTGGCACAGTTCTAATATCTACAGGATATAGGCTATCCTAGGAGGTTTGGAATACATGAATAACTTTTGTATGGATCACTGATATAGCCTAGTGTTTCTGAAGTAGTGCTGCTACAAACTTCATTATGTTTTGTATTGGAATATCGACGAAAAGTTACAAGGCCTAACTAGAAAAATAACGAATATCTGATGTTTGAGTCACGTCTATGGTGTTTTGTCGACGGCCGGGAGGCGACACCCCTCATAGTCCCTTCTCAACACCTCGCTCCCCCTTTTCAAAAGTCCTGGATCCGGCCCTGTTTTAGAATGTAGGCCTAGGCTAACTGTGCTTCAAATTTTTTAAATGCAAGTATCTCATAACAGGGTAAGAATGACGAACCGTCTAGCCTAGGCTATGTAAGCATCTCATACCAAGGTAAGAATGATCGAAGTGTGTAGCCCTAGTCTAGCCTTTATCATCAAGGTAAACCTTGCCTGATGTAATCAACCAAACCCTTTATACAGAGCGTCAACCACATCCCTATCTGAGAAAATCCAACCAAGAACCCCACGGTTCATTCTCAACTCCCAAAGTATTTCTAAATTACCTATTGATGGACGTAGACATTTTGTATGGTCTGCTGTGGATTAATACAATATACTGTGTAAATGATACATAAGGAACCAGCACTTCATAATCATAATATGTTCCCATTTTGCTCATCATCGCGAATAGAGAGACTATGGATAGGGAGAATCTGTGAGACCTCTACCTCGTGTCATGTTTGTTGTGGTTACAGGTGACGCCCGCAGGCGATGCGCCTATCATCGTAGCGGAAAATAGTTGCCTATTTGCTTTCGAGTATTGTTATTATTATACATTTTTTCATATGAATTATGTCTAACTATCAGTGTCTGGTATATTTGTGGATAACTATAGGCCTTTTCATATATAGTTTGGTTCATGTGAGTAACTCGTCTTTTTTATTCTGCCTCCGTAATTCACCTTTAAAATTAGAATGCCCCGGTGTATGATATCAGAAAACAATAAAGAGATAAACAGATGAATGGAGATAAATGTTAATACCCACGTCAAGTTGGAGCCACCGCTAGCATTATACCGTCGACCGCAGTGAAAGGGTTAAACCTTATATTATTACGTATTAAGAGAAGGTTAAGGGGAGGCAGTTGTTTTTTTGAGTCCTCCTCCTCATTCATGTTTAGCCCTATTAGTTAGAGATTTCAAGACATTCGCCCTATTCATTTGGCAATATTCAGACCTTTTGCCAATATTAAGACCTTTCGTGCCATTTAGGTGTCAATTTTTTTCCTGGCGAGCGATAGCGAGCCTGTATTTGAAGAGGAAGCGGCCTTTGGTCGGGACATTTTCTACCAAAAAATTTACAAATTTATATCGAGGGGGGGTCTTGCGGGTGTTTTTTTAAGTTTGATGGAGGTTTAGAAAGCAAACTGAACCCCCTCCTTAAACCATTGAGCCGAACCAGTAAAATATGCTGCACAATACCGTCTGAGCTCCCTTAACCTGATTGGTGATACATAGCCAGACGCATATTGCCCTTCTGTATACTGGTTCGGCACCTCAGGTGAGAACGGCCGCGCGCAGACTATTTTATGGCTAACTCAACTCAACTAAACTCGCGCATATTCTCCGTATGGCGCGCGCGCGGTAACAAGACGAATAGGAATAGGCCTAGACTCAGAATGAGACTACAGTTTTAAATCTTATATATTTTATTAGTTAAACAATATATTTACAATTATTTACATAACGTTTTATATATATAATATATATATATATACCGGTGTATATATATATATATATATATATATATATATATATATATATATATATATATATATCGGTATATATATGGGCAATGTCAGCTCAAGATTCTAATGGTATATTTAAACAAAAACAAAGATCAAACCATCATATATATTAGGATGAGGCTAAGATGATCTGGTCAAGCTGCTATTATGAAAGACTATTAATTTTGCCGAGTCCGCCTTGATCAGAGTATATAGAAACACTATGAATCTAAATTATGGCCTTTACAAAATAGATAACATCCTGCTAAATCTCCTCCATGAAAATTATAAAATAAAAAGAGCAAGAAATATAGGTCCAGACCGTCAGATTATAGACTGAAACAGCTTGTAGTTTGACCGCTGACCCTTTTGGTGAGGTCAATCCTCATAGTATTAATGAGTTATGTATCTAATTACTACGGTATACGTGCCGTGTGTGGACCATTCGGCTCTCTGCAGATTCCCTTTTTTTTACTTATGCTGACTTGACTATTTTGGTGAGGGTAGTCCCCAGGGCCCATAGTATTAGTGAGTTGGGCCTATAAGTCGGCCTTATAATTAGGGTAGGGTGTGAGAAGGATCTGCCTTGTGTGGGCCAAACGGCTTTCTGCAGACTTCCATTTTCGTATGATATATGTAATTTGTATGTATATGTATATGTATGTATATGTATATGTATGTATACCTATATGCATACCTATACGTATACCTATACCGTATGAAGAAAGGTTGAAAAAATTAGGCTTACATTCGTTAGAGAGACGCAGAGTTAGAGGGGATATGATAGAGGTGTTCAAGTGGGTTAGTGGGATTAATAAAGGGGACATGAAAAATGTACTACACATCTATTCCTTGACTGACCCTTCCCAAAAGGTAGAAATATTAGCTCGATTACTCTAGTCTTTTTTTAGTTCAGAGGTTAGAGGTCATGATTTCTCGCCCACTTACAGAAAATAGACTATAGTGCTTGTAGAAAAAGTGGATTGATGATAATTAGATATTTAGTTAACTGGATGAATATAAGATTTGTAACTGTTAATTAAAAAAAATGTCATGTATATTATAGAGAACATTTGTTGCATGTTACATATATTTATTATTGAACAGGATATACAAAAGATAATCCTAAATTATTGTGTTTAATAACTGTTTGCTAAATGATATAAATGTTATCATATCAGAATAATTGTTTAAGTACGGTACACACGGATACCATAGTCTCTAGGCCACTCCTCTCTGGCAAGAGATGAGGCCAGCAGGATTCTTACTGGACGGCGGCCCACAGTGATGGTTAGGGCTGGGGTTGGGGGGGAGAGGGTAACGCACACACGAACACACTGTGAAGCATTTGTGTGAAGCAATCCAGGAAGCTATCTTTGTTGGTTACTTTCTTGAAGTTATTTGATATTTGTTCGCATCATTTAAAATCCTTTATTCCATACTATTGAGAACAAACATATGCAATATTTTCTTTAACATAAGTAAGTATAACTACTGGTGTGAACCATTAGTTATTAGGTAGTGCAGTTCCTAGTATTAGCAAAATTTAAGTTCAGGGAAGGCTTCAAAATAGATCCGTATAGATATGGCAGACTGGAACACACACACACTCACAGAGAGAGATAGAGAAGGATAGTGTGTGTGAGTGTGTGTGTGGGGGGGAGGGGGGTAACAGACTGGGAGGCAGAGAAACAGGGAGAGGGTGAGATGTGGTTGTGGTGGTGAGAGGCAAAGAGGGAGTGAGATAGAGTGAAAGGGAGGGGTTGGAAAGGAAATATGGAATAGGAATACGATAGAACTTCATTAGAAACATTTGTGGGCGTGTGTGTGTGTGATAGTAAAGTAATAAATACCAAGACAATACATACTAACATACATTTATATGAATATAAATAGTAAGACGTTAATATGAACTCAGAGAGAGAGAAAGTGAGAGAGATGCATGGAAAAAAATAAGTATATCAGTTAAATCTTGGTTATGACACTTGTATCTAAGTAATAATAATAATAAAAATAATAATAATAATAATAATAATAATAGCAATAATAATAATGATAATTGCAATAATAATAATCTTAGATAAATGTCATACTTATTTTGTGAGGCTAAGGCAGGATTCAAAGACCTCAAATGCTTCACAGTGTGTTCGTGTGTGCGTTGCCCTCTCCCCTCAACCCCACGCCTAAATTATCCCTGTGGGCCGCCGTCCAGTAAGGGTCCTGGCCTCACCTCTTGCCAGAGAGGAGTGGGCTAGAGACTATGGTATCCGAGAGTACAGTACAGAATACAGGAATTTTAGTTTAATGTCTACTATTTCAATTCTTCTGCAAAAAGTGTATAATTATACAACTCGATTAATGAAATAGATACTGATTGACTGACTCTCTCTCTCTCTCTCTCTCTCTCTCTATATATATATATATATATATATATATATATATATATATTGTTACGCATCTGGGCCTCAGTTGCTTAGAGAAGGTATACAAAAATAATTACTAAACCAAATGCACCTTGTCTCTCTCCCAAGCAACACCACGACGCAACAGGTAAGAACACTATAAACGCTTCCAGGCTCTTCTCAGGGTTTAAGGTGCACACTGCCCTGTTCCTATTCTGAATAATATGTAGAACAGAAATAATCATGTAACTTACTAGCTACGAGAACTCTAAACCAACACCGGGATTAGCAATGCTGGGTTGGATAATCAAAACAGTTAAATACATATAGGCTACCAGCAGACATCAACGAAAGAAAAGTAAAAAGTGCAGATGTACTTCGAGCATAACAGGCTATGCGCACCCTCGACAATACTAAACTGTGCGCAAACCAGCCACCGGTAACCCACTCTCAACCCAAGAGAGTTGCACATAATATGTTATACATATAATAATGGTCTAACAATACAAGGCAGTGTCCTAATATGACTACTAACCTCGGGGTGATATTAGTGGAAACAAGTTGTCCTGACCCCCTCTAATATCACACCAATATATCCTGCTTCAACCTGGGCCCCCGCCCGAAACAATGAACTATTAGAGTCCACCTCCCACACTCACTTAACAATGGGGGGGGGGTGTCCAGACTGAAGCTGGATTCCTAATTAATATTAAACACTCCGTTGCCTCAGTTCGAAACCCGAGATAGGGGAACACACAATTGCTGGGGCAGAACCGTCAAGGTTGCTATCTCTATCGGGTCCTAAGCACAAACACGGGGAAATTATGTAGGGATTATGGATGTGTGTGTGTGTGTGTGTGTGGACTGTATGGGATTAACGGTGCTTAGTATTAAGGACCCCGATAAGCCTCCCAGCTCTCCCCTATCACGGATTCCGACGTAGCCACCGGAGATTCTGAATAATTATATAAAACAAAGGGAAAGATAATAAAATGCTGATCAGAGGAAAAGGATAGTTAAAAGAAGAAATGAATGTCTAGGATTCTCTGTTAATTACGTTACGTTACTATTATGCACACAAGGACAAACAAAAGGGGGCCGACTGATGGGTCACAAGAGAGAAAAAATAACACCCATCTAGTCTGACCGCTGAGCAGAGAGTGAGGGGACCGGATGTTGCAGAGCACCGCGGAGGCCAGCCTCAAACAAAGAAGTTGCAATATCTCACCACACGATATGATAAGACTAAGACACTTCACAAGAATAACTTATACTAAAGTATTCCTGTGTTAACAACTTAACTAAAACAGTGTGGCAGATAAAATAAAGTACATCTTTATATTGTAACACAACTGAACTTGCAATGATCAAATAATTACTTAAACTCATGTTGCTTAGCAACCTTACCTCCCGCGAGGCAAGAGCAACAATCTTTCAACACCTCCCTCGCCAGCCACACTAGCTAGCAAACTACACGTTGCCGCTTAACCTCTGAAGTTTAACTAACAACTGATTAGACGAAACTGATAACACTCTATGGGCTCATTCTACACACATTTTTATTCAGACAAAAATGCTTAGAGGCACGGCAAAACTAGTCATGTGTAATTGGAAGGGTATCGGAGTGAAACTCACAATACCAGGTCTTTCAAATAGACTTGGCACAGCTGCATCTAAAAACAGCTAGGCGCCACTACCGTCTAGCTACTCCTAAAAGATCCTATAGACCCTGGGCATTGTGACAATATATATATAGTATATGATGTAGCTTCATTAATGGCCACTTCCATGCGATTTAGCATTGGCCACGTTTTTTGCAACGTTGGAAACTAAATTTCGTGGCCGTTCTGATTTGGGGCTTGGCAAAAGGCTTGGTCGCCGTCCTTTTCCAAGAGGGGCTGCTCCTCGAGGTTTTCCAGGCCCTCTTCATGCAATGGAAGATGGCTGGCATCGAATTTTTCCTCTGCCGGCTCCGGTGTTGCAAATATTATTCCCCAAGTTATGTAGCATACTGTTTAGCTGGTTGACATTTCTCACTTGTTTTAAACGTCTGGCAGCTGTGCTGAGGGCTTCCACTGTGTCACTGTTACTGTATTGTTGCGCTACATTTTGGAATGTAGTCACTAACTCACTATAGTCATCCTCCTATGAAATGAGCTACAAGGTGGAGTCCCTCGCCCTGTGCGGTATTGTCAAATATTCAAAGCTTTAACAACAAATGTTAGTTTTCAGGCTATTAACAAATTAATTTTAGCTTTTATGACTATATATATTATATTACAATTTTTAAAGGTTATGTGGTGTTAAGAAACATATCATTTTAAGGATATATAGAAGGAATTTATACAACATATGGCACGCTATTTAGAACATGCTGCCATTTTTCTGGGGACAGCTATAAATAGATTTAAGGAATGGTAGGATATGCGACATTGCCAAGTAATGTCAATGCGGTTCTGTTGGCTATGCACGCACTCACACACACCCCTACAGATACACACACATACATACACAATCTCCAAAATGCAATATAGCACAATGTAATCCCATCAAAAGAGAGAGAGAGAGAGAGCTGGATACGAGTAATGGCAAAGCTTTAAATGGCCTCAAATTACGACAACAACATCCAGGTCAGACGGTCATTAACCCTTATTCATAGCGCGACCACCATGGAAGGAAAAACTCGGAAAAGTTACTCTCATCTTCATAGCCAGGCAAGGGAGATGCTGTACAATGTAAATAGGTATATACAAATATAGCCTACCTATTATTTCGTTTCTGTAACTTTTATACAAGAATACCAATAACCCTTCCAGACATAAAAACGTCTTTTACATTTATTTCAAGTCTCCCTTCTAAATGTGGTTTTCCTTGGTTTCCCGTTTTCTAAAAGGTTTGTTTTGGTCGACATGTGGCAACACCGCATAGGGCGATCTTGACCTCCTTGGAGCTCATTTCAGTTGAGTTTGACTATAACATCTGCACACTGCCTCAGATCTTCATGAGTATTATCTTCCACCTCAGCCATCAGATGGTCCCACGATAGCGCAAGGTCCTGTGCACTTCCTTGTGCACGAGCAGGAACAGTGCAGCCATTGTCTTCATTTTCATGTCCTTCGTACTGTGGCTCCAACAGTCCTCTGAAAAAACTTTCAGGCGGCGTTTTGTCTTCGCCCACTGCCACTGACGCCAGCCATCGCCTGTTTCCAAATCTATACATAAGACTATAAAAAATTCGGAGTCTGCAGAGAGCCGATTGGCCTACACATGGCAGATCCCTTTCAAACTCTTGTGTAACTTATGTAAAAAAGAAGATATATATACCTGTATAAGAACATATGAACATAAGAAAATGGGAGTCTGCAAAAAGCCGATCGGCCTACACAAGGCAGATCCTTCTCACTCCCAACCCTAATTATAAGGCCAACTTATAGGCCCAACTCACTAATACTATGGGCCCTGGGGACTACCCTCACCAAAATAGTCAAGTCAGCATAAGTACAAAATAAAAAGGAATCTGCAGAGCCGAATGGTCCACACACGGCACGTATACCGTAGTAATTAGATACATAACTCATTAATACTATGAGGATTGACCTCACCAAAAGGGTCAGCGGTCAAACTACAAGCTGTTTCAGTCTATAATCTGACGGTCTGGACCTATATTTCTTGCTCTTTTTATTTTATAATTTTCATGGAGGAGATTTAGCAGGATGTTATCTATTTTGTAAAGGCCATCATTTAGATTCATAGTGTTTCTATATACTCTCATCAAGGCGGACTCGGCAAAATTAATAGTCTTTCATAATAGCAGCTTGACCAGATCATCTTAGCCTCATCCTAATATATATGATGGTTTGATCATTGTTTTTGTTTAAATATACCATTAGATTCTTGAGCTGACATTGGCCATATATATATATTTTTTTTTTTTTTTTTCTATATTCCAACTACTCCCTCTCGGGCATAGGCTGAGAGCCTTTACACTACACCGCTGAACACGGTGAGGCCCGTGAGGTCTTGTTCCAGTCTAGGGAGTGAGACATGCGAAGCACCCCGGCTCGAAGCAATTCCATCTCTGAAGTCGCTTCGCCTCTGCTCTTCACAATCTCACCCCCCACACTCGGACCCTCACTCATAGAACGCCACCTATTGAGCAATTAACTCATTAGGCATTGCCCCCCTGTAACATATTTTGAATATGGGAATATTCATACAATGCTATTTAATCAGGGAACAATGAGGGTATTTTTTTGGCATTTCGGTGTGCTGTGGTAATGCACTGAAACTAGGTACAGCACAAATTCCATCCCAATAATATCTTCCCATTGACATATTGGGATTCGAACCCGGGTCCATTGGATTACCAGTCCAGTGGCAAGACCACTCATATATATATATATATATATATATATATATATATATATATATATATAATTATATATATACCGGTATATATATATATATTTGATATTGACTGGTTGCATGGAAAGCGCAGCTTACACAGGAATAACAGGACCAGGGTTATGACAAACATCTTGCAGGCAGAAGTTTATTAAGTCGACTACGTTTCGGACATCTCTACTGTACGTCCATCTTCAGGTCTATAAAGCAGAAGTGAACACAATATTTACAACCATGTAGAAAATAAAATAATATGGGCACAGAAAGCTAAAATAGCAGGAACTCTCAGACAAATCAACTAAACATTTAACTAAACATTTAACTAAACTATTACATTTTTAGTTGATTTTTCTGAGAGTTCCTGCTATTTTGGCTTTCTTTGCCCACATTATTATATTTTCTACATGGTTGTAAATATTGTGTTCACTTCTGCTTTATAGACCTGAAGATGGACGTAGAGATGTCCGAAACGTAGTCAACTTAATATTAAACTTCTGCCTGCAAGATGTTTGTCATAACCCTGGTCCTGTTATTCCTGTATATACAGTATATACTGTATATATATATATATATATATATATATATATATATATATATATATATATATATATACCTGTATATATATATATATATATATATATATATATATATATATATATATATAACAGCATATATATACCGGTATATATATAAAACGATATGTAAATAATTGTAAATATATTATTTTTAACTAATAAAATATATAAGATTTAAAATTGTAGTCTCATTCTGAGTCTAGGCCTATTCCTATTCGTCTTGTCACCGCGCGCCATACGGAGAATATGCGTGAGTTTAGTTGAGTTAGCCATAAAATAGTCCGCGCGCGGCCGTTCTCACCTGAGGTGCCGAACCAGTATACATAAGAGCAAGATGCTAGCCGGAAGGGAGACAGGGAGGGTGACAATATGGCGACCGAGAGAATTACGAGACAGGGAGGGTGACAATATGGCGACCGCCGAGAGAATTACGACAAGTGAAAATGGATAACAATGGATAAGGAAATAGGAAGCGGGCCTATAGTTTAGAAAGGATGTGGGAGTAAATGGTATAATTGAGATTCTTTAAGCCCCATTCGAACCCCAGAATACACTGTGTAATGTATTATGAGCGTCATCGTTAAGGGGGTAGTGCTTGTGTTTTGGTATATGTA
Source organism: Paralithodes platypus (assembly GCA_032716605.1). Lineage (NCBI taxonomy): Eukaryota > Metazoa > Arthropoda > Malacostraca > Decapoda > Lithodidae > Paralithodes > Paralithodes platypus. The sequence continues at coordinate 47,815,308 of CM064492.1, forward strand.
TATATTTATTAACTCATTATTGATTTTCCTCACTAGACCTCCACCAAGCTTTAAAAAATATCCCGTAGAGCCCCCTTTCACGATTTTTACATTTTGTACATTTTTCAGCAGAAAAATGGCCAGGCCGAAGGCCGATTTCTTTTAAAATTACAGGCTTGCTATAGCTCGCCAGGAAATAATCGACACCTAAATGACACTAAAAGTTTTAATATTGACAAAGAAATGGGGCTAAAGGTCTTATAATCGCCAAACTAATGGGCCGAACGTCTTAAAATCTCAAAAATAATATGCTAAGCGTGAGGGAGAAGGGGGTCCAGAAAAAGCGACTACCTCCCCCTTAACAGAAATACATGGCAGGATTAGGCCGTGAGACAGGAACCGCACCTCGTGGGGAACACTCGGTAGGTTAAGGGGCAGGTAGTTGCTTTTTCTGGACCCCTTCTCCCTCATGCTTATCCCCATTAGTTTTAAGATTTTAAGACGATCGCTCCATTAGTTTGGCGATATTAAGACCATTTGTGCCATTTAGATGTCGATGTTAGCCTGGAGAGCGATATCTTCAAAGGAGGTCTAGGGGTGTTTTTTTTTTTTTCAAGCTTGATGGAGGTCTAGCGAGGAAACTAAAATTAATATATATACAAATAAATCGACCAAATAATAAGCACTAACCCTTAACTACGGTATATACAGTACAGTCGTAGTCATTAATCCTAATACACAAAGAAGCCTCGAACGGATCAAACGAACCTCCGAAATGCAAATATTAGGTAATTCATTAATAAGGAGATTAAAGTCAGCCCAAGACAGTATCAACATCACACAATTCAGTCAATAGCGTTACTCCATGATCTGGTTTAATAAAAAGTTTCGTCTCGAGTCGAACCACGTACAGTATATAAGCACACGATAAGGAAAACCATCTGCGTTATAAGAGACATATTGGGTATTATTATCAATTAAAAGTCACTGCATTATCGTTTATATATTACTGAAACGATAAGAAACTCTAAGGAAATACAAAAAAGCGAGAGAACAAGTGTAATATGTCTCGTTGTGTTTCGTTGCTGTCTCGATGCTTCACTACTCTATTGTTTCTAAGCTGGCGGGAAATTGACTTAGCCTCATCTTCTTTACTCAGCAATTATGTGGATTTCATTACGAAATATGGTGTTAATTATGAAAACTTTGTGTAAATAAGATGACAGCAGTTTCATATTTTTCCATTAACCCTTTCACGTTTTTATGATGCAGACCAGAGGTTGCCAGATTAGCAATAATAAATAGAGTTCTCTCACTCTTATAATTACCTCTCCAAAATTAGTTTTCTGCCCACAGCTAACTCAAAGACAACTGCAGAGGTTGAAGTAACTAAACTAAAGGTTTTTAATTACCCCTGATGGTAACAAAGGCTTTAAAGTATCCCTAATAGGCTCAAAATTAGGCCGATTCCTCTTCAAATACAGGCTCGCTGTCGCTCGTCAGAAAAAAAATCGACATCTAAATGGCACGCATGGCACGAGACAATTCGAAGCTTTATTATATCCCGAATGCACTCCCAAACACAGCCACTCCAATAGTACAGTAACAATCAACAGGCACTTCAGACACTATACACAACAGAACTAGAGTTATATACTAAACAAGCTTCTCCCAAGTATCTTTGTGATTAAGTCTATAAGACTCCGCCTTGGATTCGAACATGAATAATGAAGAAAATGTTTGAATGATGAAGTGAAACAGGGGTAGCGGAGTGGAGCAGGTTGGTGGGGGAATTGGTGTGGCGGGGAGGAGCGGGTTGTTAGTTAGTTGGTAAATTAGACTTCAAAGGCTATCAACCGGGCTGGATTATAAAGCCAGCACACTGTAAGTCGAGAATATAATCAGAACCGGAGCCCCTTTTCAAAAACTCCAATCCCACTTATATCTTACCTCCATAGATCCATCAAATGGGTATGGAGGGGGGGGGGGGGGTGATGGGGAGCAGCAGAGGTGGTGGTTGCCTTGACAACCGCGCCTACGCAGCTACTGAGCATGCGCGAGCACTAGAGAACGGGTCGAGGGAAGCTTTTGCCTGGGAATTTAATCTGACACTTACAATAACAGCTAAATCAAGATACCCTACACTAATTGAAGTGAGTCAATGTGGTCTTACTGTGTTCACGCGATGTTAGAAGACTGCTGGCGACGTGCAGGGGTTCTAGAAGACACTTAAATTGGGTAAAACACGGAGCTAATTCCACCTCCTGTTTATACCACCCACGCATGCTCCACTACCAGAGATTATATACTAGGAGATGGGAAACCTGCTATCTAATGTACTAATAAAATCGTGCTCCTAAAGGTTGCCAGATGCCATCACAAAATAACGCCATCTGTTGTTGCTATCCACAACTAATAGTGAAAAAACTCTACGGGATCGCACTTCTTTCATTAGTGCACTCCACAGTACTGTATGTACTATATAGTAATCACAAATTTGACGTAATGGCAAGACCTACATTATGTAACCTCTAATCTATCCTGTTACATCTATGTACATAAGTAATGTTCTCTGACATGAACGAACTATATATATACAGTATATATACTGTATATATATATTATACTGTAAGAGAACATATTATATGATTAAAACCATTGTTTGAGCTCGTGTCATCAACTAAAATAATTATTCCATGCAATAATGCACGCTCACCATATGGCCTTAGCTGTATATACATATCAAGGACAAATAAAAACAATATACTCAATATACTTTATTTCGTCCTGTTTTTCGATTAATATATATTTCATTCCATTCTTCCACTGGACGAAGGCAACGACTACAAATAAAATTGATCCATACATCATCAGAGAGGACAGCTATCCTACCTTTTCCCAAACTAGATTGATGATAATATTCAAGACCTCTTTCGCAGCCCTATTAGAAATAATTTATTAGGGAAAATAGGGACTAATAGACTCGCCATATTTTTCTCATTATAGTCCACATGGAGGAATTTCGTTATCGACACTTGAAAAAACCCGATTACACCGAAAAATAACACGAAAATAATATCCCGAACGTAAACAAAGTATTGCACCCAATGAATCCTTCGACCTGGGTCCTCTTCTTCTTGTTTTGAAAGATGCGGTGAGTGCGATTCACCCAATAAATGGCTTGAACGTTACTCACAAAAACGATATTATATTATATTATATTATATTATATTAGGGTTAGGTTAGGTTAGGTTAGGTTAATCTAATCTAATATAATATTTTTTACATTTTGGAAGCGTGCATGGCCTCCCCACAATTTTCCTTACCTACTGTAAAAGCGTGATTCACCCAATAAATGGCGCCATTTGACGGAGTATCTTCAGATTAATTAATAATGGGTAAGTTAATGCAAATCCTCCACTCAAACCATGAAAAACAACAATTAAACACTATATTCCCTGGAATAAATATAAAGAAACTTGGTAAATAAGGCGGCTCTAGCTGTCTTGAATGTTACCAGATTGATTAGGTTCTTCAATTTCCCTGCGGAATATAAACGAAAATCGGTATTCAGGGAAATGACATCACCGTACCTTTCTTTCATGATTTTCTGCTATTACTGTCGGAATAAGAGGATAAGCATAGGCCTATCCCAATATAAAATAGCGTGGCTATGATATGGTTGGTTATGGCTTGCTTATTAAAGTTATTTAAAGAATAAATCGTGTTATGATAGCGAAACGACAAGGAAACGAGTTGATTTGTGTCCGGAGTCAGTGAAAATAGACTATTTTCCAGCTGATTTACTTGAAATTATCAATCAATATTGCATATGTCATAGCAACAATGCTTTCAGACCATGCCAGTGGAAGAATGGAAGATTACTGATTGATTTAGAACACAAAATCACTGATTTGTCTTTCACAAATCCAGTAGCTGTTTCGTGTGGTTTTGCAAGCTGATCACTAGTTCGGCTTTTACCATATTCAGGCATTCCTGGTAAAATTAGCAACTATCTCATAATAAATACCACATAATAATTGTATACCATTGAATACATAGCCCTTTTATTTCGGTAACATTCAAGGAGACTACTGCAGGACTCTTCTTCTTCTTCTTACCTCTGACCGGGTATAGGCTATCCTAGTGTTTACTAGCCTATACCCCTTTGAAAGGACATTAGCCTAACCTAACAACCTTACCTAACCTATCCTAGTATTATAGGTGGGGGCTGCTGCCCCCACACCCCCGCTTTGACTTAGATTTTTGGTGTATTTGTCTGTGAAGTGGGTATTTTTCAATTTGTTGATAACGAAAATCCTCCATGCGGACTATATGGAGAAAAATATGACGAATCTATTAGTGCCTATTTTCCCTAATAAATTGTTTCTCATAACGTCGCACTACTGTCCTTGAATATTATCTTTATTTCAACTCCAACCTCAATATAAATTATTTTGCAATAGAAAGTCAATTATAACAATGGCAAACCCGATTGTCCTTGTCTGCAAAGGACCGAAAATGCAAGTGTGTATTTCGTGTACCAGGAGGCAATAAGTGGTCAGGAACCAGACTCTATAGTGTAAATGCCCTAGAGCTTGCCCTAAGGACTACTAGACGCTAACGCCATCTGTTGTTGCTATCCGTCAAAAAGTGGTGGGGTTCCAAGTACTCGATAATGACAATAACTGTTGGTTGCCAGGGGTTGTCCACTACTGACAGTCTGACACACACACAGTCAGTCAGTCATACATACACACACACACACACACACACACATATATATACATAGTCACACACATGAAAATATATACAGAAACAAGAACATATAATTATGAAAATAGTAGTTACGAATACCTTGTAGCCTACTGTACAGCACCTACGGTTTCACCTCGCCCCACCTCAGGGTCAGGTGAGCATTGAGGGATAATCCTGTACAACGGCACCTCGTATCTACTTTTCTAAGTGTTGAAAGGAAATAAGGGGTATTGGAGAGAGAGAGGAAGCTGTTGGAGTGGTTTTGCTATGTGTGTTATTATTTAGTATACTTCGTCTGGATTGCCTTGGATGCGGCTCCCTGTTGGTCTCTTCTTTACTACTGTTTTGTTGTTGTTCAATCTTCTTTTTTCCAGCTTGCTAGATTTGTTTTAATGGGATTATACTCTCTGGTGCTTCTTATTGTGTGTACGTATGGATTAACCCCTTGAGGATTATGACGCGTGTATGACCTGCCTTTTTTATCTTTCTCTCCTTTTCTCTCTTTCCCTGGCTTGTATCCATTCAACCCCATTCAGCCAACTGTTTTAATACGTTTATCCCCATCCAGGTGTCGATTTATTTCCTGGCGAGCGATAGCGAGCCAGCATTGTATGGAGAAATCCAGCTTCGCCGGAGACATTTTTCTATCGAATAATGTACAAATTTAGCTTGCTGTCGAAACAAAAAAATTTATATAGCCTATATGCTGGCTCGCTACCGCTCGCCAGGAAAATATTGACACCTGAATGGGGGTAAACGTCTTAAAACAGTAGGCTGAATTGGGCCGATTGGATACAAGCCAAAGAGAGAGGGATAAAAAGAGAAAAAGAGCGACGATTTTCTTCAGTTTAGGACAGAATTATGTGAGCCAGAGGGATGATTGAGATAGTGTTTACCCCTGTGACAGCTAGAGGGTCTTCCATAACCGAATAAAATCGCCTTAATTATAGCCAGCATAATCTGTCTAAACGCGTCATAATTCTCTAAGGGCTAATAGTACCGGTAGTTTAGTTATTAGTTCTTGGTTGTTTTCTTGGTATGATTGGGCTAGAAGTTTGTAAATCGTCTTTAACCCTTTATACCTTTGATTCTGGCCAACATTAGACGGATTTTATGCAGCTTAAGAAGGACCTATGATGTTCAAAGTGTTTATTGAGATCGCATTTACCCCGTTCAGTCCAAGAGGTAGATCATAAACTAAATAAAATCGTCCAATGGTAACCAGAATATGATGAATAGCACATCTTCGTGCTGAAGGGATTAACCCATTCAGTACCGGTGACGTGTTTTTAATTATATTCTGGCAACTATTAGATGTTTGTATTCAGCTTAGAACGGACCTCTAACAACTAAAAGGCTACATACTATCTCAATTAATCCTTTTAGCTACCACAAATCCTGTCTAAGTTGAATGAAATTGTCAAATGTTACCAGAATATGATGAAAAGGACATCACCGGTACTGAATAGGTTAGGGGGGGAGGGTACTATAGTTTGCTCCCTAGACCTCCATCAAGCTTTAAAAACACCCTAAGACCTCCCTTCGACATCAATTACGGCTCGCTATCGCTTGCCAACATAATATCGATGTCTAAATGGCACGAAAGGTCTTAATATTGGCAAAGAAATGGAGATAAAAGTATTTTAATCGCCAAACTAACGGGGCGAACGTCTTAGAAACTCAACACTAATGGGGCTAAACAGGAGGGAGAAGAGGGTCCAGATAAAAATAAAATATCTCTCCTTAACCCCTTCTGTACCGGTGACGTCCTTTTAACTTTATTCTGGCTACTAATAGACGATGTTGTTCTGTTTAAAAAAAGCCGCCAGCAATTAACAGGCTTCGAACCATATCACTTAACCTTTTTTACGAACACAGATTTTTCTTTAGCTTCACAAAATTCTCTAAATATAGCTAGGATATAATGATAAAGACGTCGCCGGTTCAGAAGGGGTTAATTCGCTCTATCCACTACAACGTGAAACGAAGTGTTCTTGTGTTTCTTTTCTTTTTTCCTCGTGGCTCTCTGCACTAAATCCTGTTCATGGTCAGTAGGCCAAAAATACAGACTTCTTATGACTCAAAAACGACTAGAGTAATTGAGCTAACATTTCTATCATATGGGAAGACTTAACCAGGGAATGGGTGTGGAAATAAATGTAAAACCCATTTGCTCCAGCCCTCCAGCAAAGAGGTTAGGAGTCCAGAAGAGCGAATAACTGTACGGTGGTGTTAATAAGTCATATCTCAGCTATCATTAAGTTTGGCTCACTCTGTGCTGTATTAATGTCTGTCAGATGTTGAATAGGGTGGGTAAGTGTAGGAACATGTTTGTATATCTCACTCAAAAATAAGAAATCATGTGTAAAGATTGCTGATACCAATTATTGATCAAAATATACTTGGTGCGGAGACATCACTTATTATCCCGACTGCACACTTAACCCTTAGAAGAGCCGATGCCGCATTTCGTTTCTGTTTTCTAGCTACAATTAGACGATTTTAGTCAGATTAGGAAGGTATATGGAAGTCAGAGAGTTTATTGAGATGGTTTTCACCATCATAATTCCCACAGATCATTCCTAAGCTGTATAGAATTGTCTAATGATAGGCAGAATAAACTGTCAAAATGCGTCATAATCATAATCTTGATAGAGTTAAGTTGCATGTACTGCTTTAAATGAAGCAGTAGTATTCCTACAACGTAGACCTATGAGAAGAAGGATAAAATAAATACAAAGTATAATATAAACATCCGCTCAACATTTATTAGAATCATCAATTTGGACAATACATAAGATGGTTTAAAGATAATCAATAAATTCCTAGAAAAAATCCAACAGTCAGAGAAGCACAAACCCAATGCCCATATATACCCAAATGAGGCCTACCATTTAGATCTATAACTGGTATGTTGTATTAATTAATCCCTGAAGCCATAACAACTTAGGACAAGTCCATCACATCTTGCTTTGTTTCTGATATAACAAATAACAATCAACAATTGTTATGGTACTAAGAACTAGTCCACCACATCATAATCTGTTCCTGGTTTGGTGACCCTCAATAAATCCTGAAAACAATGGCTAATGAGGGTCTGGACGGACAACTCAACCAGTAGACCATTTCAACCAGTGAATCTCAACCAGTGCTATCTATACCAGTACTGTTTGGTTAAGATAGCTTATGAATGAAGTAAATACTGGTACTGTTGGCCCTGGTTGAGTTGGCATTGGTTGAAATTATCTAAAACTGGTCGATTTGACGTGGAGCCAAGTAGGACGTCCGGTTGTTTCGGATCCCTTGGTGGTCTAGAAGAAGCCAAAGGATACGCCGGCTTGGTGAGAGGTCTGACAATAATAGTATTGGTGGTCTAGAAGAAGCCAGAGGATACGCCGGCTTGGTGAGAGGTCTGACAATAATAGTACTGGTGGTCTAGAAGAAGCCAAAGGATACGCCGGCTTGGTGAGAGGTCTGACAATAATAGTATTGGTGGTCTAGAAGAAGCCAGAGGATACGCCGGCTTGGTGAGAGGTCTGACAATAATAGTACTGGTGGTCTAGAAGAAGCCAGAGGATACGCCGGCTTGGTGAGAGGTCTGACAATAATAGTATTGGTGGTCTAGAAGAAGCCAGAGGATACGCCGGCTTGGTGAGAGGTCTGACAATAATAGTACTGGTGGTCTAGAAGAAGCCAAAGGATACGCCGGCTTGGTGAGAGGTCTGACAATAATAGTATTGGTGGTCTAGAAGAAGCCAGAGGATACGCCGGCTTGGTGAGAGGTCTGACAATAATAGTACTGGTGGTCTAGAAGAAGCCAGAGGATACGCCGGCTTGGTGAGAGGTCTGACAATAATAGTACTGGTGGTCTAGAAGAAGCCAGAGGATACGCTGGCTTCGAGAGAGGTCTGACAATAATAGTACTGGTGGTCTAGAAGAAGCCAGAGGATACACTGGCTTGGTGAGAGGTCTGACAATAATAGTACTGGTGGTCTAGAAGAAGCCAGAGGATACGCCGGCTTGGTGAGAGGTCTGACATTAATAGTACTGGTGGTCTAGAAGAAGCCAGATGATACGCCGGCTTGGTGAGAGGTCTGACAATAATAGTACTGGTGGTCTAGAAGAAGCCAGAGGACACGCCGGCTTGGTGAGGGGTCTGACAACTGTCTTCGTAGCACAATGGATAAATGCACTGAATTTCGGTGTGAGCATCCTAGGTTCGAATCCCTGGACTGCCACATGTATTTGTTGATTTCAATAATTGAGTTTAGGAGTAAAGTCGGTTGGTGGAGGTAACAAAATAATAATAGTACTGGTGGTCTAGAAGAAGCCAGAGGACACGCCGGCTTGGTGAGGGGTCTGACAGCAATAGTACTGGTTGGTGTACGCACTACGGCACCAGTACCTACAACCACCGTAGTTATAGCCTGGGTTGTAGTTGTGGAGGTTGTTGCCCCACCCGTTCAAGAGGTTAGGGTAGTGGGCAGCGTTATAGCCACCTAGGAACTGAGCCCCGGTCACTGCCACCATCGCCGCCACCACCACCAGGAAGATCATAGACACTCGGGACATCCTGTTCTGTGGGGGTGTAAGGTTTAGATGCTTATGTTCTGGGTGTGGTGTCCCGAGTTCGAATCCCGGGAGGACTATATGATTTCATTAGTTTATTCAAGTGCATTGGGGTTTGTAATTGATGATTAATGTTAATTAAGAACGGGGTGTTACTTAAATTATCAATGTTTATGAAGATAGAAGTACGGTGGTACGCTAATAAGTCATGTCTCAGCTATCTAATTACGGTTGGCCCTCTCCGTGCTGTATTAATGTCTGTCAGATGTTGAATAGGGTGGGTAAGCATCGGAACATGTTCGTATATCTCACTCGAAACAAATAATTCAAGTTTTATATAATGCTGATACCCAATTATTGATCAAAATATACTAGGTGGCGAGACATCACTTATTTAGCCGACTGTACAGCTTCTGAGGATTATGAAGCGCTTTGGTACAGTAGTGTATTCTGGCTCTTATTAGACGATTGTATACAGTTTAGGAAGGGTTAGTAGGAATTAAAAGGGTAAAGACTATTGCCATTAACCCTTTGACTCCCATATAGCCTTCCCAATCTAAGCAAAATAGTCTAATGATAACCAGAATTACCGGTCAAAATGTGTCCTAGTATTAAAATTGTATCTGGGTTTTTGTTTAGATTATTATTCATACACACAGGAGAAAAGGACATAACTTGGACAAATTATAAAAGACAGTATTCTAAGCACATAATGTCCTATAGAGGAATGTCTGAATGGTTATTAATTTACAAGGAGCTAAATATGGAATCCAGAGCATGATGGCAGCACAACATCAGGTCAGGTGAAGGTATTGAGTGATAAGCCTTTACAACAGCACCTTGTAGCTACTTTCTACTTTTCCTATTTTCTGAAGAGTGTAGAAAGGGGTGTTGGAGAGAGAAGAAGCTGTTGTAGTGGCTTTGTTATGTGTGCTATTAATCTGTATACGTCGTCGTGGTGTCCCCCGACTGGGTACGAGCATGTGAAGCACGCTAGGACGTACTAACACACCCACTAAATGTCCGCCATGGCTGGGATTGAACCCAGGCCAAGCAGATTCACACGTGAGTGTGTTCTCCACTCGACCGCCGCGGCTCTCTATAATAGCCCAGTTATTCTAGCTCAGATATCCTAGCCCAGTTCCTATGACCCAGTATATTTAGCCCAATTATCCTAGCTCAGTTGCAATCTAAGGGTTCTACACTGCACACTTGATTCCCACAGTGCAGCCCCCACCCTCCACTCCCCACTCAGCCCCCTATCCTTCCTCACCTGTAGTAGTTGTGTAGTTGCGGTACAGTGGACTGATGTATTGTGAGGCTCCAGGGACACCAGGCTCTTATATATACCCTATCCCCGACCAAACTACCCCATAGAACCAGTTTTTATAGCATGGGTTTTGTGTGCACATTTATTACTCTTCTTCTTCTACCCTCCTTTCCTTCTCTTTTCTCATTCGTCATCCTCTCCTCCTTTATCTGCTTTACTTCTCTCGTGTTCTCCTTCATCCTCTTCTTCCCTCCTTTCCTACTCCTTCATCTCCTCCCTCCTTTCCTTCCTTCCTCTCCTCTTCCATTTCCCTTCCGATCCGTCCCTCCTCTTCTTCCCTTCTTCCCTTCCTTCCACTTCCATTTCGTCTTCACTCTATTCCTCTCCTTCTTTCCTCCCTCCTCTCCCTTCCTTCCATCCTCTTCTCTCCTCCTTTCCTCCTCCTTCCTCTCCCTCCCTCCCTTCTTTCCTTCTATCCTCCTCCATCCTTTCCCTCCCTTCTTTCCTGCTATCCTCCTCCCTCCTCTCCCTCCCTCCCTTCTTTCCTTCTATCCTCTCCCTCCCTCCCTTCTTTCCTTCTATCCTCCTTCATCCTCTCCCTCCCCCCTTCTTTCCTTCTATCCTCCTCCATCCCTTCTTTCCTTCTATCCTCCTTCATCCTCTCCCTTCCTTCCTTCCTTCTCTTCCATCATCTTCTCTCCTTCTTTCCTTCTATCCTCCTTCATCCTCTCCCTTCCTTCCTTCCTTCCTTCCTTCCTTCTCTTCCATCATCTTCTCTCCTTCTTTCCTTCTATCCTCCTCCATCCTCCCCCTCTCTCCCTTCTTTCCTACTTCATCTTCCTTCCTCCTCTCCTTCCCTTCTCTCCTCCTCCCTCCTTTCCTTCTCTTATCTCCTCCTCCATCCTCTTCTCCTCCATTCTCTTCCTCCTTACCCGTATCCTTCTCGCCCCCTCCCTCATATCGTACCGTATCATATATCTAATATTATGAAGTGGTTTGAATACTTGTTTACAATGCCTATACTCGATTTATTTCAAAGTGGTGATAACTGTAATAATACTTATAATAGTCAGAGACCTGGTGAACAAGCCTACATCTTTTCTATCTTAAAGAGCAGTTACTCCAGCAACCCACCCGTATCCCGGATCGCTTCGGAGATCGGCCCTACATTCTTGACTTATTTCTAACCTCTAACCCTTCTGCTTATACTGTAAATCTTTTCTCTCCTTTGGGCTCCTCCGACCATAAACTAATATCTGTCACCTGTCCTATCTCTCCGGTACGGCCACCCGATCCCCCCAACCGGCGGCGCTTGTTACACTTTGGCGCTGCCGACTGGGAGGCTCTCCGGCAGTACTTCTTTGATATCCCTTGGAATTACTTTTGCTTCCGCGGTCAGGGACCCTCGGAGAGTGATCACCAGACTCGAACCCGCAATTCCCAGCTGTGAAGACGCCTATTGACCACTGGCGAGTTTCCGGAAGTTAATCCTTACAGTACCGGTGACGTAATTTTGATTGGATTTCAGCTACACTTAGACGATTTTATTAAGCTTAGGAAATTATATATTGTATCTAAAAGGAATCAATGAGATAATCTGTAACCTTTTAATGGGCTGGCGTCCTTTCAAAGCCCAATAAAATCATCTAATATTTGCCAGAATGTATTTAAAAGGATGTCACTGGTACTGTATGGGTTAAAGGGGAGGTAATAAGTTTTTCTGCACCCCCTTCTCCCTCATGCTTAGCACCATTAGTTATGAGATTTTCAGACGTTCCCTCCATTAGTTTGGCGATGTTAAGACCTTTCACCCGGTAGTAATCGGGGTTTATTCCCAGTGTGAGTGAAATGACTTGTGGGTGAAATGACTTGTGAAATGCCTAGTGGGTGAAATAACTAATGGGTGGAATGTCTTGTGGGCGAAATTACTATTGGGTGAAATGACTAGTTGGTGAAATGACTAGTGGGTGAAATGACTTGTGGGTGAAATTACTAGTGGGTGAAATGGCTTGTGGGTGAAATGACTTGTGGGTGCAATTACTAGTGGGTGAAATGACTTGTGGGTGAAATGACTTGTGGGTGAAATGACTTGAGGGTGAAATTTATTGTGGGCGAATTCTCCCTATATAAGACAACCGGTTTGACGAGGGTCTAGGGCGTGTTTAACCGTGTGGTCCTGCGTAGGGTTTGGTATGCAGGATTAGCAGGAAACAAGACGTGTGACCTTGTGGAGATCGTACAAAAATGCTGGACACTGTAAGTTAGCATGTCAAAATTATGTGGACTCTACACCTTTCAAATTTGCCTTCACCTTAAAATGCTCTCTCGCTCTCTCACTCACTCTCACTCTCTCTCTCTCTCTCACACACACACACACACTACAGTAATTGAGCTACAATTTCCAGTACTTGGGAAAAACCAGCCAGGGTATAGGTGTGGAAATATACAGCCCATTTGCTCTAGCCCTTTTTGAGATACAGAGGTCAGGAGTCAGGATTTCTGGCCAACATAGAATGAACAGGGTCTAGTGTACCACGTCACTGGTTAGATAGTAACTCGCGGACTACAAATACCCCATAGGTGAAGGTTAGGCTTGTTTGCGTCATAGGAATAGCTAGCCATCACAAACACACACACACACGCGTGCACACACACACATACACACACAACATACAGAGAGAGAGAGAGAGAGAGAGAGAGAGAGAGAGAGAGAGAGAGAGAGAGAGAGAGAGAGAGAGAGAGAGAGACACACACACACACACAACATACAGAGAGAGAGAGAGACACACACACATACAAACACTCACTTCCTTCTTTACCTGGGGTTTTCCCGGTATAAGTCTGGTATTTCACACTTCCTAGCATTAGCATTATTGTTCAATTAAGTTTTTTTTAAACAATTGCAATGGAAGTAATACTATAAAACTATCTCAATTATAAATATAACTTCAGAGAAGGTAGCCTCAATTGAAAGCATACGACATTAATTAAAACAAGTCTTTATTCCAGAAGTATGATGATAGCTGCAATTTTTTTTTCTTCATATAATCGAATGTTTTTTTTTTTTATCTCTTTTAGCCATTTAGTATATATTGTAGGTATGCTTGTATAGTGATTGTACAATTTTTAAAAATCAGACTTATTGCAAACATACAGTATATTTTTTTATCATGATTATCAACCTTAGTTAGTGTAACCAAAAAAGTCTTTCTGGCTAAATATAGACGAATTTTCCGTTTAGGAATGCTCTCAGTCGGACTCGAACCACGGACAGTCAGGACGAGAGTCCATGTTTTAACCCACTCCATCCCGGCGTGATAAAATTTACCTAACCATTTCCTATTTATATTTAGGAGATAAACTAATCCTACTGGGGACCCACATTCCATACAGAGTACACATACTGTACAAATGATATAATAAACTGTGTCATACAGTATATACTGTATACTGTATATATATATATATATATATATATATATATATATATATATATATATATATATATATATATATAGAGAGAGAGAGAGAGAGAGAGAGAGAGAGAGCGAGAGTGAGAGCGAGAGAGAGCGAAAGCGAGCAAGAGAGATGAATAAATTACCTTGAACAAAGAGGGCCTCCAGAAATCCCTACCCCCCTGACTCAGAGACGTAGCTAATAAGAGAGAGGCGTGCGGGGGGAGGCTTACTAATATAAACTGTAGGCTATAATTGGGGAAGTCCAGCACAAGCAAGGCTCTTCATAGTAAACAGTGTACAGTAGAGTGCGGAGAAATACCACAACTTCCGCAATGTCATAATCAAGGGTTTAAGGAGCAGAAAGTTGCTTTTTTTGGACCCCTTCTCCCTCATGCTTAGCCCCATTAGTTTTGAGATTTTAAGACGTTCGCTCTATTAGTTTGGCGATTTTAAGACCTTTTGTGCCATTTAGATGTCGATCGTATCCTGGCAAGCGATAGCGAGCCTGTAATTTAAGGACGAATCGGCCTTCGGCCGGGACATTTTTCTACCGAAAAATTTACAAATTTATCTTGAAAGGTGGTCTAGGTTTTTTTTTTAAGCTTGATGGAGGTCTAGCGAGGAAAATAAAAAAATATTAAACACAAAACAATAGACCAAAAAATATGCACCTACCCCCTTAAAATGGGTATGAAAAGGTATATTAGATTATTGGGTGTAGTGTTAGTGATTATTGGATGTAGTGTTAGTGATTATTGGGTGTAGTGTTAGTGATTATTGGGTGTAGTGTTAGTGATTATTGGGTGTAGTGTTAGTGATTATTGGGTGTAGTGTTAGTGATTATTGGGTGTAGTGTTAGTGATTATTGGGTGTAGTGTTAGTGATTATTGGGTGTAGTGTTAGTGATTATTGGGTGTAGTGTTAGTGATTATTGGGTGTAGTGTTAGTGATTATTGGATGTAGTGTTAGTGATTATTGGGTGTAGTGTTAGTGATTATTGGGTGTAGTGTTAGTGATTATTGGGTGTAGTGTTAGTGATTATTGGGTGTAGTGTTAGTGATTATTGGGTGTAGTGTTAGTGATTATTGGGTGTAGTGTTAGTGATTATTGGGTGTAGTGTTAGTGATTATTGGGTGTAGTGTTAGTGATTATTGGGTGTAGTGTTAGTGATTATTGGGTGTAGTGTTAGTGATTCACTTTGTCTTAGTTTTACAATGTGAAATTAAGGCTAAACAATGGGTATGAAGAACGTACTGTATATATATCGTTAACCCTTTTCAACCTTTTAGTTTATTCTGGCTACTAATAGACGATATTATTAAGTTTTGGAGGGCCCATTAGCACTAGTAAGGCTTCATATTATCTCAATTACCCCTTTTAACTACCACACATTCTTCCTAAGCTGCCTAAAATCGTTTCAATCTAGCTAGCATGGAGTGAACAATACGTCACCGATAATGAAAGAGTTAACATTAAGGAAGGCCCATTTTTTTTTTCTCGCTCACTCCCTCTCTCTCTGGGTTGTATCCATTTGGCCTCATTCAGCCTACTGTTTTAAGACGTTTATCCCCATTCAGGTGTTGATTTTTTTCTGACGAGCGGTAGCGAGCCAGCATATTTTTTGTTTGTTTTCACAACAGGCTAAATTTGGTAATTTTTCGATAGAAAAGTGTCGCCGGTGAAGCCGGATTTCTCCATACAATGCTGGCTCGCTATCACTCGCCAGGAAGAAATCGTCAACTAAATGGGGATAAACGTCTTAAAACAGTAGGCTGAATGGGGCCGAACGGATGCAACCCAGAGAAAAAGCGAAAAGGAGAGAAAAATTGCAGGTCATTGGGTATATTGACAGTAACTACCTTTCTATACATATACAGTATTAACCCCTTCCGTACCGGCGACGTCCTTTTAACTTCATTCTGGTTATTATTAGATGATTTTATTCAGTTTCAAAAGGGCCTCCAGCAATAAATATGCTTCGAGTGATCTCACTTAACCCTTTTTACTACCCCAGATCCATCTTAAACTGCACATAATCTTCTAAATATAGCTAGAATATAAATTAAATAACGTCGCCGGTACAGAAGTCGGTAAATGAGTTTATTTACACCAATATACCTTTAAAGGGGTATATTATTATGGCCACTTCAATTTCCACTTTCGTATATTTGTTTCCAGTGTCCAAGAGGCGCGGTTGACTTGGTAAACAGTTGATAAAAATATAGTTTGAAAAATAGACAAATTGAATATAAACACCAAATGAGGAGGACCACTTTATTGACAACGTTTCACATAGAGCTTCATCACGCCAATCAAATCAAATTGGCCTGATGAAGCTACATGCGAAACGTTGTCAATAAAGTGCTCCTCCTCACATGGTGTTTATAATTATTCATTTGGTAAACAGTATTGGGAAGTCCAGCACTCAATGTATATATCAATTAATGTATATTTGAATTTCCTCGTTAGACCTCCATCAAGCTTAATGATACGCCCCCTAGACCCCCTTTCAAGATAAATTTGTACATTTTTTGGTAGAAAAATGTTTCCGGCCGAAGGCCGGTTCCTTTTAAAATTACAGGCTCACTATCGCTCGCCAGGAAAGAATCGACACCTAAATGGCACGAAAGGTCTTAATATTGACAAAGAAATGGGGCGATAGGTCTCAAAATCGCCAAACTAATGGAACGAACGTCTTAAGATGTCAAAACTCATATGCTAAACATGAGGGAGAAGAGGGTCCAGAAGAGGCAATTACCTCCCCTTTAAACAGTATTGGGAAGTCCAGCACTCACAGGGTTGTTCGTAGTAAACATGTTATAGTACGGAGAGATCTGAGAACTTCCGCTTTAGTTAATCTGTTTATATTCACAAATAATGGGAACACTATCTCAATTACCCACTGGCTTCCATACACCTTTCCTAATTTGAATAAAATCGTCTAATAATAGCCAGAACAACCTGCCAACCGGGTGGATGGGACTCGTTAGCCTTGGTTGGCAACCCATCTAGGGGAGACAACCTTATAAAAATCGGGGTGGATGGGACTCGTCAGCCTTGGTCGGCAACCTGTCTAGGGGAGTAAACCTGATACAAATCCGTACTGCTTATCTTAGTGTTAGGCAGGTTAGTGGATGGACTAGCCGAACACCACTGTAGAAAAATAGTGCTAACAAGATACATAGAGGGCCTCGGAGTCGGACGGATCCTAAATTGAGTGGTCAATCCTGTAAGTTCTTCAGTAAACTGGCTCGGGTTGTCCATCTTACAGGGAATAGGTTCCCTGTATGGCCACCCTCATTAAGGGGAGTAAGGCGTCCGGCAATACATAGATAGATAGAACAACCTACCAAAACTTAATTGCTGAGGGGCACAGGGCCCTGGGTGGGGCTTTGGTTTCCCGGGCGTTTCCGCACCCTCAGCTCCCCGCCATGGAGTGGCTTCGGTCACCCAGGCTTTATTGTGGTCGGCAGGTAGGGTTCTGTGGGGGCGCTCGGTTGTGGCCTTGGCCTTGCTCAGGGCCTTGGGGCTGTTCGGCCAGGCAGCTTGGGGAACAACAACAACAACGCGTCATAATCCTCAATGAGTTAGTTTTACGTTGTCTTAATTTATTCACTTATTATGTGCTCGATGTTCTTTTGTTGAAGTGATTATTCTCTCTCTCTCTCTCTCTCTCTCTCTCTCTCTCTCTCTCTCACACACACACAAACAACAACAGTCCCACCGCTGATGATCAAATAGCCCCTTTTTTGCTAACCCACCCTGAACAAAATAAAAATAAATAAAAATAAAAATTGTATGGAGCAGAGGGTGTGGTTGATTCTTATGTAAGGTATCAGAGAAGCCTGGGTATCCGGGGGGAGGTGGGGGGGTTGTATGTGTGTGTGTGTCTATGTGTGTGTGTAGGAAGGGGGACAGGCGTCATTTTGGTAAGGCGGAGGGGACATTATGGGGATAATACTCGATTTTTCTGGACTCCCTTCTCCCTCATGTTTAGCATATTAGTTTTGAGGTTTTAAGACGTTCGTTCCGTTAGTTTGGCGATTTTGAGACCTTTCGCCTCATTTTGTAGTCAATATGTTGGTATATCTCGTTCAAAAAGAAGAAATCATGTGTAAATATTGCTGATACCAATCATTAATCAAAACATAATTGGTGCCAAGACATCACTTATTAGGCCGACTGTACCCTTAGCAACAGGGGAATATAAAATCGTCTGAGGGTAGGAATATCAGGTGAGGTAAAACTATCTATCTAGCTATCTATCTCAGGCCCCAATCCACAGGTAAAACAGCTGGCCTTATTAATCCTTCCTGTGCCAGCGGCGTCTGTTATGATTTATTTTAGTTATATTTAGACGATTTTATGCAGCCATGGAAGGCTCTGTGGTAGTTAAAAAGGTTGATTGAGATAGTTCGAAGCCTTATAATTGTTAGAGACCCTTCCTAAGCTGATAAAATGTGATTAATAGTAGCCCGAAGAAAGTAAAAGGGATGTCGACGGTACAAAAGGGGTTAACCATCAGTGGTAGTCTACGTATCGCTTATTTCCTCTCTTTATTATACTTGTTTTCTTGTTCCCCATATTGTTATTTTGTTATCTTCTTGTTTTTCCGTCTACTTCCATTTCTTTTTCTTCTTCTTATCTCTTTTCTTCTCCTATTGCTTGTTTTGTGTTCTTCTTGTATCTTCATGTCTTCGTCTTCTTCTGCTTCTGTATTTGTTGTTTTATTCGTAATCTATTTGATTTTCCCTCCATTGTTTCCTCCTTTCCAGCATAAAATCACCCTATTGAGAGAGAGAGAGAGAGAGAGAGTGTGTGTGTGTGTGTACATAATATACAGTATAAGAAGGTCGAAGAGGATATTGTGTGGGTGTGGCCGCAATCCATTATATCTGTTAATCTAAATGAACTATACCCTGTACTTTATAACTGGGAGAGAAATGTCATCCCTTGGCAGCCATTTACCTAATACATATTTATAGAATTAGACAATACTACTTAATATATATTTATTATATTTATTTGATTTTGTATTTTACTTTTTGTCAAGCCGTGGTGTAGTGGCTTAAAGCTTGGACACTCGTCCTGACTATCCAAGGTTCGAGTCCGGCTGGGAGTATACACACTTTTAGTAGCTCAGGTGTATTTGTGAGATATACTTTATCATATTTTCGCGGTTTCGAGGTTCGAACTTGGGGGTTCGTTTTCCGATTTTGGGTCCCTTACTGCAAAGTTCCATTTTCGTGTCCAGTCCAGATCTACTGTAGTCTATGACTTAATATATATATAGATATACCGGTGTGTATATATATATATATATATATATATATATATATATATATATATATATATATATACCGTATATATATATATATATATATATATATATATATATATATATATATATATATATATATATAAACTGTATATAATTATATAAATATATTGTAATTCCCTGAAATATAAAAACAAATAGATTTTTATTTTTATTTTATACTATTATTTTGTTTCTTCCATACGATATTTCTTTGTTTTGAAGTGTTCTGAGGGTGGGAGTGAGTCAGCTCGGATAGTGTAACAAAATAAACGGGTTTTTATTACATAGAGTAGTACTGTCTTCATTCTTCCTTGTTCACCTAAGATACTATGAGGCCTTTGGCTATGTTTATATATATATATATATATATATATATATCTATATATATATATATATATATATATATATATATATATATATATATATATATATATATATATATATATATATATATATATATATATATATATATATATATATATATATATATATATATATATATATATATACAGTATATATATATATATATATATATATACCGGTATATATATATATATATATATATATTTTTTTTTTTTTTTTCATATATATATACTGAGAGAGAGAGAGAGAGAGAGAGAGAGATAACCATGTTTTACTGTAAGTACTGTACAATATAAAGTATACTTATATACAAATATCTCAGATCGATTGCAGCCATTTAGTTTTCACATTTGATATAGCTTAATTTGTCCAGTATAATTTAGTTCACAATTGTTTCACTTTGCTACCTACCCACCTTAATCCATTCAGTACCGGTGACGTCCTTTTCTTTATATGTTGGCAACTATTGGATTATTTTACTCAGCTTAGCAAGGGTCTCTAACAATTGAAAGGCTACAGGCTATCTCAATTACGTCTTTTAGAGCTACCACACATCTTTCCTAAGCTGAATAAAATCGTCTAATAGTTGCCGGAATAGGATGAAAAGGACACTGAATAGGTTAAGTATGAGATGTGAAACCTCTACCTTCGCTTCCTATACTACATGTGTGGCCTAGATAGAAGACTAGTTACAGTCAAATGTCATACATAACACAACATATAGAAGAAAAAAAAAATCTCTAAACACGTGCAGCCTTGAAGAAGCCTCACCTAGCTTGTCGACCCCTGGAATCTAAACGAAATCTCGCCTAGATTGGACAAAAATATACAGCACATAACCTTTGAGTACCAACGACACGTGTTATCTTTTACTCTAGCAATATTTAGACGATAGTATGCAGCTTAGGAAGGATCTGCGGTAGTTAAAAGGGTTGGTTGAGATAGTTTGAAGCCTTATTAATGCTAGAGGTCCGTCCTAATCGGAATAAAATCGTCTAATAGTTGCCACAATGTAGGGAAAATGACGTCACCGGTACAGTGTGGGTTAAATGACAGAAAGAGGGCGTATCTTCCCAATAAAACGCCCCGAGGGGTGTGTGTGACGGTGCGGAGTGGGTGGCCTTGAGGAAGATTTAGTCTATAGGTATCCACGTTACCATCCCATCCAAATAAATAGATAAATAAATAGATATATAAATAATTAAATATATTATTTATAAGTAAATATAAACAGAAGAAGGTCCATGGTATTATATTAGCAGGTGTGGTTTAATAAAGACGCCTTTATTTTTATGTTTGGGTTCTTTATTAACTGGTATGGTCTAAGAAACAATCCTTAACAATTTATCTCCGATGGCTGAGTACCCCTGTGGAGATTATAACGCATTTTGACAGTCTATTCTGGTTATTATTAAACGATTTTAAAGAGTTATGGGAGGATCTGTCTTGATAGTGTAATGCATAAATGGGCGTAATTTCGGCGTGAGTATCCTAGGTCCTTAGAGTACCACATGTATTTGTTGATTCCATTAATTTAATTTAGAAGTAAAGTTGGTTGGTGACAAAATATGAATTAACCCTCTGACTTCCATATACCCTCCCTAATCTGAACAAAGTCGTCAAATAATAGCCAGAAAACAGAAATAAATGCGTCATCGTATCTTGAAAGGCTTAATAATCAAATGAGTGTACACTTATTATGGCTTGATAATGTACACTGTCAGCACTCTAAGAATCAAATAGTTTGTACACTTATTCTGACTTAAGAATGTACACTGTCAACACTCTAAGAATCAAATGAGTGTACACTTATTATAGCTATTTTTTATGGTGACTGTACTCCGTGAACCCCTGCGGCCTAGTGGAAGCCTCCCCCCGGTGATTTACAGGTGTGGTGGCTGAGGCAGGTGTCATAGCAGCACTTGTTACGCCCGGGGCAGGTGGAGTCACTGCTACACTGACGGGGGGCGCCTGAGAACCCTCGTACGGGGGGGCAGTAAGGACGCACAGGGGGGCACCGACCAGGCTTAGCTGTAATACCAAAAGAAGATATAACAATGGGATACAAAAGACAAACCAAGTATACCAAAGGAATTTCAGCGCTGTCTATTTCGTTTTATATATATATATATATATATATATATATATATATATATATATATATATACCTTTACAATGGGGGTAAAGGGGACTCTGTTCTGGGAATGAGTGCATATATTTCCCCCGCATTCAATTTAGTGTCGTGTCGTAAAAGGCGACTAAAATAGACGGAACAAGTTAGCCTTGACAGACAACCTGCCTAAGGGAAGATAAACTTTAAGCAAGAATCATCTCACCACAGCAATCAGTACCCAAGAGTGTAAATCCGCTGGTTGGGCAGGATAAGTGCTGCTCTGTAAAAACCAATGTCAAGACAAAATCCAAGAGAAGAAAAGAGACCAATGGTAGTGGGAATGATCCTAGCCCAGGTATGGTAGGGTGTCAACCTCTTTGGTGTACTGACAGGTGGGTCTAGCCCATCAACTCTACTCGGTTGCTCCAGCCAAAAAGACTAGCTTAGTGCACATTTTGACTATATCGAGAGCAATTAGGCAACGGAACTTGGAACATCCGAACTCTCAGCGGTGGATGGGGAGAGAGCCTTCTGCTTTGCTAACCTTACCTTCCACTTAGTAGCAGATTTTGTTAGAATTTTAGTCCTGAATGCCCAGTAGGGGCCGCTTCCAATTGGAGTAAATCGACCCCCGATTTGAGCAGCTCATTCTAGTTAAGCCTGATTATATCGGCAAAGGTAGGAGTAACTTTGCCAGCCTACTAAGCAGCTCAGAGGAAGAGCCTACTGATACCCACAGTCCCAAACGAGGCAATAGCCCTACACACGACGCCCTGTCGGATCAACCCCTGGACGGACGCAGTGGTTACAAATTGTCTCTGGCTTTCAGAATCCCTTACTAGGCCTGAAAAGAAAATATATACAAACTATAATCTATCATAAATGTTTAGCCAATCACATAACTTAACTTCAATTGCGTCTGAACGACTCTGTTCTTGTTGTAAGAAAATAAGTTAATGATGTTTAATTTTGCCTCCCACAACACCGACATCTAAAGACCCTCTTAATTATTTGTCCCACTACCGCGCCCCCATTGAAAATTAAGCTAACCAATGTCTCAATAATTGCCTTCTCGGGGTAACACATTGTAAATACCTAATATTGCTTTATCATATATTCCATGTATTGTTGCTTAGCTGAATATTGACTTTGTTTAACATATTAATCTCACATCTATTGATTCTTTACAGGTACCTTGAGAGTTTATAATATTTGTTATTATATGTTTATGTATTATTATTTGCATTATCTTATCTTATTATATTATCTTATGTATTAGCTTTTAATCCCATAACCTGATTATTCTGATCATTGCCTACCCTTCCCAGTCGAGTAAAGGACATTCCATTAACACGATACAAATTTCACCAGGCCCTCTCAACACTAATTATGGACGGTATCTTACATTTATATGTAAAAATGGTGTGAGCAAATGTAACAAATAATAAACGTTACATACATTTATCTGAACACGTAAACGATTGTTATGTCTAGTATCTTGTTACATATTTTTAGAGTACTGTACTGGTACCAACCGTATGGGATATGTCCTCCTTCCCCACCACCACCACCACCACTGTTCTCACAGCAGTAGTACTGACGCTGAGGAGTCCTGCACCAGTACTGACACGCACCACCACTACTGCCGCGGCCGCCGCCCGCGACCCCGCCACCGCCCCCGCCCCCGGCGATGATAGCGAAGCCTCCTCCTCCACCACCGAAGCCGAAGCCCCCTCTGTTGTTCTGTGCCTCGGAGACCACAGCTACCACCACCATCACCACCACCACCACAATCACTGCCCGGACCTGAAATGAGCAAATACACACGATCGCACTTCTATATTATACAACTTAACAGAGGTTTGTTTGTTGGCATTATGTAGTCAAATTAAACAATATCCTCACAATCGTCATAGGTGGTAATTGTGGATACCTGGGGCAATTGAGGACAGTTCATTTAAACCTCAATGCCTTGATGGTGTAATGCTTAGAGTGTTTAAAATCTGTATGTGGTAACCCAGGTTCGAATCCCGGTGGACCACGTGCTTTCTTTCATTAATTTCTTTGGGAGGTGTTTGGTGTTAGAGTGAAATTAATAAAAACAGATTATAATCATTCAGGATTTCTGTCTTTACCAAAATTATGGCTTAACCCACTGAGCCCCAGCGACGCAGTGCGTCGGCAATGTATGCAACGCTAAACCCCAGCGTCACATATGTTGCGTCAGTGTTAATTACTCCAGTCCTATGGCACCTAGAGGGCTCAGATTTGTATGGGAACTGTGTAAGTATCCCACGCAACCATGCCGATGGTTGAAAACTCTCAAAGTCCAACCGCGTGCACGTGAGCGCGCAAAAACCTGGTTATTGGGGGTTATTGCCTTCAATTTTTTACTCTTGTAAAATCGACTTTCGGGGGCTCTGTACGACCCCTTTTTTACCTTTGTGATAGTTTTTTCTTTTTGTTTTCCTTCATTCCTAACCCATTCGCTATTGTTTCTGGAAAAGAAAAAAAATCAAAACCTGCTGGTCCCTGGTGGTACATTTATTTATAACTAGCTGGGGCTCAGTGGGTGTGTGGTGTATGTTTAGATTGATAAGATACATGTACAGTACTGTATATTGAATAATAAGGGCTTTATGGACTGCCCTCAATAGCCCCAAGAGTCCACAATTACCACCTTTGACGGTATACTTCACTCGACTAGAACAGCCCTGGTAAAGGCAGAAGTGGAGCCGAAAACCAGAAAAGACATGCGTATTGGATCTTGAAAGGGTTAAGGGGGGTGACCTGCTTTTTTCTCTCCTTTTCTCTCTTTCTCTGGCTTGTATACATTCGGCCCCATTCAGCCTACTGTTTTAAGACATTTATCCCCATCCAGGTGTCGATTTCTTCCTGGCGAGCGATAGCGAGCCAGCATTGTATAGAGAAATCCGGCTTCGTTGGAGACAGTTTTCTATCGAAAAATGTACAAATTTAGCCTGCTGTCAAAAACATGTTTTTAAATATGCTGGCTCGCTTCCGCTCGCCAGGGAGAAATTGACACCTGGATGAGGATAAACGTCTTAAAACAGTAGGCTGAATGGGGCAGAATAGATACAACCCAAAGAGAGAGGGAGAGAGAGAGTAAAAACAAACACGAGGTGGGCCCCCTTAAGATTCTTGGATGCGACACCGAAATGAGTAAATAATCACAGGTCAATTAACCCTTCCAATGTCCGATTATGCATTACTTTTCTGCTTTCTGGCTATTATTAGACGAATTGTATTCAGATTAGGAAGGGTATATGGAAGTCAGGGGGTTAACCGAGATATTCTATATATATACTTATATAATCACAGATTCTTCCTAAACTGTCTAAAATCGTCTAATGATAGCCAGAATAACAGTCAAAATGCGTCATAATTTTCAAAGGGTTAATTCAATCTATCATTTAGATTTCTTTGTCAATATTAAGACTTTTCGTGCAATTTAGGTGTCGATATTGTTCCTGGCGAACGATAGTGAGCATGTAATTTTGGATGAATGGCCTTTGGCCAAGACACTTTTCTACCGAAAAATGTACAAATTAATCTGGAATGAGGATCTAATGTATGTTATTTTAAGCTTGATGGAGGTCTAGGGAGGAAACTATAAAAAATAATAAAAAAAGTACATAAAAATTAGCAAATAAATAAACCCATCTTGCCTTAAATGATGGCGTGGCTACAAACTAATGTGGCCGACTGAATATAAGATAGCAGAAGTCTTACCATATTGTTGAAGGGACGAGCGTACAGTGAGGTCCTTGTGTGCTTCCTCGGCGTTATTTATATCCCGGTGAGCTAAGGAGGGGGAATGACTAGGTATGACGGGGTATGACAGATGGAAAACCTACACTACAGAAGCTGGACATACTCATACCGAGGCGCCATTTTGGATCTCAGATGCCTAAACTGACAGTGGCCATTGTTTTATGTTATTCATAGTAGTAGTAGTAGTAGTAGTAGTAGTAATAATAATAATAATAAGCATGTTACTTATTTCTCATAAGCGCCAATTTATCCGAAGAATTCACTAGCGCTCGGAAAGAGAAAGAAAAAAGAACAAAATCAATGTATCAAAAGAAGGCTTATATACAACACACATTTAGTAGTAGTAGTAGTAGTAGTACTAATAATAATACCAGTACTGGTAATAATAATAATAATAATTCTATCTATCTATCTATTGCCTGACGCCGTGATCCCCGAAGGGGTGGCCACGAACGAACCGCCCCCATGCACCTGTCCCCAGTCAGTCGACGCCCCTCCCCCCAACCAGCACCGCCTTCGTTCATGTACTTCCTCACTCCATCCTTCCACCTCTCATTCGGTCTACCTCTCCCTCTCTGTCCCTCCATCTCGCTCTCGTACACCCTCTTACTCATTCTCTCGCTTTCCATACGTTCCATATGGCCGAACCATCTCAAGTTGTTCCTTTTCACACTTTCCAGCACATCTACCTCCACACCACACCTCCTTCTTACTTCCTCATTAGTCTGTCTATCCCTCCATGTAACTCTGCACGCACTCCTTAAGTAATTCATTTCCACTGCTCTCACTCTTGGTCTGAGTCTCTCAACCAACGTCCATGCTTCGCTTCCGTAAGTCAGTGTCGGGCTTACCACACTGTCATGCAAGGACTTCTTCACTTCCATACTGACCACCCTATTTCTTGTTACTGCTTTTAGCGTTCCTACAACCCTCTTCCCCTGTTGTACCCTCTCCCGCACTTCTTCATCCATAGTCCCATCTTTACTCAACACACTGCCCAGATACTTAAAAGAGTTGACGATCTCCATAGGCTGACCGTTCAGCTTCACCTCACACTCTGTGACTTCACCCCTTTCGAAGACCATAACCTTGCTCTTCCCCGCATTTACCTTCAAATTCCGTTTTTTCGCACACTGTTCCAAACTCATTTACCAGACCCTGCAACTCCCATTCATTATCACTCATCAGAACTGTATCATCCGCAAACAGCAGTATAGGTAGCTTCCACTCAATTCCCTCCCTTTTCAGCGATACATCAACATCCACTGCTCTTGATAGTATTTCTTTCATGACTCCATCCATATATACAGTAAACAACCACGGGGACATCTCACACCCCTGTTTCAAACCAACATTCAGGTCAAAGAACTCGCTCTGCTCACTCTCCACACGTACTGTCGCCTTTGCACCCTCATACATGCTCTTCACTGCTTTCAGCAACTTGCCCTCTACTCCGTATATTCTAAGTACTTTCCACAAACCTTCTCTATCCACTCTGTCATAGACCTTCTCCAAGTCCATAAAGGCAACATACACCTTTTGTTTCTTCTTCAGATACTTCTCCACAACACAATTCAGGGTAAAAATCTGATCTACACATCCTCTTCCCTTCCTAAAAACCTCCCTGCTCGTCGCCTATCCATTTTTCCGTGCTCACTCTCACTCTCTCAATCACTACCCTACTGTATACCTTCCCTACTATGCTTAGAAGACATATTCCTCGGTGGTTATCACACACTCCTCTTTCCCCTTTGCCTTTATATAGGGGGACTATTATGCCAGTCTTCCAGTCATCGGGTGCACTCCCCTTCTCCCATGCTAGTTTGCACATTTTCCATATCCATTCTATCACTATCTCACCACCATACCTCAACATTTCCCCACACACTCCATCTGTTCCTGGTGTTTTCCCCAACTTCACTCTTTTCATGGCTTCCCACACTTCTGACCTGATCCCCACCTCCTCCTCCACTACTTCTCTTCTTCTCCCTCCCATACCATATCCAGCTATGTTTGCTGGCTCTTCATTCCTTACATTTAGCAACTCACTGAAGTACTCCCTCCATCTTTCGACTCTCTCTTGCTTCTCGGCTAGCATTCTCCCATTCTTATCTTTCACACCCTTACTGTTTCCCTTGCTACCTTCCCTAACTTTCTTGACTTCTTTCCAGAACAGTTTCTTACTCTCCCTCCATTTTACACACAGATTCCTTCCAAATTCCTCATCTACTCTTCTCTTACTTTCCTTCACTACTCTCTTCACCACCCTCTTACTCTCCACGTACCTCGCTCGTTTCTGTCACTCGGAATCTTCATTCCCTCTACTACCCAACCACTCTCTATATGCTTTCTTCTTTTCTTCCACAGCCATTCTTACCTCTTCTGTCCACCATGCTGTACCTTTCACTCCCCTCCCTCTTCTCCTCACTCCACACACCTCCTCACATGCTGCACAGATCTCATCCTTAAACACCTTGCTCATCTCCTCCACTTCCTCCATAACTTCCAGGTCGAACCCACCTAGTCGTCTTTCCACTGCTCTCCTGTACTCCTCCCTAACTTCCTCCTCCTGCAACCTCTCCACCCTCCTCACCATTCCACCCTCCTCTCGCCTCCCTCCAGCTCTCCTCACACACTTCTTTTGTATCCTAACCTTAGCTACCACTACATAATGATCAGACAGACCCCCTCCAATACCCCTATACACCCTAGCATCCATCACAGATTTCTTCATTCGTTCATCCACACATACATAATCAATCAATTACTTTCGTTCCACCACTGTCTTATCCTTCATCGTCAACATCCGTTTCCACGTGTACCTGTGGATCATTCTGTGTCGGAAGGTGGTGTTGGCTATCCACAGCCTCCTCCCCACACATACGTCCACAAGTGCACTACCATTCCCATTCACCTCTGATGGTACCCCCCACCCTCCCACCACTCCCTCAACTTTCCTATCACCCACCTTACCATTCATATCCCCCATCAGAAATATTCTTTCGTTCTTGTCAAACTTCTCCAGGCACGCCTCCACATTCATCCAGAACTCCTCTTTCTTTCTTTCAAGTATATCCTCTGTCGGGGCATACACGCATACAATCACCCACGTTTGTATTCCTACTTTCATTCTCACCCACACAATCCTTGAACCCACAGACCCATACTCTCTTACACATTCCTTCCATTTGCTACTTACAAACAAACATGCACCTTCTCTCGCTGTTCTTTCACTCACTCCAGCACACACACCCATTCTCTCACATCTGAACCTTTCCATTTGGTCTCTGTCATTCCACATACATCCAGCCTGGCATTCACTAACACTTCCAGAACCTCTCTCTCTTTTGTGCCATCATTCATGCCACTAACATTCCACGTAGCCATTCTCAGACTGTCCGAAGGCATGTCCTTAGTCGGTCGTGGTTCGTCAACGTTGGTTCCGTCCGCATCCGAGGCTGTTCGTTCGTTTTTCTTTGCTTAGATATTTTTTCCGGGTGGGGGTCGCAAGCCCACCGACCCAACCTCTTTAGTCGCCTCTTACGACACGCAGAAGGCACGTGGGGCATATTTTGTTCCCTAACCCCCAGGGGGGAAATAATAAATATAATAATAATAATAATTATTATTATTATTATTATTATTATTATTATTATTATTATTTTTATTATTATACCTAAGGAAAGGCAAGCCACCCACAACAAACAGCCACTTGCACCCCTTGGAACATACCAGGGTGCCCCAAGTCGACCATCACACCAACACCAACAGAACCAGACACCGGGATCACCTACAGCAGGGGCACCAAAGGCCTAACCCCGTACGGCACCACAACAGCCAGGGACACTGCCGACCATTGGGGCCTATCAATATCAAAGCCTACCCTCCAACCATTCTCTCTCAAACAGTACGGGCTCGGTATAAAAAAGTCCCCCCGAGGACAGGTGTACCAACCACCCACCAACACAAATCAAACAAGCCGCACATAACTACTTTGCATACGAGAGAGCGGTACTGTGGCTCCACACTGCCAGATGTGACATCACCCCCACAAGCTGACCCGGGGGTTGGCCAACGGCCAGGTCAACCCAGCCAACCAGGACGATGCAGCGCCGCCCCCCCCACACACACCTGGAGAGTGGACCTGGGAGGGGATACGAAAGCAAATATTGTGGGCCCTGTATGTATATGATTTACCTTGTACAGTATCACTTTCATATCTAGTACAGTCACTTATGCATATGTAATATCTCTCTATGAGTAAGATTCATGTTAGCATCCAGGCAGTCATATTAGTTATGTCATATAGCCACTCTGGCAACTCAAGCCTGGGGCTCCTCTCACCAGAGGGCCAATACATGTTTGTGTACCACGAGACAGAGCTATCACCCTGTAGGCTCTGCTTCGTGCCTGTATCCCATATCCTTCTCAATAAGAACCTATATATCTACAGCGTGTCTACTTACTCCCCAACCCAAGATAGGCCTGTTGTGCATCTATGGAGTTAGCTGGGACACACATAACATGGCGCAGTGTGTATTAAGAGAAGTTTATGTGGATTTCGCCAGACGCCGCCAGCCGCCATTGTCCACACACCCTGCATCCCAGCCACCGTCTCACAGCTTGGATTACAGTGTTATAGTGCTCAACAGTGCAGTGCCGACGTTCCCAGTGCAGTGCCAGTGATATTATATGTGCCAGTGCTATATTGTGTGCTTTATTTTATATGTATTGTGTGTGGCATAAGCATAACGCCCGCACAAGTCCGAGCCACGAGAGAGCGGGGCGTGAGATCCTCCCCCTCTTACTGCCAGCAAGATACTGAGGTGAGGGAGGCCACGCACCACCGCTCGGGTACTACGCACGCACACACATGGGCACACACACAAACTGGCAAACTTTTATTTCATCACCCAAGCATTCCCTTCAGTGCTAATTGTAATTGGGTTTTATACATTGGTGAGGATACAGCTGGTGTGTATTCTAAATATTCTGCTGTTTTTGCCAGTCATTTTGATACCCCACTTGTATATGTGAGAGGCTAATAACTGTGTGTTTGTTATCTCCCTGTCTGTCTGTCACCCACACAAGATGTCAGACTCTGGTGATGTACAGGACGAAGGGGCAGGAACAAACTTGCCTTATGAGGGGGAGGAATACACACCTTATTATCAGCACCCTCAGTCCCCAACCACACCTTCAGCCCCTTCTTCAGCTGATTTCCTGCAATTTTTCAAATACCTGGAGGAGTCTCGCAGGTATGATGAGCAGAGGAGACAAGAGGAGGAGGCCCGCCGAGATCGTGTCCTGGAGGAGTCTCGCAGGCATGATGAGGCTATAAGGAGACAGGAGTTCCAGAGCTTATTTCAGCTGTTGGCTCCCACCAGGACCCCTCCCGACTCCTCCACACCTGCTGGTCACCTTGGCGGACAGCAGGTGTCTCTTCACCAACTCCATAGCAGTAAACCACAGAGGGCGTCCGCAGTGGTGAAGTAGCGAGCTCCGGTCGACACCACGAACTGCTGCGGAGGGAGTAGGCGAAGGGGAGCTGGTCGGGACACATGTTTGTTAGTTTGGATGGGTCGACGGTGATGCGCACTCCTCCGCTGTCCTTACCAACAACGACGATGGGCACCATTCTGGGGGTTGTCAGCAGGCTTGATGATGCCCTGGGCCACCATGGACTCCAACTCTCGCTTGACTTGGTCCCTAAAGGCAAGGGAATCTGTCGGGGAGTATGGATGGCAAAAGGGCTCAGCGCTCCCTCTTTAAGATGGATCTCATGGCTTGACCCACCATAGGCTTGAGGGGCACGTCTTAGGTCGTCTTTGGACATCAACACGTCGCAAACTCCCGCAGGAAGTCATTCTTGGCTTCACAGGGCGACGTGGAGACTGGAAGTGGTGTAGCCTTACACCTGTTGAGTGCTGACCTCTTGTATGGGCGTTGGGAATGCCAGAGGTATGATGGTAACTCCTGCAGTGGCTGTATGAAAGCAGAGGAGTCTGGACACCCTCGTCATGGATCAAGGCAGTACACTCTCTGTCCCAGGGTGAGGGTAGCCTGAAATACCCCCAGAGCAGGTGCCATCGGGGAGCCGTCCGCCGTGAACTTGTCGTGGGCGAAGGGGCTCGCAGGCTGCTATGGGATAGCCAAATCCTCAAGGTGACGCCGGCCAATCACGGGTGACGTCGGCGCCGTGTCCGGTAACATCGTAGGCGGGATGTAGCGTCGCCAAAGGAGAGGGTAACACAGATGGGTTGCGGCGTCGAAGCTGTAGAAGGAGTCGATCCCACCTGACGACAGCCCTAGCGTCGGGGGGCTTGCAGAGTTGGAGGGGGCACCCGTCGCTGGGGGGCCACCTTGGGGTCTTTCCTTCCTTAGTCGACGGACAACACTTGTCATAATGCCCCAGAAGACAACAGATGCGGCACTGAACCTTGTGAGCAGGGCATAGCTGTCCGAGCCAGTGACCGTGGCGCACAGTTGTTCAGGTGCTGCCAGCAGCGGGACACTTGTCAGGCCCGTGTCGGAGAGCGCAACTCTGGCAGGCATCAGCTGCATTCGAGGAGGCTGGGGGGTTGGGTCTGTCATGCCCTGTTTCTTGTTCTTGTATGAAGAGACGGCCCTTACTTGTTCATGGGGCGCATAATGGCCGTGGTCGCAGATTTGGCAGCCATCATAGGCGGCACGTGTGACGACATCCAGTAGTATTGACTGGAGTCCGGGCAGGTTTGGACTCCTTGTCCTGAGGCCCATGAGGATGATAGTCTTGAGTTGTGTCTCCACACAGATGGGTGACCAGGGCACCATCCACTCTTCTGCGAGACGTTTGAGGCGGACGTAGAACTCTGCAAAAGTTTCCCTTTGCTGTCGCAGCTCAACAATTCACGACGCCGGTGTGGCATCTTAGACTCTGATATGAAGCTGCAGGGCGTCCACCTCTTCAACAGTTGTCTGTGGAGGGAGCGATCGGAGGGTGTGCTAAGACACGCGTGTCTCGAGAGTCAGGCCCATGTGTATATGTTTGGCCGCAGCAGGTGGACAGCGGAACTCGTCCAGCCACTCCCGGAACATCTGGAACGTAGCGTCAGCCTGACCACCTTCATCACGCCGTATGGACGCTTCAAGCATTGCAGAGGACCCATGGGATTCACAGCTACGGGCGACGCCTTCTGCTACAGGGGTGATATGGCTCTACAAGGTGTGCAGAGGTGCACTAAGGTCGTGGATGACATACTGCTGTACGATGAGGACTACAAGTCTCACCTCGACCGCATCCATGAAGTGCTGACTAGGTGCCGCAAGTTCGGGATTACCCTCAACAAGAGCAAGTTTGTGGTTGCCGCACCTTCAGTGGACTTCTGTGGATACACCCTCTCAGGGGATGGTATTGCGGCTGACACGAGCAAAGTGGCTGCAATCGGGGACTTTCCGGCACCAACCAACTTGACCGACCTCAGGTCATTCCTGGGTCTGGTCAACCAGCTGGCAGAGTATACCCCTGACATCGCCGCCGCCGCTCAGCCCCTCCGACCTTTGATGAGCCCCAAGAGGACATTTGTGTGGACTCCTGACCACGATGAGGCCTTCAGGCGAGTCAAGTTAGCCCTTGTCAGTCCTACTGTTCTCGCACACTTCGACCCAGACCTACCCACCATTCTTCAGACTGATGCATCGCGACTCAACGGCATTGGGTATGCCCTCTTGCAGGACCACGGCAGTGGCCACCTGCGGCTCATCCAGTGTGGCTCTCGGTTCCTGGCGGACGCTGAGACCCGCTATGGTACTATCGAGTTGGAGATGTTGGCTGCTGTTTGGGCCATGTCCAAGTGTCGACTGTATTTACAGGGTCTACAGGATTTCACACTGATGACTGACCACCGCCCCCTCATCCCTATCATCAATCACTACAAGTTGGACGCTGTGGAGAATCCCCGCCTCCAACGCCTGAAGGAGAAGACCTCACCCTATATCTTCAAGGCCGTGTGGCGTGCCGGCAAGTTGCTCTGCATCCCTGATGCCCTGTCTCGAGCCCCGGTCAGCCGCCCCACGCCAGAGGATGAGATCGCTTGTGCCGACGCCGCCACCTACCTCAGGACTATAGTGACAACCAAGGACGTTATCAATCAGGACGATCTTCGGCACGATCTTCGGCACCAGACGCAGACAGGACGCTAAAGGATCTCCGGGTCGCGGCGAGAGCGGACCTGCGTATGTTCGTCTACTCGACTGTGTGACCTCAGGATTCCCTGCCAACCGATACGACCTTCACAATTCCTTGCTCCCATACTGGAAGATACGGGACGAACTCTACGCTGATGATGACCTCGTCCTGTATGGAGCTCGGATCGTGGTTCCTGCAGCCTCCGCCGACGCACCCTACAGCATCTTCATGACGGCCACCGTGGTGTGGAGGCCACTAAACGCAGGGCGAGGCAGGCTGTCTTCTGGCCGGGGATAGATTCCGACATCACCAACACTGTTCAAGCGTGTGAGTCGTGCCAGATCCTTCAGCCTAGCCTCCAGAAGGAGCCACTCATGAATGATGACAACCCTACAAGGCCCTTTGAGTCTGTGTCGGCCGACTTTTTCATGGTCGCCGGGAAGTCTTTCCTGGTAGTCGTCGACCGTCTCTCGGGGTGGCTTGTTGTTGTCCCCTGCACAGGCGACACAACCGCCTCTGCGACCATCAGGATGTTCTGTCGCTACTTCCGGGAAGTTGGTGTGCCCCTTCGTCTGAGGACCGACGGGGGCCCACAATTCACCAGCCACGAGTTCCGGGACTTTATGAAGCGATGGGGAGGTCGTCATGTGGTAACATCACCGCATTACCCACAGGCGAACGGCCATGCCGAGGCTGCGGTGAAGTCTCTCAAGCACCTCACCTTAAAGACTGCACCCTCTGGCAACATTGACTGTGAGGACTTCGACCGGGGTCTCTTGGAACTCCGGAATACTCCAAACTTCACAGGCCGCTCCCCAGCCCAGTTCCTGTATGGTCATCCTCTTAGGACATGTCTCCCGGCCCATCCCAAGTCCTTTGCTGCGGAATGGCAAGCCAAGGCCGAGGACTGTGATAGACGTGCAGCCGACCGTGCCGAGCAGGTTAAGACCCGGTACGATGAGCACTCACAACCCCTACCAGGTTACGTGTCGGTCAGCAAGTGCGGATTCAAGACCCAACCACGAAACGCTGGGACAAGGTGGAGGTTGTGATGAGCCTTGGCAGGTCACGGGCCTATGAGGTACGTCTCCCTAGTGGCCGAGTGCGGTGGCAGAACCGTCGATTCCTCCGCCCCGTGCCCCAAACTGGTGACTCCCTCAACCCTGTGGCCCCTTTCAATGACGCTAAACAGTCCTTAGCTTCTGACCCCCAAGTTTCCCCACGTCGCTCAGAACGGCTCAGTAGGAAAGAGTCCGCTCGAGAATGAACTGCGAGCGTGAGGGGGGAGGGAGGTGTATGTATATGATTTACCTTGTACAGTATCACTTTTATATCTAGTACAGTCACTTATGCATATGTAATATCTCTCTATGAGTAAGATTCATGTTAGCATCCAGGCACTCATATTAGTTATGTGATATAGCCACTCTGGCAACTCAAGCCTGGGGCTCCTCTCACCAGAGGGCCAATACATGTTTGTGTACCACGAGACAGAGCTATCACCCTGTAGGCTCTGCTTCGTGCCTGTATCCCATATCCTTCTCAATAAGAACCTATATATCTACAGCGTGTCTACTTACTCCCCAACCCAAGATAGGCCTGTTGTGCATCTATGGAGTTAGCTGGGACACACATAACAGGCCCTACCTTTGCTGTCCCCCCTCACTCCATCGCCGGAGCGATAAGGGCCTATTTCAACGCTAGGAAAGGCCTATGTCGCCCTTTTTCTGTGCAGTCAATCAAGGCCTAGGAAGCCCTAAGGAGTGAATATGTACTCAGACCAGGTTAGGCAGAGATGTGTCGCCAGCCACAGGAGAATGAGGTCTGACCTAGGCTCTCAAGAGTCCTGGACCGTGACCGCTACTTCCTTACCCAGGACACATGGCTGATGAAGGTGGCAGATGCAGTGTGGTGCCACAATTTCAGAGATGCCATCAGAGACAGAGACATAGACTCCCCTCACCCAGCATACAGCCCTCCACCACCATGGGCACCACCCGCGGCAGAGTTCAAGGTCATCAGGCTGCCAGGAAGGAAAGCCGACTGTGACCCGGTGCAGTTGAGGATAGAGGCACAATGCGCCATGCAAGAGGCGGCCTTTCCAAACTGCATCGAATACTTCACTGATGGCTGTGTTGACTCTGACAGTGGAATGGCTGGAGCTGCCTTTGTGGTGGGACACGAGACTGTCCTGCAAAGGACCTCGAACGGATGTTCCTCTCTCCAAACTGAGCTAGTGGCCATCAGGATGGCTCTCGAGCATGCCCTGGCTTCCCATGACAGGTCGGTTACCATCTACACTGACTCCCAATGTGCCATACAAGCCCTGCAGCACACGAGGCCCAGAGACAACATCAAGCTCACCACTACAGTCCTCGTGTTGCTGCACCAGCTTAAGGAGGCAGGACGACCTGTCATCATCAACTGGGTACCAAGCCATGTTGGAATCCAGGGTAATGAGTTGGCTGATGATGCAGCCAAAGTTGCAGCTCGAAGGAGGAATATCCAAGTCCAGGTCCCTCCTAGTCTACAGCAGATGAAGAGCCGAGTAGCAGCCTCAGCAGTGAACCTCACCCTAGGTACCTCCCTGGTACCTGGACAATGCTCTGCCACATGGTACATTAGAGTCAGTGGCTACAAACTTCTTCTGCTACCAAGGGGCATAACCAGGAAGGATTGGGTGGTGTTACACATGCTGCAGCTCGGATATTGTTGTGGATGGGAGATAGGGCTACAGACCCCACAGGATATGGACTGTTAGCACTGCCTTAGCACCATGGACCACCCTCTGTTGCACTATGTCCTGGAGTGCCCGGTCACTGATGTACTCCGGGATATAACACCAGTACAACGGTGGTCGATGATTTGTCAAGAGCGGCATTGCTGGCAGCTGTCTCAGTGAAAGGGTGGCTGGGTGATCTGTCACCTAACACTTATGAGAGTAGGCTACTGAGACAGTCCACTCCTCCTCGGTGATCTGTGTAGGTTGATGAGTGTACATTGTGCATAGTGCAGTTGCTCACAAAAGTTAATCAAAATATTGTTTAATATTAGTTATTTAATCTTTGTATTAATTACATTATTTATTATAACTTTTGTTTTCACTACATTTTTATTTCTATTTATTTTTATTTTTATCTTGTATTACTAGTGCCATTAATATTTATTTGTAATAATTTATGTATTTATTTAAATTATTGTATTTATTCATTATATTTATTTATTTTTCTATATAGCCTACTTATTATTAGTAGTAGTAGTAGTAGGTGGGCCAGCATTATCCTCAGGAATATGTAATTAATATTTCTGAAAATAAAAATCATCATCATAGGGAAAGTATCTCACCTTCCCTCCTGAGCTGAGTGTTCTAAAAAAAAATCCCTAGGTGCTCCAAGGCCTAAAGTCTCAGTGTGGTAGGAAACAAGGAGTATTCAATATCTCCTGGTCTCTCTGTCAGCCTCACTGCAGAAGCCATTTTGTTGTTGGATGCAAAGAGTATTTAATATCTCTATATTCTCTGTCAGCCTCACTGCAGAAGCCATTTTGTTGTTGGACGCAAAGAGTATTTAATATCTCCTGGTCTCTCTGTCAGCCTCACTGCAGAAGCCATTTTGTTGTTGGACGCAAAGAGTATTTAATATCTCTATATTCTCTGTCAGACTCACTGCAGAAATCTCCATGGTCTTTCTATCAGGCCCCCTTCTTAGCGTAACTTTCACTCGATCAATTGTTGTTAAAGTCAAACCGAGACCGGTCAAACCCTCGACACCCTATCAGTAATTAATATTGTTATCTTATGAGTAGATTGTTACAAGCTATATAGTTCGACCACTCAGTCGCCTAACCACTGCCTACTCAAAGATAACGAGCTCTGCCTTACCATACATCATACTCGAGTCCAGCTAGATATATTCCAACCACACTCACGAGCATCATTCCTGATTATTGAATATATCATCCTTGCCTAACTCTGTGTACGTCGTGTATATATGTTATTTGTCCTCTTTGCTATTTCCTTAATATTAATAATACTAGCAGCAATAGTAGCAGTTTTTCTTATCAGCAAATATCAGTGTATTTATATTGTTAAAACCTTCAGTACTAACAAGAAAA
Source organism: Paralithodes platypus (assembly GCA_032716605.1). Taxonomy (NCBI): domain Eukaryota; kingdom Metazoa; phylum Arthropoda; class Malacostraca; order Decapoda; family Lithodidae; genus Paralithodes; species Paralithodes platypus. Next base: position 47,853,213 of record CM064492.1, read on the forward strand.
TTCGACTTATTGTAAAATAATGATTGAGCGGGTATGGTTGTTTGTTATGGCTCCCCTTATAATAATGATTGAGCGGGTATGGTTGTTTGTTATGGCTCCCCTTATAATAATGATTGAGCGGGTATGGTTGTGTTTTATGGCTCCCCTTATAATAATGATTGAGCGGGTATGGTTGTGTTTTATGGCTCCCCTTATAATAATGATTGAGCGGGTATGGTTGTGTTTTATGGCTCCCCTTATAATAATGATTGAGCGGGTATGGTTGTTTTTTATGGCTCCCCTTATAATAATGATTGAGCGGGTATGGTTGTTTGTTATGGCTCCCCTTATAATAATGATTGAGCGGGTATGGTTGTTTGTTATGGCTCCCCTTATAATAATGATTGAGTGGGTATGGTTGTTTTATGGCTCCCCTTATAATAATGATTGAGCGGGTATGGTTGTGTTTTATGGCTCCCCTTATAATAATGATTGAGCGGGTATGGTTGTGTTTTATGGCTCCCCTTATAATAATGATTGAGCGGGTTATGGTTGTTTGTTATGGCTCCCCTTATAATAATGATTGAGCCGGTATGGTTGTTTGTTATGGCTCCCCTTATAATAATGATTGAGCGGGTATGGTTGTTTGTTATGGCTCCCCTTATAATAATGATTGAGCGGGTATGGTTGTTTGTTATGGCTCCCCTTATAATAATGATTGAGCGGGTATGGTTGTTTTTTATGGCTCCCCTTATAATAATGATTGAGCGGGTATGGTTGTTTGTTATGGCTCCCCTTATAATAATGATTGAGCGGGTATGGTTGTTTGTTATGGCTCCCCTTATAATAATGATTGAGCGGGTATGGTTGTTTTTTATGGCTCCCCTTATAATAATGATTGAGCGGGTATGGTTGTTTTTTATGGCTCCCCTTATAATAATGATTGAGCGGGTATGGTTGTTTTTTATGGCTCCCCTTATAATAATGATTGAGCGGGTATGGTTGTTTGTTATGGCTCCCCTTATAATAATGATTGAGCGGGTATGGTTGTTTGTTATGGCTCCCCTTATAATAATGATTGAGCGGGTATGGTTGTTTTATGGCTCCCCTTATAATAATGATTGAGCGGGTATGGTTGTTTGTTATGGCTCCCCTTATAATAATGATTGAGCGGGTATGGTTGTTTGTTATGGCTCCCCTTATAATAATGATTGAGCGGGTATGGTTGTTTGTTATGGCTCCCCTTATAATAATGATTGAGCGGGTATGGTTGTTTGTTATGGCTCCCCTTATAATAATGATTGAGCGGGTATGGTTGTTTGTTATGGCTCCCCTTATAATAATGATTGAGCGGGTATGGTTGTTTTATGGCTCCCCTTATAATAATGATTGAGCGGGTATGGTTGTGTTTTATGGCTCCCCTTATAATAATGATTGAGCGGGTATGGTTGTTTTTTATGGCTCCCCTTATAATAATGATTGAGCGGGTATGGTTGTGTTTTATGGCTCCCCTTATAATAATGATTGAGCGGGTATGGTTGTTTGTTATGGCTCCCCTTATAATAATGATTGAGCGGGTATGGTTGTTTTTTATGGCTCCCCTTATAATAATGATTGAGCGGGTATGGTTGTTTTTTATGGCTCCCCTTATAATAATGATTGAGCGGGTATGGTTGTTTGTTATGGCTCCCCTTATAATAATGATTGAGCCCCTTATAATAATGATTGAGCGGGTATGGTTGTTTTTTATGGCTCCCCTTATAATAATGATTGAGCGGGTATGGTTGTTTTTTTATGGCTCCCCTTATAATAATGATTGAGCGGGTATGGTTGTTTTTTATGGCTCCCCTTATAATAATGATTGAGCGGGTATGGTTGTTTGTTATGGCTCCCCTTATAATAATGATTGAGCGGGTATGGTTGTTTTTTATGGCTCCCCTTATAATAATGATTGAGCGGGTATGGTTGTTTTATGGCTCCCCTTATAATAATGATTGAGCGGGTATGGTTGTTTGTTATGGCTCCCCTTATAATAATGATTGAGCGGGTATGGTTGTTTTTTTATGGCTCCCCTTATAATAATGATTGAGCGGGTATGGTTGTTTGTTATGGCTCCCCTTATAATAATGATTGAGCGGGTATGGTTGTTTGTTATGGCTCCCCTTATAATAATGATTGAGCGGGTATGGTTGTTTGTTATGGCTCCCCTTATAATAATGATTGAGCGGGTATGGTTGTTTTTTATGGCTCCCCTTATAATAATGATTGAGCGGGTATGGTTGTTTGTTATGGCTCCCCTTATAATAATGATTGAGCGGGTATGGTTGTTTTTTTATGGCTCCCCTTATAATAATGATTGAGCGGGTATGGTTGTTTGTTATGGCTCCCCTTATAATAATGATTGAGCGGGTATGGTTGTTTGTTATGGCTCCCCTTATAATAATGATTGAGCGGGTATGGTTGTTTTATGGCTCCCCTTAATAATGATTGAGCGGGTATGGTTGTTTGTTATGGCTCCCCTTATAATAATGATTGAGCGGGTATGGTTGTTTGTTATGGCTCCCCTTATAATAATGATTGAGTGGGTATGGTTGTGTTTTATGGCTCCCCTTATAATAATGATTGAGCGGGTATGGTTGTGTTTTATGGCTCCCCTTATAATAATGATTGAGCGGGTATGGTTGTTTGTTATGGCTCCCCTTATAATAATGATTGAGCGGGTATGGTTGTTTGTTATGGCTCCCCTTATAATAATGATTGAGCGGGTATGGTTGTTTGTTATGGCTCCCCTTATAATAATGATTGAGCGGGTATGGTTGTTTTTTATGGCTCCCCTTATAATAATGATTGAGCGGGTATGGTTGTGTTTTATGGCTCCCCTTATAATAATGATTGAGCGGGTATGGTTGTGTTTTATGGCTCCCCTTATAATAATGATTGAGCGGGTATGGTTGTTTTTTATGGCTCCCCTTATAATAATGATTGAGCGGGTATGGTTGTTTGTTATGGCTCCCCTTATAATAATGATTGAGCGGGTATGGTTGTGTTTTATGGCTCCCCTTATAATAATGATTGAGCGGGTATGGTTGTTTGTTATGGCTCCCCTTATAATAATGATTGAGCGGGTATGGTTGTTTGTTATGGCTCCCCTTATAATAATGATTGAGCAGGTATGGTTGTTTGTTATGGCTCCCCTTATAATGATTGAGCGGTATGGTTGTTTTTTATGGGTCCCCTTATAATAATGATTGAGCGGGTATGGTTGTTTTATGGCTCCCCTTATAATAATGATTGAGCGGGTATGGTTGTTTGTTATGGCTCCCCTTATAATAATGATTGAGCGGGTATGGTTGTTTGTTATGGCTCCCCTTATAATAATGATTGAGCGGGTATGGTTGTTTGTTATGGCTCCCCTTATAATAATGATTGAGCGGGTATGGTTGTTTGTTATGGCTCCCCTTATAATAATGATTGAGCGGGTATGGTTGTTTGTTATGGCTCCCCTTATAATAATGATTGAGCGGGTATGGTTGTTTGTTATGGCTCCCCTTATAATAATGATTGAGCGGGTATGGTTGTTTGTTATGGCTCCCCTTATAATAATGATTGAGCGGGTATGGTTGTTTGTTATGGCTCCCATTATAATAATGATTGAGCGGGTATGGTTGTTTGTTATGGCTCCCCTTATAATAATGATTGAGCGGGTATGGTTGTTTGTTATGGCTCCCCTTATAATAATGATTGAGCGGGTATGGTTGTTTGTTATGGCTCCCCTTATAATAATGATTGAGCGGGTATGGTTGTTTGTTATGGCTCCCCTTATAATAATGATTGAGCGGGTATGGTTGTTTGTTATGGCTCCCCTTATAATAATGATTGAGCGGGTATGGTTGTTTGTTATGGCTCCCCTTATCCCTCTGTTAGTTTTCAAAAGTTAAGACATTCGCCCCATCAGTTTGGCGATTTTAGACCTTTGATCTCATTTCTTTATCAATATTAAGACCTTTCGTGCCATTTACTGTAGGTGTTATTTTTTTCCTGGCGAGCGATAGCAAGCCTGTAATTTAGGAGGAACCTGCCTTCGGCCGGGACATTTTTCTACCGAAAAATTTACAAATTTATCTAGAAGGGGAATCTTAGGGATGTCTTTTTAAGCTTGATGGAGTTCTAGGGAGGAAACTAAAAACTAATAAATAAATAAAAACAAACATCCAATAAAGAAAACCTTCCCCAAATATCAGCACTACATGACACAGCTTTTTTTTTTTTTTTTTTTTTCTATCCTGACTCTCACTAAACGAGTTCCTTCAGCTTAGGAAAGGTCTGTGGGAGTAAAAGGGTTAATTAAATTCTAGAGGTCATTCCTAAGTCGTTGAATCCTATTAGGCCGAGGGAGGTCTTTTGGGATTTTCCCTGTTTCGCTCCATTAGTTTGGAGATTGTAAGACGTTTCACCAAATTAGCTTGGCGATAATAAGACGCTTGACCCCATTCAGGATTGATTTGTTTTCTGGGCGAGCGATAGCGAGCCTGTAACTTAGAAGAAATCGGCTTTCGGTCGAGACATTTCACTAACGAAAAATTTACAAATTTAGCTTGAGGTGGGGGGAGGGGGGTCTGGGTGGATAATTTTTTGTTTGAAGGAAGTTTGGGAGGTGGGTTTGTTAGCCTAGGGGACAAACTATAGTCTATTCGCTGAAAGTAGGCGAGAAATCTTGACATCTATCCTCTGTAACTCAAAACGGGCTAGAGCAAATTGGCTGTAAATTCCCACATCTATTCCTTGACTGACTCTTCCCAAATAATACAAATAATAGCTCGATTACTCTAGTCGTGTTTGAGTTACAGAGGTTAAAGGTCATGATTTTTCGCCTACTTACAGCGAATAGACTATAGTATACATTGCTCGAAAATGGCAAAAGCAAGCCAAATCCTCGCTCACAACTAAACAAAATATCAAAACAACCCACAAGACGTCGGACCAGATAGTGTTAAAATGGTTACCAAAATGTCTGCCATTGTCCCCTTTGTTGTCACCCTGGGAATTACCCAGCTTTTGACGACATTTTGCCGACTCATATTTTCTGACTTGGGAGTTGTGAGAGTCATCGTAATATAATATTCAGGAATATGCCATAAATGAAAAAAAGTATTATACAGTATAGGTAAATATATTTGTTACCCACTTTGGGTATATTGATAGTGATTTACCTCTGATTATTGGACAATACCTGTCTATCCTTATGTTTATTTACCCTTTCAAGATCCGATACGCGTTTTTTTTCTTCTGTTTTCTGGCTATTAGCAGACGATTTTATTGAGATTGGGAAGGTATATGGAAGTGTGTCTGTGTGTGTAGGGGGTTGTAACCAAAATGACAACCCATGGCGTTTGATAAAGATGTGGACCGGTGCATGGTATAGGATATATAAAGGAATATACAAAGGAATGTGAACAGAAAAAATACGGGAGCAAAATGAAAATTATGAGGTGAACGAAGAGGAACAACGAAATGCAAGACAGGAAATTACAAAGAGCAGAGAAGAGAGACAGAAACATAGCCTAGAACAAATTAAGAAGACCAGAATTTATGGAAGACCTGAAAATGAGGAGTTGAGATGGCACAAACACGGGGGTGCGGTTCCTAATTGGCTCACATCATTACCAATAAAGGAGAAAGGCTTTCTCACAGCCTTAAATAAACAAGAATTCAATGAATGCCCGTAGCCTTGAGGGTATGGGTTGGCCATTTCGCTCGAACCTGCCGCTGAAATGTGCATGGTGGTTGAAATAAACAACTCAGACTCACTGTATGACTTGTAAGAAAGGAGTATTCATCTGTTATCCGCATGATGAAGTATACGCGACATCACTGCACAAATGCTGGACGAGGTTTGCCCATGCTGTCAGAATCGAAACCTGGAACTTCTGCCTATATGGACGGACAGCGCTTGGTCCCACAATACTGCAAATACTTCCAAATGAAGCAAGAGTTGTACATAAGTGCCTCGAGGTTTTTGGACGAGGGGACAACGGGCTTTTTATTTTGCGATACATCGAGCAGAATCTTCAAAACCCCGAAGAGCACAAACATATTCGGGTGAGTCGTAGGGACACAACGTGCGGCATACTTGCGAACTCAACTTTGAGAAATTGAGAAAACAACGCGCTTAATGAAGATTTTTTTTTTGAACAGGGATCAAGGAAGCTTTCCATCCTCTGTTCTTCTCACATCGTCGGTAGGTAATGGGACCTCTGCACGTGTCTTTCTATATGGACCAGCATTAGCTGAACAAATATCGGAGAAAAAGCGCCCGCATAATAGAAAGCCAAGTCATAACTTGGATTCGATGCCGGCTCTCTTTTCTGCTCTTCTCATGCATGTCGTCGACTCATGGTCTCACTCCCTATATGTCTCAGGGGTACAAAGGTCCTCACCCCGCCTACATAGGACAAGAGTAGAGACTTTGGACTTTGGGAAATGGTCGTGGCGGAAGGGACGAATTGGGAACAACTAGGTTTGATTTGTAGGGAGGTTACTGTACAAATAGATCAACTCTAATGTAACTAGAATAAGATAGATTGTACACAAAAGCACTTTTGTACGCGACCACTTTGTACTGTCACCCATTAATAAAAAAAAAAAAAAAAAAAAAAAAAAAAAAAAAAACAAAAAAAAAAAATAGAAGTAAACCTGCTTACATTACTGAAATGTTTGTGGACATGCAGTAATGCAAGTAATGGTCACTCTTCTGTAAATCTAAAATGGCTTACTTAAGAATGGGAAAGGGGTGGGACCTTCTATTTTTTTTTATTTTTTTTTTAGTATTTTTTAAAAAGGAATGTGAACAGCAACAGGCCGAGTGATCCTGACCAGGCTGCTCGTTTTAAGGCAGGTCACCTGTTGTTTTTTTTTTTCTCACTTTTTTTTTCTTTCTCTGGCTTATATCCATTCCATCCCATTCAGCCTACTGTTTTAGGGCATTTATCCCCATCCAGGTGTTGATTTTTTTCCTGGCGAGCGATAGCGAGCCAGTATTGTTCGGATAAATCTGGCTTCACCGGAGACATTTTTCTATCGAAAAATGTACAAATTTAGCTTGCTGACAAAAAAACATTATAACAAAATATGCTGGCTCGCTACCGCTCACTAGGAAAAAATTGACACCTGGATGGAGATAAACGTCTTAAATCAGTAAGCTGAATAGGGCTGAATTAATACAACCCACAGAAAGAGGGAAAAGGAGAGAAGAAAAAAAACAGGTCACCCCCCTTAAAGTTAATGGAGAAGTAGCACACATATGGGCACACGTCAGTCACTTCACTTATTCAGCGAAGAAATCAACTAGGCGAGGGTTGGATTTCATCAATTAATCCAAATGTATTTTGAAACATGATACAGTTGATCAATAGATAACATTTGGCAATCTAATCTAAACGTTAACGACACGTTTTCAAAATAATTACTTTGCCTGGTTTGACTTGAACCGTTGTCAAGCAATCTTGAAGCCGTTTCCCATTGCGTAGTTTGACTGATCAACTGTGAAATACTCCTGAATAATAGTTTATCATGGTTCTTGAATATTTTATATATAATACTTCATTAAGTCTATACTTATATATCAAGTATATACTGCATTTAAAATAATAGGTGGACTAGAATCTCTTCTCATATGATTGCCTATGCACAAGACACCTCGTTATATGCTCCTCTATGTTCTCCGGCATATAGAGTTGAAATTGGCAATGAACTTCGCAATGTCATTATCAAGGTTATGGATTGGTGCAATTGCCCGTCAAAAACGCATAGTTTCATTGTTAGTAGATTTCGTACTCTTGTACCTTGTCATTCAGAAATAATAATTGACAACACTGTCATAATAGACTGTACTAAGCTTGTACTGTCGATCCTAAACTTATATTTGGATTCCTTGTCCTCTGCTATTTCTCAAAAAGTTGGGATTTTGCGTAAGTGCATAAAGCACATACACGATATTTATCGACAGCCACGCCAAACTGTCCCGAACTTGAAATCTTAACGGATTTTGAAAAAATTACCACAAAGTTTGTGTTCTACGAATCGGCTAAGTATTAGCTACCTTGCGCTACGACATACATATGATAAAACTACGACTCAAGTACGAAGCAAGCGCTACTAAGCGCTTGGAAGCCTGTTTTATGTGGCTATGAATAACAACTATATGTATACGAATAAGTACAAAGTGCCAAGAACCTTTGTGATTAGCTAAGCTTCATCATGATATGCCATATCGTTTATATAACGCCTTACGAGCGGGCCCGTCAGTAACTTCTACTGCCCGCCAAGCGGGTGGTTTTACCCTAAACGCCCTTGTTTCCGTGCTCTTTTTCATGCATAAACAAGAGCCAGAGCGTAACATAATTATGTATCCCTGAAAGGGCGATAATTGGGCTTTCCAATGACACCAGAACCATCCTTCTACGACCATGCGTTCTCGTGCAACGATCGTGCAAGACGAAGGAAAAATTCCTAAAATACGGTAATTTCCTTACATAATTCCCTGTGTAGCGAGGTAGTGAGTGTGGATGTGTGTGGAGGGGACGGCAGTTGCCGCGCGGGACCCGTGCCGAACGGTCAGAGTCGACCTACGCTCCTCCCACCGCTCGTCTCTCTCTCTCAGAGCCAACTATTGCTCAAAATTGCACACCGCCTGAAGTCGGTCCCCGCCACATAGTCCTTTCTTCTCTAGACCGACTTAAGTCCGGTCCCGCCAGACAAGGGTTAATAATAGATCTACGATGATCTTTTGAACTTGTAGATCTGCATGCCACATCATTGCAACATCGTATTAAACTCATACGGATTGTAATATTTTTGGACCCACGATATTTGATGATGTGATACGAACTTCAAACAATACCTTCCTGAAACACATTATTTTTGTAGTGTAGGAAACAAAGAGCCGCCAAATTTCATCAAAACCATACATTAGTTCTCGAGATCAGTTGCAAACACACACACACACACACACACACACACACACAAGCGCGCGCAAACAGACAAACACGCACTCACACACACAGGATCGACAACAATACCCTGCGCTCCCCACCCCCGCGACGCACAGGATAATACAAACTTCCATCAGAGCTTTGAAAAGATTGGGGGAGGTCACAAGCTTTATTTTTCTCCTTTTCTCTCTTTCTCAGGCTTGTATCAATTTGGCCCCATTCAACCTACTGTTTTAAGACTTTTACCCCCATCCAGGTGTCAATATTTTCCTGGCGAGCGGTAGCGAGCCAGTATATACAGTATATATTTTTGTTTTGATAGCAAGCTAAATTTGTACATTTTTCGATAGGAAAATGTCTCCAGCGAAGCCGGATTTCTCCATACAATGCTGGCTCGCTATCGCTCGCCATGAAGCAATCGACACCTGGATGGGGATAAACGTCTTAAAGCAGTTGGCTGAATGGGGCCGAATGGATACAAGCCAGGGAAAGAGAGAAAAGGAGAGAAAGATAAAAAAAATCCGGTGACCCCCCTTAACCTTGGTCGATTCCCGCAACCCCTTGAGCGGGATGTTTACCTGTTATGTCGTGGCACCTCTTCTGTCAACCTGGGGGGATAGAGTCGTTTTTTTTCCCCCCCAGCTGATGGTAAATTGACCGCTTGCGAGTTTCAGGCTATACAGAAGTTGGAGGGGGTAGTGCTTGTTTTTTGGGTCTATTAATGTATATATTCCTTTATCTTTTGGTTTCCTCGCTAGACCTTCATCACGCTTAAGAAAACACCCCCTAGACCCACCTTCAAGATAAATTTGTAAATTTTTCGATTGAAAAATGTCCTGGCTGAAGGCTGGTTCCTTTTAAAATTACAGGCTCGCTTTCGCTCGCCAGGAACAAATTGACACCTAAAGGGCACGAAAGGTCTTAATATTGATAACAAAATGAGGCGAAAGGTATAAAAATCGCCAAACTAACGGAATGAACGTCTTAAAACCTCAAAGTAAATATGCTAAACATGAGGGAGAAGGGGGTCCAGAAAAAGCGAGTACTACCCCCTTAACATCATTAGTAAACAGATTTGGAATGATAATGTAACTTTAAATAGATAGAAAGTATGTTTAATGTGATGCTATGTAATTGTAAATGCACTACAACTGCACTTAAGGGGAGGCAGACCGTTTGTTTGGTCTATTAATTAATGTATTCATATATATTTTTAGTTTCCTCCCTAGACCTCCATCAAGCTTAGAAATACACCCCTAGACCCCCCTTCAAGATAAATTTGTACATTTTTCGGTAGAAAAATGTCCCGGCCGAAGGCCGATTCCTCTTAAAATTGCAGGCTCGCTTTCGCTCGCCAGGAAATAATCGACACCTAAATGGCACGAAAGGTCTTAAATTTGACAACGAAATGGGGCAAAAGGTGTTAACATCGCCAAACTAATGGGCCGAACGTCTTATAATCTCAAAACTAGTAGGGCTAAATATTAGGGAGAAGGGAGTTCAGATAAACGGTCTGCCTCCCCTTAAGCTGGTAATTCTGCTATATACAAATGCAACAGTTCTAACTTCCTTATAGCCTGAAACTCGCAAGTGGTCCTTTGAAAACCCTTAGTATCTGATTTATCGATTCGTAATGGAATAATATGATATTGCTAGGTCTCTGCGTCATATTATATTGCTAGGTCTCTGCGTCATATTATATTGCTAGGTCTCTGCGTCATATTATATTGCTAGGTCTCTGCATCATATTATATTGCTAGGTCTCTGCGTCATATTATATTGCTAGGTCTCTGCATCATATTATATTGCTAGGTCTCTGCGTCATATTATATTGCTAGGTCTCTGCATCATATTATATTGCTAGGTCTCTGCGTCATATTATATTGCTAATTCTCTGCGTCATATTATATTGCTAGGTCTCAGCGTCATATTATATTGCTAGGTCTCTGCGTCATATTATATTGCTAGGTCTCTGCGTCATATTATATTGCTAGGTCTCTGCGTCAAATTATATTGCTAGGTCTCTGCGTCATATTATTGCCAAGTTTTCATAATTAGCAACATATATCGTTACAAAATCTTGGTAATAGCCGGGTAATCAGGATGGTGAGATAGCAATTTACCATCAGCTGGAAAAGAACAGACTATAGTTCACTTACTGCAACCCACTTCTCTACAGTCGTACAGTCGGCAACATTTCCAGATGGCCAGGGCTTCTTTTATTATGGCAGTTAGGCTATTTACAAATATATAAATGAAATATGAAAATTACAGAAATTAACAAACTAGTGGGTAGGTTAAGTCTGTATATTTTGTTTGCCGTTATTCTATTTTATTACTCAATACTACCATAAAAACGATGACAGAAATTAATAACCTAACAGGTAGGTTAAGTCTGTATATTTTGTTTGTCATTACTCTACTTTATTACTCTATAATAGCATAAACACAATTAGCACTGGGCTAGTTGGATATCTTGCCGGGTGTACAATCCCCGACAGACATACAAATTTACTCGAACAATTCTGACACGGTGGCGAAACATTTTGAAACTTCCCATTTAAACCCTTGCCGGAGTCAGTGTTTTCCCTCAATCAATGTTCACCGCTGTAAGTTTATCATATAGGAGTGTGCCTATATACAGATGCTTTTAAAATTGGCTTTAAGGGAAGGTATTCGTTTTTTTCTGGATCCCCTTCTCCCTAATGCTTAGCCCCGTTTGTTTTGAGATTTTAAGACCTTCGCCCCCTTATTTTGATGATTTTAAGATCTTTCGTCCCATTTATTTGACCTTTTTAAGGCTTTTCGTGCCATTTAGGTGTCATTTTTTTCTTGGCAAGCGATAGCAAAACCTGTAAATTTGTAGGAAGCAGCCTTCGGCCGGTACATTTATCTACCGAAAAATGTACAAATATATCTTGAAGTGGGATTTTGGGGATGTTTTTCTTAAGCTTGACGGAGGTCTAGGGAGGAAACTAAAATAATCATAAATAAATATATATATAAATAAACAAACAAATTTACAAATAATTAAACCCTACCAGACCCCTCCCCCTTAATAATTCAAATAAGTGTAACCTTAACCCGGGAAGGGCGCCGAGACTCTTAAGAGGCTTTACCAGGCAAAGGCGACGGGACTCTTAAGATCCAAGGCCTAAAAAAAAATGTTTAAAAGACCCCAGTGGCACTCAAAATAAAGGAATATGTGATTAAGTGAGATAATTATCCTCCATACCTACTATCACTCCTCCACATGTGTCAAACCCCCCCCTTCCCCTTTCCCCCCCCCCTCAATTATCACCTATTTTTCCTCTTATTCCCTTGTTATCGGTTTATTTACCGTGCCAATATCTCTAACCCGGTTCCAAGGTCGTCGGGTATGCACATAAAGATCGTGGCAAAAGAGAAACTTCACTAGCGAGACATTAGTCTGGCTTCAGGAATCAGGCCTCGAAAGGGGAGGGTGTATGTCTCACGCGCCTCTCACCTCATGACTGGAGGGTCGGCAATAATTCGTCTTTTTCACCTCCCAGATACTATTCTCACTTGTTGTATTGCTGTTACATGTTAATATCTTCATATTAAATGTAAAATAGGTGCATATGAATAAGTAATAACGATATTTATCGGATAATGAACATTTTAGGCGGGAATGAACCAAAATATGCTCGCTTGGCGGGCACTTTTAAAAACCAAAGGCGCGCGCTTGCCAGGTTAATAGCAACCACAACTGTACAATAGAATAGGTAAGAACCGAGTTGCATAAAATAAGGTGGTGGCTAAGGATGGGTGTTTGACTGACGGTCCTGCTGGGAATTACCGGTAAACAGTATCCTTCTTTCCTACTATTACGACCGTGTCATACCGCGTTAACCCTTTCAGTTATAGAGGAAGCGTTTCTTATGATATCCAGTATTCGATAAATGGATATAAAATCGTAGTCATGTACTTAACCTTTAACTGTCTTGTGGTGTAATGGTTAGGGTGTTTAAGATCTTTATGTGGTAACCCAGGTTCTAATCCCGGGAAGATCACATGTTTTCATTAATTTCATAGGGAGGTGTTTGGTGTTGGGAGTGAAATTAATAAATTAGATTATATCGGCTATCATTAGTCGATTTTATTCAGTTTACTAAGGGACTATGGGAGTCTGAAGGCTAATTAACCCCTTGAGGATTATGACGCGTCTTGTCAGTTTATTCTGGCTATCATTAGACTATTTTATACAACTTAGGAATGATCTGTGGGCATCAAAAGGGTAAATACTATCTCCATTAACCCCCTGACTCCCATATACCTTTCCTAATTAAAAATAATATCGTATACTGATAGCCAGAATAAACTGCTAAAACACTTCATAATCCTGAAAGGGTTGTTGTTGTTCCCCAGGCTGTCTGGCCTCGGTCTGGCCGAGCAGCCCCAAGGTCCCAAGCAAGGCCAAGACCAAGCGCTCCCACAGAACCCTCCCACCTTCACAACTAAAAAACCCAGGTGACCGAAGCCGTTCCAGGCGAGGGGCTGAGGAGGGTGCGGAAACGCCCGGGACACCAAAGCCCCACCCAAGGCCCTGTGCCCCTTAACAATTATGAAGGGAAAGTTGAGGGGCAAAGGAAAAATGTGACGCTTTGGCTCCCAGTCTGTCAGCCTCTAGGTTGGCAATAGAGAGGTCAATCCACGGAAGAGACGCCGCCACTTGAGATCTAGAAAATTTAGAAGTGAAAGGAACAGTCAGAGTAAGCTATGGGTATGGCAGAGAATGCTTAACTCTCACTCTGATAGACCAGCCCATCACCACATGAGTAGAACCCAAATCCTCTCAGTATCAGCTAGGAAAGGCCCTAGATAGCCGCCTTTGGCGGGGGGATAGCTCCCCTATTTCAACCCTTTTCGGGGTTGGGCACCTGCCTAACCCATTCAGTACCGACGAAGTCTTTATTATTTGATTTCAGCTATATTTAGACGATTTTATGAAGATTAGGGAGGATGTATGGTAGCTAAAGGGATAAATTGAGATAGCCCCTGAGTTTGGCGATTTTAAGACCTTTTGCCCCATTTATTTGTCAATATTAAGACTTTTCGAGTGATTTAGATGTCGATTTTTTCCTGGCGAGCGAAGCGAGCCCGTAATTAAGGAGGGATCGGCCTTCGGCCAAGACAATTTCTACCGAAAAAAATACAAATAAATCTAGCAGGGGGATCTTGGGGATGTGTGTGCGTGTGTGTGTGTGTGTGTGTGTGTGTTTTAAGTTTGATGGAGGTATAGGAAGGAGACTAAAAAAACAATATATAAATGTAATAATCGATCAAACATTAAACCCTTTCCCCTTTAAAAAAAAAATAGCATTTACCCTTTAGAATATACGATGACGCATTTCTGTTCTACTTGCCGATTATTATCAGACGATTTTATACATTTAGGGAAGGGTATATGGAAGTCAGAAGGTTAATTGAGATAGTCTTCACTCTTATAATACCACAGATCCTTCCTAAGCAGTATACAATCGTCTAATGATAGCCAAAATTCATTGTCAAATTGCGTCACAATCATCCAAGGATTAGATATGAACTTCTCCAGTGCGTGTGTATGTGTGTGTGTGTGTGTGTGTGATTTTTTTTTTTTTTTTTTTTTTTTTTTTTAACATTGCACTTGATGACCCAAATACAAATGCCAGTGAGGAAGAGGAGTGCCCCAATAAGTAAATGTCTGTCTGGGCAAGAAAATGAAGGTAGCAAAAAGTGGCCCTGTTCCTGTTGGGTAGTACAGTACAAGGGGATATATAAGACCCCCACCGCAGCAATATAGCTTCACAATACTTCTGGCTTCTCTATTGCAACTATCACAACTGCAGGTAAACAGGGGACTGGAATTCTCGAAAAGGGGCTATTCTTGACTTACAGTGTGCTGGCTTAATAATCCAATAGGGTTGATAGCCTCTGAAGTTTTATATACAGGTAAAGGGAGGGGATGGGAGGGACTTAGAAAACTGTATCTTCAATATTATTAGAATTATTATTATAACTATTAATATATAATTCAATCAATGAGTTTTATAATTTCATTATGTGTAGGTTATGATTCAGTATAGTGTATAGTCAACTTCAGTTTATAATATTCAAAATACATTATTCTATATCTAAATGGATTAAAACATTCAGTTTAACAAGAAATTTACAAGTATGGAATACATAATGACCAAACACAATATTTAACTCATAATTAAATGAGTAGTTCACACACACACACACACACACACACACACACACACACACAACCACCCAAACACACACGATGGATATAGTACTACCACCTATTCTGAACCTTCATATTTAACTCCTTGTAACTCAATAACAGTTGTAAATCAGACACACCTTCATAGAACAAAGAGAGCAAACTTCCGTAAATTTAGAGCAATACTTAAGGAAATCGACTGGAGTTCTATGATTAACAATGATGATCTAAACCAATCATGGAGATTTTTCACCTCCACTTATTCGAATGCAGTACATGAGTGTAGCCTATACCATTAAACAAGCGAAGATCAGTATATAATAATAGGCCTAAGTGGTGGAATAAAGACATTGCGGATTGCCTGCTTGCTAAAGAGAATGCTCATGATAAATTAAAAAATATCTGACACCCATCAAAATATAGTGATATATGTATATCTACGACGCAAAGTAAAAAAGTTAATCAAACAAAGTAAAAACACGCTAGAATTACATGTTGCAAATCAAAGTAAGACCAACCCAAAACAAAATTATAGTTACATCAGGAAGAAGAAAGTAGTGAGTTCTACAATTGGACCGTTAGTCGATAAGAAAGGAGATTACACTAAAGATGAAGCAAACATGAGTAACTCTCTCAACACCTTCTTTGCATCAGTTTTTAAAACAGAAGACCTTAGTAATATCCCTACAGCGTCTCCGGTTCAGATAGATAATTCTAACGTTCTAAGCAGTATCAGCATTACAGAGAGAGAAGTTTTGAAATGTTTAGATAAACTCAAGGTAAATAAATCAACTGGACCTGATACAATCTCGCCTAGAGTTCTAAGGGAAGCTAAGTATGAGCTCTCCAAACCACTGACATTGCTCTTCAATAAATCTTTACAGTCTAGGACTATGCCTGATCAGTGGAAGCTCGTCAACATAACACCGATATTAAAAAAAGGCAGCAAATCCTTACCTAGTAACTATCGTTCAATTAGCTTAACCTCAGTTGTATGTAAAATGCTAGAAACACTCATAAGAGACAGACTGGTAAATCACTTAGAGGAAAATAACATACGGTACTTAAAGATACTTAACACGGCTTTCGTAACAAGCGTTCCTGTTTTACAAATCTCTTAGACTTCTTCCATGATATCCTCAACCTTTATGATGAGAGTAAAGCTGTAGATATTATATACCTTGATTTTCAAAAGGCCTTTAACAAAATTCCCCACAAACGCTTACTACTAAAACTAAAAGCGCATGGAATACAAGACGGTGTGTTAAAATGGATAGAAAATTGGCTCAGCGACAGAAAGCAAAGAGTAGTCATAAACGGTAAGGCATCTAAATGGACCAATGTAAGTAGCGGGCTACCCCAGGGATCGGTACTAGGACCAATTCTCTTTATAATTTACATCAACGACATACAGTAGATGAGGGTCTCACCTGCACAATCTCAAAGTTTGCTGACGATACAAAAATTGCAAATAGTGTACTCTCAAAAGAACAAGTTGACGATATGCAACACAATCTAGATAAGTTGTCATGTTGGCTCAAAATTGGCAAATGAGTTTCAATGCGGATAAAATTATGTAAAGTACTACATATCGGAAACAGAAATGAGAAAGCAAACTATTCGATGAATGGCACTCAGCTTAAGAGTGTAGTCAGAGAAACTGATTTGGGAGTAACAATATTGAGTAACCTAAACCCGAGTCAACAATGTTCAGAAGTCGTTAAGAAAGCAAACAAAATAATTGGCTTTCTAGGCAGGTAATTTGAGCATAAATCCAAAGAAGTTATTCTTACTCATTACAATTCCTTACTCCACCCTCTTCTGGAATACTGCGTTCAATCCTGGTGCCCTTATTACCAAAAATATATAGACAAGCTAGAACGAGTTCAACGTATAGTTACCAAAATTATACCTAGCCTAAAGAACAAACCATACGAGGAGCGTCTTAGAGAATTAAATATATTTCCTTTAACCCAGCGCAGATTAAGAGGCGACTTAATTCAATCAAAATCATCAAAGGCATCGACAATATTAATAGTATAGTAGTAAGTACTTTACTATTGACCAATCTAATTCCACGTGGGGAAACAGTTGCAAAATTATTGGTAAATCTTTTAACTCACACGAATCTAAGAATGTCTTCTTCAATCGAATTGTCAACTTGTGGAATGGGCTTCCCCGAGACGTTATAGACTGATTCTTTTAAACTTCGCGTAGACAAATATCTTGCCTCAAACCCGCAACTGACTGCGTTTGTAAAAGAATAACTTTATTTAATTCCCCCCTCAAATTCATCAGGGATTATTGCGTATATATATTACTAAGGCGTTATTCTCTTTTTCCCAGATATACGAAAGGACACGTATAACTGCATTATGTTACTAACCAATCTGTCCCCTACTAACATCCTAATCTTGCCACGGACATTAGTTCCAGGGCAGTAGTTCCCTTTCCAATTGTCCCTTACCCACTCTAAACCACTGTTTGGACACTTGATCCTCAGTGTTTTGGAGGACAAGCAGCCTAGATAGGGTCACTAGACCTGTTGTTGTTTGATTCTCTTTGTACGCCTTTGTAACATATTAGGCTATGGCTACCTTCCTGTGAACTGTCTTCGTGGTGCAATGCATAAGTGTATTGATTTTCGGTGTGAGCATCCTAGGTTCGAATCCCCGGACTGCCACATGTGTTTGTTAATTTCATTAATCGAGTTTAGGAGTAAAGTTAGTTAGTGGAGAGAACATAATAATACTTCCCAAATGTAGGCCTATATCTTTTCCTCACGGGACGTCTTATATATGTAAATAAACCGGTATATACCAATCACAAATATAAGCAAAATGTAATCCAATTCCAATAATGCCCTAACATGTGTTTGTACCAGTACTGATCCATGTGTTTTATCCCACAGACCCGCTGAGCAGGATGTCCCGAGTGTCTATGATCTTGCTGGTGGTGGTGGCGGCGACGGTGGCAGTGACCGGGGCTCAGTTCCTAGGTGGCTATAACGCTGCCCACTACCCTAACCTCTTGTTCGGGTGGGGCAACAACCTCTACAACTACAACCCGGGCTATAACTTCGGTGGTTGTAGGTACTGGTGTCAAAGTACATACACCAGCCAGTACTACTGTTGTCAGACCCCTCAGCAAGCCGGCTTCTTCTAGACCACCAGTATTATTGTTGGCAATACTGCCTCTCACCAGGCCGCCGTATCATCAGCTAGAATTCATCTAGATCACCAGGAATCCGAACTACGGGTACTTCTTGGTTCCACGTCAAATCGACCAGTAGTAGATCAATTCAACCGGTGCCAGCTCAACCAGGGTTGTCAAAGCAAGTACCAAATCAGGCCATAATGCACCATGGCCAAACAGTACTGGTGGAGATGACACTGGTTTGAGATCTACTGGTTGAAATGATCTACTGGTTGAGTTGTCCGTCCAGACCCTCATTAGCCATTGCCTTCAGGATTTATTGAGGTTCACCAAACCAGGAACAGATAATGTTGTGGTGGACTAGTTCTTAGCACCATAACAATTGTTGATTGTTATTTGTTATATCAGAAACAAAGCAAGATGTGATGGACTTGTTCTAAGTTGTTATGGCTTCAGGGATGTATAAATACAACATACCAGTAATAGATCTAAATGGGTTTATATGGGCATTGTTGGTTTGTGATTCTCTGACTGCCAGAACAAGTTGAGTTATTTGTTTTATCCTTAAAACCCATTTTGTGTATTGTCCAAGTTCATGATTCTATTAAATGTTGAGTGAATCTTTATATTATGCATTGCGTTTATTTACTCCTTCTTACCTAAGACCTTCCTGTAGGAAAGCTTAACCCCTCATTTGAAGATTGTATGTAAAATATAGAAATAGAACAATAGAAAACGGAAGTCTACACAAGTCCAACTGGCCCACACAAGGCAGATCCCTCTCACACCCGGCGCATCTCATCCATAATGTCTATCTAACTTTACCTTGAACATCTGTTATTATAAACTCCAAAAACTTGGCCATGTGAGGAGAATATATTGATAACTATTCACAAATAGTTTATCAAGTAATTTTATCTACAGCACTCAACAAATTATTCCACACTTTAACAACTCTGTTACCAAACCAGTACAGTTCTTGTCTATACTTTTTTCTAAAACTAAATTTATTCAATTTAAAACCATTCGTTCGAGTTATTTTGCTATCACTCAGCTACTTCAATACGTCTTTCATGTTCCCCTTTAATAATTCAACTTACCCATTTGAACATCACTATATCTCTCCTACGAAGGCAAGCATAACATTTTCAATCTTTCTTCATAAGCAGGATTTCTAATATAATGCATAATTTTTGCCATTCTTCTTTGCAATGATGCAAAATAATATATGTCCTTTTTTAAATATGGACACCAAAATTTGAACAGCATAATATTCATGTGTCTCCACTAGAGCCAGGTAAAATGTCAAGATACATCTGGTGCCCTGTTACTAACGCTTCTAGATATAGATAAAGAACTATCTGATTTTAACACTTTCAATACGGGTCAAGTCTTTTCTATCAAATTCTAGCGTCATTTAGACGATTTTATGCAGCTTACGAAGGATCTGCAGTAGCTATAAGGGTTAACTTAGATAGTTTGTAACCTTGTAATAGCTAGAGGTCATTCATAAGCTGAACAAAATTGTCAAATAGTGGCCAGAATAAAATCAAAAGGATTTTGACCTGCACTGAAAGGATTAATGTTAAACACTGATGATCGGACAGGGCCGACCCTTCATGAATCCAGGCTGAGAGTCTTTCAAGTTCTTTGTGACGTTTTCTAGGGTGCTCTCTGATATTGTGTGCAGTGACCGGCATCTTAAGGGAGCCCACCTCGCTTTTTTTTTTATCTTTCTCTCCCTCTCTCTTTGGCTTGTATCCATTCGGCCCCATTCAGCCTAATATTGTAAGACGTTTAGCCCCCTCCAGGTGTCAACATTTTCCTGGCGAGCGGTAGCGAGCCAGCATATACTGTATATAGTTTTGTTTTGACAGCAAGCTAAATTTGATGTCTCCGGCGAAGCCGGATTTCTCCATAAAATGCTGGCTCGCTATCGCTCGCCAGTAAGAAATCGACACCTGGATGGGGATAAACGTCTTAAAACAGTTGGCTGAATGGGGCCAAATGGATACAAGCCAGGGAAAGAGAGAAGAAGAGATAAAGATAAACAAAAGCCGGTGACCCTCCTTAAGAGTGGTCAATGTGGGTGTGAAAGAGGCAAATGAGCGCGTTGTCTATAATTTCAGTATATACAGTAGTAATAACAAGGTTCAGTATATACAGTAGTAATAACAAGGTTCAGTATATACAGTAGTAATAACAAGGTTCAGTATATACAGTAGTAATAACAAGGTTCAGTATATACAGTAGTAATAACAAGGTTCAGTATATACAGTAGTAATAACAAGGTTCAGTATATACAGTAGTAATAACAAGGTTCAGTATATACAGTAGTAATAACAAGGTTCAGTATATACAGTAGTAATAACAAGGTTCAGTATATACAGTAGTAATAACAAGGTTCAGTATATACAGTAGTAATAACAAGGTTCAGTATATACAGTAGTAATAACAAGGTTCAGTATATACAGTAGTAATAACAAGGTTCAGTATATACAGTAGTAATAACAAGGTTCAGTATATACAGTAGTAATAACAAGGTTCAGTATATACAGTAGTAATAACAAGGTTCAGTATATACAGTAGTAATAACAAGGTTCAGTATATACAGTAGTAATAACAAGGTTCAGTATATACAGTAGTAATAACAAGGTTCAGTATATACAGTAGTAATAACAAGGTTCAGTATATACAGTAGTAATAACAAGTTCAGTATATACAGTAGTAATAACAAGGTTCAGTATATACAGTAGTAATAACAAGGTTCAGTATATACAGTAGTAATAACAAGGTTCAGTATATACAGTAGTAATAACAAGGTTCAGTATATACAGTAGTAATAACAAGGTTCAGTATATACAGTAGTAATAACAAGGTTCAGTATATACAGTAGTAATAACAAGGTTCAGTATATACAGTAGTAATAACAAGGTTCAGTATATACAGTAGTAATAACAAGGTTCAGTATATACAGTAGTAATAACAAGGATTGAAACGATAATCTTCCTTGATATTATATTAAATTTGGTTGCCGAAAAACTAGTGCGAGTCGCTATGCCGTAACTCATCAGCTAAATTCGCGGCGATATGACTGATATATACACTATATTATATACAGTATATAAATATATATATATATATATATATATATATATATATATATATATATATATATATATATATATATACCGGTATATATATACAGTATAATTATATACTGTATATATATATATATACTGTATATATATATATATATATATATATATATATATATATATATATACAGTATATATATATATATATATATATATATATATATATATATATATATACCGTATATATATATCTATCTATTGCATGACGCCGTGATCCCCGAAGGGGTGGCCACGAACGAACCGCCCCCATGCACCTCTGTCCCCAGTCAGTCGACCCCCCTCCCCCCAACCAGCACCGCCTTCGTTCATGTACTTCCTCACTCCATCCTTCCACCTCATATTCGGTCTACCTCTCCCCCTCTGTCCCTCCACCTCGCTCTCGTACACCCTCTTAGTCATTCTCTCGCTTTCCATACGTTCCATATGGCCGAACCATCTCAAGTTGTTCCTTTTCACACTTTCCAGCACATCTACCTCCACACCACACCTCCTTCTTACTTCCTCATTAGTCTGTCTATCCCTCCATGTAACTCCGCACGCACTCCTTAAGTAATTCATTTCCACTGCTCTCACTCTTGGTCTGAGTCTCTCAACCAACGTCCATGCTTCGCTTCCGTAAGTCAGTGTCGGGATTACCACACTGTCATGCAAGGACTTCTTCACTTCCATACTGACCACCCTATTTCTTGTTACTGCTGCTTTTAGCGTTCCTACAACCCTCTTCCCCTGTTGTACCCTCTCCCGCACCTCTTCATCCATAGTCCCATCTTTACTCAACACACTGCCCAGATACTTAAAAGAGTTGACGATCTCCATAGCCTGACCGTTCAGCTTCACCTCACACTCTGTGACTTCACTCCTTTCGAAGACCATAACCTTGCTCTTCCCCGTATTTACCTTCAAATTCCGTTTTTCGCACACTGTTCCAAACTCATTTACCAGACCCTGCAACTCCCATTCATTATCACTCATCAGAACTGTATCATCCGCAAACAGCAGTATAGGTAGCTTCCACTCAATTCCCTCCCTTTTCAGCGATACACCAACATCCACTGCTCTTGATAGTATTTCTTTCATAACTCCATCCATATATACAGTAAACAACCACGGGGACATCACACACCCCTGTTTCAAACCAACATTCAGGTCAAAGAACTCGCTCTGCTCACTCTCCACACGTACTGCCGCCTTTGCACCCTCATACATGCTCTTCACTGCTTTCAGCAACTTGCCCTCTACTCCGTATATTCTAAGTACTTTCCACAAACCTTCTCTATCCACTCTGTCATAGGCCTTTTCCAAGTCCATAAAGGCAACATACACCTTTTGTTTCTTCTCCAGATATTTCTCCACAACACAATTCAGGGTAAAAATCTGATCTACACATCCTCTTCCCTTCCTAAAACCTCCCTGCTCGTCGCCTATCCATTTCTCCGTTCTCACTCTCACTCTCTCAATCACTACCCTACTGTATACCTTCCCTACTACGCTTAGAAGACATATTCCTCGGTGGTTACCACACACTCCTCTTTCCCCTTTGCCCTTATATAGGGGGACTATTATGCCAGTCTTCCAGTCATCGGGTGCACTCCCCTTCTCCCATGCTAGTTTGCACATTTTCCATACCCATTCTATCACTATCTCACCACCATACCTCAACATTTCCCCACACACTCTATCTGTTCCTGGTGCTTTCCCCAACTTCACTCTTTTCATGGCTTCCCACACTTCTGACCTCCTGATCCCCACCTCCTCCTCCACTACTTCTCTTCTTCTCCCTCCCATACCATATCCAGCTATGTTTGCTGGCTCTTCATTCCTTTCATTTAGCAACTCACTGAAGTACTCCCTCCATCTTTCGACTCTCTCTTGCTTCTCGGCTAGCATTCTCCCATTCTTATCTTTCACACCCTTACTGTTTCCCTTGCTACCTTCCCTAACTTTCTTGACTTCTTTCCAGAACAGTTTCTTACTCTCCCTCCATTTTACACTCAGATTCCTTCCAAATTCCTCATCTACTCTTCTCTTACTTTCCTTCACCACTCTCTTCACCACCCTCTTACTCTCCACGTACCTCGCTCGTTTCTGTCTCTCGGAATCTTCATTCCCTCTACTACCCAACCACTCTCTATATGCTTTCTTCTTTTCTTCCACAGCTATTCTTACCTCTTCTGTCCACCATGCTGTACCTTTCACTCCCCTCCCTCTTCTCCTCACTCCACACACCTCCTCACATGCTGCACAGATCTCATCCTTAAACACCTTATATACAGTATATTATACAGTATATTATATATACTGTATATATATATATATATATATATATATATATATATATATATATATATATATATATATATATATATATATATATATATATACAGTATATATATACTGTATATTGTATATATATTTTTTTTTATTTTTTTTTATTCATTTATTCTACTGACGGCAAATTGCCATGTTTCCATCTCAATTACTCAGCTAGACCAAGATTTTGTAACGAAATATGTTGTAGATTATGAGAACGTGGCGTTATAATGAGACCAGATAGTTTCGTATTTGTCAAATAAGTATGGAGAAAACAGCTGTTAAGAGATTGACTTTACCGCCGTCAGCTGAAGACAGGCTATTATACTGAAGGTAGGTGATCATAGGTGACAGAATTATTAGTACACGTATAATTGCCTAAGAGCAGAGTTGCGAATATAAAATTACGGGAAAACGCTTGTGTCAATCCGCCTTATTACCCTTTGAAGATTATGATGCATTTAACAATCTATTCTGGCTATTATTAGACGATTTTATTCAGTTTAGGAAGAAGTTATGGGAACTAGAGGGTAAATTGAGATAGTTTATATCACTGTAATTCCTAGAGATCCTTCCTAAGTTGCTCAAAATCGTCTAATGATAAACCAGAATAATGTGTAGAAAATCCCCGACATACCGAAATGGTTAACTCGACGTAAACTGGATATTGTGTGCCTAACTATACTCGGTTTCATTTCATCTGACGGTAAGTCTTATCCCTAAACAACTGATTTCTCGATAACTAACGAAAACATAAGAAACTACTATGTCTCTGCTTAATATTAAGACCAAGTTTATATAATTAGCACCATATTTCACTACCAAATCTTCAAAATAATGGAGAAATCTTGATGGGAACTTTGTAAATTACCGTAAGTTGAAAATAAATAGAGTGTAGATAATTTATTAGTGGCCCCTTCATCATTGACGATGCGCCTTAACCCTTTCACGTTTTTATGACGCAGAGGTTGCCAGATTAGCAATAATAAATAGAGTTCTCTCTCTCTTATAATTACCTCTCCAAAATTAGTTTTCTGCCCACAGCTAACTCAAAGACAACTGCAGAGGTTGAAGTAACTAAACTAAAGGTTTCTAAATACCCCTGTTGGTAACAAAGGCTTTAAAGTATCCCTAATAGGCTCAACATTGCGTCAATAACGTGAGAGGGTTAACGTTGGTAATGGCCAATCTTTGAACTCAAGCTTGTCTTTCAAACTTCCCGCCCGGGAGAGAACAAAATACGATTGCCACACATCGTAAGCGAAACGCTCTTAACAAACCACTCACGGACTCGTCCTATATGATGTGGGTACCACTACTAGAAAAATCTAGTAAAAAATAATAAAATTAAAAATTAAACTTTGATCTTAGCGTTGCGCTTCTCATGCGTCTGCTGTTTGTGTATGCTTCGCCTCACTCATCGAAGCACTATCTCGCCCTTAATTCTCCCGGGCCCGCGTGGAACGGACGTGTGTTCCTGGCGCTCCTGCCCTGCCTTATTCGTCACCTCCCCTCGTTTATGGTGAGTCTTTGCTCATCTGTACATGTTATGTGCTGAGGACAGGTAGCTTATCGACTTGTGTAGGCTGTGAAGTGTTAAATGCGGGCCCTGGAGACTGTTTTTCAGGGTCTATAGTAAACGTGTTAGCCGGTGTCCTCGTTGCGATAAGGCGAGGCTCCCACGTGTTGTTTTATTATCCTAGCTCATTATTAGTTCACTGTGTAGACATGAGGCTTCTTATAGGGTGAACTGGGGCCTGTTGTTCGGTCCACTTTGGGTGTTCAACAAGTATGCCTCGTGGGCTAGTGCTCGTGGACTATCTCACTTAGCTAAGGGGTCCTCCACGGAGCCATGCTGCTCTTCAACCTACTCTTCGTGATTCTACGTGTTGGTGAGGTCTTCAGTGGGTCGCAGGTTTGTGCTATAGTGACTAATTCATCGCCATCTGCCCCAATCTAGTTGGCCTCATGTAGGTTATTTTTATATATGGTTAGGGTGTGTTATTATTGATGTATTGATTACTATTCATGTATAACCATGCCATGTATGTTTCACGTTGTTTATGCCACATAATGGAGGGTGGGCCCTTCCGGCGGGATTTATAAAGTAAGACTTAATAACAACATGCCTCTTGTTGTTTCGCATGGTTTTTCCGCTGGGAAACATCTAAGAGTTATGTTAAAATTCAAAACATCCGCCGTCTGGTACAGGATTGTCATGGATTTTTGTCTGTTTTGTTCACGGCGTATAGTTTGATTCTGGCTGATCCGGCATGTAACTAAAATGGTGTTTCGGAGGTCCGGCTATGCCTTCTCCTTTATCACAAATTAATCTCCGCCGCAAATAACTTAACAGATAAAAACGTTCATTGCTTGGTACATTTGGACGTTTTATCCTGGGGGTGCATCGTGGGGAGCCACGTCCGCCGGGATCTTAACGGCTGAGCCGAGAAACGAACTCACCTATTCCGATCTTGTAACTTTCAGTTAAACTGTTTTGCTTGAATTTTTGTGCGACTGGTCCACCGGGGGTAAGAATTAATATCCATAGCGGCGCTGGTCGCCGGGGTTAGTTCTTGCATCACAAGACGGGATGAGGTCAGTGCTGGTCACTTGGGTAACAAGTTATATAATTTAAGTAGAACATGGGACTACTACCTACTCACTTACATTTTTGGGGAATGTACTTAACGTAAAGGGAACTAATATTGTATAGTACTATTCAATTATTTTTTTCTCTTTTAACGTGGAGATTTATTGCTATTCTTAGCTTTGCCAGCCAAGCGTGTCCTTATGAGCATTGATTCTTGAAATGTTCTCACACCAGGTTCGCATGGGGGACACCTAGGAAGATTCTGCAATCTCCCTGGTGGGAGGAAGTTATCATGGATAAGAGTGCTTTCTCTTTTTGCAAGGCTTTAGGTTGTAACCATTTAGCAGTTATCGGACACACCCTTTGTTTACGGTGTGTTCCTTGTCTTGACCGTTCACGTGGCCGTTGGCTTTCCCAAGCGTGCCCTCATTGTTCAGCCTTCCGCAATGCCTATTTGACCCATGCTGATACCCAATGTAAAACTATTCTACTTCACATTAGGTCAGAATTTGTAACTTCCTGTAAGACGGTCGCCCATAAATCTCTACAGCTGGATGACCAGATTTTAGACGACTTATTAAAAGGGGCTTTAGTTACCTCACCCCCTGTGGGTTCTCGTGAAACTTCCTCCCGCCAACTTAAGCGACCAAGGACCACTGATCTGCCGGAAGTCAAAGCTTCGTCTCGTCGGCGAGACAGGTCCCGCTCTACTCTACCGACTCTCAAGTCGCCATCTGATGAACAGACGACTAAGAGGCACCGCACTGATTTTGACGCCACACTTGATGCCGGCGATGACAAATCCAGGAAGAGCAAGTCTAAGACGTCCTCCAAGTCGAAGAAGGCAGCTAAGCCGCCATCCACGCCGGTTAAGTCTTCGACACACAGAGAGACGCCAAGAGACACATCTAGCCATGTCTCAGGCCATATTCACTGGTTCACAATTCCCCACAACCCACAGCCAGAACCTAAGGTCTTGCCAGTTTTGGGAATTGAAAGGAGTAGCAGCGTGTGTTCTAGCCGGCGGAGCGATGAGAGCTCTTCTGACCAGCAGCCCTCAGAAACATGACCCACTCTTGTATGACACTCCGGATCTGAACCTGAAAGACGTCTCTGAGACCGACGTTCTTGACTCACAAAGAGAAACACACGACACCGCTGCCCGGGTTGGCGATTCTCGGTTGGAGGCTGAGCCGGCCCCCCGACCCGGTCACCGGGTCCTAATCTATACCAACAAGGAGTATACGACGAGGAGCTGGCGTCTGGCCAACGCCCAGCTTCTCGCCAATCTGGAACGCAGGAGTCAGAGATGTCACGTTCTGCGTCCCAGTCTGACCAAGAAAGTGGGATTTTTGTAGCCAAGGAACAATTGCAAGAGCTATTTGACTTTATGAGACAGGTGAAAGGCAAGCGTCAGGTAGTGGTGCCAGTACCTGTAGCCCCGGCGGTGCGACCTCTAGGGCAAGTACCAGTGCAACCTCAAGTTAAAGTAACTTTACCTCACCCTACTGTCACTGCTCAGGCTCCCACTTTGGGTGCCACAGCTCTGTTACCGTCCAATTTGAAACTGCTTTCAGATTTGCTACCCCCCCCCCCCCCCCACTTGACAATTCTATTCCTGGTAAGAAGGGCCCTATGCCACTCTTATACGGACCAGATACATCTTGGTCAGTTGTTAAGCCGTTACACCCCGAGGTCGCACAACCCACGGTTACAGGGGAGGTACCTGTGCCGGAACATTGGGTTATCGAGGCTAGTGAGGCTAAAAAGTTGCGGGCCAAGAACCAGTTGGGTGAGGTGCTTGATGTTGTCGTCAGGGCCATTCCCACATTTTATAATCCTGATTATTTGTGCATATGCAGTCCCCTGCCTTGCCTCCCGCATCCGCCGGAAAACTTTTTTCCGACTGGACTGTCAGATGGGTTCAATGATCTTAAGCTTTTACCGGGTTTGACCCCGGAATTAAATGCTATACCCTTCAGGGACTCTCATGGGTCATCCTTAGTTCATCTTCAGGGTGGGGAATCTGGGCCGTGGGTTGCATGGGCATAAGAGGCCCAGCTGTTTGCCAGCACCATTACAAGTAAGAGCAGTCATCAGCTCCCGTCGGAAGACAATCATTGGTTTTCCATGCCGGTAGGTAAGGCGGATGGGATACCTCAGTATATTTTTGAATTTCTAGGTGCCCCTAAATTATCTTTATGCCAGTTGCCTGAACCTTTTTGTCCCCCCACACAGGTCCAGATCGATAAATATTTTAAAATGAGGCAGAAAGCCTGGAGACTGGCGTCTCAATACCTACTCAGCCGCCAACTTGGGGCCTCTCTGGCCAGGACGACTGAGTCGGCAATAGACGCCGGGACCCAGAAGGCTCTTTCACTGACCAGGCGTCTTCTTCTCCAAAATTCAATTCAGTCTCTTGGCGACGTCCGGACCTTTCTCTTTGAGGCGGTACGGGTCCGCCAAGATCTGAGGGTTTACTTGGTGAGGAAGCTCCCGGCGGAGATTGGTAGAAGACTTTATTTTGTCAAATGTATTCACCAAAACTATTGCCTCTGAGGATGCCTGGCGCACCATAAATTTCTTATTTGACTCACACACTGCTACCACTTCTTAGTCTAATGGTGAGCAGTCAGCTAAATCTAACTTCAAAGCTAAGAGTTCTTTTCGTGGACAAGCTCAGTCACATCAGTCATCAAAGACTTTCACCACCTCTGCAAGTCATGGGCCGCCTCGTGGGCGAGGTCAATTCAGGGGTAGAGGGCGTTGGTTCAGGGGTACTTCTAGGGGTAAACCCAGTAGCGATGGTAGCAAGGTCTCTCATCCCCCCACAACAAAATCAGAGTCACATCCCTCCTCTTCAAAAAACTGATAGCTTACCACAAGGCTCTCTCACTCCCAGTGCCAAAGCAAGGCGAGACGGAAACGAGAGTAGTACTGCCGGACAACACCAGTTATGCAACTGGCAACTTCCGAGATTGTTTTTGGGCATGGCCCCGGCGAACATGGGCAAGGACAGTGGTCCGCAAAGGCCTCTCCTGGCGGTGGTCCCGGTGACCCCGTCTACGTATCCCTACAGAATTCAATCATGTTTCATTGGAGGTGGGATCAATCGTCAAAGAGATGGCCCAAAAGTAGATCATTATCCCCAGTCCTATGTCAATGCCTGTGTTTATATCCCGGTTGTTTTTGGTGCCAAAACGGGACAGTGTTCAGATGAGGCCGGTGATCGACCTTTCATATCTCAACACACACATTCACAATCAGTCATTCAGGATGCTGACTCTGAATCAGATCAGATTGACACTCCCGCCGCAGGGCTGGATGTGCTCAATAGATCTCCCAGATGCCTGCTGGCATGTCCCAATCAACAAACGTTTTCAGAAGTTTCTAGCTTTACGCAACGGGGATCAAACGTTTATCTTTCAGAGGATGCCCTTTGGATTAAATCTAGCACCCCGAGTTTTCACAAAATTAGTCCGACAGGCTTTGCTACCATTGCTCGAACTGGGGATCATGGTATTATGGTACCTAGACGACTGGCTAGTGGTAGCACAATCCAAAATAATATGCCTTCAACATGTTCAACAGGTGGTAGATCATGTAGCTGCCTTGGGGTTCAAGGTGAACTTAGCAAAGTCCTCCTTGATCCCCACCAGGAAAATTCAATGGGTGGGCCTTATCTGGGATAACAAGTTACTCACTCTGAGTCAGAGCGAAGACAACCGTCAGAGGTTTCGGAGGAAACTCTTTCGGTTTCTTCATTCTCTGACAACAACGAGGAGGATCTGGGAATCTCTGGTAGGCTCACTCAATTGGATACAGCTGATGGTCCCGTTAGGTCGTCTGAGGGTCAAAAGAATTATTTTGGAAGGAAACAGGTGTTTTCCACTGTTGCCGGCGGAAACACTGAGGAAAATTCCAAATTTAATCCACAACCTCCTGGCGGCTTGGGCGAAGCCAGAAGTAATACACTCCTCCTTGACTTGGACAGCTCCGTCTTCGACGGTCTGGATCGATACAGACGCGTCAGGAACCCTGGGATGGGGTTACCAGTCAAACCTAGGACATCAGGGTCAGGGTCTATGGTCAATATCAAATCATCTTCATATCAATGCCAAGGAGTTGCTAGTCCCACTATTCTTTTTACAGGAGCATGGCATGAGCCAGGCGGGAAAGTCTCTTGCCTTCAGAATGGACAATTTGACTGCAGTGACATGCATTCAAAAGCAAGGGTCAGCGAGATCTCGAGTGTTACAAGGGTTGTCGGAAAAGATCTTTCACCTAGCTGCGAAGCTAGAGATTCATCTTCACGCAACGTATCTACCCGGCGTGGCGAACGTCTGGGCAGATGCTCTGTCTCGGCGACAGAGCACTCAAGTAGAATGGGCTCTCAAGCAAAACATCTTTCAAAGGATGACTGCCGAACCCTACCATCCACAAGTGGACTTGTTCGCGTCAGAGGCAACACACAAGCTGCCTCAGTAACTCACACGGCGGAGTCAGACTCCGGCGGGGGGTCCAGACGCATTTCTGGTAGAGTGGAACAAATGGAGCTCCATTTATCTCTTTCCACCTCCAGACGCATCCTTAATGTGAAAAGTAGTTCACAAACTACGGGGTTATCCGGGCATGGTCTCGATGATCGCGCCAATGTGGCCGGCTCAAGTTTGGTACAATCAATTGAAGACGTGGTGCGAGAACCCGGTGTCGCTCTCGATCTCGTATTCCACTTAGACACAATTGGAAACCTCAAGATCTCGCTGACTTTTGCCTTATGGACATTCAGAAGGCCAAGTGGCTAGGCCAGTTTGGGGAATCTATGACTCACAAATTGATTAATCAATATTCTAAATCAACTCAAAGACAGTACCAATCGCACTGGAAGTCGTTTACTACATGGATAGTAGAAACTGATCAACAACAGTCCTCGGTCACTCGGTGGCTCTGGTTTTTAATTATTTATATTACCTTTTTGATATTCAAAAGTTATCAGTTGTCACATTAAGGAATCACCTCAGCAATTCGGACACCGTTTTTTTATTTAACAGGCCTGTCCGTGCCGGAGGCGAAGGAAATGGGTTTTATGAGGTCTTGCTTCCGGCTTCGCCCCCCTCCTTGTCAACTCACACCCACCTGGTCACTTGATCTGGCCCTTGAAATGCTTCAATCACGAAAATATTGCCATGATTTGCCTTTCGAGTTAAAACTTAAAAAAGCCATTTTTCTAATGACATTGGCAACAGGTGACAGGGTGTCCGAGTTGGCGGCGATGAGTTCGGAGCCGACCTGTTTACGGTTTTCGAGGCGCAACATGAGTGTCCATATTGCCCCTGCTCCTAACTTTATTGCGAAGAATGAACATAGCAATCATGTTTTTACAGAGTTTGAAGTTCCAGCTCTGAAACAGGGCGATCGGCACCATTTACTTTGTCCGGTCCAAGCCCTTATGTCATTTATGCGGGAGTCCCGGCCGTCACAGGCGGGCTCCCTCTGGGTTTCGCGGACAGGTAAACGTCTTCAAAAACGCGCCGGCTAGCTGCGTTATTAGTAGAGGTGATTCGGGAGAGTAATCCGGGCGTGTTGGCTAGGGCTCACGATATTCGGAAGTGGGCGGCATCACTCTGATTCTTCCACAATTACTCTCTCGATGATATTCAACAGACACAGTTGTGGTCTTCTAATCATACATTTTTAACACGTTACCTGTCCATGAATCTCATGAAACCTTCTCGTACATGTGTAGCATTAAGGCAGAAAGTCTAGTTTTAAGCTATTTTGTAAAGAAAGGGGGGGGGGGGGGAGTATCCTAGCTAAGGACTCTGACCTGCCTCTTATGTGATACAAGATATGACGAGAATGAAAGGTCATGTGATAACCCATTCCTTAGACTCAAATAAGTCTAGTCAGGAAAAAATGTATGTTTACTTTATGGATGCAATAGAGTTCACTATATATACTCATTAATCTTAAGGATTAGGATTAAAAGAGAGAGTGCAAATATTTTGTAATATAGTACCTGGGGCCATAAATATATAGGCCAACTTGTTATCAGCATTGATAAATTATTTATTTTATTTTTTATATTATAAGCTATTTGTATAGTTTATGTGTTTCACCAACTGTTCTGTCAAACGTAACGGTGACAACACCGCAGGCTACCTTTAAGGAACGCCGCCTGTACAATACTTTATTATTTTTAGTACGTGTATCCTTGGACCTCCGTAATTTATTAGTGGTTTTTGATGTTCATGATGAATGTCCCCCTCCAGTCTTGAGATATCAGGCGCATCATCAATGATGAAGGGGCCACTAATAAATTATAGGTTTGAGTCCCGAAGGGAAGAAGGAAAACCTATTATTTAGTAGTGGCCCCGGAATCATTGACGATTTTGGCCCTCCCTTCCATCCCCTTCCCATTCATCTGCTATGTTTTGAGAGTCTTGATATATCAGATTAAGGGCGAGATAGTGCTTCGATGAGTGAGGCGAAGCATACACAAACAGCAGACGCATGAGAAGCGCAACGCTAAGATCAAAGTTTAATTTTGTATTTTATTATTTTTTACTAGTTTTTTCTAGTAGTGGTACCCACATCATATAGGACGAGTCCGTGAGTGGTTTGTTAAGAGCGTTTCGCTCACGATGTGTGACAGTCGTATTTTGTTCTATCCCGGGCGGGAAGTTTGAAAGACAAGCTTGAGTTCAAAGATTGGCCATTACCAACATTAACACCTTACGAGCGGCCTATGCGGTTTATTTATATGTACCGCCCAGCGGGGTGTTTTTAGCCAAAATAGGGCTGTTTACGTGATCATTTTCATGCCTAAATAAGACCCAGAACGTAAAACAAGTACCTATCTCTGAAAGGGCATAAACAGAGCTTTCGAATGACACCATAACGATCCTTTTATGATGGCTAGTTTTCTTGCAATAACCGTGCAACGCGAGTGCAAAAAGCATGTAATTAGCCACTTTTCCGATACAATTCCTTATATAGCGAGTGAGAGAGGGAGGAGGGAGCTGGGATTCGTGTCAGTATGTTCGCCGCGGTGGTCTGGAGCAGTCATACGCTCGCTACTCTCCTGCCACCACTTGTCTCTCTCTCTCAGCAACATTACGTGCTGAAATTGCCACTCGACCTATGTCGAGCGCCGCCACATAGTCCAGCTTTATTAAATACGACTTATGTGGTGAGCCGCTAATTAAGGGTTAAGGCGCATTGTCAATGAATCCGGGGCCACTACTAAATATTAGGTTTTCCTTCTTCCCTTCGGGACTCAAACCTATATTGTGTGGCTAATTAGTGGATTTACTTGTTTGTATATCTAACCCTTTCAGTTTACGATTATCCTTTTCTTCCACTTATTATGGCTATCGGTAGATGATTTATTCAGCTTAGGAAGAACTTGCGGGGGGCCAGACGGTTAATTATGATAGTATTAACCCTTTGAAGATTATGACGCATTTTGACACTTTATTTCGGCTATCATTAGACGATTTTATACAGTTAAGGAAGGATCTGTGGGAATTTTATGGGTACAGACAATCTCAATTAACTCGCTGACTTCCACATACCCTTCCTAAACTGAATAAAACCGTCTAACAATAGCCAGAAAACAGAAAAGAAATACGTATATGAATAATCTTTGTATCTCCACGGGTTCTTCGTAATCTTTCTATAATCATGCAATAGAAGCTTGAATAAAAAGTAAAAATGGAATGTTGAACCCTTTCAGTATGCTAGGAGGCCGATTCCTTTTAAAATATCAGGCTCGTTATCGCTCGCCAGGAAAAATTAGACACCTAAATGACACGAAATGTCTTAAAATTGACAACGAAATGGGGCAAAAGGTCTTTAAATCGCTAAAGTAATGGGGCGAAAGTCTTAAAATCTGAAAGCTATAATTGTTACATTATTGTAATCAGCTTGGGAAGGACTTGTGGGAGTCAGAGAGTTGATATAGAGTTTACCCTTTTCATTCCTATAGGGCCTTCCTAAGCTGACTATAAATCGTCTATTGATAGCGAAACTAAACTGAAAAAAGTTGAAAAAATTAAACAGACAACTCAACCGCCACCTAGACAAACTGTAGGCTACCCTTAATGGTTTCTTGGAGGGGGTTATACCAATATTTGTATTCTAAAAGGAAGTGGGTAGGGTGTTCGTGGAAGAGATGGGGGAAGGGAGACTGGAAGGGTTAGCTTGTGTTGGTACAGTCCCGGTACAGTCGGCCAAATAAGTGATGTTGTAGCACCAAGTTTATTTTGATCAATAATCGGCATTAGCCCTATCTAAGCTTTATTTCATCGTTTCGAGTGACATATATAAACATGTTTTTACCTGTACACCCCCTATTTAACATCTGACAGACATTAATACAACACACAGAGAGCAAAACGTAATGAAAGCGGCGACACGACTTATTTGACTGTACAGTCACTCATAAAATCGTGGACCTCCAATGTTTTGCTTTATACAATTATAACTATCTGGATTGATTTTTGAAGGGAACATATTTTTAAATGAAATGTATATTATAGTTTTGTAGTTGATGTATACAAAATAATATTCATAAATTCATTTTCAGATAAATACTTCCATAATAAGAAATATGTGAAAATAGGTGATGTTCACCAATAATTATGAGTGACTGTAGCCTACATTAGGATGTCATAGTATTTAGCTCACTCATTTCGTGGAATTCGCCTATTTCTAATTATGGAAGCATACTGTATATTTGGAAACGAATTTATGAGTAGTTCTAAACATCAAGTACAACACTATACATACAGTATACTATTTATGAGTAGTTCTAAACATCAAGTACAACACTATACATACAGTATACTATTTATTGAAAAGCAAGTTATATCCCAAAATCAATCCAAATAGAAGGGGTTCACGAATTCTTATGAGTGGGCTAAAGACTATTCAAAAAAAGCATTCAACATGGGACAGTGAATGCTTGAGGGCGCGTTTTTACATTTTATTTTGTTAATCATTAGACAATTATATATAATTTAGGAAGGATCCCTAGGAATTAAAGGGGTATAAGCTATCTCAATAAACTTTCTAGCTCTAAAGTGTTTTTTGAAGGTTTGTACAGTACAGCAATCAGTGAATCACTATAGTCTGTCTACTTTCAGCTGATGGTAAATTGAATCCAGTTAGCAACCGATTTCTTGATATGGAAAACTATGAAACTGCAATGTCTGTATGTCCTAATATTGATACATTTTCAAATTGTATAACTTATTTCGCTACAAAATGTTCGTAATAGTTGAGTAAATTAAGATGCCAGTTGATTATCAGGGAAAAAAATAAAATTACAATGGTATGTCCATTCAATAAGTTTATTACTCGGTTGAAACAAATGTTGAGTGAAAGGGCTTCCCAATGTGTTTGCAACCATTTCCTCTAGTGTATTGCGAATGGTTAATTGTGAAATGCTTTGTTAACATTTATGTCATCAAGACCTTTAACAATTAAAACAAACATTGCGTCGGGTTTCCTTTTAACCTGCACTTTGTAAAACTAAATTTTTAAAAACTTGCTTAGTCTCTCATTGTATGGTTTATTTCTAAGGGAAGGGATCAACTTTGCTGTTCTACGCTGAACGGATTCGAGTTTTTCTGTCTTTTACTAAATAGGGAGACCAAAACTGCACAGCATACTCCAGATGCGGCCTCACAATACTTTTGTATAATGGTATAACTATGTCTTTACTATAACAATGAACATTTCTAATAAATCCTAGTGCTCTGTTTGCTTTGTTAGCTGCTGCGGTGCATTGGCTTGTAGATATTATATTTTTGTTTATAAGCACTCCTAGGTCTTTTATCTGTGATACGCTCTTTACCTTTTCTCCATTCATGTGGTATTCGTATATATTGTTTTGGGAGCCTATTTGTAGTATCTGACATTTGTTTACATTAAAGGGCATCTGCCAATTTTCTGACCACTCCGTGATTTTGTTTAGATCTGATTGCAGGCTAATTCTATCGCTTTCCGAGATTATTGCATTTCCTATCTTAGTGTCATCGGCGAATTTGGAAATTATATTATTGATGCCGTTGTCTATATCATTAATAATATATATTGTGAACAATATTGGACCCAGTACTGAGCCCTGGGGGACTCTACTAGTCACTGGAGTTCAATCGGATTATATCTATCTATCTATTGCCGACACCATGATCCCCGAAGGGGTGGCCATGAACGAAACTCCCCATACACCTCTGTCCCCAGTCAGTTGACGCACCTCCTCCCATACAGCACTGCTTTCACGCATATACTTTTTTAAAGGGGGTGACCTGTTTTTGTTCTGTCCTTTTCTATCTTTCTCTGGCTTGTATCCATTTGGCCCCATTCAGCCTACTGTTTTAAGACGTTTATCCCCATCCAGGTGTCAATTTTTTACTGGTGAGCGGTAGCGAGCCAGCATAATTTTTATTTTTGTTTGACAGCAGGCTAAATTTGTACATTTTTCGATAGAAAAATTTCTCCGGCGAAGCCGGATTTCTTCATATAATGCTGGCTCGCTATCGCTCGCCAGGAAGAAATCGACACCTAGATGGGGATAAACGTCTTAAAATAGTTGGCTGAATGGGGCCGAATGGATACAAGCCAGAGAAAGAGAGAAAAGGACAGAAATAACAAAAAGCAGGTCACCCCCCTTAACTCCATTCTTCCACCTCTCTCTCTCACACACACACACGCTCTCTCTCTCTGACAGACACACTCATTCTCACACCCACCCACCCCACTCTCTCTCTCTCTCTCACACACACACACACTCTCTTTCACACACACACTATCTCACACTCACACATACACTCTCTCTCTCTCTCTCTCAAAGGTTGTGAGGATAGCCACAGACTCAGGGTCTCTCTAAGACTGCGAGGATAGCCACAGGGTAATGTATTCATAGTTCAATTAGACGGGGATGACTTGGCACATTGTTCTCACTCTCGCTCTCTCTCTCTCTCTGTTCATATCTTGCTAACTCACTCATCACCTGGATTACATAATTTCTCCAGGTACGCTGTAACTTCATTACTTAGTATGGTAGTGTGTTATCGGAGTTCTGTCCTCCTTTCCTATTTTACTCCAGCCATCTGGTCTGGTCTGGAGCAACCAACGTATATACTTTTAATCTTTACTGTACTTCTCATTTCTCAACATATTCTTCCTCTATCCAAATTACTCTACTCTCCTACTTTACTCCAGCCATCAGATCAGATCAGAATATTAATTACAGGCGATCATAACCTTCAGAATAAAGTATATATATATATACCTGTATATAATTATGGTCCATTTAGCCGTTATTACTAACGTTCCCAGGGTGCACCACGGGGAGGCGGACCAAACTACACCCCGTTTTTTATTTTTTTTTTTTTTTTTTTAAGCAAACCATTGTCTATTATACAGTATATACTTAAGCTGGTGAGAAATGCACTTATTCCTATCTTCACTCTCAAGATTCAATCAACATCAATTGTAAGCTTCAATCAACATCCCTCTCAAGCTTCAATTAACATTCCTCTTAAGTTTCAATCAACATCCCTCTCAAGCTTCAATTAATATTCCTCTTAAGCTTCAATCAACATTCCTCTTAAGCTTCAATCATCATTCCTCTCAAGATTCAATAAACATTCCTCTCAAGCTTCAATCAACATCCCTCTCAAGCTTCAATAAACATTCCTCTCAAGCTTCAATCAACATCTCTCTCAACCTTCAATCAACATCACTCAAGCTTCAATCAACATCCCTTTCAAACTTAAACCAACATCCCTTGCAAGCTTCAATCTACATCCGTTGCAAGCTTAAATCAACATCCCTTTCAAGCTTCAATCAAGATCCCTTGCAAGTTTCATTATTATCTGCACTGCTCCCTCAGATAATTGCAAGTCAACTATAATTGACTCACACATACAGTATTATTCAAAGGCGGTATCATTTTTTATAGGAGCATATTTTTCTTCTCTTGCATAATTATACTCCATGCATTTTTGTCATTCTTCCGTGCTTATACTGTGCATTGCCATTATATTTATCTTTTCAACATCAACATACTTTGATTGGTGTTGGAATTCTCCTTTTCTTCCTGTATACTTTGCTTGAGGTCTCGTAAGTTGGATGTGGTTGTCCTGGCATTAATGGGGGATGGGTCGTATTTAGTTGCTCCTTTATATATATTTTTATATTTTGTTTTTAGTTTCCTCCCTAGACCTCTATCAAACTTTAAAAAAACATCCATTAGATCCCCTTCTAGATTACTTTGTATATTTTTCGGTAGAAAATGTGACTGGCCGAAGGCTGGTTCTTCAAAAATTACAGGCTAACTATTGTTCGCCAGGAATAAAATTGACACCTAAGAAGCAGGAAAGGTCTTAATATTGACAAAGAAATGGGGCGAAATTTCTTAAAATTGCCAAACTAACGGGGCGAACGTCTTAGAATCTCAAAACCGATGGAGCTAAACATGAGGGAAAAGGAGGTTCGAAAAAGAACCCTTAAGTGAATATCTCCCCTTAACCCCTTATTGGCGGGACCCGACTTAAGGCGGTCTAGAGAACCAAGGACAATGTGGCAGGGACCTCCTTAAGTCGGTAGCAATTTTGAGCACATAATTGGCTCTGGGAGAGAGTCCGAGCGGTGGGAGGAGCGTAGATTGACTCTGACCGTTCGGCACGGCTCCCACGCCGGCACTGGGCCCACCTCCACACTCACTACCTCACTAGACAGGGAATTATGAAAGGAAATTACCGTATTTTAGCAATTTTTCCTTCGTGTTGCACGATCGTTGCAAGAGAACCAGTGGTCGTAGAAGGATGGTTCTGGTGTCATTGGAAAGCTCAATTATCGCCCTTTCACGGATACATACTTGTATTACGCTCTGGCTCTTGTTTATGCATGAAAAAGAGCACGGAAATAAGCTCGTTTAGGGTAAAACTACCCGCTTGGCAGGTAGTAGAAGTTACCGACCTATCCACTCGTGGAGTGTTAATATAGTGGTATACCTTTTTTCTGAGGTGTTCGCAACCCATCTCGATCATCCAGAGAGTTTGGTAGACGGTTCTCATTGATTTTCATGATTGTACTCATATTAACCCCTTCTGTACCGGCGATGTCTTTTCAAATTTATTCTAGCCATATTTAGACGATTTTGTGCAGCTTAAGAAGAATCTGTGGTAGTAAAAAGAGTTAAGGGAGCTAGTTCGAAGCCTGTTAATTGCCCGAGGCTCTTTTTGAACTGAATTAATGTAGTCTAATAGTAGCCATGTACAAATAAAAAATATCTATTGGAACTATTTTACTCAGCCTTGGAAGGTACTCTAGGAATAAAATCGGTCTATCTATCTATCTATTGCCTGACGCCGTGATCCCCGAAGGGGTGGCCACGAACGAACCGCCCCCATGCACCTCTGTCCCCAGTCAGTCGACGCCCCTCCCCCCAACCAGCACCGCCTTTGTTCATATACTTCCTCACTCCATCCTTCCACCTCTCCTTCGGTCTACCTCTCCCTCTCTGTCCCTCCACCTCACTCTCGTACACCCTCTTAGTCATTCTCTCGCTTTCCATACGTTCCATATGGCCGAACCATCTCAAGTTGTTCCTTTTCACACTTTCCAGCACATCTACCTCCACACCACACCTCCTTCTTACTTCTTCATTAGTCTGTCTATCCCTCCATGTAACTCCGCACGCACTTGTTAAGTAATTCATTTCCACTGCTCTCACCCTTGGTCTGAGTCTTAACCAACGTCCATGCTTCGCTTCCGTAAGTCAGTGTCGGGATTACCACACTGTCATGCAAGGACTTCTTCACTTCCATACTGACCACCTTATTTCTTGTTACTGCTTCCAGCGTTCCTACAACTCTCTTCCCCTGTTGTACCCTCTCCCGCACTTCTTCATCCATAGTCCCATCTTTACTCAACACACTGCCCAGATACTTAAAAGAGTTGACGATCTCCATAGCCTGACCGTTCAGCTTCACCTCACACTCTGTGACTTCACCCCTTTCGAAGACCATAACCTTGCTCTTCCCCGCATTTGCCTTCAAATTCCGTTTTTCGCACACTGTTCCAAACTCATTTACCAGACCCTGCAACTCCCATTCATTATCACTCATCAGAACTGTATCATCCACAAACAGCAGTATAGGTAGCTTCCACTCATTTCCCTCCCTTTTCAGCGATACACCAACATCCACTGCTCTTGATAGTATTTCTTTCATGACTCCATCCATATATACAGTAAACAACCACAGGGACATCACACACCCGCTTCAAACCAACATTCAGGTCAAAGAACTCGCTCTGCTCACTCTCCACACGTACTGCCGCCTTTGCACCCTCATACATGCTCTTCACTGCTTTCAGCAACTTGCCATCTACTCCGTATATTCTAAGTACTTTCCACAAACCTTCTCTATCCACTCTGTCATAGGCCTTCTCCAAGTCCATAAAGGCAACATACACCTTTTGTTTCTTCTCCAGATATTTCTCCACAACACAATTCAGGGTAAAAATCTGATCTACACATCCTCTTCCCTTCCTAAAACCTCCCTGCTCGTCGCCTATCCATTTCTCCGTTCTCACTCTCACTCTCTCAATCACTATCCTACTGTATACCTTCCCTACTACGCTTAGAAGACATATTCCTCGGTGGTTACCACACACTCCTCTTTCCCCTTTGCCCTTATATAGGGGGACTATTATGCCAGTCTTCCAGTCATCAGGTGCACTCCCCTTCTCCCATGCTAGTTTGCACATTTTCCATACCCATTCGATCACTATCTCACCACCATACCTCAACATTTCCCCACACACTCCATCTGTTCCTGGTGCTTTCCCCAACTTCACTCTTTTCATGGCTTCCCACACTTCTGACCTCATGATCCCCACCTCCTCCTCCACTACTTCTCTTCTTCCCCCTCCCATACCATATCCAACTATGTTTGCTGGCTCTTCATTCCTTACATTTATCAACTCATTGAAGTACTCCCTCCATCTTTCGACTCTCTCTTGCTTCTCGGCTAGCATTTTCCCATTCTTATCTTTCACACCCTTACTGTTTCCCTTGCTACCTTCCCTAACTTTCTTGACTTCTTTCCAGAACAGTTTCTTACTCTCCCTCCATTTTACACTCAGATTCCTTCCAAATTCCTCATCTACTCTTCTCTTACTTTCCTTCACCACCCTCTTTCTCTCCACGTACCTCGCTCGTTTCTGTCTCTCGAAATCTTCATTCCCTCTACTACCCAACCACTCTCTATATGCTTTCTTCTTTTCTTCCACAGCTATTTTTACCTCTTCTGTCCACCATGCCTTTCACTCCCCTCCCTCTTCTCCTCACTCCACACACCTCCTCACATGCTGCACAGATCTCTTCCTTAAGCACCTTGCTCATCTCCTCTACTTCCTCCATAACTTCCAGGTCGAACCCACCTAGTCGTCTTTCTACTGCTCTCCTGTACTCTTCCCTGATTTCCTCCTCCGGTAATTTCTATAAACTTTGACTCCCACAATTTCCTTCCTAAGCTGACTGAAATCGTCTATTGCCATTCAGCCACCACATAAGGAAGCGGCTCACTGGTGTAGTGACTAGCATCTTGGACTTCCACCCAGAAGGCCCGGGAACGCGCCCACGCTCGGCGCATTAAAGATTTTTCACAAGCACTGAGTCGTTACCATCCCTCATGAGCAAGGGGATGGGGTAGTAGTACAGGACCCCAATGGAAATACGCCTAATCGGCCTTATTGGGCTATCCTTAGCTGGCTTAGCATGCGTTAGCTTTAAGAACTATTATTATTATTATTATAAAGTGTATAGGAGGACGCTTTCTTTCCAAATTTTTGTTTTTAATGTTTTTAATGATATAGGAGTTCCAGCAACTCCTTATCATTTGCCTAAAAGCCTCCCATGGGCACTGCCCTGTTCGACTGGTGCTTGTAATCTCCCCCACGCTTACATTGAAACACAGAAAATATATTATAGGTTCAAACATTTCAAGAATTAATCGTAATGCTTTATTATACCACAAGAAAAAAATGCTACATAAAATTAATTAAAATGTAAAACTTGCAAAATAAACAAACCAAAACGAATACAATACAATATATAGGCAAAATAACTAATCAAAATCACCATGTGGAAAAAACGGTTGAGCCAAATAACCTAATACAATAAATAGATCTAACCACAGTAGTCTTGAACACAAATAATTGGTTTAGCCACAGTAATGGAGATGTCTATGATATGTATAGTGATTAAACACATACTGTTAAGTCATTACTATTATCATTTTCCGGTCTGAAATTTTACCTTAATTATTTTCTTATTGTTTTAATTAGTTTTCGTTTGTAAGAGCAAGTAAATAGAAAAGGATTGTTAATTATAAGGACGTAATAATTATATCTGTTTTACATAATTGCATAACTTGCTAATCCATATGTTTTGTGTATTCAGTGTTTTAATATACAGGGTATACGGTAATAAAGATAATTATGTTAATACAAAGTTAAAGTTATAAACTGTAATATAAATACACATAATTAATCTAGTATGTTGAAAAGTTGTAGGTATGTTGATATTATATTTTCAGCCGGAGTAGTGTGATATTTAGTAATTTAGTAGATCTTGGTGTTATTGTTCTGCCGTGGTATTCTGGTATTCATTATATGTTGGTGTTGTTCTTCCTTTCGTGGAGTTATTAATTTCGTTGTCCTGGTGTTACGGTATTTTAGACTATATTAGATTTTGGTGTTATTCATTTTGTCACGATGTTATGGTATTCTAGCATTCATTAGATCTTGTTGTCATTCATCTTGTCGTGAGGATATGGTATTCTACAGTAGTATTCTTTAGTCCTTGGTGTTACCCATGTTGTCCTGGTGTTTCGGCATTCTGGTATTCATTAGCTTTTGGTGTCATTCATATTGTGCTGGTGTTTCGGCATTCTGGTAATCCTTAGATGTTGGTGATATATTTATAAAATTAATCTACCAGAGCGGTAACTTGCAGGTGTGGTGCTCCAAACATCTGTCGTAGCAGCACTTCTCCTGGCCCGGGCACCTGTCAGACACACACCACAGTTAGATTACTTTGTTGTGATAAGGACATGTAATTACAAGAATATATAAACATATACTACATAGCTAAAACTAAAGCATTCACATATACAGGTATAGCTACAGTTATATATTAATCCTTTGAAGATTATGACGCATTTTGACAGTTTATTCTGGCTAGCATTACACGATTTTATAGAATTTAAGAAGGGTCTGTGGGAATTATAAGGGTAAAGAATATCTCTACTAACCCTGACTTCCATATACCTTTCCTATTCTAATTAAAATCGTCTAATAATAGCCAGAAAACAGACAAATATGCGTAATAGTATCTTGGAAGAGCTAATTCTGACGTATTTTGAACTGTCAAACTGATTATTCCGAAAAGCAAATATCAGGTAAGAGAATGAAAAAGGAGATTCAATTCAGTCTGAGATACCTTCTAGCACTTAACGATATTATTATTGACTGTGACTGTACCATAGACACAGGACACTAATGCCGTCTTGTATTTTCCAAGTTGTTTTGAACTGAATCGAATACATTTTTCTTTACCTACAGCTTCCATTTCGGAGATTCACTTAAGCGTTTTGAGAGTTCTTATTGGGCCAAAATTAGTGTCCTTTTAGTACACAGTATTCTATTCGATAATGGTGAAGAAAAATAGCGAGTGTGTGTTACCTGTTGTCGTGGCTGCAGGTACCAGGGGGGCGATACCCCGAACGTGCGGGGGGGCACGCAGTACGGACCTTGGGGCACCTTCCGAGTTTCACTGACCGGACGGGGAGAGACAGAGGAACATATTATTGACGGAGCGTGTGATGAATCTTTCATAATCAGACAAGAAGAAGATAGCAAACAAGCTGCTACTACGTTGAGTTGTTAATAAGCAAATCTATCATATTGTTTTTGTAAGCTAATCCCCTATTCTTATAAATTGAAGTGTAGGTAGATGTAGACTGCGTTTATCTTCACTGGGCGAGAAATTCGTTTCCCGACACTTAACTGCAGAATATGACACTGGTCCATCTCTGCTTCTTATTAATATTTTGTTTCCATAATTGTTACTATATTCCATTAGAAAGTACCAGCTTAGTAATCAAGAGAGAGACATGACAATATCTCACTCAGTTAAGATAAACAGACTTCATGCACTGATCTATGTTGATAATCACATTGCCCTGGATATATCTATAGAGAAAATTACACAAACATGATAATATGAGTTGCCTTAAAGAAAAAGAAAACAATGTGAGCTCTTGCAATAATAACTAATTTCGCAAAGGGTATGGTAGTTATTTTGGAAAATGGAATTCTAAGAATATAATAATATGTGTTAATCATACTGGACATACCTCCAGGGTTGACTGAGGCTGGTTGATTGGTATTCTCACAGCAGTAGTTCTGGCCCTCTGGAGTCTTGCACCAGTACCGA
This sequence comes from Paralithodes platypus, assembly GCA_032716605.1. Classification (NCBI taxonomy): domain Eukaryota; kingdom Metazoa; phylum Arthropoda; class Malacostraca; order Decapoda; family Lithodidae; genus Paralithodes; species Paralithodes platypus. The sequence goes on from CM064492.1 coordinate 47,898,148, forward strand.
CACTTGCTCCCACTGCTGCCACCAAAACCACCACCACCCACTAGAGACCCACTGACACCACCTCCACCACCACCACCTACCACCACAGCACCTCCACCATGTCCACCACCAACGACAATCACAGCGCCGCCACCTCCGCCATGTCCACTTCCTCCTCCACCCACCAACACAGCTCCACCACCACCATTATGTCCATGTCCTACTCCACTTCCTCCACCACCAACAATTACAGCTCCACCACCACCTCCACCATGTCCTATTCCATTACCACCACCTCCACCAATTGCCACAGCACCTCCACCACCATGACCATGCCCTAAACCACCTCCACCACCACCACCTCCACCTAATCCTCCACCACCACCATGACCAGATCCATAACCTCCACCACCACCACCTCCACCAGCAACCACCACATTACCCCCACTACCATGAGTGGACCCAAAGCCCCCCCCTCCCCCGCCACCGTACCCCCCGGAGACAAAGCCCCGCGTCTCATCCCGTGCCAGAGCGAGGCCAAACATTGACGCCAACACCACCACTGCCATCTTGCTCCTCAACCACATCTGTAACGCAACCACTAAAGTTGGTTTTATCTCAGCTGACGGTAAATTTAATCCCTTAGCCACTGAATTATCGATGCTTAATGGAAAAACATGAAACTATATGTATCTGTGTCATATTAAGGCCAAGTTTTCGTAATGTACACCATAGTTTGCTACAAAATCTTCGTAATAACTGAGTAATTAAGATATCAACTTAGCAATTTACCGTCAGCTATAAAAAATACAGACTATAGTATTCAGCAAACATATTATACATTAGCCCCTTGAGGATTACGACGGATTTTGACAGTTTATTCTGGCTATCATTAGACGATTATATACAGCTTAAGAAGGATCTGTGGGCATTATAAGGCTAAAGGCTATCTCACTTAACCCTCTGACTGTCATATACCATTCCTAATCTGAATAATATCGTCTAATAATAGCCAGAAAACAGAACAGAAATACATTATCCTCAATGGATTTAAAAAAATGTACAACGGAATTAACATAAAAATAATATTCTACCACCATTACTGAACAAAATAAATTATAATATACAAGATAAATGCACAAATAAATTAACATAAACAAACATAAACTGTAAAATTTCAAATATGTACTTCATACTATAATAGTTCAAATATGTACTTCATACTATAATAGTTCAAATATGTACTTCATACTATAATAGTTCAAATATGTACTTCATACTATAATAGTTCAAATATGTACTTCATACTATAATAGTTCAAATATGTACTTCATACTATAATAGTTCAAATATGTACTTCATACTATAATAGTTCAAATAATCAATTCAATAGTCGTCATCTGATTGAAAAGTATAACAAGGACAAATTGGGAGAGAGGGAGTATAAAGGAAAATATATATTTATTTATTCTCTGGGGTTTCTGGAGATATACAACCCATCTTCAGAGACAGAAAATGGGATGTGTATATCCGGAAATTTTACATATGACAAAAAAATAAGCTCTTTTCTTTTTATTCCCTCCCAACTAATTTAGCAACCAGAATTATACCACATAATGTATATATATCCTCTCTCTCTTACCCTGATGGTGTTCCTGTAGGTGTCTGAGCCGAAGTACTGATGTGGTCTCTGCTCCAACGCCTTCCTTATATACTCCCGCCAGGTCCTCCTAATTTCCCTCCTCCACCGTAGTCCAGAAATTTGCCTCGTAACGATTAGCGGGAAAGAGAGCGCCGAATGACCGCCGTGAACACACACACAGACCCCACGGCAAACACAGGAAGGACAACTCACCACATTTTGTATTTGGAAATTTGATTTAGATTATTTTTTCTTTGTAGTCATTTATAAAATAAATAAATATATACATAAATAAATCAAAGCAGGTAGACAATTGACGACATTTTGTGTTTTAAGGCCGGTATGTTCTTGTTGTATTTTGTTTAAACAAACCATGTATTTTCTTGCTCTGTAAACTACTATGGAGAATCCAAATTGCGCTAGTTACACGCACAGGTCAAGCAGCCATGTGAAGATAAATATGTAAGCACTACACTGGATTTGTTTTAACCTGGTATTATGACACATTATTACATTTTATTTTAGCTTTAATTAGAGGATTTTATACAGCTTACAGAGCTAAAGGAAATATATGCGTTAATACCATCTCATCTAACTCTCTGAATCCCAAAAGTAGTTCCAAAGATTACATAAATCGTCTGCTGCTAATCAGCATAAAAGGAAAAACACCATCCCTGTATATTGAAAGGGTTAAGAGCCAATTAACCGATTAGAAGATTATGACGCTTTTTTTGGCAATTAATTTTGGCTATCAATAGACGATTTCATACAACCTAGGAAGGATTTGTGGGAAATATAAGGGTGAAGACCATCTCATTAATCCTCTGATTTCCCCATACCCTTCCTATTCTGAATAAAATCGTTTAATAATAGCCAGAAACCAGAAAACACATACGTAATCGGATCTTGAAATGGGTAATTATTCACCGGCCCATATATTTCATTAAACAACCTAGATAGGCAGTACACTATATATAAATTAAGTGTAAGGGATTTTTTTTTCTTTTTTTACTTTTTCTTTTTTCTTTTTTTTTGGGGGGGGCCTTCTCCCTCATGTTTAGTCTTATTAGTTAAGAGATGCTAAGACGTTCGTCCCATTAATTTGGCGATTTTAAAACCTTTCGTCCCATTTTGTTGTCAATATTAAAACCTTTAGTGTCATTTGGGTGTCGATTTTTTCCTGGCGAGCGAAAGCGAGCCTCTGATTTAGTAGGAACCGGCCTTCCACCTGGAAATTTTCTATCGGAAAATGTACAAAATTATCTTAGGTGTGTTTTTGTCAAGCTTGATAAGGATCTAAGGAGAAAACTAAAAAATAAATAAATAAATAAATAAACAGACCAAAAACTAAACCCTACCCCCTTAAAGGCGTTTACTCCGAATCCCAATGACGTCACCCGAGGAAGGAAACAAAAGGTATTCTTAAGGGAGGTGACCTGTTTTTTGTTCTCTCCTTTTCTCTGTTTCTCTGGCTTGTATCCATTCGGCCCCATTCTACTGTTTTAAGACGTTTACCCCCCTCCAAGTGTCAATATTTTTCTGGCGAGTGGTAGCGAGCCAGCATATATATTTTTTTATTTTGACAGCAAGCTAAATTTGTACATTTTTCGATAGAAAAATGTGTCCGACGAAGCCGGATTTCTCTAAACAATGGTGGCTTGCTATCGCTCGCCAGGATGCCATCAATACCTGGATGGGGATAAACGTCTTAAACAGTTGGCCTACAAGTCAGATAAGAGAGAAAAGGAGAGAAAGAGAAACAAATCAGGTGAACCCCCCCCCCCCCTTAAAGTGATCTGCTTGGCTTACTCGTCCCGTTTTGGTCGCTTCACAAACTAGGAAGGACAAATGGCAACCTTTTTTCGTTTTCCTTTTTTTGTCCACCGGAGTGTTTTGAAAAGCAGAAGGAGTTTGTTTCTCCTCCGGGGGCAAGATTGCGTAACGCCCTGGAAAATCCGTGGTTTATACTGATCATCATCACTAAAAAAAAAAAAAAAAATAACAAAAATAAAAAAAAAACCCACACACACACACACACACGCGCACGCACACCAAGCACACACACACATTCTTACACACACCACACACAGTACTTTGACTCCTTAACCCTTTCCAGATTATAACACATGTTGACGGTATATTCTGGCTATCACTGGATGATTTTATACAATTTAGGTGGGATTTGTGGGAATTAGAAGGATAAAATAAAGACTCAATTACCCCTCTGACTTCCATTAACCGTTCCTATATTTTAAAGTATATCTCGCAAATACACGTGCATTATACAATTTAGGTGGGATTTGTGGGAATTAGATGGATAAAGACTCAATTACCCCTCTGACCTCCATTAACCCCTACTGTACCGGAGGATACAGTAATAAAAGTCCCCCCCCAGTCCCAAGCAATGTGGCCAAAATCATTGGCATAATGGCAAGATAGAACAACCTTCCACCTCAAGAGATGAAGGAAGACTGGCTCTCCCAGCCTTCAGTAGGTTTTATATAAGCTGAGAAGTGTTGCCATATCGAGAGCAGTGCTCAAACGGTCGTGGTACCAGGCACAGCCTGATACAGGCAGTTACAAAGAAAGTACATTACTGACGCAGCCGTCGCTGGGACTGGGGAGTGACTTATCTACTGACGGCTGGTAGCCGTCGCTGGGTTAACCGGGTTAACGGGTTAACCGGGTTAACCGTTCCTATGTTTTAAAATATATCTCGCAAATACACGTGAATTATTTAATGTACCTATACCCTCAGCCGTTCCTATATATGAATAAAATCGTCTAGAATAAACTGTCAAAATGCGTCATAATCTTCAAAGGGTTAAGTAGGACGACCCATTACAGAACTTAAGGGGAGATGGGTTGTTTTCTGGGTCCCCCTTCTTCCTCATGTTTAGCCCTATTTGTTTTCAGATTTGAGGACGTGCGAATCATTAGTTTGGCGATGTTAAGACCTTTTGCCCCATTGCATTGTCAATATTAAGACTTTTCATGTCAATTAGTTGTCGATTTTTTCCTGGCAACCGAGAGCGAGCCTGTAATTTAAGAAGAACCGGCCTTTGGCCGGGAAATTTTTCTATCGAAAAATTTATAAATTTATCTTGAAGGAGGGTCTTTGGGTGTTGTTTTAAAGCTTGATAGAGGTCTAGGGAGGAAACTAAATATATATATATACAGTATTATATAAATAATATATAAATGGGCAAATATATAGGTCCCCTTAATACAATCGGTTTTTAGGCTTTTAGGCGTAGGGATGTGGCGACCCCACCGCCCGTCACTTTGTGGCGCAGACAGCCCCTGGAGGTTGGGACCGGGAGTCCCACCTCCAGAATTGTTAGGAGGAGGCTGTAGACACCAGCTGAACAGGGCGGTACTCCCGGGACCAGAAATGCCCCCATCAGTCTGTCCCCTGGTAACGACTCGCCAAAATGCTCTGGACCACCACCTTCTACTCTTACTATTAATTTCTGTAACATTCATGGCCTTTCTTATAACTTCCACTCTGTGGAACACCACCTCTCCTCTGCCAACCCTGATCTTCTCTTTCTCACCGAGACACAGTTGTCTGGGACTACTGACAGCAAACCCTTCTCTGTATCCTCCTACTAACTATATCCTCAGTTTCGAGCCAAAGGTGGACGTTGCGTCTATGTACGCAACAATCTTGCTTTCTCTCGTGTTCCCAACTTAGACTCTTCTGAATTCTCAACTCTCTGGCTAAAGCTTTCTTGTCACTCTCCAACTAAATATTTCTGCACTGTCTATCTCTCCCCTAATTCTACTGACTATCCTAAATTCTTTGACTATCTAACTTCTAAAGTGGAACACATTCTATCCATCTCTCCTTTCGCAGAAATTTCCATTTTACGAGATTTCAATGTTCACCACCACCAATGGCTCTCCTCTGTTTCCGAGTGAACAAGCCTAAATCTTTTCTATCTTAAACGACCTAGAGCAGTTAGTCCAGCAACCTACCCGTATCCCGGATCGCTTCAGAGATCGGCCCAACATTGTTGACTTATTTCTAACTTCTAACCCTTCCGCTTATACTGTAAATCTTTTCTCTCCTTTGGGCTCCTCCGATCATAAACTAATGTCTGTCACCTGTTCTATCTCTCCAGTACGGCCACCCGATCCTCCCAACTGGCGGCGCTTGTGGCACTTTGGTGCTGCCGACTGGGAGGCTCTTCGGCAGTACTTCTTTGATTTCCCTTGGAATGACTTTTGCTTCCGTGGCCAGGGACCCTCGAGGAATGCTGAACGCATTACCGAGGTAATCCTCTCGGGCATGGAAGCATACATTCCATTTTCTTTCTCAAAGTCTAATGCAAAAAAATCGTGGTTTACTCATGCAATGTTGCATCTCTCTCGCTATTCTATCACTACTATAATAATCAATGTTCCTCAGAGCTTTCCCAGTGTATACCACCTCCTTTATGTAGGGTACGTAGTACCCGTCTTGCAACACAATCCCACCCCTACTCTGTGCAACTCTCCAACCCAAGAGTGAAACGGTATTCTCTGACTTTCTTCTATTCAAACTACTGAGCTCTGGAACTATCTCCCAGAATCAGTCTTCCCCTCTTCCTATGACTTAAATTGCTTCAAACTCTGTGTGTCCAGGCATTTTGGCTCGAACGTCCCTTGATTTTGGCCCTGTCACTCTTTCAACTCTGGGGGAGGCACTCGATACAGCCAGTTCTGCATTTTGTCTCACTCACTCACATAGAACAAAAAAATCATCTAGCGATACCCAGGATACAAGAAAACAATATATCAGGGGGTTCCTCGAGATATTATAGTTTCCAAACCCTTTACTATGGGACTACATCCTAACTGAATACAATCGTCTACAGTTAGCCATAATACAAGACAAATGAGCCTTTAAAGTTACTTAAAGGGAGATGGGTCGCTTTTCTGGTCACCTTTCTCCCTCATGCTTATCCCCATAAGTTTTGAGATTCTAAGACTTTAGCCCCATTAGTTTGTCGATTTGAATACCTTTCGCCCCATTTCTTTGTCAATATTAACACCTTTCGTGCCTTTTAGGTGTCGATTTTTATCCTGGCGAGCAATAGCGAGCCTGTAATTGTGGAGGAACTGTCCTTCGGTCGGGAAATTTTTATACCGAAAAATGTACAAATTAATCTAGTAGGGGATCTAGTGGATTTTTTTTTTTTTTTAAGTTTGATGGAGGTCTAGGGAGGAAACAAAAATATAAATTAATATATAAATAAATAGATCCCCCAAAAAATAACCACTGTCCCCTTAACTTCTGTACCGGTGACGTATTAATGATTGCATTTCAGCTACATATAGGCAATTTTATGAAGCTTAGTAAGGATATACGATAGCTAAAAGGATTAATTGAGATAGCCTGTAGCCTTTTTTTAGGTAGACGTCCTTCCTTAGCTGAATAAAAACGAAAGGGACGTCACCGGTACTGAATGTGTTAAGGAATTATTCGAGGTAGTTTTAATCCCTTGACTATAAGACATTTGTTTAATATTATATAATAGTATCACCGTTGTCCTTTTTCATATTGTGTAAGTGAACGTTATTATCTTTATATGTTTAGGCTGTATTATTACCGGTATATATATTTCTGTTAGTTTGCTCCCTAGACCTCTATCAAGCTTAAAAAATAAACACCCAAAACAAAACCTTCGAGATAAACTTGTAAATTTGTCGGTAGTAATTACTGGATCGCTATCGCTTGCCAGGAAAAAATCGACACCTAAATGGCACGAAAAGTTTTAAAATTGGCAACGAAATGTATTAAAGTCGCCAAACTAATGGGCCGAACGTCATAAAATATCCAAAATAATGGGGCTAAACACGAGGGAAAAGATGGTCTATCTAAACCATATACCTCCCCTTAAGTTTATGGATGATTTATGGGAGTCACAGAGGTAATTGGAATCGAGCTTACCTCTTAAAACTTAAAATTTAATAATATATAAATTTGTCAAATAATAGTCCTAATGGACATAAAACACCATCTGAGGAAGAGCACTTTATTAACGTTTCGCAGATAGCTTCATCAGGTCAGGTGAAGCTATATGCGAAATGTTGTCAATAAAGTGCTCTTCCTCAGATGGTGTTTTTTATCCATTCTGTCTATTTTTATAAGTAGCACTCAACAATAGTCCTAATATAAATACAAATGTGTTTTGGTATGCTGAAGGGGTTAATTATACCTCACCTAGCCCTTCTTTTTCCACTGCGACCCCTTAGCCTGCGTCCATATTTAGCCTACCTTCTGTACCGGCGTCGTCTTTTAAATTTTATTCTAGCTATATTTAGACGATTTCGTGCAGTTTATGAAGGACCTGTGGTATTGAAAAGGGTTGAGTGAGATAGTTTGAAGCATGCTGATTGCTCGAGGTCCGTTTTTAAAGGAATAAAATGATCTAATAGTAGTCAGAATAATGTTAAGAGGACGGCACCGGTACGGAAAGGGATATTTACCTGGGTCCTGCTATTTACTCTGTGGACGGTATCACACGAACGATTTGTCCCTCAATTTTGTTTGGCAACTCTGGTCTGGCTTCTTACGAGTTCAACTTTTAGGAGAATTCTGTCATCCGATTTAACCTATCCCAATCCGGCGTACCGGATTTTTTTTTTTTTTTTTTTTTATTATTATTACTATTATTATTTATTTTTTATTTTTTTGCTCCATAAAACGTGTCATAATTCCCAAGGCGTTAAGCAGTAGTGTATTCAAAGCATTAACCCAAGAAACGCGATAGGCCTCACGGAAGTGTCTATATAGGGAACGTGATAAGCCTCACGGAAGAGAACCCATGAAAATATACCCTCAAAATGCCTCACAGTCGGTGAAATGGAAGCAATATGTGATTAGGTGGTATATGTTTACCCTCCACCACCTCTACTTTTCCACTTACACGTGTCCCCCCTCCCCCCCCCCCCCTTCCCCCATTTCTCACCTCCTCAATTATTGAATATTTTCCCTCTATTTTCCTCCTCTGACTTAAGCGAGAGATCTTTCAGACTGAGCATAGTGAGACCAGTGTCTGGCTAGAGGTGGTAGAGGGAGGATGTAGGCCTCTGTCTCTCGCCTATACCTTTCCCCAATCCCGCCAGGCCGCCACAAATATACGGTTTTGACAAGATATTTGCCTTTTAGACCTCTTCTGGTTCTTCAATGTTCACATGTTCAATATAAAAGTAAAATAGGTGCATATGGAGAAGTAACATTGCTTTATATGGTATTTATAACAAAATTTGTCTGTATTTATTCGCACGGTCGCCACTCTCAAATATATTATGTATAACGCGTTTGTCGGGTTTATGACGCGTTTTGACCATTTATTCATGGCTATCATTGGACGATTTTATATAAATTCAATTCCTGACCCAAAAAGCTACACTTTATCCTATTTGCCAGTACATTTCTTTAGCCGGAGGTGGGTGGGAGGAGAGCCTTCTACTTTGCTGTCCTATTCTTCTACTATAAACTGTCTCTGTCTCTAGTCGTATTAAGACCGGACCACCAAGTATAGGGACCGCAAGGTCTGTGTGGTCTGAGAATCTGTGTAACTGTGTAACTTTCTCTCTCTCTCTCTCTCCACACACACACACACTTTACACCCCACGTACCATCTATGTATTCCAGCTCTGCCATGCAAGTCCCTCAACAATATGACATGTGTATTCTTTTTTATTTACAAAAAACACGCTTAACCCACCAGAAAAGCGGCCGAAAGAGTTGCCCTGAATATTAAAAATAACTTCCCACTAGATAGCTAGGCTAAAATTCGAGCAATAATAACAATACAACAATCAAATTTTAATGGCGGCCTCGGCCAAGGGGACCTGAGGGGACGCCAATACATCACATCCTTAATAAAATAACACACTGCTAGGGGCTGTGTCGACTGTACACGCCCGACCTATCTAGTCTAAACCTATTCTAGAACATCTCAGATAAGACAAATGAGCAAGACTCACTATTTCGAATGTTAGAATGACGAATGAAGATAGGGCGTTAACGTAAAACCGTCAATCACAAGCCCCGAAGCTGGAAGGACGAGATGACGCGTCACCGTCTAGGGCAAACCCATGCTAGAAGACATCCACACGATGGAAAGCACAGCAAATTTAGAGTATTCATTTGATGTATTTTTTATTTTTATTTTTTAACTTTTCGTGTTGGTCTCTTGAAGCTTCGGGGGCGGGTGATTTGAACACTCCCTTTTGGGTTCGAAGAGTGCCATAACTGTTTAAGGCATATCGTCAATGATTCCGGGGCCACTAGGTTTTCCTTCTTCCCTTCGGGACTCAAACCTATAATAGTTACTTTACTCAAAACATTTCGTTCTCTTCCACAGTTTTCTCCTGTTTCTTAATATGCAGGTGCGAAGTTTAAAAAGTATAGTTATCAAATCCAACCACACAATTCATGAGTCAATCATGTTCACACTTCTTCATACTTCAACCCATCTGATATAATCAGTAGCCTACTATTCCTTTCTTTTTCCTTCATCAGTCAACAACTTAACCCTTCACCATTCCACATTCTCGACCACAGTAAATGGGTTGCAATAAACATTAATAAACTCCTAGCACCATATACTTCTTAACTCCATCTGTCCACCTCTAACTCGGTCTACCTCTCCCTTTCTGTCCTTCCACCTCACTCTCGTACACTGTCTTAGTCATTCTCTCGCTTCCCATATGTTCCACATGGCCAAACCATCTCAAGGTTTTCCTTTTCACACTTCCCAGCACATCTACATCCACACCACACCTCTCTCGTACTTCCTCATTCGTCTGTCTATCCCTCCATATAACTCTGCACGCACTTCTCAAGTAACTAATTTCCACCCCTCTCACTCTTGGTTTGAGTCTCTTCACCAACGTCCATGCTTCGCTCCCGTAAGTCAATGTCGGAATTACCACACTGTCATGCAAGGACGTCTTTACTTCCATGCTGACCACCCTATTTCTTGTTACGGCTTTCAGCGTTCCTACAACCCTCTTCCCCTGTTGCACCCTCTCCCGCACTTCTTCATCCATACTCCCATCTTTACTCAACACACTGCCCAAATATTTAAATGAGCTGACATTCTCCATAACCTGTCAGTTCAACCTCACCTCACACTGTGGCTGCACCCCTGTCAAAGACCATAACCTTGCTCTGCCCCGCATTTACCTTCAGATTCCGTTTTTTACACACTGTTCCCAAACATATTTACCAGACCTGCAACTCCCATTCACTATCGCTCATCAGAACTGTATCTTCGGCAAACAGCAGTACAGGCAACTTCCACTTGTTTCCTTCCCTTATCAGTGGTACACCAACATCCACTGCTCTTCCTTGTATTTCTTTCATGACTCCATCCATATAGATATTGAATATCCATGGTGACATCACACACCCTTGCTTCAACCCAACATTCAGATCAAAGAACTCGCTCTGTTCAATCTCCACACGCACCGACGCCTTTGCACACTCATACATGATCTTTACTGCTTTCAGAAACTTGCCATCTACTCCGTATATTCTCAGTACTTTCCACAGACCTTCTCTATCAACTGTCATAGGCCTTCTCCAAATTCATAAATCTCGACTAAATCAAGTTGGCTGGTGGACAAGTCAGTGATCATGGGGGGATATGGTTGGTCACTATATAATTGAGGTGGTCCACACATACCAAATTCTGCTAATATAATTTTCTTTTCTTGTTTAAATATTTCAGAAGTTTGTTTATTATCTTAGCTGAACATTGAATAGGAAATATGTATACACCTAGTAGATTGCATTCAAATATACAAGTCAACTTGTGAGAAACTATTTAAATTGATTACAACGTAGTCTATAGAACACTGATGATGATGATGATGATGATGATGTAAGATTTTATACTAGCCTACAGAGCAAAGGCCACTTATTAGGCTAGGAGACCAATGATCATGTGTTGAGAAAATGGGGGACCAGAGCAGAAATAGGTCAGTCAGATTTCATTGAACATATGTGAAATGCACCAGGAACGAAATTCCCGGGAGCGAGATCCCCATCCCCAACGAGATCCCCAGGAACGAAGGGACCCGGCTCCGCAGGGGAGAATAAATATCTTTATCCACAAATTGTTTTTCTATTCCATTTCCTTCCACACATGTTTATACGTCTTGTTAACAACGTAACAACGATCGTTCTAGTATACAAAACACATTTTTTTACTTCGTGTCATTATGTAAGCCTGTGATGTTTCCTTAGTAACAGCTCTGAGGAGTTACAGAGTGTCGAGGAAACGAAGATTGTGACATCCAGCAGTTCTTCTCTTTATTGTGTTAATGGTGTAGGTATTTGATTAGGGGAGAACCATGTCACCCATACGTGCCATGTACGTAATTATGTAACAATCAGGTCCCCCAGTAATCATATTACGAAGGTTGTGATACTCGACATTTTTGATGTATTGATTAAGTGTGTATTTAATTATGTAACCACCATGCCCCACAATATTAATATTACGAAGGCTATAATACCTAACATGTGGATGTGTTAATTGTGTATGTTGTTAATTATGTAAGCACCAGGTCATCCACACTTTTTGTTATGAATGTCTGTACTTAGGTAAGGGTCATGCCCGACAATGTTCAGATTAAGAAGGTTGGGATACATGATAATATTGTTGGTTATCGTGTATGTAATTGATTGTGCAAGGATCATGTCTGGGGATCTCGTCGAATTACGAGAGCCTGTCAGACCATCGCCTATGCTCATTGTTCTTTATATTATCATTGTGTATGTATGTAGTCCCCTATGCCCATTATCTCTTTATATTATAATTGTGATTACGTAGGTTAGGACACATGCCAAGGTTGTGGATTATCGTGTAAGTAATTGATTATGCAAGGACCATGTCTGGGAATCTCGTCGAATTACGAGAGCCTGTCAGACCATCGCCTATGTTCATTGTTCTTTATATAATAATTGTGTATGTATGTAGTTAGGCAAGAGTCATGTCCCCCAATGTTCAGATTAAGGAGGTTGGGATACATGACAATATTGTTGTGTTATTATGTATGCATTTGACTATGATTGTATATGCCTTTTTGAACCCCTCTGTACCACCTCCAATTAAACTCGCCCAACCCACCTTCCTGTCCTTTCCGACTGGAAGCGACTCTCACCTCTATACCTGCTACCCAAAATAGAAGGGAGGTAGGTCTGCCTGACAACCCGGGAAACCCTCACCCTTCCCCCCCCCCCCCCCCTAACCTCTGCACTACAGGAAACCTCCCTCACGGAATACTACCTACCCCATCACGACCAAAAGTGGTAGATACTGATACTATCCAACTAAGAAACAAGGAAATCCATAATTCCCTGTTCCCCTGAATCAAACCTTTCGAGATGCAAAATAATTTGGAATACTCCAGGGGGAAGGCAACGTCAGGTCCCGGAGAAACCCCCGCCTCCCCCCCGGTCGACCCAAAATAGCGACGTGCCCCGCCCCCTTGACCTCGAAGACTGCCCAGTGAAGAAACTCTTGCCCAGCAACCAGCCCATCACGTACACAGATATGTTAGATGTTTAAGTTACCCATACCATATAATCCAGGATACGTAGGATAAGAAAGGAACTATTCAGACTACTCATCTTAAACCACCGCAGTACACAGCTGCCTCAAAAGTAAAGTAAACTACTTTCAAAGTTCAGACAACACCCCAGCTGACCTTAACTAGCGACGCGCCCCGCCCCTTGACCTCGAGAGCGACCCAGTGAAGGACCTCTTGCCAACAACCATCCCATAACATGCCCCTATATGTTAGATGTGTAAGTTACCCATACTATGTAATCCAGGATACTGAAATAAGAAACGAATTACCCAGACAACAAATCTTCAGCCGCCGCAGTACACAGCTGCCTCAAAAATAAAGTGAACCACTTCCAAGTCCAGACAACACCCCAGCTCCGACTTCCTCCACACCTCAGAAAGCTTGCCAACTGAAGTCCTGTTATGTCCACAAATAAGTACTGTTAAGACTACTATTACCCAATACCCAATTAAGTAAGCAATCTAATAGAGCATCATGTGTAGAGCTAAACCTTACATCTCTCATTCCTAAACCCCTCTTATAATAGTAAACAAACCATCATTCAGACTCGACAACACTGAGTAACCCCTCTTCTACCCCCCCCCCCACCCCCCCCATGACAAAGGTTATATAAACCCTGGTAGGAGAGAGTTCAGGCAAGTTTACCACCATCACAACACTCCTCGTCATCGGCCAATCAGCTTGCAGCTCCACCAGCCTGCAACCCCTGCCTCTCCACACTACCATGGCCACCAACAACAACATTACCTGTGGTACCGTCAAATGGTATAATTATAAGGCGGCTATGGCTTTATAACGACGACAAACAATGAGGATATCTTCTGCCACCACACCAACATCACCAACAACAACAACAACAGCAAGAAGAAAGCCTCTCTAAGAAATGGAGAACCAGTGGCATTCACAATCCAAACAGGGAGACAGGGACGTGAAGCTACCAACATCTCAGGCCCCGAAGGAGCCCCAGTCAAGGGCTCCTCATTCCCCCTGTAACGGGGGGAGGGTTATCAGTTTTCACCTTCCCTTCTACTGCGAACAAGAGAGAGAGAGAGAGCGAAAAAGAAGGATTAGGCCTAAGCTGCGAAGGTGGAAAATAGAAACTAAAGGTTAGAAAGGAAGAGATTGACGACAAACCCGTTACTGCATTCTAATTAATGAGAGGACAACCCTGTTTGGTTGACCCACATCCAACATCCTTCGAGGAAGGGGAAAAGCGGCAACTCCAGCACGATGATAAGCCCAAAGAACCACAAAAACCCCACTGAGACCTAGCATATTCTTTACTTTCTAGATGTCACCTAAGGATGTTTTGGGGAACGGTAATTAATTCGAATTATTTGATCGCCCACCTTCAGGTGAACTGGCCGTCCCCGTGGTTTTCTTATTCTTCATGCAATCGTGACTCATGCTCATTATTCAGGTACATTAATTGGGACAGTAGGATAAATCGGAGGCTAGCAAAGACCAAGCAAGAACTTCACCTTCAAGATTGGTTGACAAGACTTTAACTCTCGGTTAGGCTACTGGTACTACTCTTAGACCAATTTAATACTGACGGTTCTGATTTACCATCCTGACAACACATTTAGATCCAAATAGGTACGGGATGATCGATACAAACATGTTGCAGTAATCTTATGCTTGATATTAATATGAGGAACATTTACCGTTTACAAAACTCTTGACCTTGGTACAGTATCTACTTATATCTACACACTTAACCTGGGACATATCATTACTGTACTGGGAAAGTCTCTTAACCTAGGAGTAGGACTCTAATCTTGCTGTCTGTATCCGCCCCATTCCTCTCATTATCATACTCCCAATTTTGGGTGATACCGGTACAGGCCAGGTTTGCCTTTAGGTCTCTTCAGCCTACCGTATCCTGACGGATGGGGGGTAATCACACGTCTTCCTGCGGTCCTTGAACCCTCGTACAGTACACGAGTTCAGCATCCTGCCCTCAGCCGATGGGAAGGGTGAATCTCCGATTCTCCGCCATCAGCATCACATCGACTCCGTCCCAAACTGGTTCCCTGTTAAGTTAACATATCTTAACAGTCTGGTTGACATATGTCTAACCCTTAATAATGGGGTTAATCAATGTCCTAATTAAGGTACACAGTAATACTAAAACAAATACATATAAAAATACATGGATTCCTATTAATGTATAAAAATAGATGAGCTAATATAAGTACAAAAATACAATGACAGATCAAATTATGACATTACAGTACAGTACCGAAATAATCTTAAAATGCCCCAGAACGAGAAGCCCACCACAGAAGCCACGAACGAACACCACACAGAAACACCAAAGGAAAGGTCCACAGAACGAAAGGACCAGCTGACCGAGCCAGCCATTTCAGACAGGCCCAACCCCGCAGGGCTAAACAGCTCCAGGACACACCCATTTACCTTTTCTAAACTGACCATTTTCCACACCTCACGTACACTAACCCCCTCGTGTCCTACACTCCTAACTACAAAGATGATGAACAGGAATATACATTCATATTAAAAACACCCATGCCCTGTCCCGACGTTGAGCCAATGCCAACACATCAGACAGCCATAATTATATCTATGTATGTTCTTACATCCGAGAAGTAGATGTTATATATCTTAGAAGTTAAAACTCCCACGTTTGTCCCTAGACCTCGTATATCATTTTCCATGACGAGTATAGATATATGTAACTCGTGCTCAGTCGCCCCTTGCATTGTTCCTCTAGTAACTAAATCTATAATATTAACTGCCACCAGCATTGATACGACATAGCGGCACTGTCCTTGCTACAAAGATGATGAACAGGAATATACATTCATATTAAAAACACCCATGCCTGTCCCGACCTTGAGCCAATGCCAACACATCAGACAGCCATAATTATATCTATGTATGTTCTTACATCCGAGAAGTAGTTGTTGTATATCTTAGAAGTTAAAACACCCACACTTGTCCCTAGACCTCTTATATCATTTTCCATGACGAGTATAGATATATGTAACCCGTGCTCAGTCGCCCCTTGCATTGTTCCTCTAGTAACTAAGTCTATAATATTAACTGCCACCAGCATTGATGCGACATAGCGGCACTGTCCTTGTGTCGTATTGTGCCAAGTACAGATCAACCAGGTTTCATCACCTTATTAGGACGACGACTATAATGTCATCGTTCATCGATGTATACAATCCTTAGGTTAAGTATTTTTATCCGCCATTGTGTTCACCTTTTTCCATTTACTTTCCACAATTGTCATACGTCTTCCCCTTGCCTCCTTCGTATCCACAGTCCACACTACGCCAATTTACTTCGTGTCTTACACCTCTTACCCCAACCAGAGATTATATAAGATAACCTGGTTACCAGTATCTGTCATAAGTACCCCGAAACAATAACTAAGTACCCCTACGAACTGCCGCTGGTGTTGATATTTATATTTAATAGAAAACGCAGTTCCCAGGGCCAACTAATAGTATCCATAACCCTCGGACTGATCACATAACTCTATCTTTTCCAGACTCATATACCACCCCATAGTTGCATTCCCCGGTAGCATTTGGCTAACGTATTCTACTGCCTTTTCAAACTTCCATATCAATTGTAGCCTAATGCCACCCCCACGCCCAGGGACCTTAGGGGCAAAATTTCCCTGTAGCCCTTGAACTCTCCCCCCCCCCTCTCATTAAGACACCCGCGCTTCTCGACTCTTGTCCGACCTAGCCTCTCTCTCATACCTCTTGAAGATCCTTGAATTGTCCGTTGATAACGCTCTCTAACCTTTTATATATATACTCCTATCCAGCCTACCTTCACTTAGTAGGCCAGAACAACATTAGAACTTTACTAGCCCCTTGCATGCCATCTATTCTCTTACAACACATTCACAACCCTGCACCCAATGGTCGTCGGTGCGAGGCTAGCCGCCCCGCCAGTAACTAACTTCTATTGCCATACTTCCAGATAAATGTGGCAGAGTTAGCAACCCAGTCTCCACCACATCCAGCAAACCCTACAATTAACAACCAGCCGAGTAAAACCAGCTAGCTAAGGCACCTTCGGTTTTGGTATTAAAGACACCCACATCTGTCTCATACACAGAGGGTTATTACAAACACTGGTGATATGGCAAGCCCCTAGCCACAGCCGCCAGGGCGCCCAGCTCCCCCTTTTTGCCCACCCGAGGAGGGAGACCCCCACCCCCGCGGAGGTATACCTGGCCCCTGTTTTGACTTTCGAGTCATTGCCAGGTAGCACAGGAATTCTTCCTATCAATGAACTAACCATGAATGACTAACACCTTTACTATTCTCTATTAACTCACAATAAACCATTTACCTTTCTTGCATGCTCTGATCACTAAATTAGCACCTCAGCTATACCATAGAATGAAGATTGAACAATC
This sequence comes from Paralithodes platypus, assembly GCA_032716605.1. Lineage (NCBI taxonomy): Eukaryota > Metazoa > Arthropoda > Malacostraca > Decapoda > Lithodidae > Paralithodes > Paralithodes platypus. Next base: position 47,915,781 of record CM064492.1, read on the forward strand.
TAGAGAGACGCTCCTATCACAGCTGTCCCCATCCTCCTCGCAAAGTAGATCCAGTCTCTCTCCCCTAAATACGTCCAGTATAGCCAAAATAGTACCTCTTACTAAGGCTCAGTTATATGAAAATATAAAGGCTTCCTATCGCCCTGTGCCACAACAGTAAATACCATCTTACCTAGTCCCCATATCTATTGAGAGCTCAATTAAGTCCATAAGACTCGAGATCCCTACTGTCTACAGGGTCCAGAACCGAGCCTATAAATCTAACTCCCGCCCCCAGTCAAATCAGTTGAAAGCTAGACACCAACCAGGGGTCACTACCCTGCAGTTAACTTCTAGCTCTGCCCTTGCGTTGTTCCGGAGTGAGATCCCAGAGCCGGCAGACTCCGTGGCAGATTTGGATAGAAGGACCTGCCCACGTATTGAAGAACTTCACACATATGGCCCCCCTGGACGGCCGCGGAACCAGTCGTTAGCCCCCAACATCATGGACGCAAGATAACCAGGACCAGACCCATCAGATACTACCCAAGATTCCCTTTAGCAGTACTACATATTACTGTGCTGTTTAGAGATTCACTAATTAATATTTCTACGAAGTGGCTAAGACCTTGCCCAGTGTAATTCATACTTAACCATTCCATTTGGGACGTACTAAGCGATCAGTGCTCTTAATTAACAGGCGACCTTGACTCTCGTAATTACCTTATTCAGATATTAAAACTCTAGTGATATCTAACGTTCGCCCACTGATTTGCGTTCTATGTATTTCTGAAACAAGGATATAAAACTTAGATCAGTACCCCCTGAGGTTACTAGAATTCCCGTGCTCTAAAATACGCGTGTCTAATCTAGTCTGTGAACTACTACTTGTGCACCAGAGCTACCAGTAATAAATCTAACAGTGAATATGAATCTATAAGTAACATTGATGGTCTTCGGTATATAAACCTGTGGAATCGAAGCCAGTGATCAGAAGATTAATACCTGAACGTTGGAAGTGGGAGACTAGGCTCCATCCAGATCCACTTATGCTAGTGTTGTTCAATTCTATTGTATTGTCTTACACAAGTATTCTGCAGTGGTATATCAATAAACGTGATCATGTAACTTGCTACCATGTGTTTCTTTGTGTTCTCTATTCCTCATATCTTGTGTTGTGCATGCAGCCTTATATACCCAGTCAATTTAGAACTCACATTACCCAAGTTAAACCTGTAGAAAAACAGGGCATAACAAATCTCTTAAGGCATCCAAAGATCCTCTCATTATTAAGTACAGGTACATATGTTACTCAGCAGTACTCCACACACAATTGGAAATACATAATTACACAGCATATCTATGGAGAAATAATTCATACAAATTTTAGTTAAATCAATACAATAATGGCATAAATCAAAGGTAATTGTCATGGTCAAACTTAACAGGTTGCACTGCCCGACACGGAGGGTACTACACAAGGCTCAAACAAAGCTTAACGTTATTCCTACTGTAACTAGAGTCACTTATCCCCTGAAATCAGCTGCCCAGAATCTCACTACAGCTTCCATCCCTTGCAATGCAACTCTGTATATTAGACCATGTCAAACTAAATTATATCATAGCAATCAATACTCATAATAAGCTCTAAAAGCACAATAATTAATAATAGCCTACTGTACTCCCAATTAGGTCACAATAGGGTAGCCTAACTTCAGGTATTTAGCTTGCACCAGAATAACACCATATAACATAATAATTCAGCAAGTATCCATACCTAAACGGCCTTTCCACAAGTTAACTTTAAGTAATAAAAGGGGGAACAAATAATCATCTGAAATAAACCAGACCCAATGGGGGTCGGAATTTGGCGGTACTGGGGTTGGGAAATGAGGACCTCTAAATCAAGATAACAAGTAACCTTTAAACTACAACCCCGTAAAAACATTTAAAATTAATCAACAAACAGGCCTAGGAGACGTTAGTTATAAAAAATTGGCTGAATAGGCCTAGGTGGGGTCGAATCCCTGCCACGGCGGACATTTAGTGGGTGTGGTAGTACGTCCTAGCATGTTTCACATGCTCGCACCCAGTCAGGGGACATCCTGACGACGTATACAGACTAAACACACATAACAAAGCCACTCCAACAGCTTCCTCTCTCTCCAACACCCCTTCTCCCCTCTCAACACTCTTCTCTGAGCTAGTGCCGATACAAATGGCCAGTCCTGTATAGAATCGTGAGGTTCAGAGTCGTAAAAGATTCCAGGACGAGCTCCATAGAAACTGAAACTGAAACTGAAACTGGGGAACATCGGAAACACAAGATAAACAAAACTAGGATACTATCTCAAACGAAGGTCGTTTCCGGATTTACACGTTAAAATACAATAATATTCACCAAAATGCATGGTTCTATAACCTCAAAGTATCCAACAAGCTCTAAACATACAATACAGCTGTTACATTAGTAATTTACTCAACCTGGTCGTCTCTCCGAAATGCGAGATGGTCTAAATCCTAAAATGGCGGTCAAGCTTCAAAAGCATTTTAATCAACATTCATCGCCCTCAATTCTACTCTTAACTGGTGTTCTCGCGCTACCTCAGGATGATGTAAACTGTGAAAGACAAACTAGCAAAATAGGCTAGCCTAAGTTTGGTCGGGAAATATTGAAAAACACGAGAATTGGAAGGCCACCAAATGGCGTCCCTCTGACTGAAATTATTACACACAAGTTGATTTGACGTTAATTTGGAAAAACAAAGTCTAAAATATCAGAAAACACTTAGCAAAGGTGCACATATTCAAAGTTTACAGAACACAAGAATAATGGGGATATTTGACTGGTTGTAGGCACTTGGTAGGTGGGGGGCTTGGTTGACCCAGCCTAGGGTAGGCTCGAGTTCACGAATATGTCAATCACAGTCATACATCCTACATTACACACCTAGTACTCCTAATTCTGAATAATCAATGCTATAAACCTTATTTACGAACCTCTGAATGGAGGGAAAGGAAGCCTAAGTCCGGAGAAGAAGCGGGAATGATGACAGAGTCTAGAGGTTGTGGACACAACGTAGCGGCTGGGTCACGGCAGTGAGTGGGCTGCGGGAAGCCTTATATAATCCAAGGCCTAAAAAAAAAAAACATTTAAATCAGCCCAGTATTATTTTTTTTTTTTTTTTTTTTTTTTTTTAAATTGCCCCTTGGCCATGCCAAATATCACTCCTCCACATCCCCTCCTTCCTCCCTTCCCCCCCCCCCCCTTCAATTATCACCTTTTCTCCCTGTTATTCCCTTATTCTTAGGTATATATTCGTGCTAACATTAGCGAGTTGCTAGCAGGGCGTGGTCATCTGTGTTACCAAGCGTGTGAAAGAGCGAGAGAGAGATCACCACGCAACAGTGTCTCTCCAGCCGTCTTCACGGCTGGCTGGCTGGCAGGCTGCCTGAGCCATACGTTATGTAACTCCCGGCCTCTATCGCCGATTTTGACCATCCAAACACTGTTTCCACTTGTTTTATTGCTGTAACAGGTTATTACCTTTATAATCAACGTAAAATAGGCGCATATGGATAAGTATTAATGCTATTTATGGTACGATGACGATTTGAGTGTAGGAAACACTCTAAATACCTCCGCACAGGGAGGGGTGGCCACTACCCCACCTACGCAGCGGAGAGGTTAAAAGATACATTTCCCTTAAATATAGGGAAGAGTGAATGAAGGGGAAAAAGTCTTACAGTTAAGTCAAACCTTACAAAATATACCAAAAGGGAAAGTACATCTTCCTGTTACACTCCAAAAGAGGAAGTACAGTTAGTTAGTTATGTAGAGCAGATTAACCAGACCACTGAGCTCCGTACGGAACTCTCACAGGTCTGGCCCGAAGGATTAGATCAGATTACTGAAAGGAGCTTAAGGCGACGCAAAAAACGGACGATGGGGGGGAAGGAAAATGACGGAGAATCGGATAAAAGGTCAGTGAATGATTTAGTACCAAAACAAGCCGTACGCAGACGGGCAGTATCTGGGCAGCCACAGATGTGGCGAACAGTTAGAGGGGAATAACAGGAGGAGCAGGTAGGGGGCGGAGTGCGGGGAGTGGACATTAAATAACCGTGAGTCAGCCGGGAATGGCCTATCCTAAGTCTAGTGAGACCTGTGAGACCTGGAAGACGAGGGCCAGGGACGGACAGAAGGTTTGATTGCACGGAGTTTATTATTGCAGGGTAGAGCATCCCAATGAGATTGCCACGTGCAAAGAATAGAAGGCTTGAGTAAGGACAGCCAATCACCTAACGGAAGGTGGGGCTGGCGAGGGATCATTAAAATAGCATCCCTAGCCGCAGCATCAGCGTCTTCATTGCCACGGACACCGATGTGAGCAGGAATCCAACATAACTGGACCTGGAATCCACATAGGCTCATCTCGTGGAGAGCGTGTTTTATGGCTAAAACTATTACGTGGGAGGACGAATAAGCACGGAGCGCTTCGAGGGCACTACGAGAGTCACTGTAAATTATAAAGGGCTGTTGAGGGGTGTCACGTATAATGTCAATAGCGGATTGGATAGCTAAAAGTTCAGCAGTAAAGATAGAGGCTTGGCACGGGAGAGAAAACTGAAGGAGCTTAGTAGAGGACACAGCAGCGAGGCCCACCCCAGAGTCAGCCTTAGACCCGTCAGTGAAGATGGCAAAATGGGGGCCTTTACGACGTATGTGTTCTAGTGCGTGTTGGCAGTGATGGCTAGGGACAAAAGAATATCTCTTCGAGAGGAAGGAGAGGTGAGTGCAAACATTGGGGAGAGAGATAACCCATGGGGGCGAAGGGGAGACAACAGGCGGCGAAACAGCAATGTGAAAGTCAAGAGAGTTGAGGAGAATTGTAGCACGAATCGGAAAGGAGGGGGAAGATGGACACGGATCGGGAATGAAGATATCACTGAAAAGGGAATTAGTGGGAGAGTCACTATGTTGAATTTTTAATGCACGGCGCATAGTAACTAAATCGCGATGGAGGGAGAGCGGGGGCTCGCCACTCTCAGCTAAGACGGAGGTATTTGGGGAGGAACGGAAAGCTCCAGTACAGAGATGCATACCCTGCGTATGAACAGGGTCCAACATCTTCAATACGGAAGCAGAGGCAGACCCATAAATGGGGCAGCCGTAGTCGAGGATGGAAAGAACCACCGCCTTGTAGAGCATCAACATAGTGGTACGTCTGGCACCCCAAGTGGTATGGGATAGTTTTCTGAGTAGGTTGAGAGCACGAAGGCCTTTACCTTTAGTATACTGAACATGGTCTCTCCAGTTGAGATGTTGGTCAAAGATTACGCCTAAGAATTTAACACTGGGATAGAAAGAAATCTGAGAGGGTCCCATTCGAAGCGATATTGACTGGCCACGGAGCCAGCGTTTGTCTCGATAGAAGACTATTGCCTTAGTTTTCTCAGCCGAAAACTGAAAGCCAACTGAAGATGCCCAGGCGGTTACCCGTTGGATGGAGATGTTGAGTATACGTTGAGCATGTCTGAGGGTACGGGCAGTGCAATAGATGGTAAAATCATCAACGTACAGGCTGCCATGGACTTCTGGCAGCAATTGTTGAATGACTATTTATGGCCGCGGCAAAAAGTTTGCTGCTGAGAACGCTGCCCTGGGGAACACCATTGACGAGTGGAAAGACATTAGAAAGAATTCTCTCCACTCGAGTCTGGAATGTTCGATCCGAAAGAAAGTTGAAATAAAAAAAGGTAGATGGCCACGGGCACCACTATCATGAAGTAGTTGCAGGATGGGACGCCGCCACGTGGTATCATATGCCTTCTGGATGTCAAAGAAAACGGAGACGGTGATGGACTTACTTTCAAAGCCACGTTTGATATGAGATTCTAATAACGTAAGCGAGTCCAGAGTAGATCGATCTATCTGAGAGCCACATTGGGTCGAAGTGAGAATAGAGTGTTGACGGAGGAACCAAGTAAGTCTAGTATTGACCAATTTCTCCATTAATTTACAAAGACAACTGGTGAGGGATATTGGTCTATAACTCGAGGGCAAGCTCGGGTCTTTTCCAGGTTTTGCAATTGGGACGACAATAGCATGTTTCCATGAGGTAGGAAATTGATGACGGATCCACACCTGATTATAAAATTGCAAGAGGTAGGATTTAGCAAGGGGGGCTAAGTTAGTGAGTAAGGCAAAACTTATGTTATCTTGGCCAGGAGAGGAGTTAGGACAATTGGAGAGTGCATGTTCAAATTCATCCATAGTAAAGCATGCATTATAATCAAAGGTGTCTGGTGAAGAGAAATCGAGGGGGATCGACTCCATTTCAAGTTTATGGCGGCGGAAATTATCGTCTAACTTCTCATTACTGCTGACATGGGCAAGATGTTGACCCAAGAGGTTCGATATCTCAAGGGGATCATGAACAGTATGGCCACCGTGTACCAAAGCATGGCGCGGAGGGGCAATGTGAAGGCTGTTAATATTCTTGAATTTATGCCAAACGCGTGATATCGGGGTAGACGGGGAAATGGTGGAGACATAAGTTTTCCAGGATTCGGATCTACTACGGATGACTTCTCGACGGAATTTAGCTGATAGTCGATTGTAGTGAGGTTTGATGGCACATATATCCATCAATAACGAGATGGAATGGCATAGAAGGTCATCACGTAAAGGTAAGCATGAACATAAAGAATTGTAACGTTTATTGAGACTATCGAGGCGGCGGCCTAATGCATGTTTACTTTTAGCTAGAGTGGATAAGGTGCTGTCCCACCAGGGGACTCGACGACGTAGGGGGGAAGAAGTCGTCTGGGGTATAGACTTAGTAGCTGCATTAGTAAAAAAATTAACGAGGAATGAATGGGTTTCATCAGGATCCCGGAAGGGATTAAAAGGTGGGATTTGTCTGGTGTGGAGGACATATGCGTCCCAGTCAGCTTTGTGGAAGTTATAGCGAGGGAGCGAAGGACATGGACGGAATTGTAAGTAAGACAGGATGACAGGAAAGTGATCGCTCGAAACGTATCAACACAGACCCGCCACTCGAACTTATCAACAATTGCTGAGGAGCACAGGGTGACATCAACAGAGGAATAAGTATTATAGGAAGCAGAAAAGTAAGTGTGTGAGTCGGCCTCATTAAGGCAGCAAAGGTCACGGTTCAGAAGCAAATGTTCAATCTGCGAACCGGCTGTATCAGGATTAGAGGAAGTAGGGTCCCATATAGGGCTATGGGCATTAAAGTCACCCAACAGTAAGATGAGAGAGGGTAGTGTAGAGACAAACTGAGAAAGCAAGGAAAGGTCATAATTGTAAGCAGGTTGGTTATAGATATTGCAAATAGTAACAGAGTCACCATCGGGGATATGAAGAGTAAGGATAGAGTGCTGTAGGAAACTTGTACGAATGGGAAATAAGTCAAAAGTTACTCGATGATGGACATAAATTGCTGTACCATATTCTCCATCAGGGGATAGAGAACAGCACGCAAGGGGGTAGTTGGTGATGGATTTATCATAATTTCCAATGTGTTGTAAACAAATACACATTGGATTATAGACACGGAGTAAATGCTGGATCTCACCTAGATGGACTCTAGATGAGAGACCATTACAATTCCATTGTAGTATATAGGGATTGAACAGATTAAGTGAGAGACGTCAGGTTACGTAAATTAACAGCACTGTTCGGCTGTCGGAGATGAAGAGGAACGGGTCTGGGGGGAGGGTCATGAGAAGGCAGGGAGTTTCGACATGGACGGTGGGGGGACACATTAGAGGACAGGTCATGGAGGATAGTAGCTACCTTGGTGTGTGAAAGATCTGAACGTGACTTTAAGTGAAAAGCGCATAAGCACGAAGAGTTATGAGAGGCGGTGTTATCAGGGGTTGGTAAACGTCGGTCACGGAGAAAGGAGCGTATCAACGCAGCAACAGTGGATTTAGTGCGGGTAGGCGTCCGGCGATACTCACGCACAAAGCAGTCATGACAGCCGCAGTGGGGTGCATGGGAGCCCGAGGTGGCAGCATTGATAGGTGCGTGAGGTCGAGGACGAGTAGGCGGAGTGGACGCAGGCGTAGAGGGGGTGTGGAGTGAGGGAGGCTGGGACGGAGAACCCATATCAGAGCGGAAGATGCGAGAGCGAGGAAGGACACGTTGAGGTTTGGGAGGCATAGGTCGGGCTGTGAGGGTCTTACGTTTTACGGAGGGAGATTGACGATCTGAGGAGGGAGAATGTAGAGCATCAGATCGGCGTTTACTGGTGGAGGGGGTAGAATCAATGACATCGTCAACATCGGTAGAGGGAGCCGGGGCAAGAGGCAAGGATTGAAGATCAGCTACGGGTGAAGGGGATGCGGATGCTTTTGGGGTGGAGGCTTCATGAACAGGGGGAGGGGTATTCAGTGCATGAAATCGGTTGGAGAGGGGAACAGTGGCTGGACTAGGAAGGGGTGAATCCAACACAGCATCACTGTCCTCACGTCGTCGACTACCGGGAGAAACGTCAGTTGTAGGTGCACGAAGTCTAGCACTGTAAGTCATATTTCTAGAGGGATCTTTAACATCTCTTACTCTCAGTTCTTGCTTAGCTTCCCTGACAGACATGCCTGACCGACTAATGAGAAGCTTTAACTCAGCATTGTACATGTAGAACACACATTGCTTTGAGCGAGCATGGTGTTCAAGGCCACAGTTAACACACTTTGGAGTGCCACAATTCCAACGGGTAGCATGTTTAACGGAGCTACAGAAGGCACACACCCGAACCTTCTTACATCTACCAGCTGAGTGACCAAAGGTGGAACAGTTTGTACATTGTAACGGTTTGGGGACATAAGGTCGTACTTCACGCCTTCGTCCTTCGATCCTGACGTCTCGTGGGAGGGAACGTCCACTAAACTTAATGCGAGCTATGCGGAGAGGATGAGGAGGAGTTGATTTGTTTGGGATACTATACAAATCAACGTCGTGCACATTTGGATAACGCAAGCGCAACGACGACAGGAGGGTCGACTTATCAGGAAGTCCGTCATGGTCATAAGTTGAGGGTAGAACAACAGTACCGAGGATGTAGTTGAGGTCGTTATGTTTCGTGACAGTAACAGGGATATCGTCCAAGGTAGTAAGAGATAGTTATGTCTCAGATTGGGCACGAGTAGTGGTTTCCACAATCCAATCATTATTACCAGTCTCAGGGAACGATAAGTCCGATGTTGCATGCGCCGAGAGGAGGAGGTTCTCTAACTTAGCCCCCGAGATGTAGGAAGCCGGTCATATGACGAGGAAACGCGGCCAGTCATCATCGCCAAAAAAGTGAATCGAAGTGCCGGAGGGTGGCATTGGGGACAAACTGACGCCGAGGTTTCCGCCGATGTTGGGGGCCGGAATGAGGCATGTGAGGCTCCAGAGTTGCAACGAGTGAGGTAGAGGTAGTGGCTGAACTAACAATTGGCTGAAATGGTGGAGAAACAGTGTCGATGGGAGGTGAAGGGTCACCAACACTGGTGTCACTCTGCAGGTGGTCAGTGGAAACTGTAAGTCGGTTAACGGGTAGTGCTGAGGAGCAAGGCGTGTCAAGAGAACCCGGCACGCCAAGGTCGATGGTTTGAACAGGAGACTTAATATAAGGAGGGTCTCTCTTATCTTGGGAGAGGGGAGGGACATTTAAATCATGAGCGGCAGGTGTAGTTGGGCTCTGTGGAGAGTCGATGTGGACAGGGGCCATTGTAGGGTCCACATATGGAGGACGGGAGTCCTTAGTCGTAGAAGCAGGTAATTTAGTATCAGAGCGTGAGAGACCATCAGACTCGGAACAACTCGGAGGGGAGGTGTCCAAGGTGGTAGACTCAGAGGGCAGAGGAAGGCCAGATTGAGAGTCCAGGGGAATGCAAAGGTCATGTACCGGGAGCGCCAAGGCTGGATCCAGGGGAGGAGGTTTGCATGGCTGATCCATGATGACCCTAGTTGTTTTTACTATTATATTTTCATTTTATCGGAAAACAAAAAAGAAAGAAAAACATAACCGAGGGGAAAAAAAGAAAGAAACAGAAGAAAAAAATAGGAAACAAAACAATAAATAAAGAACATACCAGAAGGGCCAACAGAGAACCCTTCGTCGTGAGTCAGGGAGCCCCAGCCTCTCTACCGGTGGCGCAAACAGGGGCAGGTCTCCAGGGGGCTCATCCTCATACCCTACCCCCCTAGACTAGGGGGGATAGTGTATGGTTGTCATGTGAAGCTACAACAACCTTGATAATCCTTTCTTGCACAAGGATGTAGAATAAAAGTCCAGAGATAAGTTTATAGGTTCTTATTAGCCAAAGATATACAGAGACCGGGGGGACACTTGTTATGCTGAGTGCCGACCGGATGTTACTGAGGCAACATATACAATGTTGCCAGATATATTTGGTGCAATATTGCCGCTACTAAAGAGTACGGTATATTACCATGGGATATTAAACAATGATAGTATTGCCCTGAAAGTACATGTGTGTATGTTGCAATATGATTAAGGCATGTGTACACTCTGTATATATGTTGTGTGTGCACTTAACCTATATCAACACCTCCCTCCCCCTTCAAGCTTGCAAGACGTTGTCGAGCTGATTCTTTTTCTAGGAGCCTTTCAGGCCATGGGGGAAGTGAAGGACTCTCTTTCTGGGTCCGTGCAAGACACAGGGATCTCAGGGTTATGGGGGAGGGGTTCAACACCAGGGGAATTCACTGGGCGGAGGAAGCGACAGTTCCGCCAATATATCTTACCACTGGGGAGACGAACCTCATAATCCCTGGACCTGCCGCAGCCCATGACGACCCCAACCTTGTCCCAGCAATGAGAAGTCGGGTCTTGGATCCGCACTGTGGTGCCGACTCTCAACCTGGGAAGGGGGCGTGCGTGCTGGTCATAGTTTCTCTGCACCAGCGCAGTGTGGGCGGCTGCACGGCGGTCACAGTCCTCGGCCTTGGCTTGCCACTCTGCTGCAAAGGACTGGGGATGAGCAGGGACACAAGACCGTAGTGGGTGGCCATACAGGATTTGTGCCGGGGAGCGGCCTGTGAAGTTCGGGGTGTTGCGGAGCTCCAACAGTCCACGGTCAAAGTCTTCTCAGTCGATGTTGCCTGAGGGAGCCGTCTTCAGTATGAGGTGTTTGACGGACTTGACGGCAGACTCGGCATGACCGTTGGATTGTGGGTAGTGTGGGGAAGAGACCAAGTGATTGACTCCCCAACGCTCCATGAAGTCCCGGAACTGACGGCTAGTAAACTGTGGGCCTCCATCTGTACGTAGGCGGAGGGGTACACCAACTTCCCTGAAGTAGTGGCAGAAGATCCTGATGGTGTTTGAAGCGGTAGTATCTCCTTTGCAGGGTACGACAACGGGCCAGCCTGAGAGTCGGTCTGTTGCGACGAGGAAGGATTTCCCCGCCACAGCGAAGAAGTCGGCTGAAACAGACTCGAAAGGCCTAGTTGGGTTGTCGTCGTTGATCATGGGTTCCTGCTGCTGACTAGGCTGTAAGACCTGACACGGCTCACAAGCTTGAACTGTGTTGGCAATGTCCGAGTTGATGCCAGGCCAAAAGACAGCCTGTCGCACCCTACGCTTAGTGGCCTCCACACCTCTGTGGCTATCATGCAGGCGAGCCAAGGTGCGGCGGCGGAGGACTTCAGGAACCACAACCCTCGCTCCGTACATGATGAGTTCACCATCTGCTGACAGGTAGTCTCGGAGTTTCCAGAATGGGAGTAGAGAGTTGTGCAGGTCGTAGCGGTTGGTGGGGAAACCCGAAGTAACGCACTCACGCAGGCGGATGTACACAGGATCCGCTCTGGCTGCGTCTCGGAGTCCTGGAGAAGCCTGTCTGCGTCCTGTGAAGGAGAGTTGACGTCGGTGGCGGCGGCGTTGACAGTCACGAGGGACCTGAGGTGAACCGTGGCGTCGGCACATGCTAACTCATCCTCTGGCGTCGGGTGGCTGACAGGGGCCCGTGACAACGCATCAGGGATGCAGAGCAAGCTGCCAGCACGCCAGACGGCTGTGAAGAGGTAAGGTGCGACTTTCTCCTTCAGACGTTGGAGGCGGGGATTTTCAACTGCATCAAGGGTGTAGTTGTTGAAGATGGGGATGAGGGGGCGATGGTCCGTCATGAGGGTGAAGTGTTGCAGTCCGATGAGGTAGAACTTGCACTTGGACATGGCCCAGACCACGGCTAGCATCTCCAGCTCAATGGTGGCATAGTGGGACTCGGGGTCGCTTAGGAACCTCGAGCCACACTGAACTAAGCGGAGACGGTTGTTGCCATGATCCTGTAGGAGGGCGTATCCAATACCGTTGAGGCGGGACACATCAGTTTGTAGAATCACTGGTAGGGAAGGGTCGAATTGGGCCAGGACGGGTGGACTGAGCAGGGCAGCCTTGACCCGGCGGAAAGCCTCATCGTGGTCAGCGGTCCACATGAACGACCTCTTCGGGCTCATCAGGGGGCGCAGGGGCTGAGCGGCAGTGGCGATGTCGGGGGTGAACTCCGCCAGCTGGTTCACCAAACCCATGAAGGAGCGAAGGTCGGTGATGTTGGCTGGTGTCGGGAAGTCCTTGATCGCTCCGACTTTGCCAGGGTCAGTCGAGATGCCCTCACCTGAGAGCGTGTACCCACAGAAGTTCACACTGGGTGCGGCGACCACGAACTTGTCCTTGTTGAGTGTGATCCCACTGTCGCGGCACCGTATGAGCACTTCATGGATACGCTGAAGATGTGTGTTAAAGTCCTCGTCATAGAGCAGCACGTCGTCGACAACTTTGGCACAATTTTGCACCCCTTGGAGGGTCCTATCACCGCGAAGGCAGAAGGCGTCACCTGTTGCAGCGAAACCCATTGGACCTCTACAGTGTTGGAAACGGCCATACGGTGTGATGAAAGTTGTGAGATGCTGGTCCTCCTCCGCAAGTTCCATCTGCCAATATCCACTCAGGGCGTCTGCTGTTGTGAAGAATTTCGCCTGCGGGGCCACACTGCGGATCGCTTCGAAAGGCGTCGGTGAGGGGTGGGCTGGGCGGGAAACTTGGCAGTTGAGCTTGGTAAGGTCGACGGTGAGGCGAACTTCGGCGTTGGGCTTGGGCGACGATGACGAGGAGGTGGCACCACTCCGAAGGCTCATCGCCGGCTGGTTTGATGATACCTTGTGCCACTAGCGAGTCCAGCTCCTGCTTAACTTTGTCCCTGAAAGCAAAGGGGATCTGCCGCGGGGTGTAGATGGCAAAAGGCACGGCATCGTCCTTGAGGTGGATCCGCATTGGGGGACCCTTCATAGGCTTGAGTGGAGCTGTCTGGAGATCCTCCTTGGAGACCAACACGTCCTTGAACTCTCGAAGAAAGAACTCCTTGGCTTGTGCAGGTGACGTGGTAGCTGTGAAGGGTAGCTCCTTACACCTGTTGATGTGTTTAACCTGTAGAATTGGCTTGGGGAATTCCGCTGAGATGATGGCCAATTCTTGACAGTGGCGTTTGGACAGAAGCGGCGTCTGAACACCCTCGCGGACTTGGATTGTGGCAGAACAGGAACGTTTGCTGATGGTGAGTTGTGCATGAAACGTCCCCAAGGCAGGAGCCATTGCAGAGCCATCCGCGTTGAGCGTCGTTGTCGGAGGCGGAGGTCGTAGGCTGCTGATAGGAATCTGAAGTATGTCGAGGTGTCGTCGGCCGATCACTGTGATGTCTGCACCTGTGTCTGGGAGCATGTGGAGTTTTCTGGTGGTGCCACTGTAGGTGAGACTCACGGATGTCAGTGTGGGTGCCTGAACAGGTGATCCCACACGTCGGCAACTTGTGGTCTTCTTCGCTGTAGACTTGTGGTGGGAGGAAGCGCCGTTGTCCTGTGTGGAGTTGTCCTGACTGGCGGGCTTCTTTGAAGATCTGCAGCATTTATCGTAGTGGCCCATATAGTTGCAGCGACGACACTGGGCGGTGGTAGCAGGGCAAGCAGGAGTCCTAGGCTTATGACCACGACGGCCGCAGTTAGTGCAGGTGTAGTCTTCAGCCGGGCACTTGTTCTTGTCGTGCCGGCGAGCACAACGCTGGCAGGCGGCAGCCGACGCCAAGGACTGTTGCGAAGTGGAGAACTTGTCGCGTTGTCGCGTTACTTAACTTGCTTGTTCTGCTTGTACGCTGACACGGCGTTAACCTGGGACGGTGGGGCACGTATGGCTGACGTAGCGCTTCGAGTGGCCTCGTATGCACGGCAAGTGTTGACGGTGTCCTGTAATGAAGGGGTGGCGTCGAGGGAAAGCAGCTTCTGTACAAGTTCTTCGGCGTGTATGCCCATCAGAATGACCATCTTGAGTTGGGTCTCCTTGCAGGCTGAAGAGTTCCCTGGGCAGACGTCAATTTCTTCGGCGATGTGGCAGAGGCGGACGTAGAAGTTGTTGAATGACTCGCCCTGTTTTTGCTTGCAGCTGAACAGGTCCCTGCGACGGAGAGCTTCATTGCGAGAATTCTTGATGTGCTCCTGAAGTGCATCGAGGACTGCGTCAACAGTCTTGTCGGAGTCAGGGGGTATGCTTAAGGTGTGCTCCAAAAGCCACTGTGTCTCCAGGGTTAAGCACATCCGCATCTGGATCAGTTGTTTCTCCCTCGGTAGTTTAGATAAGTCTACCATAATAGAGTAATCGTCCCACCGACGCCTCCATTCTCTGAAAACCTGGAAGGTGGCATCAGCACGAAGGGGCGGCGGGTTCTGGGTGATAGCCTTCTGTGGTAGTGGTGGAGCTGTAGGGGTGGAGGATGTTGTGGAATGGGGTGTTGTCCCCGGTGAGGTGGGTGTAGGTGCGGCGGCAGGTGGGGTAATTTGGGCCAGAGCCTGGACAAGGGCGGAGAACTTGGCATCGTCCACCTGTCTCCTGTGGTCCTCCTCCATGTGTCGTCTGTTTTCCTCCTCCTGTCGTCGGTGTTCCTCCTCCTGTCTTCTGCGGTCCTCCTCCTGTCTTCTGATATAGTCGTCCCGTTGTCTGCATTGCTCCATATACTGTATGAGCAGAAGGAGGTCTGCACTTGTGGTAGGTTGTAGAATTGCAGGGTGTGGTGATAGGGGTGGCATCCCCCTATAGTGTAGGGGAGGTAAAGTGGGGGGAGGTTGGGGAGGTGGAGTGAAATGAGGGGTGGTGAGAGGAGAGGTTGTAGTGGAATGAACTGACTGGTACCCCTTACCAGCAACTCCAACAGTATCTCCATCATTATCTCCACCACTATCTCCACCAGTAGCTCCACCATTATCTCCCTCCCCAGTATGGTCGTGTGGGGTGTCTCTGGGCTCCCCATGAATCTGCTCATCTCCCTCCATAATTGGTTGATAGCTGACACACTGTAGTCTTGCAGGAACGATGAAAATGTGCAGTACAACTGGAACAGTTTAGTTATAAGTGCAAGAAATGATCTGTGCTAGAGAGAGTGAGTGCGTGAGTGCAGTAGGCTTGGCATCACCGTGTTGGCTTGGCAGCGATGTGCGTGTACCTCTGTGTGCGCATGTGCCGCCAGCTGGAGGGCAAGTTGAGGGCCACTGAGTGGTGAGAACCCAGTGTTGCTGGAGACGTTAGAGGGGGAGGGTATGCTACTCCTCGCTCTTGTCCAGCTGTGTTTCAGCAGCTATAACCCTCACAGCAAGTCGGGAATGGGCAAAAATGACATGGGACTTATAATAAAGGCACTGCACTACACACTTAAGCACTTCACTGCACTTAAAGCACTGCACAATGATATATCCAGGGCTGTAGAGGAGAGGTCTTGCAAGATGGCTGGCTGATAATCCGGTCTTGGCTCGTATCTCCTGGCTTTAATACACTGACTGCGCCATGTATGGTTGTCATGTGAAGCTACAACAACCTTGATAATCCTTTCTTGCACAAGGATGTAGAATAAAAGTCCAGAGATAAGTTTATAGGTTTTTATTAACCAAAGATATACAGAGAGCGGGGGGACACTGTTATGCTGAGTGCCGACCGGATGTTACTGAGGCAACATATACAATGTTGCCAGATATATTTGGTGCAATATTGCCGCTACTAAAGAGTACGGTATATTACCATGGGATATTAAACAATGATAGTATTGCCCTGAAAGTACATGTGTGTATGTTGCAATATGATTAAGGCATGTGTACACTCTGTATATATGTTGTGTGTGCACTTAACCTATATCAACTGTGACGCTTGCCAGCGTTGGCAGAATCACCTCCCGGTAGCCACTAGCGCTCGCCAGGGCAGTGAAATGGGCTACAGTCTATCTACAATGTTGTACTTTCTTTCTTGTGAATCATCATGTCACAGGCAGTATAGAAATGGTCTTTATTTTCGCCTGTGACAATGCATTATATTTTATATCATGAGTAGAACATAAGATGCATTGTAGTGAAGGAGAGAGAGAGAGCGAGGGGGTAGTGAGTGTTGCTTCCCTCCTCCCTCCTCCCTCCTGGAGGAGTTTCTCGCCGCGTGGCCTTTCTCTCAGTTTTGATTGGCTGGTGGTTCCTGGCGCCTTCTGGAGGCCTGCTGCCTGGTGACGTGGCGGCCTGTGATTGGCTGACCACCATGCCTTTGTGTGATCCTGGGGGTCTCGAGGAGCTACCTTCCTCAGAGCTTGCCTGACCAGCATACCCTTCACATCTCCCTTGCTACCTGTCCCCGACTTCTACCTATAGAACACTTTCTCTCTCTCTCAACTTCTTACCTATCATTCTTTCAATCTATTTAACATCATAACTCCCCTTTGGTTCTGCACGATTTCATATATCGGCCATCGTATTATATGCTGAAGCTCTCAGATATTCCATGTTTAGTTAGACATTTTGGAGGGGTTAACCTTTTGTCTGTAGAGGTTCGACACACTCGCGGTGCCTCCCTACCTTTTGCTTGGTTGTCTGCTGGGCTATTTAATGCTAGACTGGGGTGAGGCTACTGGTGTTGTGATTTCCGATGTGTACCAGGTTTTGTTGAACCTGTACAATCGCAACGGATACGTGGGAAGCCTAGGTTGTCTTTCTGACTGTGTACCTTGTGAGTTTAGCACTGTGTTGCGAGTGAGGGCTTTTGCCTCTGCTACCCAACACTGTGCAAACTCGTTTTGCTTTGACTTTGAGAGGGTCGCCAGGAGAGAACCAGATACTAGCGATCTGGATCTCTCAAGAGAGCACCCCGTCATTTAACGTAATTTGGCCGTACAGTCTTAAGGACCTCGCTAGGCTACGAGCCGCTTGCTCAGCCATTGTTTCCTAGCCTACGCCATCCCAGCTAGACTTTATTCGCCTAGCAGACATCCGATTAGGATTATAAACTTGTTATGTATGCAGCATTTTTATTCACGTTGATTGTAAGCCTTGGTTGTTGTTGAGTTGCACAACCCGAGCAGGTTTTTTGAGTTGCCTGAGGAAGTACTTCTTTTGTTGTTGGAGATAATACTATTGTGCATTTATTATTATTCCCATGCCAGTTACCACTGTATGTCCCTACACTTGTCATATCTTGTTCCTGCTTTATATAACAGTTCAAAATCCGATTCGATCATCTTAAGCAGCATCAGACTTTCTTCAGAAGATTCCTGTTCGGTGCTTTAGGACTTTCGTTCACTTTCTTTAATATAGGAGTGACAGTTTATTATTGTTTAGAGTAACTTTAATTATACCTTCTTCTTGTTTGCATTAAATCATTCCAGTGATTTAATTAAGCTCTCTATCTTTTTCCTTGTATACATTATTAACGTAATTGTATGTTGTTGTGATCAGGCTGTATCAGAGATCATCAGCCTGTAGTAGTAGTGCATTTATACCGAGTTATAGGATACCCCGTTATCGCAGATTTAACTCTGGAGGGTATAGGTGTTTTTGTGCGCCGGCATTATAAGTTCGAGGGTTGGATCTAGTGTTAACGTTGTGGCTGTGTGCCTTTCTAGTCCAATGATTAAGAGCCCTTGTTTTATACGAGTCCCGGTCGTAACAAATGGCGACCTTGCTTAGGATTTTGTGAACTTAGAGAAATATTGCAGGAGTGTTGTGGTCATTTGTTTTTGTTTAAAGGAATATAGTGGACACAGATTTTTTTGGCAAGTAGTATAACACTTAAGAGTCTTCAAGCATTTTTGAGTGAATAGTGCTACATAAGAGTTTAGGTACTTCTCTTTTATTTTATAAACGTTGAGAAATTTTGGTGGACACTATGTCGGACGACGGATCAGTGTACAGTGAGGACACAGTACGCGAAACAGACTCTGAGGTGCAGCAGCGGGGTTTGTCCGAAGGCATTAGAGTTATAACTAGTGAGGAGGATGCAAAGAAGTTTCTGGAGATACCTATTACTGTTGACCGGGTGTCGGGGATTGATCGGTATGGTCTCCAGTGTTTGGCCACGGTCATGGGGCATGTGGGCACTAGCAGCATGTCGAGAGGTGACCTGGTGGCTTGTGTGCTCGGTGGGGTGCGTGGGGCTTCGGGTGGAGTGGGAGCTGGGGCACCTTCGGCCCAGCCCCCATTCCACTCGACTCCTACCATGGCGCCCCCTTGGGCTCCGGAGCCGGGTACGTTCCTGCAGGCCGATAGTCACTGCCAGCGTGGTTTGCACTTGGGTGAGTCTCCAATTGTTGCATCTCCTCCTCCTCAAGGTTTGACTCCAGATATGCTCTTCCAGCTTGAGATGGCTAAGATGCAGCTGCAGCAGCAGCGGGAATCTGAGCAGCAGCAGCGGGAGTTTGAGATGGCTAAGATTCAGGCTGAGGAGAGAAGGGCCAGATATGAGCGTGAGCTTAAGCAGAGAGAGGCTGAGCTTCGGGTTGAGGCTACGAAGTACTGTGCAGACATAGATCTTGAGAAGTCTCGGGTGGAGTCGACAGGGCAGCGTCTCGGTTCTGGGAATCGAGGTCTTGATCAGTCTTTATCGCACCTGCTCAAGTTGGTCCCTGTATTTGATGAGTCGGGTGTCACCGAATTTTTCATGCGTTTTGAGAAGAAGTGCCGGGAGCACCAAGGCCCGAGGTTAAGTGGGCAGCCCTTGTTTCCTCTAGGTTGGTTGGCAAAGGACTCAAGGCATATGATGCGTTGCCCTTGGAGTCTTGCGTCGATTATGAGGTATTGAAGGAGGCTGTCCTGCGGGTATATGAGTTACAACCAGAGACGTACAGATTGAAGTTCAGGGTGTAACGAAGGGTCGTGAGTGCACCTTTCTTGAGCATGCCCGGGATCTGTCCGATGCATTTAGAAACTGGCTGCATTCTGAGAAGGCATCGACGTTTGAGGAGTTGAAACAGCTGATGCTTCTAGAACAATTTTTCAAGTGTACGGGCGGTGATCTGACGTTGAATCTTAAAGAAAAAAAAACGAAAACTCTTCAGGAGGCAGCTGAGATGGCTGACCTTCGGTTATCTTTGATTTGTGGGTGCGGTTTTGCACAGAGAAGTGATGCAGGCAATAAGGAGCGTAACCCTCCCCCTCCCCAAAACACTGATACACATAATTACACTAAGAACAAGAGCAACGACACCAAAACTGACCATAAACCTAGTACCGTCCCGTTTAAGAAGGGTCCGGGCCCTTCCCCACCTCAAGGGAAGCCCAAGGGGGAGTTAGAGTGTTTTCATTGTCATGAGAAGGGGCATTTTGCAAGAGCCTGTCCAAGCAAGCTACCTAATGCAGTTGTGTCTTTGGCTCGCAACATTGGGGTGTCCCCGAAGTCGTCTGAGTTTGCTCGGGGTATAACGTCAGAGGCTGGGACACAGCCAGTGGAGAAGAATCCGGAAGGCTCGAACCCTGTCCGCGATGTCTTTTGCGACCATCGAGGGCGTGGCTGCGTGAAGTGGGCTGGTAAGAAGCATGGAGTTGAGCTGTTGCGAGACACGGGTGCCTCTCAGACTTTAATGAAGAACTTTACTGGTAGACCAATAAACGCGGCACGGGTGGTTGTGGTGCAAGGTATCAATGCTATCAGGTCATACCCGTTGGTCAGGATGGAACTGGAGGTAGATGGTGTGACACGAGAGTTGGATGTTGGAATTGTGGAGAACTTGCCTGTTGGGGGCATCAACCTCCTTCTCGGCAACGACTTTGCGGTGCCTACTTCTGAGGTTTCACCCTTAGTCGTTGCCGAGAAGCCGGCCGACGTGAGTAGGGAGGAACAGGAGTGGGTAGAGAAGTGTCAAGTACAACCTATGGCGTGCGTTGTTACAAGATCTCTTGCATCCAAAGTGTCACAGCCTATTCCTCAGTCTTCTGATCAACGGAGGAACGGTTGGAAGAAGACGGCTAATGTTGGTAAAAGTTTGGAGAGTTTAGTACCAGCAGCTCTTCTTGGCGACTCAGTATTGGCACCATTGTTGGAGTCTGGAGAAGCCCCAGGACCTGTCACAGCTAGTGAGGAGGTAGGGCAGGAAGAGACTCCGAGGCAGCAACGTTACACACAGAGAGAAAAAAGGGTTGCTCAGTTTGATATTGGGGGAGGACTTGGGTTGCTTCGGAAGCATTTAGACAGGTTGGTTCCCTCAGATATTTGTAAACTGCAGTTGGAGGATCCGGAAGTTCAGAAGTGTGGTAATGGTGCTGTCGAGATCAAACACGAGGACGGGGAAACATGTCATGTGAACCTGTTGGAGGAGTTTGTGAGGCATCCACCTGAGCAGTCCCTGCGTTGGTCTGCAGCGGCCAAGGTGGAGAAGGAGACGGGGGCAGTAGGGCACAGGTGGAGGAGAGTAGGGATTGTCATGTCTCGGCGGAGCAGTGGGCGGGGGACACGAGTCTGGTGGCTGTGGAAGCGCTAGAGCACCTGCCTGAGCAGCAGTGTGCAGCGCTCCAGCACCAGCTCGGTTCATACCCCACTGGTCGTGCCGAGCACCCGAGCCTCACAACTCAGGCGGTGCAAGATGTTCCGCGGACAGGTCACTTGAGTGTTGGTCGACCGTTAGCCTCGTTGTTTCGGTGGTTCAAGGTGGGCGACGAGGCTTGGACATAGTTGTCAGGTCAAGGTCGACCCATGGCTGCCAAGGGTGGTGGTCAGAAGGAGGACATTGAGCAGATTGGTGAGGTTGATTGTGGCATAGAAGTGCCGGTCGTCGCATAGCTTCCCAATGCTGCTCTAGTCGAATGCAACAGCCCTACCATAGACCGACTGTATCTGGCCATGTCGCTAAAAGCAGTGATACTGCGCAGGCAGATGTAGTCGTAAGGAATGCGGGGGTGTGCATGTACGGTATCGGCGGGGAAGCCTTAGCAATAATGAACTATGGGAGTGACTGCACAGGTGGTACTGATTGTCCCTCTCATGACCTGGCTGTTCTAGGGACGAAGGTGGATAAGGAGGGAGACTATAGGTTAGAAGCTGCGGTCTCGGCTGGGTTGTGGGAGGGCACTAGGCATGTTGTTCTGCGAGATAAGTTGTTTACTAGGCTGTGGCAGTGCATCCGCATGTTTGTTGCTTCGCCAGGCCTGATGTACGGGGTAGAATCCGACAGGGAGGCTGGAGATAGTGCAAGGCTCAGTTTAATTCCTACCGTATAAATCCTGCTCAACAGCCTGTCGTGAAAACAGAGCTAGACGACATGTGGAAAAAGGGTCTGAGGGATAAAGAATATTGTGAGTGGTCGTTGCCAGTGAGTTTGCAACCGGAGTTGACTGGCAAGATCCGTGTGTATGGTGATTGCAAGAGGGTGGAAGCATTATCTCTGACAGACACCTATCCATTGCCCAAGGGTCTGAGGGATAAGGGATATCGTGAGTGGTCGTTGCCTGTAACTTTGCAACCTGTGTTAAGTGGCAAGATCAGTGTGTGTGTTGATTGCAAGAGAGTGTGTGCATTATCCCTGACAGACGCCTATACCTTATCGAGAGTTGACGACACCATAGACCGCATCGGGGCTGCATCGCCTATCACGAAGGTAGAACTAGTGAAAGGCTTTTGGCAGGTCCCGTTGCCGGAAAGAGCGAAGAGAAGTGCCAGTCTTGTGATGAACTGGGCAGTTTATCAGTGTCAGGTGTTGTTGTGCTGCCGGAACACAAGTTGGATGTGTGGCACGCTAAGGGCACTGATAATGTTTTGGCTGATTGTTTGTCACGGGAGGGTTTGTTTGCAGGAGAACCCTCGCCGTTCAGTCAGTGTGTGTTGAGAGTGGAGAAAAAACTAGGCTTGCCCCTGTAGAGCAGCCGCCAAAAACAACATTAAAATGAAATACAAAAAAATCACATAAAAAATCTTTCTTTTGATAGTTAATTGTAAGTTGCCAATATTATAGCTAAAGTCCTGAGTTGAACCTTTCTTTCACTTAGGAGGCTGGGCTCTGTGAAGCTCACTCAGGGAGCATAGTAGGCTAAATTATACTATTATGTTTGGGAGGGGTTATTAGATTTTGTTTATGTTGATATGTTGTTTTATGTAAAACTTGAGCTTTGCATTTCATTTCTGGTGGAGTGGCTATGTGTGACGGGTCTTGTCGGCATTCTGCCTTGTCAGATATCGTGCTCGCCTAATGTTGAGCGTCCTATATCTTGGGCGGGGTGTGACGCCTGCCAGCGTTGGCAGAATCGCCTCCCGGTAGCCACTAGCGCTCGCCAGGGCAGTGAAATGGGCTACAGTCTATCTACAATGTTGTACTTTCTTTCTTGTGAATCGTCATGTCACAGGCAGTATAGAAGTGGTCTTTATTTTCGCCTGTGACAATGCATTATATTTTATATCATGAGTAGAACATAAGATGCAATGTAGTGAAGGAGAGAGAGAGAGCGAGCGGGCAGCGAGGGGGTAGTGAGTGTTGCTTCCCTCCTCCCTCCTCCCTCCTGGAGGAGTTTCTCGCCGCGTGGCCTTTCTCTCGGTTTTGATTGGCTGGTGGTTCCTGGCGCCTTCTGGAGGCCTGCTGCCTGGTGACGTAGCGGCCTGTGATTGGCTGACCACCATGCCTTTGTGTGATCCTGGGGGTCTCGAGGAGCTACCTTCCTCAGAGTTTGCCTGACCAGCATACCCTTCACATCTCCCTTGCTACCTGTCTCCGACTTCTACCTATAGAACACTTTCTCTCTCTCTCAACTTCTTACCTCTCATTCTTTCAATCTATTTAACATCATAACTCCCCTTTGGTTCTGCACGATTTCATATATCGGCCATCGTATTATATGCTGAAGCTCTCAGATATTCCATGTTTAGTTAGACATTTTGGAGGGGTTAACCTTTTGTCTGTAGAGGTTCGACACACTCACGGTGTCTCCCTACCTTTTGCTTGGTTGTCTGCTGGGCTATTTAATGCTAGACTGGGGTGAGGCTACTGGTGTTGTGATTTCCGATGTGTACCAGGTTTTGTTGAACCTGTACAATCGCAACAGATACGTGGGAAGCCTAGGTTGTCTTTCTGACTGTGTACCTTGTGAGTTTAGCACTGTGTTGCGAGTGAGGGCTTTTGCCTCTGCCACCCAACACTGTGCTAACTCGTTTTGCTTTGACTTTGAGAGGGTCGCCAGGAGAGAACCAGATACTAGCGATCTGGATCTCTCAAGAGAGCACCCCGTCATTTAACGTAATTTGGCCGTACAGTCTTAAGGACCTCGCTAGGCTACGAGCCGCTTGCTCAGCCATTGTTTCCTAGCCTACGACATCCCAGTTAGACTTTATTCGCCTAGCAGACACCCGATCAGGATTATAAACTCTTATGTTATGTATGCAGCATTTTTATTCACGTTGATTGTAAGCCTTGGTTGTTGTTGAGTTGTACAACCCGAGCAGGTTTTTTGAGTTGCCTGAGGAAGTACTTCTTTTGTTGTTAGAGATAATACTATTGCGCATTTATTATTATTCCCGTGCCAGTTAACACTGTATGTCCCTACACTTGTCATATCTTGTTCCTGCTTTATATAACAGTTCAAAATCCGATTCGATCATCTTAAGCAGCATCAGACTTTCTTCAGAAGATTCCTGTTCGGTGCTTTAGAACTTTCGTTCACTAGGAGTGACAGTTTATTATTGTTTAGAGTAACTTTAATTATACCTTCTTCTTGTTTGCATTAAATCATTCCAGTGATTTAATTAAGCTCTCTATCTTTTTCCTTGTATACATTATTAACGTAATTGTATGTTGTTGTGATCAGGCTGTATCAGAGATCATCAGCCTGTAGTAGTGGTGCATTTATACCGAGTTATAGGATACCCCGTTATCGCAGATTTAACTCTGGAGGGTATAGGTGTTTTTGTGCGCCGGCATTATAAGTTTGAGGGTTGGATCTAGTGTTACCGTTGTGGCTGTGTGCCTTTTTAGTCCAATGATTAAGAGCCCTTGTTTTGTACGAGTCCCGGTCGTAACACAACAGATAGCACCAAAACGCACAGAGAGGCCAAGCTTAGGCAAAACCGCTATACTGGGACCGAGGGCAAAGTTAATTGCAATCATCCCCAATCTGTGCGTAATGGAGGGCAGCCGGACAGAAGCCAGGAAACCCACCAGGAAGGGAAAACGGACCCCTGGAACCGAGACCGGTCCCCACTGATGGGCGACCCCAGGGGCATCAACGCGGGCAACCGCGTCGCCGCTCCCGGGACCAGCCCCATCGGGCGGTGAGCTAGACCGCCACGGCCCCTGTAAACGGAGAGGAGCCAGGACTCCAGACTCAGCGAGGGAAGGCTCTCGAGCCTAGCCGGCGCAATTTAGTTAAAATAGAGAGGAATTCCTCCACAAAATTAAAACCAAAGGGAACACGAAAAACGTTGTCACTGGGAGGTTCCGCTTACCCCAATGACGACGGGGGGGCACTTTGTCCACGACGCCGATTGAATCCCTGCCCTAAAGAGAGTGACACCAACGACCCCGCTTCAAGCCCCGCCACCACGACAAGGTGGCTCCCCATTTGCGGGGAGAGGAAGTACAATTTCTTCCTGTTACACACCAAAAGAGGGAGTACAATTTCTTCCCATTACATCCCCACAAAATGCTCCACTAAAATCGACACCACCTACAACTACAGCAGATGGGGAAGCAGTACTGAGGGCAAAGATCTTTGCCTGTATTCAGTCAGCCATGGCCATCGCTGGCTCAGAGAAACACCGACTCTGCCAGCTAATCCCCTGTCTGTTGTCACACAACTTACCCACTATCACCATACCTCAGAAGGCTAGTCCACGACCCCTGCAAACATCAAAAGGGCATCAACAAAGAAGAGGAAGCCCCCCAAGGCACAAGATCCTCGAGTTCCAGAACTACAGGAGTCTCCAAATCTTCACATATACGAACAACACCTAGAAGAGGAGGAGACACCAATGGAACCCGAGGAAGCCATAGCATCACCAGCTCCCCCCGACACCAAGACAAAATCGCCCAGACCATCCAAAGAGATCCCCAGGACCACCACGCCCCCTCCTGTTCTCACCCCACAAGTCGTGAAGAAGAAAAAGAAGGAGAAACCAACTAGAGAATCACCAGCCAAAAACACAACCACCAAGATACCACCAAATGAACAACCGTGGACACACCATGATGACAAAAAGATGAAATTTGCTCGGGATTGCACAACTTGTACTCATGTTGAACTAAAACAAAAATACCCTGAAATAGATTTTGAGTGGATACTATCGCAAGATGGGCAAGAGTACTATTCCTTAATAATGACTAGCTTAAATAAAAGGATGAGCTTAAATAAAAAGATGAAACCTAAATAAATAAAAACAGCAAGGTGGACTGCCCACTAACTTTTCACTTTCACTGTACTTCATCTTTCCTACTTTTCTTCCCCCCACCCACTCTGTGGTGCCTCTCCCCCCCCTACCTAAAAAACAAAAGAATAGAAAAAAAAATCAGGCAAGCAGGAATATCGCTTCTGTACGATCGGCAACCCGCTCTGACTGAAGACTATTTTATACCCACACTCAAGACTAGTTATTGACGAACGGCACCCCGGAGTCTGTGATACTATCAGTGATATATATATAAACTTGTTTTAGGATCTTTATTAATCGTGGCTACCCATCGGTTAATATAGAGACC
Organism: Paralithodes platypus; assembly: GCA_032716605.1. NCBI lineage: Eukaryota > Metazoa > Arthropoda > Malacostraca > Decapoda > Lithodidae > Paralithodes > Paralithodes platypus. The sequence continues at coordinate 47,941,755 of CM064492.1, forward strand.
TTAAATAATACCTATATATATAAATACAAAGTAAGTGTATTAAAAACCAATTGCTGGTATGGCTTCTTCCACTTGGGTTTTCTAATCATTTATATAGTGCAACAGTAGCTACATACGTATAACTAATTACTTCTGGCCCCCCAGAATTTAATATAGTTATTTATATTAGTTTCTTCTCTAACCTAGTAAAAATATTGAAAGACGAAGGCAACCCTAGCTTTCAATACTTTTATTTTTTATTATCTTAGACTTTTTGCTGGCACTTAACTCACAGAGATCTAGGAAAGAAAGATCTTTTGTGTTAGAAGGGTCTATGCGAGATACTCTCAGGAGCACTTAGCATATATAGATCCTAGGCACAAATTGTCTGTGGCAACCCACCAGGATTTGTGACTGAAAGGTTAAAACACCGCCCAAGTTCTTTGAACCTCTTAAAAAGATTAGAGACTCAAGAAGAGTTACTTGTATCGACTCTGAAACATGAGTTCACCAGGGCTAGGAATAAGCTAAGTAGGAAAATTAAATCAGCGAAATATAATTATTTCCACAGTAAGGCAGAGGAATATCAGAATAACCCCAAAAAACTATGGAGGCACTTAAAAACAACAGGCTACAGCAACAAGGCAAGGGATTCGTCTAACACTAATATTGCTCTCAACATTAATGATCAGGTCTGCCACGATAAACGACAAATTTCAACCTACTTCAACTCCTTCTTCACCTCCATAGCAAACACACTTGCACAGAACCTACCGCAACCTCTCAATAAATACACCACAACAACGGCCACCTTTCGAAATTTCTACAGGAATAAAGGCATACACCCAAACACATTTGGATTGCAAAATGTTACACCAAAATACACATTTGACGAGCTCTCTAACCTGAATGTACATAAAAGAACAGGACCAGACAAAATTCCTGCCAAATTTCTACGAGATGGAGCCATTGGTATAGCAGGCCCCCTAACCCACATCATCAACCTGTCAATTAACTTATAAAAAAAAAAAAAAAAAAAAACAATAGAAGGTCCCACCCCTTTCCCATTCTTAAGTAAGCCATTTTAGATTTACAGAAGAGTGACCATTACTTGCATTACTGCATGTCCACAAACATTTCAGTAATGTAAGCATGTTTCCTTCTTTTTTTTCTTTTTTTTTATTAAGGTGACAGTTATAAAGTGGTGTACAATCTATCTTATTCTAGTTACATTGTAGTTTATCTTATTGTACCAGTACCTCCCTACAATCAACCTAGTTGTTCCCCAATTCGTCCCTCCGCCACGACCATTTCAAAGTCCAAGTCTCTCACTCTTGTCCTCTGTAGCGGGGAGGACCTTGTACCCCTGAGACATAGGAGTGCAGACCTGAGAAGAGAGAAAGAGAGCCGGCATCTCATCCAAGTTATGACTTGGCTTCTATGCTGGCGCTTTTTCTCCGATATTTGTTCAGCTAATCTGGCATAGAAGACACTTGCAGAAGGTCCCATACCTCCCGACGATGAGAAGACCAGAGGAGTAAAGTTTCCTTGATCCCTGTTCAAAATTCTTTCTTCATAAGCGCGTTTTTTCTCACTTTCGTTTCTCAAGTATGCCGCCTTGTGTCCTCGCTCACGATATGTTTGTGCTCTTGGGTTGAAGATTCTGATGTCGAAAAAAGCCCGTTGTCCCCTCGTCCAAAAACCTTGAGCACTTACGTCCACTCTTGCTTCATTTGAAGTATTTGCAGTATTGTGGGCCAAGCGCTGTCCGTCCATAGGCAGAAGTTCCGGTTCGATTCTGACATCATGGCACACCTCGTGATGTCTCGTACTTCATCATGCCGGATACAGATGAATCATCCTTTCTTACAAGTCATACAGTGGTCTGAGTTGTTTATTTCACCACATGCACATTTCAGCGGCAGGTTCGAAACTGGCCACCCATACCTCAAGGCTACGGCATCATTGAATTCTTGTTTATTTAAGCTGAAGCCTTTCTCCTTTATTGGTAATGATGTGAGCCAATTTGAAGCCCCTGTGTCTTGTGCCATCTCAACTCTCATTTTCAGTTCTTCCCTACATCTGGTCTTAATTTGTTCTAGGCTATGTTTCTGTCTCTCTTCTCTGCTCTTTGTAATTTCCTGTCTTGCATTTCGTTGTTCCTCTTCGTCCACCTCATCATTTTCATTTTGCTCCCGTATTTTTTCTGTCAGAGACGTAGTAAGTTTAAGGGAATTTTGGTACTCATGTAGTGCCGCCTCCACTGGGTTTATGATCCCCATACCTCCGAACCTTGGCGGAAGAGCTAATAGATCTCTTAGCTCTTGCGTGACGCCTTCCATCTCTGTTAAGGCCGGTATGAATGTTCCTCTGATTGCTTCTTCAAGCGGTTGGAGCATCTGTCTAATGCCAGGCACTGTTCTCATAAGAAAGGTCCATCTGTGCTTAACACCATATGTGAAGGCAGTATATGCAGCATGTGGTTCAGATTTCGCAATATCTGCCAGGGTTTTCACTTCCTTTACCCACTCCGCTACCTTTGTTCGCACATAGTCTCTCTTGCATTCTTCTGTGCCTATTACTGCTCCCAAATGGCGTTGACCCTTCTTTGTAATCTTCACTCCTGTCCCATCAAAAGTCCACACCGCTTCTTCATACTTGTTTTCTTTCACTATTAGTACAGATTTACTAGCATTCGGATGGTACCCAATGACTTCGCCTACCGATTGTACTCTCCGCCACCATTCTTTGAGATCCCCTATTTTTCCTGCATATGTGAGGTCATCTGCATACGCCACTTGTTTCACTCGGGTTACCTCATGTTTTATTTTCTGCTGCAGAATTGATAGTGCCAGTGTCAGTGCCAGTGCCAGTGTCAATTAACACCAACACTGTACCTGCTGAAGTGAAGGAAGCTATTGTAACCCCTCTATTCAAGAAAGGAAATAAACTAGATGTTGGCAACTACAGACCAGTTAGCATATTATGTATTGTATCTAAAATCCTTGAAAGAGCTGTATATACCCAAATTGAATACTACCTCAAAGAAAATGATCTATTCTATAAGTTTAAATCAGGTTTCAGATGCATGTACTTGACAGACTCCTGTCTCATCCACTTAACAGATCACATTCGTAAAGAAATGTCTAAAGGTAACTACACCGGTATGGTTCTTTTTGATCTACAAAAAGCGTTTGATACAGTAGACCATGATATCCTCTGTAATAAACTACAAGCAATGGGCATTGGGTCAGTGAACTGGTTTAAATCTTATCTTAGCGGTAGAACACAAAGAGTCAAAATTGATGATAATATATCTGATCCTATGCCAATTAACTGTGGGGTCCCGCAGGGAAGCATCCTTGGTCCCTTACTCTTTCTCTGTTATGTGAATGACAGGGAACTGAGCGTCTCGTGTAAATTATTACTGTATGCTGACGACAGCGTGCTTCTGGTTTCAGGAAAAGACCCAATAAGTATTGTCGCTTCACTTTCCAAAGAACTAGAATCGTGTAGTGATTGGCTAGTGGACAATAGACTATCTCTTCACCTGGGCAAGACGGAAGCCATCTTATGTGGAACAAAACGCAAACTGAAAGACATTGTGGGCTTCTCAGTCAACTGTAATGATATTCCTATAACAACAGTGTCACAAGTTAAATATCTCGGACTAAAACTGGACTCGACTCTGTCAGATGAAACAATTTTGGAATCTATCCTGAGTAAATGTAGAGCACGTATAAAATACCTGTATAAACAGGTGGGATGCTTGTCAACGGCGACCAAAAAGACCCTATGCCAAGCGCTTGTTCAATGTCATTTTGACTATTCTGTGTCATCCTGGTACTCTGCATCATCTAAATCGGCACAGCACAAACTTCAGGTCACTCAAAATAAAATGGTTAGGTTCATGCTGAACCTAGGCCCCAGATCGCATGTCGGCCAGGAACAACTTCAGTCACTAGGTATGCTCAATGTCTCTGACAGGGCCAAACAAATCAGGCTCACTAATGCCTTCAATGCCTTCAATTATCTATCTATGTTATAACTCATTATAGCTCTATGACAGAGCTCCAGAGTATCTAAAGAGTAATTTTGTTAAAGCAAATGAGAGGAGTGGACATAATACAAGAAATAGGATGTTTAATTTTACGGTCCCGAGAATCCAAGGACAGGGGAAGCTAACAGTCTTCTTCACTGCCATCAAAAACTGGAATGACCTACCCCAGTCAGTCCGTGAAAAGAGAACACTGTATTCCTTCAGACGTAGCCTGAAGGAGCACCTGAACCGGACAGCTGCGAGAAGGGAGCACCAAGCTTATGTCTACTACTAAATACGACATAAGAGATAGGCAAAACAAACTGAAATGGTTACTGATTACGGATTACTGATATTTACTATAGGATGTAAGGTATCTTAAAATAACCCCCAAGAAATACTTTTTCTAAAGTATCTACTTCTTTTATCCTCCCCTTTTTCCCCAGCTAACCTAATCCCACAAGGACCCCAATGGAAATACGCCTAACGGCCTTATTGGGCTATCCTTAGTTGGAATTATGCAAGGCTGGTACATGTCATATTTGTAACATATTATGTGGTACCAACACTGTAGAATGCTAACTGAATAAATATTATTATTATTATTATTATTATCTCCTCTTGCGTTCGTCCGATGTTTTGTTAATCCGGCCCTGCCTGAAACATAACATTTAAAATCCTAGCCCCAAGAGTACCTGAACGGAACTTCATCACCGGTTAATATTAAAGGTCAGAATAGTCAAGTATTTGTTCGAAAGCTACATGCCTAGAATACTTGTGTTAGTTCGATGTGGTGACCAACTGTGCTCCTCATAGTTACGGAACCATATTTAAGACCCAAAGCCCATTAACCCAACTGTAACTTCTTCACACGACCGGACACCCTGGACGGCCCACGGAGAGGCCAAAAAACCCTCAACAACAGTGCAACGAGATACCAAGAAGACAACTCAACAGTGCATTATTAATTATTTTTTGTATCAGTGCGGAGATACCGTACTATATGATCGATTGTTCACTTGTGCCCCCCCCCCCCTTAGTTATTTGCTACCAATGACGAGTAACTCAGATTATATTACAAGTTCCCTGTACCTTGCCAACGAATTCAGTATCAGTGTTAAGATACTTAGAGATAACTGAAGCGACAGTATTTACCCTAAGCCGTGTAAAAAATACTCCCTATCTGGAAACTATGGTATAGATATTTTGAGATCCCGAGAATTTGTGGGATAGGTCGTAAAATAAGTAATCTCAGTGACTAATTCATAACTGTGCATAACCAGTCGACTAAGTATATAAGAGTGATTCATGATTTATCATCCGTGTTTGGTATAAATAAATCTCGGAATATAGGTACGCGTCTAAAGAAATAACAGAGCGCAAGGTATACGCAATTAACTTCATATGATACTTATAAAAACTTAATAGGTACCCCACGATTGAAATTCTATAATATTCCATAATGTACCTGTCTCAGAAGAATAATACCTGAGTGTTGAAAGTGGTAGTGCACGCTCCATCAAGATTCGCGATCGTGCTCGAATTATTGAAAGACCAAGGTTGTGCTCCCTATATATTAATACCTATGTTTTAAAAGTGTAATAACTCATTATCTATGTTCTTAGTGAAGTATTGAATAAAGCTGCATTATAAACCCCATTCTCATATTATATGTCCTCTATTGATTCCTTATATGTATTTGTAGGAAGTCCAATATCCCAGTCTCGAAGAACCCACCTTGATCAATTGTTAATCCTGCAGTAATTTCAGGGCATAACAATATGTATAGCGTGTAGATAGGTGCGGATTGGAGCAAAGTTAAAGGTAGGAGAATCGCAAAGCAATGCAGGAAGAGCCTTGTTACGAAGATAACGCAGTCGTTCATAACTATATTTGCGGCATTCGCACAGCAGATGGGCGACAGTGGTAACACCTTGACAGTGATGGCAATAAGGTGGTGGAGGCCTAGGTGAACTCATTAAATAGCCATGTGTCACCTTGGTATGGCTGACACGAAGGCGGGTAAAAACAACTTGATCAGCGCGATCAGTAGAGGAAGGTGATAACCATGGGGAGACATGGTCTTTGAAGGAACGGAGATGGATAGTGGTAGGGAGATCATTCCATTCCTCATTCCATGCAGTACGGACCCTGGACCCAAGCACCGGAAAGACGTCGGGTAGGCGAAGCAATGTGTTCCCAGTGTGACGCCTACCAGCATTGGCAGAATCGCCTCTCGGTAGCCACTAGCGCTCGCCAGGGACATTGAAGTGGGCTACAATTATCAGAGAATATTGTTCTTCCTTTCTTAGCAATCGTATTGTCACCGACAGTCCAGTGGTGGTCTTTAGTTTCGTCTGTGACAACGAGAAGTGCTTTATATCATTAATAGAATATAATATGCATTGTATATAGTTAAGGAGAGAGAACAATATAGGCAGTGGGGTGGTAGTGTGTGCGTATACATGTGCTGCCTCCCCCGCTCGTAGGCTCGCGCGCGTGCCTTCTCACGCCTCTTGATTGGCTGGTGTGTTTGGCTGTGTCACGTGACACCTGCTGCCTTGTGACGTCTCGGCCCGTGATTGGCCGACCACCGCATCTTTGTGGGCTCCTGTGTGCATGTGGGTCCACAGGAGCTGCCTTCTTCAGAGCAGGCCAGGGGTGCACACGACTAACATCCCTTTTACAACTGTCCCCCATATTCCCACCATTCTGATACTGTCTCTCTCACTCAACTTCCATCCTTTCATTGTTCTAATCTTTTAACATCACAGCACTCCCTTTGGGTTCTGTACACGATTTCATATCGGCCCATCGTATTGCGTGCGTCGCTCTCAGATATATTTCCATGTATTAGAATAGGCTATAAGGGTTCTTAGTCTATAGAGGTTGGATGACTCTGTGTGTGTCTCCCTCAGCGTCCTTAGTTTATGGAGGTTTGATGACTCTTTGTGTGTGTCTCCCTCATTATCAGTAGTGCTCTGCTCGGTTATTTAATGCTAGACTGGGATAAGGTTTCTGTTGTCGTTGTCACCGATGTGTGTACGGTTTGTTTATACCTACACGACTTCGACGGTTTCTGTGGTAGCCTAGGTCGTCCTTTTGGTTGTGTCTTTTGCGAGCGCAGCATCGTGTTGTAAGAGGGCATTAGCCTACTACCTTATAACACAGTGCTGCCTCTTTGCTTGACTTTAGAGGGATCGCCAGGGTAGAGCCAGATACTTGAGATCTGGATCTACCAAGAGAGCATCCCCGTCATTAACATAACTTTAACCATACCGCCTTAAGGACAATGCTAGGCTATGAGCCTGTCTTGCTCATCCACAGTTTCCTAACCTTGATATCCCAGATAGACTTTATTCGCCTAGCAGACACTAGTTAGGACCTAAGCTCTTTTGATATGTATGCATTATTATTCACAGCATTTATTAGTCTAGGTTGTTGTTGAGTTGCACAACCATAGCAGCTGACTGTTTCGTTGATGAGGAAGTACTTCTTTTAGTGTCGAGCATTACTGTCGTTGCGCATTTATAGTATTCCTGTGTCAGTTAACATTATATGTCCTATCTTTTAGTGTATTCAGTCTACACGTGTGGTGTCCTGCCTCCTGCCTTTATATAATTTAAGATACGAGCATCTTATGAGCATCAGACTTTCTTCAGAAGTTTCCAGGTCTATGCTGTAGGACTATACTTCACTTTCTTTCAGATAGGAGTGAAGAGTTTATTGTTGTTTAGAGTAACTGTATTGAAGCATCTTTTTATTGTATTAAATCTTGCAGTGATTTAATTGATCTTTCCATAGCTTCCCTTTTATGCATTTTAACGTAACTTGCATCTTGTTTGTTATCAGGCCATACCAGTGTGGGTTAGCCTGAAGTAGAGTACATTTATGCCCAGTTAAGGATACCCCGTTATCGCAGATTAACTCTGGAGGGTATAGGTGTTTTGTTCGCCGGCATATAAGTTCAAGGGTTTGGATCTAACGTACCGTTGTTGCATAGTGCCCTATTACTAGTCCAAGCATTAAGTGCCCTTGTTTTATTCGTAGCCCCGGTCGTAACAAATGGCGACCTTGCCTAGTATCTTATCTTAGTCATCACAACAACCTAGTGAACTAAGAAATAATTGCAGGATTTTTGGACATTTGTTTTTTGAGGAATATTTTGGACACGTGGGATTTTTTTTGGCAACGTAGTATAGCACTTGAGTTGTCTTCAAGCATTTTTGAGTGAATAGTGCTACATGAGAGTAGGTACTTCTTTTTTTTTATAAACGTTGAGAATTTCCGGTGGACACTATGTCGAACGACGGATCAGTACATAGTGAGAGCACAGGCGAGGAGGTGGAGAAGGTGGAGTTGTCTAGCGGCGCTCGGGTGGTAAACAGTGAGGAGGATGCTCGGATATTTTTGGAGGAGCCTGTGTCAGCGGATCAGGTGTCGGGGCTAGACCGGTACGGACTACAGTGTGTAGCCACGGTCTTAGGGTTTCCCGGTACTAGCGGTTTGTCAAGAGGTGAGCTGGTTACCTGTGTGCTCGGTGGGGTGCGTGGGGCTTCGGGTGGAGCGGGAGCTGGGGCACCTGCCCAGCCCCCATTCCACTCGAATCCTACCATGGCGCCCCCTCGGGCTCCGGAGCCGGGTACGTTCCCGCAGGCCGATGCCCGCTGGCGGTTGGGTATACCTCTAGGTGATTCACGGGGTGGGTCCCCAATAGTAGCACCCCCTCCTCAGGGTTTGTCTGCCGAGATGTTGTTTCAGCTCGAGCTCGCCAAACTTCAGCAGCAGGAGCGACAGGCCATACGTGAGCAGCAGCAGCAGCAGCGGGAGGCTGAGCTTCAGGTAGAGGCTACGAAGTACTGTGCAGACATAGATCTTGAGAAGTCTCGGGTGGAGTCGACAGGGCAGCGTCTCGGTTCTGGGAATCGAGGTCTTGATCAGTCTTTATCGCACCTGCTCAAGTTAGTCCCTGTATTTGATGAGTCGGGTGTCACCGAGTTTTTTTTGCGTTTTGAGAAAAAGTGCCGGGAGCACCAATGGCCCGAGGTTAAGTGGGCAGCCCTTGTTTCCTCTAGGTTGGTTGGCAAAGGACTCAAGGCATATGATGCGTTGCCCTTGGAGTCTTGCATCGATTATGAGGTATTGAAGGAGGCTGTCCTGCGGGCATATGAGTTACAACCAGAGACTTATAGGTTGAAGTTCCGGGGTGTTACGAAGGGTCGTGAGTGCACCTTTCTTGAACATGCCCGGGAACTGTCCGACGCTTTTGGGAATTGGCTGAGATCGGAGAAGGCAACGACGTTTGATGAGATAAAACAGTTGATGCTTCTCGAGCAGTTCTTTAAGTGTACGGGCAGCGACCTGACTTTGAACCTCAAAGATAAAAATCCTAAAACTCTACAGGAGGCAGCTGAGATGGCTGACCTTAGGCTATCGCTGATTCGTGGGTGCGGGTCTGCACAACGGAACGATGCAGGTAACAAGGGGCGCAACACTCCACCCCCCCGAGTCAGTGATACACCATATAACAATAAAAACAAGAGCAATAATAATAATAATAATAATAATAATAAAATTTATTCAGTTAGCAATTTACAGATTTGGTACCACATAGTTTGTTACAAATATGACATGTACCAGCCTTGCATAATTCCAACTAAGGATAGCCCAATAAGGCCGTTAGGAGTATTTCCATTGGGGTCCTTGTGGGATTAGGTTAGCTGGGGAAAAATGATATTAAGTCTGACCATAAACCTAATACCGTCCCTTTTAAGAAGGGTCCGGGCCCTTCCCCACCTCAAGGGAAGCCCAAGGGGGAGGTAGAGTGTTCTCATTGTCATAAGAACGGGCATTTTGCACAATCCTGTCCTAGCAAACTACCTACTGCAGTCGTGTCTTTGGCTCGCATCATTGGGGTGTCTTTAAGGTCTTCTGCTATTACCCGGGGTGATAGGTCAGATGCGGGGGCACATCCAGTGAAGGAGTTTCCGGAAGGCTCGAAACCTGTCCGCGATGTTTTTGTGGCCATCGAGGGCGTGGCTGCGTGAGTTGGGCTGGTTGCAAGCATGGGTTGGAGTTGCTGCGAGATACAGGTGCATCCCAGACTTTGATGAAGAACTTTACAGGCCAACCTATAAACGTGGCACGGGTGGTTGTGGTGCAGGGTATTAATGCTACACGGTCATACCCGTTGGTTAGAATAGAGCTGGAGGTTGATGGTGTGACACGGGAGCTTGATGTTGGAATCGTAGAGAAACTGCCAGTAGAGGGCGTCGACCTTCTTCTCGGAAACGACTTTGCGGTGCCTACTTCTGAGGTTCCACCCTTAGTCGTTGCCGAGAGGGCGGTCGACGTGAGTAGGGAGGGGCAGGAGTTGGTCGAGAGATGTCAATTACAGCAGATGGCTTGTGTTGTCATCCGATCTCGTGCATCTAAACTGTCACAGCCTATTTCTCAGTCTCTAGAACCGCGGAGGAACGGTCGGAAGGAGAATGCTAAAGCTGGAAAAAGTTTTGTGAGTTTTGACCCAGCGTCTCTTCTTGGCGACTCAGTATTAGCCCCTATGTTTAGGTCCGGAGTGGCCCCAGAACCTGTCACACTTGGTGAGGAAGTGGGAGGTGAGAAAACTCCGAGACAGCACCGTTACACCCGTAAGCAAGATAGGATAGAACAGCTTAGTATCGGGGTAGGCCATAAGTTGCTCCGGGAGCATCTAGATAAATTGGCTCCTTCGGATATTTGTAAGCTACAGTTAGATGATCCTGAGCTTCAAAAGTGTAGCAACGGTGCAGTGGAGCTTGAGGAGGACGGGGATGCAAAGCCGGGGGACTTCTTTCGTGAGGGGGGTATTTTGTACAGGCGTTTTCTAGATCCCAGACGGAGTGGGAGGGCGGGTCGAGAGTGGTTAACCAGTTGGTAGTGCCTCATGTGTGCCGTGATAGCCCACTGAGGTTGGCGCATGATGTACCGTTGGCAGGGCATTTGGGTGTACGTAAGACGGTAGCAGCCTTGGATAAATTGTTTTGGTGGCCAGGTATGAAAGCACATGTGGCATCATGGGTGGCAATGTGTAGTACCTGCCAGACAGTAGGTAAACCAAACCAGTGTATTCCCAGGGCTCCGTTACACCCTATTCCTGTAATCGGGCCACCATTCAGTAAGGTTATAATCGACATGGTTGGCCCTCTACCCCCTACTAGTGCAGGCAACAAGTACCTCCTCACCATTATGGATGTTGCCACTCGTTACCCGGATGCTTACGCAATGCGAAATGGGACTGCTAAGACTGTTGTTCGTAACTTGCTATTGTACTGCTCTAGGTACAGGTACCCGCAGGAATTGCAGTCGGACCAAGGATCCAACTTTACTTCTAACCTTTTTAAACAGACCATGCAGCAGCACGGTGTTTGTACCGTTGTCTCTTCAGCCTACCACCCAGAGAGTCAGGGGGTGTTAGAGAGGTGGCACTCGACTCTCAAGAGCATGCTGCGGTGTTACTATGTTGAGAATGGTAAAGACTGGGATCTTGGGTTGCCCTATGTATTATTCGCTGCTCGGGAGGTACCTGGTGAAAGCCTAGGGTTCAGTCCCAATGAGCTAGTCTTTGGACATCAGGTCAGGGGCCCCTTCAACATGGTAAGGGAGATTTGGGAGGGCACAGCAAAACCATGTTCCATGTTAAAGTACGTCCTCGAGAGCCGTGAAAGAATGCTGAGAAGCCTAGAGTTGGCAGGAAGGAATTTGGTAGGGTCTCAGGCATTGATGAAGGACAGGTACGATTAGAAGACAAAACTCCGGGAGTTTAAGGTGGGGCAGGAGGTGTTGATCTTGTTACCTCTGCCCGGTCATCCGTTGTCTGCTAAGTACGCTGGTCCTTACAAGGTGGTAAAGAAGATCTCTGACCTAGACTATCTTGTGGCTACTCCAGATAGGCGTAAAAAGAACCAGCTGTGCCATGTGAATCTGGTAAAGGAGTTTGTGAGGCGACCCCCTGAGCCTCTCGCTGTCCCTGTGTTTACCTGCAGCGGTCATGGAGGAGAAGGAGTGAGGGACAGTGAAGCTCAGGTGGAAGATAACTGGGAGTGTCATGTCTCTGCAGACCAGTGGGCGGGGAACTCCAGACAGGTGGCTGACGAGGCTCTAGTGCACCTGCCTGAGCAACAGCGTGTAGCCGTGCAGTGCCTGTTTGATTCATACCCCACTGTGTTCGCAGAGCATCCAGGCCTCACAACTCGGGTGGTGCATGACGTAGACGTGGGAGATCACCCCCCCTTTAAATCAGTACCCTACAGAATTCCACTCATTAAACTCCCAGCCCTCCGAGCGGAGTTAGAATATATGTTAGAACGGGGGTTGATTGAGAAGGGGGCAGTGAGGTGGACATCTCCTGTCACTCTGCAGCCTAAGCCTGACGGGAAGGTTCGCTTCTGCGTTGACTTTCGGAGATTGAACGAGTTGACTCCCACCAATGCTTATCCCCTTCCCCATGTTGATGATAATGTAGACAAGATTGGTAAGGCAAAGTTTTTAACTAAAGTAGACCTAGTGAAAGGCTACTGGCAGGTGCCCTTGTCTGAGCGGGCGAAGGGGGTATGCGGGTTTGTGGTTGATGGAAACACCTACCGTTGCAATGTGATGCCGTATGGTCTTAAGAATGCCCCAGCAACCTTCCAGAGTCTTATGAATGAGTTAGTAGCTGACATCCCTAACTGCACTGTCTACCTAGATGACTTTATAATCTACGATGACAACTTTGAGAGTCACTGTGAGCACATAGAAGCCTTGTTTCGGAAGCTCAGTGAGGCCAGCTTGGTGGTCAATCTGGGCAAGTGTGACTTTGTCCGGGCAACTGTACAGTATCTCGGGTTTGTGGTCGGGTTAGGCCAGGTGTGCCCCCCCCAAAAAAAAACAAGATACAGGCTATTAACCAGTTCCCCAGGCCATCCACCAAGCGGTAGATCATGAGATTTTTGGGCATGATCGGTTACTATCGCCGTTTCATTAACCTAACAAGTGCGCATGGGGGTAATTGGAAACGTCCCCCTGTGCTGACGTATTTGAGGTGTTTCCGTCACTAAAATATTCATTGTACCATTAATAGCATTAATACTTATCCATATGTGCCTATTATGGGTTGATTATAAAGGTATTAACCTGAAACAACAATAAAACGAGTGAAAACAGCGTTTGGATGGTCAAAATCGGAGATATAGCCCGCGAGTTGTATAATGTATGGGTGAGGCAAGCTGCTTTCCCGCCAATTTCCCCCAAGGCCACTGAGACACAGTCGATCGATACTCTCTCTCTCTCTCTTGCACTCGCTTGCCATCAGTGATGACAACACCCTGCTTGCAACTCGCTAATGTTAGCATGAAAATATACCTCAGAATAAGGGAATAACAGGGAAAATAGGTGATAACTGAAGGAGAGGAGGAAAGTGGGGAAGGAGGGGAGGTAGAGGACTGAGATTTTGCATGGCCCATGGGCCAAAAAAAAAAAAAATAAAAAAAAAATAAAAAAATCGATGTCAAAAGTTGATTTTTTTTTTCACTCACTCTTAAGAGTCTCCCCACAGTCCGCCGGGGGAACTCTTAAGAGTCTCCCCGTAGTTCCCGGGTTAAGGGTTATTCTACTGTCTTAGCTCCTCTGACAGATTTACTAGCAAAAGAGAAAAAGTTCAAGTGGGAACCTGAGTGTGAAAGGGCTTTTTCGCTGGTCAAGCACCTACTATGCACTCACCCAATCCTCAGGGCCCCTGACTTTGAAAGACCATTCCAGCTGGCAACAGATGCCAGCGGTGTAGGGGCTGGTGCCGTCTTAATGCAAACAGACGAGGAAGGTTTGGAGCATCCAGTCAGTTTCTTTTCAAAGAAGTTTAATTATTATTATTATTATTATATGAGATGCCGAAGTCTCCAACCAGGGTGCAGAAACACCATCAAGATCAATCCACACAAAACACCCGGAGGCACTGGAGAGAGACTATGGCAACTTAGGAAAAAATAAAAACATACACTGTATACTGTACTGTACATATACACATATTAAACACAGATAACATATTAATATTATGCAGTGGAGGATATCAAGCTTAAATATAATACAATAAAATAGAATAAAATAAGTTTAAAAATTAGAATTAATGCTGCAAAAAAGCATTAACTCTAGACTCAGAAAAACTACTCTGTGGTAGAGAAAGAACTGTTGGCAATAGTGTTGGCGCTCAGGCACTTTGAAGTATATGTTCCTGCCTATGGGCCAGTCGTGGTGATTTACACCGATCACCACCCTCTTAAATTTCTGAACCAATTCCATAACCGGAATATGAGGCTGACACGTTGGTCACTCATGTTGCAAGAATACAATCTAGACATTCGCCATATTGCCGGTTGTGAGAATGTGATTGCAGACTGTTTGTCGAGGGTGGAGGATCCGGCGTAGATCACCACAGGTGTGTGGGTTTGAGTGGAGAAAAACTAGGCTTGCCCCTGTAGAGAAGCCGTCAAAAACAACATTAAAATTAAATAAAAAAAAACACATAAAAACTCTTTCTTTTTTATAGTTAATTGTAAGTTGCCAATATTATAGCTAATGTCCTAAGTTGAACCTGTCTTTCACTTAGGAGGCTGGGCTCTGTGAAGCTCGCTCAGGGAGCATAGTAGGCTAAAATTGTACTATTATGTTTGGGAGGGGTTATAAAATTTTCTTTATGCTACTGTGTTGTTTTTATTATTTTAAGATTGAGATTTGCATTTCATTTTCTGGTGGAGTGGCTAAGTGTGGCGGGTCTTGTCGGCATTCTGCCTTGTCAGATATTGTGCTCGCCTAATGTTGAGCGTCCTATATCTTAGGCGGGGTGTGACGCCTACCAGCGTTGGCAGAATCGCCTCTCGGTAGCCACTAGCGTTCGCCATGGACATTGAAGTGGGCTACAGTATCAGAGAATGTTGTTCTTCCTTTCTTAGCAATCGTATTGTCACCGACAGTCCAGTGATGGTCTTTATTTTCGTCTGTGACAACGAGAAGTGCTTTATATCATTAATATAATATAATATGCATTGTATATAGTTAAGGAGAGAGAACAATATAGGCAGTGGGGTGGTAGTGTGTGCGGGCGTATACATGTGCTGCCTCTCCCGCTCGTAGGCTCGCGCGCGTGCCTTCTCACGCCTCTTGATTGGCTGGTGTATTTGGCTGTGTCACGTGACACCTGGGGCCTTGTGACGTCTCGGCCCGTGATTGGCAGACCACCGCATCTTTGTGGGCTCCTGTGTGCATGTGGGTCCACAGGAGCTGCCTTCTTCAGAGCAGGCCAGGGGCACACACGACTAACATCCCTTTTACAACTGTCCCCCATATTCCCACCATTCTGATACTGTCTCTCTCACTCAACTTCCTTCCTTTCATTCCTCTAATCTTTTAACATCACAGCACTCCCTTTGGGTTCTGTACACGATTTCATATCGGCTCATCGTATTGTGTGCGTCGCTCTCAGATATATTTCCATGTATTAGAATAGGCTATAAGGGTTCTTAGTCTATAGAGCTTGGATGACTCTGTGTGTGTCTCCCTCAGCGTCCTTAGTTTATGGAGGTTTGATGACTCTTTGTGTGTGTCTCCCTCATTATCAGTAGTGCTCTGCTCGGTTATTTAATGCTAGACTGGGATAAGGTTTCTGTTGTCGTTGTCACCGATGTGAGTACGGTTTGTTTATACCTACACGACTTCGACGGTTTCTGTGGTAGCCTAGGTCGTCCTTTTGGTTGTGTCTTTTGCGAGCGCAGCATCGTGTTGTAAGAGGGCATTAGCCTACTACCTTATAACACAGTGCTGCCTCTTTGCTTGACTTTAGAGGGATCGCCAGGGTAGAGCCAGATACTTGAGATCTGGATCTACCAAGAGAGCATCCCCGTCATTAACGTAACTTTAACCATACCGCCTTAAGGACAACGCTAGGCTATGAGCCTGTCTTGCTCAGCCACAGTTTCCTAACCTTGATATCCCAGCTAGACTTTATTCGCCTAGCAGACACTAGTTAGGACCTAACCAGCCTCAGCTAGTAAACTACTGATGCGAGAAAATCTAAACACACCAGAGCTAAGTTGAATTCCCAGGTGGTGGATGGAGTCGAGTCTTTGCAAAACCTTGTGGGAAGCAGTACCATAGATCGGACAACCATAGTCAAGCACCGATAGGATAATGGCTTTGTAGAGTAGAACCAAGGTAGGCCGATCCGCACCCCACCGGACCCGAGCGATAGTCTTGATGATGTTCATGCGCTGGAGACATCGAGCTTTTAGACTGTTGATATGATCAATCCACTTTAGGTGAGAGTCGAAAGTCATTCCCAAAAACTTGACGCTGTCGAAGAAGGGAATGCTTAAACCCCCCATTCGTAGGTCAAAGGACTGACTGCGTAGGTGACGCTTATCGCGATAAAAGACGATGGCTTTAGTCTTCTCAATGGAAAGCTAGAATCCAGCCTTGGAAGCCCACTCATGAATGTTGATCAAAGTGGAGTTCAGTCGACGTAAAATGTGGGGTAAGGTGGGGGAGGTGTAGTAAATAGCAAAGTCATCGACAAAAAGACTGTGAGAGATGCCCGCAGAAAGGTATTTAGATATCCCATTAATAGTAATTATGAAAAGCGTACCACTGAGGACACAACCCTGAGGAATACCAGAAAGTTGAGGCATGCAGCGCGATAGCTGTCCACCTACCTTGACCTGAAAGGTACGATCTGACAGAAAGGTCTTTAGAAATATAGGTAAGGGGCCTCGCATACCAGTCATGTAATATCTTGAGTATTCTGTATCTCCAAGTTGTGTCGTAGGCCTTCGCAATGTCAAAAAATTGGGCCACGGTAGCATGGCGATTTACGAAACCTGCACGTATCTGATGCTCAAGGTGGGTTAGAGAATGAAGAGTAGACCGGCCTGGGCGAGACCCATTTTGAAAGGGTGACAGGAGGTCATGCTCTTCAGCATAACGCATTAATTAATCATCTTCTCTAATAATTTGCACAGGCAAGATGTTAGTACGATTGGCCTATAGTTGGTAGAAGTGGAGTCCTTCCCAGGTTTGGAAATCGGGACTGTGTATGCGTGACGCCAAGGAGGAGGGACGTAACCTGTGCTCCATAATTGATTATACACTTGGAGGAGAAATTGCATAGCATTGTCGTGGAGGTGACGGATACGAACATATGGAATGCGATCCGGGCTAGGTGTAGTGTCAGAGCACTGTTGTAAGGCGTGCTCGAGCTCGGAAATAGTGAAAGGCATATTATAGGTAAAAGTGGCACCACCATCAAAATGAAGTAGGCTACCTGTGATTCGACGCCTTGCTTGTGGCGAAGGAACTCGATTGTGTGTAACGCGTCCGAGCTAACCCGAGCAAAATGGGTGGCATGGAAGTCAGCTTTGTCATTGGGATTAATAAAAGGCCAGGGGTGTAAAGGTTACGAAGTACATTTACTCAAGTACAGTACTTAAGTAAATTTTCTCAGTATCTACTTTTTAAAAAGTAGATTTTTTGCCCAGTACTTATACTCTAACTTGAGTATTATTTTTAAGTACTTGTACTTTTACTTCACTACATTTAATTTACTTCTTTTAATTTTGTGGAGTAAAACTTCAGCAAATTTCTGAAAAATTCCTTCCAATAGATTTGAAATTCCCAATAGCATTTTCCATGGACATTCCTTGGCTAGTTCAAAGGTCACCACTATATATATATGGCGCTGATAGGCCTCCCTCTCCCCAAACCCCCCCAGGTATCCTAATGACTCTCCCATTGTCCCACCTAATTCCACAGGTTTCACACCTCACTCATTCCACCCGTGATCGACTCGGCATTGTTATTTCATTAGACACTCATCTATTCTGAATATATTTGTTTCCCAAATTTCATGTAACAAAGACAACCGTAAACATAAAACGAGCATTAGCTATACAAAAATAACTCGTGCAGAACAAAATAACATAAGTGTTGTGCATTCTTGATACAAAGAAGATAATTACAGTATACTGTATAAGAAAATCCAAGTTATGTTTTTCCTTCCATTGGGGTTTGTAATGGAGGATTAATGTTAAGAACGGGGTGTTCCTTTTATATATATATATATATATATATATATAAACAGGTATCTCATATGTATCTTAAAAATTTGGGAAAATACTTTGTACTTTTGGTACTTCAGTAATTCATTCAGTAGATACTTTTTTACTTTAACTCAAGTAACTTTCTAGTTGGGTACTTTTACTTTTACCTGAGTAACTTTTTGAGTACATACTTTTACTTGAACTTGAGTATAATTATTAAGTACTATTTACACCCCTGTAATAAAGGCACACTCGTTTCAGGACACGTCAGTGATGAAAGCGGAGGAAGAGTATTCAACCCGTTCACCTTCCTGAATTTCTCCCATATATTTGTAATAGAGGTACAGCAGTTAAAGGTAGTTATGTAGGACCTCCACGAGAGTAATTTGTTTGTAATATTGCGCCTTTAGTGTGAGCGGTGACCTTATTGTAAAAGGACTTCAATAACGAAAGTTGCATAGCAGTCTGGAGTAGACTCGGAATCAGGTTGGGATCCTTAGAATAAGGGAGGAGCGATCGTGTATCCCTAAAGCGTGATCGAAGCTTGAGGAGAGTCCTTTCGACACAATGTTTATTATTATTTATTATATTTGTTTGTGAGAAGTTTAACCAGACCACTGAGCTCCCCAAAAGAGCTCCCATAGGGCTGGCCCGAAGGATTAGAACGAAAGGAGAAGAATGAAGGAAGAGTGAATTAAATCAAATCAAGAAGAGAAGTATCTTTGAGGAAACGGGAAATACGGTAGAAGGAAAAGGAAGGAGAATCCTCGAAAATGCGAGATAAATCAGAATTGCCAAAATAAAGTGATCGGAGATGGGAATACCGGCGACAGTCAGTGAAAATGTGGCGGATTATTAAACGCGTACCGCACACGGTGCACTGGGGTTGAGGGTCGTGAGGGGATGACATCAGGTAACCATGAGACAATCGCGTATGACCAATCCGGAGCCGGGACAAGATAACTTCAGAATAACGGGACGGTTGACATGAAGAAGGCCAAGAGCCGACCGTAGATTTAATACAGCGAAGTTGATTAGCATCAGGAGATTGAGATGACCAAAAGATCTGCCAACGTTGAGTAAGCATCGGACGCAACGCTGTAACTCAGTTGGTGGTGGGTAAGTGACTCCGTGAAACAGGCAGGAGATGAGAGGCATCTTTGGCTGTTCGATCAGCAAGTTCGTTACCTTCGACACCGGCGTGTGCAGGTACCCAGCAAACTTGAATTTGGAATCCACAATCATATAATGTGTGGAAGGAATGTTGGAGTCGGGAAACAAGAGAATTACGCGGGTTGTATCCCTGAAGTGCTTCAAGTGTACTGCGCGAGTCACTGTAGATAACATAACAAGTTGGGAGAGATTCACAGACGATGTCAAGAGCAGTCTGGATAGCAGACAATTCGGCAGTAAAAATCAAGGCCTGGGTAGGGAGCGAGATCTTAATACATGAAGTGGAGGACACTGCAGCACATCCCACACCCGAGGAAGATTTGGAACCATCCGTGTAGATTGCAACGTGCGGTGGTTTCCGTCGCATATGTTCGAGGACATGTTGGCATAGAACAGTAGAATCGGTAATATAACATCTAGGTAAATAGGATAAATGTGTGCAGATTTGAGGTAAACTTAAGGTCCATGGGGGATTTGTGGGAAAAGAAGGGGGTAGGCAGATATTGAGGGAAGTAGAGGTTAAAAGGCGAGCAGCTCGAGGGTCGTGGAAGAGCACACTAGCAGGGGAACCACTACCTTGAAGGCTTAAAGCCCTATGCATAGTAACAAGATCACAATGGTATTGTAATGGGAGTTCTCCAATATCAGCCAACACAGATAGAGTGGGAGACGACCGGAAGGCACCTGAGCAAAGGCGTAAACCCTGATGATGGATGGGGTCAAGACGTTTCAAAGTTGCGTCAGAAGCCGCGACGTAGATAGAGCACCCATTACACCCATTACAGTGGCCTTGTAAAAAGAGAGCATTGTGGACCGTGTGGCGCCCCAAGAAGTATAAGAAAGTTTTTTCAGGAGGTTGAGGGCAGAATGACATTTCGCCCGAACATAAGCAACATGGGCAGCCCAATTGAGATGGGAATCAAATACAAGGCCTAGGAATCTTACCTCTGAGAAAATCGTTATGGGGGTGTTTAGAATCTTGAGATGGATATCCTGAGCTTAGAGCCAGCGTTTGTCCTTATAAAACAGAATAGCCTTTGTCTTTTCAGCCGAAAATTGAAACCCAACAGATGTAGCCCAATTGGTAATATGACGAATGGCAGTATTAAGAATCCGTTGGGAGTGTCGGAGTGAGCGGGAAGAGTAATAAATTGCCAGGTCATCGACATAAAGACTATGGTTAACCCCCCGAGGAAGAGATGCAACAACGCTATTGATCACAATGGAAAAGAGAGCACCACTCAGGACACACCCTTGTGCAAGGCCCCGCTGAAGTTGGAAAGTGTCCGAAAGGATGTCTTCAATTCGGACAGCGCACGTACGATCAATGAAGAAGTTGGATAGAAGGATCGGGAGGCAGCCACGTATACCGTGATCATAAAGAGTGCGTAGGACTAAATAACGCCAGGTAGTATCATATGCTTTTTGAATATCGAAAAAAACTGCGACGGTGATGTGTCGGCTGTCAAAACCACGCCTAATAGAAGAGTCGAGAAGAACATGGGAGTCAAAAGTGGATCCGCATGGTTGCGATCCAAACTGATTAGGAGAAAGAATGTCAAACTGGCGGATGCACCATGACAAACGACACTTAACCATCTTCTCCATCAGTTTACAAAGACAACTAGTTAATGATATGGGGCGATAGTTAGTGGGGGAGTGAGGATCTTTGCCAGGTTTAGCAATTTGTATTACCAACGCATGACGCCAAGAACGGGGAAAAAGGCCATTAGTCCAGAGGTAATTATAAAATTGCAAAAGATACATCTTCACCAAAAGGAGCAAGATGTTTAAGCAGGTCAAAACTGATGCCATCAGGACCTGGGGCTGACGATGAACAGGAGGCTAACGCCGCATCCAACTCGACCATGGTGAAAGGTTTATTATAAAAAAGATTGTCATCGGTGGCAAAGTGGAGGGGACGCTCAACCACCTTTCGGTGTCGGCGTTGGAGATCTGCACTAAGAGCATCAAGACTACTAATAGAAGCGAGGTGACGACCAAGAATATTAGCACACTCTTTCTTGCCATGGACAGGCAGGCCATTTACCAGGAGAGGATGATGAGGAGGCCGGATGTGAAGGCCATTAATTTTGCGGAACTTGTCCCAAACAGAGCGCATACAAGTTGTAGTAGATATAGAGGACACGTATTCAGTCCAGGACAAGGATTTACAGAATTTTATTTCCTTCTTAAGTTTAGCGGATAACCGGTTATAAAGGGCCTTGAGCGACCTAATCTCTAATATGAGAGAAACCTACATGTGAAGGGTAGAATCCAATATATGGTGTCGTGAATCTAGGGACCAGGACCGCCTGTTTAGTCGATCAAGCCGACGACCTACAGCACTTTTTGCACGGATCAAACACTGGAGCTCACCAGTCCACCAAGGAATGTGTGGACGAGGGGTGGAACCAGAAAACAGAGAAATGGCCTTATCAGCTGCAGATTTAACAAAAGATACAAAATAGTCGTTAAGGATGTCGGGGCCATATTGGGGGCGAAAAGGTGGAATGCTGCGGGTAAACACATGGAATGAGTCCCAATCCGCTCTGCGAAGAATGTACCGTGGAAGTGGAGCAGGTATATGTAGTCCTAAGTAGGTAATGACGACGGGAAAATGGTCACTCGTATAGGAATCTTCAAGTGCATGCCATTCAAACTTATCAACAATAGGGGAGGAACAGATGGTAACATCCACTGACAAGAAGGTGTTATGGGCGTTGGAGAAAAAAGTAGGGGATTGGCTGGAGTTGAGGCAACAGAAATCGGTATCTAACAGGTCTTCGATATGTCGACCTGGACCGTCAGGGGCAGAAGAATTAGAGTCCCAAACAGGACTGTGTGCATTTAGATCGCCCACCAAAACGAGGGGAGCAGGGAATGAAGATAGGACTCGAATGCGACTTAAATCATACTGGAAGGTCGGTTGGTTATATATATTACAAATGGTAAAAGGATCTTCATCTGGTAGGCAGACCTGGATAGCAGAACACTGGAAATATTCGTCAGGGGGGGGAGAGGGAATTAAATGTCAACGAGTTATAAACAATAACATATATGGCAGAGACCAGTTCATGCCCGGGCGAGGGTGAGCGACTAGCTAGAGTATAATTTAGTATAGAGGGCTGACACTGCCCAACATGTTGGATACAGACGCATAGAGGTACAAATTCTTTCAGTAGACGTTGAACCTCCCCAAGGCAGAGCCTGGAGGGGAGGCCATTAACATTCCACTGGAGAACGTAAGGGAAAAATTTCATGTTAGTGATTTAACCCTCCAGCCCCGGCTACGCATTACATAAATATTCCCCGAAACCCGGGTGTTTTGGCCGAAAAACGTCTAGGCTAGGCTACCGTATATTTGTTATTCTTACTGCTTCCCGCATTTCCGCGCATCCCCAAGCATAGCTGTGTTATTTACTTGTAGAATGGCGTTAAGTAGAGCTCTCTAAGTCAACTGGTTGAGTTGTGATGATGATTTCATTGGAGATAACTTTATGGCAAAAACAGCCACTTTACACTACTTTTCGATACTTAACAACAACATACAGGCACACACGAACAAGCGACGCTCTCCTTCTTGTGGCCGGAGATGCGGGGCGTCGGTCCAGCCGGCTGTTGTTTACATGCGTCGGACTGACGCCTCGCACACGAAGCTCACAGGCTTTCAACCACTGGGCGTTCAAGAGCCCTTCCGGGTACCTGTTATATGCTTTTTTATGGGCGTTCAAGAGCCCTTCCGTGGTGTAGGGGTTAAGGTTGTGTAAAATAACGGTCGAGGTGCTCCCCGACGCGGCTTTAGGCAAACGGGTAATGGGTTTGCCCGATTTGGTGGAAGGATGAGGCTTAGCAAAGAGTGACTTGTTGGTGATGCATGATCTGGCCAAGCTAGTAACCTGATCGACATATATCTTATTCGATGAGGAGGACTTGGCAAGACCATACTGTAGATGGTATGAACAGAAACAGTTGCGAGGATCATGGTGGAAAGATGCATTATCCGGATCCACTTCACGTTGCAAAAAGTCAGGAACGAGACGAGTTAAACTATTGAACGTAATGGTAGGGAGCGATTGGCAACGAGTGGCAAAGCACTGATGACAACCACACTTGGAATGATGGGGGGCAGGGGATACAGTAGGGGGTGTGGAAGGGGCAACTGAAGAAGTACGGGTAAGAACGGAAGGATGTAGCAAGAGGACAGTAGATGGATTGGAGGGAGGGGTATGAGCGGGTGGGATATTAGGTGGGCGACGATCAAGAGCGGAATGGGACTGAGGACGACGAGAAGCATCAGGAGAGAGTGGACGTGTCCGAACATCCAGAGGGAGACTGGGTGAAGGTGGTGAAGGGGAAGCGAGACTCATAGGTGCGCTACAAGCAAGAGAACGTGCAGAGTGATTGGTAGGGGAGGTAGCAGATTTGAGGGAGGAAGGAGACTTACTAGGCGGATGACGTGAGTAACTGGAAGAAGAGGACAGAGTGGATGGAGCTGGGGAAGAGCAGCGTTTCGCCAACTTCCTGGCCTGACCGCCATTGGGAGAAGGCGACCCTGAGTCATCAGGGTGGCGGCGGCTCCGTTTGACAGAAATACATTCCATATCGGAGTCCCCATGGATGGAAAGGGGCATCTCAGGAGATAGTAGTGTATACGCATTGGAAACCGGGACAGCTGAGTCATGGGTGGAGAAGGAAAAGGAATCCGGGTACGTGGAGGAAAACAAGAAATAGCGGTAGAACGATGAGACGGAGCGGGCATAGGAGGGGAAGTGGCAGGGGAAGAGTTCGGTATTTGATAAGATGTTGCAGGGACGATAGGTGGTGGGGAGGGAAGAGAAGGAGCAGGGAGGGGAGGAGAAGGATAAGCAATAGGAGGGGGGGAGGTGGAGGGGTCGCAGAGGTACCAACTTTTGCAGCATAAGATGTAGTAGGAGTGAGGCCACGGTCTCGAATTCGTTGCACAGCTTCACGCCGAGAACCCTGGCGGATAAGGGCATAAACTTCCGACTCATATTTGAACATCTGACAGCCTTTGTACAAACCACTGTGGGGTAGCATGCAATTCGGACGCTGGCGAGGACCATCCACGGGACAACCTTCACGAGCATGGTCGGGGCTAGTACACAAAGGACAGACGCGGGATGTTGACACCGGTCTTGACCATGTCCAAATTTCCAACAATTACGGCACTGGAGTGGGGTTGGTGGACGGATTCTGACAGGGAGGCGCTCGTCAGTAAGAACCACATGTGTAGGCGGGTCGAGCGTATCGAAGACAATTCTCGCAGTCCGTGTCGGGCGGCGATTGTGGGTGGCAGACAACTGATAACATGAAACGGATAAAACAGGAAAATCCAGCAAGAGAAGGAGAGTCATAACACGATCGGAGCAATCTGGGAAGGGAACCCCACCAAGATCCACCGAATGGGGTATGGAGATGGTACCAACACTCGAGTTGAGGCGTTCATTCTTTTCAAGTCGTACTGGTTCGCCAGTAGCAGTACAGAGGCGTTGGAGAGCTGTGGCCTGTGCAGGGGAATGAGCTGTTACAAGGCGTGATCCGTCACGGTGGGTGTAAAAGGTGGTTTCGCGGCCGACCTGAGTGATCAAAAGCCGTCGGAAGTCAAAATAATTCAGAACCTGTGATGCAGGAACGTCATGGTATCGTGTCCAAGAGGTACCGCTGGCAGAAGAGAACAGAGTAGAAGGAGGAAGACCAGAGGGATGACGGCGAGAAGTACGAGATGAAACCGTGGGAGCAGTAGATTGACGAGAAACGTCATAAGGAGCAAGAGTGGTAATAGAAGAGAGAACAGGGGTAGAGGAAGTAGAACGTGGGGGGTTCGCAGCGGCGCGATCTGTGGGGTTGGATGTAGAAGTCAATATCGTGGTAAGTGGATGCATGGGAGCCGATGAGATGGTGTTATCAGGACCCGACAGTACAGGCAAGCGTGACGTGGATGAAGATTGAGCATCAACCAGTCGTAATCGAGGAGACTAATGGTGGCTCTACAGCAGAATGGCAAGGATTCAGGGAAATACTAGAAGTCGTGCCAAAGTCAGTAACCGTGGGGGCAGGGTGAGAAGGAAGGCTGTCTGCATTAGCAGGTGTGGCGGAAAGCTGGACATCGGCACTCATAAGACCGCCCACACCGGGGAGGGAGGAGGGGGACCAGGAAAGTCACCAGGGACCTCCAAGGATTTACTGTTAGTTGTCGCCATAAAGTAAGTAAGATAACAGGTTGACCATTTAAGTAACACAGAGCCCAGGCATGGACGGGCCTTAGCCCTGACACTGTGGAGCTAGCCAAGCATAAGGTGAGTGGGCACCTCGTAGCAGTTGGGTTTACTCTCGATATCACTGGTAGGTTGAGGGCTACACTCATCCACACAAACCAATACTCCAGCAAGCAAACACGTAGCACCATAGACCATAACTAGCTGCACATGCCTGGATACGAAGCCAGGTAAGGGTTATACGAACACCCCATCAAACGAGTGAAAGGAAACACCTATCCGGTGCACATAGGAGGTAGTCGCTTTCCAGTATGGGTCAAACTCAGTTGGTTCCTCCTCGGCGACTTAGGGTGTAATGGTTCCTCCTGGTCGGCAAAGCCTCCCATAGACAACCCCAGTCTCCCACACTATCGAGGAGATATTACAGCCCGCAAGTACTCACGCTCCGACATACCCTTCGTATCATAATTTTCACACCGCTCAACGTTTAGTGAGTATTTATCCTCAAGGAGGAGACAGACCCCCACTGGCACAAGAAATGGTCAAAATGGAAGTCCAAAAAGCAGTCCAAATCCATCAGCCAAGGGTCCATCCAAATAGATCAAGAGGGAAAAGAAAAGGAAAATGAGAAAGAAGGAGGGAAAAGTGCCCCTCCCCTCAAAAAATAAGAGGGGGTGGGGAGTGGGAACCATTTAGTAGAACCCTCACAGAGAGCCTATACAGAAGGGGCGGCACCACAACCCCGAAGGAGAGGAAGGAGGTCAAACCCTCAACCTGCAACGCCTCCCAGAACATTGAGATACGAAGCCCCCCCCCACCACAGACAAGGCGGTTCCCAATAGGGGGGCACAATGTTTAAAACCAATCAAAGCACCCAATGCAGGCGACCACCATGGGACTTGACGAGGACGGGTACATAGAGATGTCTTTGGGATAGAGGCGGTAGCTGCGGAATGGAGAACACCCATGAAGTAGGTAAAGTTCATATCCGGGAGTTCATCATCGTTCTATCTATCTATCTATTGCCTGACGCCGTGATCCCCGAA
The DNA here is from genome assembly GCA_032716605.1 of Paralithodes platypus. Classification (NCBI taxonomy): domain Eukaryota; kingdom Metazoa; phylum Arthropoda; class Malacostraca; order Decapoda; family Lithodidae; genus Paralithodes; species Paralithodes platypus. The sequence goes on from CM064492.1 coordinate 47,968,333, forward strand.
GGGGTGGCCACGAACGAACCGCCCCCATGCACCTCTGTCCCCAGTCAGTCGACGCCCCTCCCCCCAACCAGCACCGCCTTCGTTCATGTAGTTCCTCACTCCATCCTTCCACCTCATATTCGGTCTACCTCTCCCCCTCTGTCCCTCCACCTCGCTCTCGTACACCCTCTTAGTCATTCTCTCGCTTTCCATACGTTCCATATGGCCGAACCATCTCAAGTTGTTCCTTTTCACACTTTCCAGCACATCTACCTCCACACCACACCTCCTTCTTACTTCCTCATTAGTCTGTCTATCCCTCCATGTAACTCCGCACGCACTCCTTAAGTAATTCATTTCCACTGCTCTCACTCTTGGTCTGAGTCTCTCAACCAACGTCCATGCTTCGCTTCCGTAAGTCAGTGTCGGGATTACCACACTGTCATGCAAGGACTTCTTCACTTCCATACTGACCACCCTATTTCTTGTTACTGCTTTTAGCGTTCCTACAACCCTCTTCCCCTGTTGTACCCTCTCCCGCACCTCTTCATCCATAGTCCCATCTTTACTCAACACACTGCCCAGATACTTAAAAGAGTTGACGATCTCCATAGCCTGACCGTTCAGCTTCACCTCACACTCTGTGACTTCACCCCTTTCGAAGACCATAACCTTGCTCTTCCTCATCGTTATAGGCATGAATATCGCCTGATAACTGAAAGGATGGCCAATCAGCTTTAGAGATGTTATATTATGGTAGTTGAGTTGATGAAATGGGAACTATTATGTCGAAGGAGAATGGGATAATGATCGCTCGAAAAGCGATCATCAAGAACTACCCAATCAAGGTGAGGTGCAACAGAATCACTCTCCAATGACAGCTCAACAGACGAGAACGTATCATGTGTGGAAGACCTATAGGTTGGAATCATGTGATTGAGACAGCACAACTCGGTGGAGGATATCAACTGCTCTATATGTGTACCGGGAACATCTGTACGAGCTCCTCCCCATAATGGGGAGTGAGCATTGAAGTCCCCAAGTATGAGAAAAGGATGGGTCAATTGATCAGTGATACTGTACACGGGTGGAATAGTGGCAAGACGGTTGATTATACGAAGAGCACACCGTGAGGCGTGACAATTTGGGTAGCGATATGACAACAACAACAGTTTGGAAGGGAGACGGATCTAATGGCAGAGTGGAGGACGCATGAACATTTCGGACTAGGATAGCCGTGCCCAAGTGCCCCTCAATAGAGGGGGAACATGCAGCCTTACGATATCCTTTTGGGGGGACTTGCAAGTAAATGTATACTTGGCATGTGCAACCTTAGCAGTCGCTGTAGCTCACCAGAATGCAAACGTGCTTTGTATCCGTTCATGTTCCAGTGTATAATATCACAGGTCATTGGTAGGAGTAATGTAGATCAGGTGATTGTGATTCTGATTTCTGAAAAGGGTTGTTGGTGAGGGTAAGGGAGAGGGCGAGGAACTATGAGGTTGAGGCGTAGAAGATGACGATCTAGGAACCAGCCGAGCCTGATTACTGAGGGGCGGGCGTAAAGGAACCCCTGGATCGCTGGGAAGGATGGTATTGGATGGTAAATCAGCAACAAGGTGGTCAAGCCGAGATTGTAGTTGAGCAATAAAATCAGGTGTCTCAAGGTTTTGGCGTAAATGGTCAATGCAGACACAGTGTGGTTCATGTTGAGATAGGGGCAACGACGGATTGTGCCGCAGAGAGATGAATGAACGCACCCGGGAGGTGATGTCGTGTTCCGTTGAGGTCAAAGAATCCCTAATGTAAGGTAGGAAACAGGACGAACAACCGCAATGCGGGTCATGGGAGGAAGTGTTATGGGAAGAGGTAACATCATTGCGGTCGATCAGAGCAGGGCATTCTTGAGTGCTTTGGGGAGGACCGTCAACATCAGACAAGTCAATCAGATTGTTGAATTTTCAACATCTAGACGCGGATCCAGAGGTGTCCGATCTACTGCCACTGTGGAGGCGGCTGCCCCCGACTGTGGAGAGGCGTCACCCAGGTGCAGACTAGCAGGCTTGGCAAGTTTTGTCGTCACAGGGGAACTCGTGGGCGAAGAGGTAGAGTCACGTGACCTCTTGCGGCAGACAGGCGCATCATGTAGTTGGACGTGTGAACTGGAGATGCGGTATGTGACCAGGTCAGTATCCACAAGACCATATTGTCGCTTAAAACGCTCCATCAAAGCAGCAGGAGAAAGAGTTGAACGCTTAAGATGGTCGACACACACGCACCCAAGTTGTGTGAAGAAAGCGGGACATTTGAGGGTGCCGTCCGACGAAAGATCTCTACATCTTTCGACAAAGGGCCGGTTGGAGAAGAGATATGATTGAGGAAGAACCGCTTATCACAATCATTACACCCACATGAACTGTAATGATCAGGTAGGGACAAGGGGTGTGCAGGTGGGGCGAAGCCGTCAAAAGCCGCAACTGCCTGCTCAACATCGTCAAGGGGTAACGTCTTACGCAACGGGGACTGAATCGCAAGAGAGGGGTGTGACCCAGATTTTGAAACGAAAGTCACCAGTGTCTGTGACGAAGGTCGAGATCAGGGAACAGTTCCACGACGAGGTGGGCGCTGAGGGAGAGGAGGCTTGGTCTTGGCAGTAGAATCAAGGCCCTCACGCACGGAGTCTTTCGAAGCAAATTTAGGTATATTAGACCGGGGTGGAAAACCGACCAGGTACTTGACGTGACTGTGGGGCACATGGAGATCCAGGCTTACCAAGAGAAATATCAGGGAGAGGATCTGTGGTCGCAACCTCCGTCGCAAGAGCCATGAATGAATTGCGTGAGAAGTAGTCAATGCAGGTGTCGCGTCGTTGGTGGACTATGTGGTCGATGCTCGACGAGTAGATGGTGATGGCATAGTCGACCGAACCAGAGTACGTGTAATGGCAGGGGAGGGTGATGGATCAGATAAACATGCCACAGCGGCATACCTGCGCTTGGGCACCGTCCCAGATTCTCACACTAGGCGCGCAGCAACCCGGTAAGGAATGACTTTCTTCGATTGTTTATTTATGTAAGAAAAGAGCTCAAGGTTAATGAGGTGGATATGAGACAGCAGTATTGTGAGTATTTGTGCATTGAAGTAAAATGTGCAAGAGGATCAATTCTAATTGCCTCTATATATAGAAGCCCAAATAATAGTAGGGAAGAGGATGATAACCTACTGAAAGCAATGGAGGAAATAGATAATAGAGAACAAATATAAGATTTTGATTGGAGATTTCAATTTGCCAAGGATCAACTGGGCAAATTGTACTACTCCAGCGGGACAGTGTAGCCTGGAAAACAAGTTTATAGAGAAAGTGAGAGATTGTTTTTTAACGCAACATATTACAGAGATTACAAGATATAGAGATGGGACGCAGGGGAGTGTACTTAATTTGATTTTTAGCAATGAGGAGGATATAGTGGAACGTGTCAAGGTGGATAGCCCTATAGGTCGTAGTGACCATGCCTGTATAAGCTTTAGTTGCAATATTAAAACAGAGAGGGATAATAGAAGCAATAAATAAATATACATGTATGATAGAGCAGATTATGAGCTGCTGAGACGGTGTTTGGACATTGACTGGGGGGAATACTTGAACGGTGAAGACGCTGAAGGAATGTGGAGGAAAATTAGAGTTAAACTGGAGAATGCTGTATCCAAAAGTGTACCAGTAAGGGAATATAAGGATAAAACAAAATTGAGGAAAAGAACGAACCCAGAATTGCCAATGAAAAGAAAGCTTTGGACATTGATTAGAAGAAAGAAAATGATTGTGGGAAAGACTAAAATTGTTAAAAAAGAACAGGGGGTCTAGTATAGAAGCTAAAGAAGTGGATCTGGAACGCAGACAAATAAACAATAAAATAAGGTGGGAGACAAGGAGGGGGGTGAAGGAGAGGGAGAGAGAGATTGCTAGAAATGTGAAGGATAATCCAAAAATATTCTGGAAGTATATTCAGGAAAAGTTAACAAGAAGAGTAGGTATCCCAGAACTGATAGGAGACTTGGATGATGGGAATAGAGCAGAAACTGATAAGGAGAAAGCAGAGGTGCTGGGGAAATACTTTGGGGAGGTACTAACAGTGGAGTCGGTTGATGCAGTGCCTACTATTCCCATCAAACAGGCACCAGCACTAGAACTAATAGAGTTTTCCCATGCTAGAATAAGGAGGGCTATAGAAAAAATTAACAGAAGTAAGTCCTTGGGACCGGATGGGATACATCCAAGAATCATAAAGGAAGGAGGTGAGATGTTAGTAGAGCCATTACATTTTTTATTTGAGGTATCTTTTAATACAGGACAAATCCCGACGGACTGGAGAGAGGCGAACATAACAGCTATATTTAAGAAGGGAAAAAGAAATTACCCAGGAAATTATAGACCAGTCAGTTTGACAAGTGTTGTGTGTAAACTAATGGAAACGGTAATTAGAGAAGGAATAATGGAGCATATGAAATCAAACCAACTTTTCAGTGGGAGACAGTTCGGATTCTTGCTGGGGAGGTCGACGGTACTACAGCTAATTAAGGTGGTAGATGATTGGATGCAAACTCTGGAGGATGGTGATGTAATAGATGTGGTATATTGCGATTTTATGAAGGCCTTCGATAAGGTCCCACATAAAAGGTTAATAGAGAAAGTTAGAAGCTATAGTATAGGGGAGAAATGTGTGAAATGGATAGAAGCCTTCCTGAAAGATCGGAGACAGAGGGTACTGGTGAATGGAATAGGCTCGGGGTGGAGGGAAATTACAAGTGGGGTACCTCAGGGATCTGTGTTGGGACCACTACTGTTCGTTATATTTATCAACGACTTACCTGAAGTTATAACCAATGGAAGTGAGATATACCTGTATGCGGATGACACTAAGCTGTATAGAAGAGTGAGGAGTAAGGAAGATGTGGGTTTGCTTCAAGGAGATGTGGAGGGCATGAAGGGATGGTCTGAACATTGGTTAATGCCTTTTCATCCAAAAATATGCAAGTACATGCGGATTGGGACTAGCAAGATAGACAAGGTAGGATACAGTATGTATGAAGCGATGAAGGAAGTGAATGCAGAAAAGGATATAGAAGTAATGATAGACAATAAGTTAAATTTCTCAGAACATTTAGCGGAAAAGATAAACAAAGCCAATAGAATTGTAAGGCTGATAAGGACATTTATGTCACTTGACAAAGAAATATTCAGGAATCTCTATACAGCGCTGGTTAGGCCGCACCTGGAATATGCGAACCAGGTGTGGGCTCCATATATGGTAAAGGATATAGAAGCAGTGAAGAAAGTGCAGAGGAGAGCTAGCAAGCTAGTACCAATGTTGAAGAATGCGGGCTATGAACAGAGGTTGAGGACACTGGGACTTCCGACACTGGCATATAGGAGAAAGAGAGGGGATATGATAGAGACTTTTAAGATAGTGTCAGGAAAGTATGATGAGGATGTGTGTGAATGTATCTTCTTGATGCGGGAGGGAACAAGAACGAGAGGACACTCTAAGAAAATTTACAAAGAAAGAAATAGGCTTGAAAAGGCAAAGAACTCATTTTGTGATAGAGTGGTAAATGAGTGGAACGCACTGCCCCAGTATGTAATCGATTCCGAATCAATAAGGAAGTTTGAAAGTAATCTTGATAAAGCATGGGGGAAGACAAGATTTGAAGTTTGATTATAAAGCAAAAATACAGAATAGTAAAAATGTTGCGTCTGCTGCCGCCGCCGCCAACACAGTGAACGACCGCAGTAGTGCAAGTACTGGCACTGAGCTGGATACACAGGCCTAGTTTGCCTTTTTCCGGAGGATCTACTGTAAGAAACTGTAAGATGAAGGACTTCCTTCGCAAACACGTAATGAGAACATCGCTTATCGGAGGTGATGTGATGTTCGCCACAATTCGCACATGTTGGAGTAACAGTGGGGCAAGGGACAGGATGATTACCATCCCCCGTCTCCTCTCTACAGTGTAGGCAGCGCCTTCCAGAGCGACAATATTTGTCCGGATGACTGAATTTCATGCAGACAAGGCACTGACGAGGCCGACGAACAAACGGCCGCACACGCAGCAACTCAGCACCTAAAGTGATGGCGAGAGGTAGGTCATGGCAATCAAAGTAGAGTTTAGCGATGCGAAGAGGTGGACGATCGCGGTGAACATCTTTCCTGGATGACACAATGTATACCTCGACTTTTTGTACAGCCGGATAATCAAACTGCAATGCACAACACAGGCAAGGACCTGCATCCTTGAAGTCAGCCTCCTTAACAAGGACGCTGTGGGGGACGACGATTGTGCCAATCTATCTATCTATCTATTGCCTGACGCCGCGATCCCATCTCAAGCAGCACATCTACCTCCACACCACACCTCCTTCTTACTTCCTCATTAGTCTGTCTATCCCTCCATGTAACTCCGCACGCACTCCTTAAGTAATATTTCTTGTTACTGCTTTTAGCGTTCCTACAACCCTCTTCCCCTGTTGTACCCTCTCCCGCACCTCTTCATCCATAGTCCCATCTACTCAACACACTGCCCAGATATTCACCTCACACTCTGTGACTTCACCCCTTTCGAAGTCATTATCACTCATCAGAATTGTATCAAACGCAAACAGCAGTATAGGTAGCTTCCACTCAATTCCCTCCCTTTTCAGCGATACACCAACATCCACCTTGATAGTATTTCTTTCATGACTCCATCCATATATACATTCAGGTCAAAGAACTCGCTCTGCTCATGCACCCTCATACATGCTCTTCACTGCTTTCAGCTAAAACCTCCCTGCTCGTCGCCTATCCATTTCTCCGTTCTCACTCTCACTCTCTCAATCACTACCCTACTGTATACCTTCTACTACGCTTAGAAGACATATTCCTCGGTGGTTACCACACACTCCTCTTCCTTTGCCCTTATATGGGACTATTATGCCAGTCTTCCAGTCAACAAACAAACAGTCCGCATCCGAGGCTGTTCGTTCGTTTTTCTTTGCTTAGATATTTTTTCCGGGTGGGGGTCGCAAGCCCACCGACCCAACCTCTTTAGTCGCCTCTTACGACACGCAGAACGCAGAAGGCATTGTGCCAATGCAATGGTTTAATGTCTCTTCCGGGTGACCTAATAAGGAGTCGCTGGGAGTGTCTAGGAGGGATAATATGGTGGAAGATTGTTCCTCGGAATGAACCTCCACAATGCAGGAGGTCTCCGAGTGGTGGAACATGGTAACATGACCCACTTCTTGGAAAAGATATATTTGCAGATCAATGTCATGACGAGGGCGGTTTTCAACTTTGAAATACTTCGACCATATCGGTGGATCAAACAGTGTGCTCATTACCGCAGGAATGGTGCGGAGTGGGCGTTTAGAACGGCGGTGAGAAGATTTGGCTTTAACCCTCCAGCCCCGGCTACGCATTACATAAATATTCCCCGAAACCCGGGTGTTTTGGCCGAAAAACGTCTAGGCTAGGCTACCGTATATTTGTTATTCTGACTACTTCCCGCATTCCCACGCATCCCCAAGCGTAGCTGTGTTATTTACCTGTAGAATGGCGTTAAGTAGAGCTCTCTAAGTCAACTGGTTGAGTTGTGATGATGATTTCATTGGAGATAACTTTATGGCAAAAACAGCCACTTTACACTACTTTTCGATAATTAACAACAACATACAGGCACACACGAACAAGCGACGCTCTCCTTCTTGTGGCCGGAGATGCGGGGCGTCGGTCCAGCCGGCTGTTGTTTACATGCGTCGGACCGACGCCTCGCACACCAAGCTCACAGGCTTGGACCTCATGGGTGTTTAAGAGCCCTTCCGGGTAGCTCGTGTATGCTTTTTTATGGGCGTTCAAGAGCCCTTCCGGGAACAGAGGGTTAAAAGGTAAGAGTGTCATATTTGATGAAGGAGTCACCGTAGTACCGGGAAACGACACCGTCAGTGAGGGCTGAGTGAACAAAGCGGTGGGGTCGAGAAACGCAAGATGATGCGTGGGCAACTCCGTTAGGTGGAAGTGGGGCGTCATGATCGGTAGGTACAGGCCGTTCTGAACGAACCACAACCAACCCATTGGGAAGGTCTGGTGTGATGGTACTGGAGGAGTCCAAGGCGTGCTCTCGAACAGAGACGCCAGGAGTAGAAGTGGGTGGAGGAGGGTTAGAAACAGTAGTCAAAGTTTTCCCTGAGATGTTAACCAAAGGGGCAAGAACTGAGTCAGTGACTAGTGAGGGAGAGAATGTAGAGGAGATAGACGTGTCAAGAGAACTTGACACGCCTAGTCTCGGTACTGTATTAGGAGCAGAGGTAAGATGGTTGTCCAAGGACGGTGCAGGGGCCTTTAAAGAACCCGGTATAGTGGCAGGCAAAGAACCACCACTATCCGAGGGGAGGACGGTCAAGGAAATAAAGTCAGTCACATTAGCCGTATCCACGCCAGCGCCGGTGATCGAAAATTCAGAGGAAGTCTCCAGAAGACGAAGGGATCATGATTCATCCGGGATAAGCTCCACACCTACCACGGACCCAATAATTAGAGGACTTGGTATATACCCTAGGAGTCAAACCCAGATATACACCCCGACCCCCTGTGCCTTGTGGACGGTCAACTTGTCAGCTTCGGGTCCAGCACAGAGGGCGAGATTACGGTAAAAGTTTCCCCTCGTGCTGGCACGTCAAGTACTTCAGTTCTGCCGTCCACATCCACCCACCAACAAAGTATATAGAGTAGTCCAGCCGTCAACGATAGAATAAGGGGAAAAAAAGAAAAAGACAAAGGTAGAGGGGGAAAAAAAAAAAAAAAGAAAAGTGGTACCTCACAGGCCTCTGTAAACCAACGAGGAGGGAGGTCTTAGCCCACGAGGTCGGTGGAGCCCCAAACCTAAGAAGGTCTGTGTCCCCCCCAGGAACAGAGACCACCGGTCACGCTTCAAGCCCCGCCACCGCGACAAGGTGGCTCCCTAACGGCGGGGAGTCTATAGAACACTATATCAGCGAAATTACAGCAGTGAAAATGGAACTAACAGTAAAGAAATATAGATTTTGACCTTTAATGGGTGATTATATCCCCTTAATTAATCCTTTTAAATGGGTGGAGTTTGGCCTGTAATAGAGTGTAAAAGTTGGGAATTATGTGAAAAAAGTTGGGGCTCAGTACTTGGGCTATCATTGTAGTCTCCAATAGATTTTTATCTTATTTTTTAATATACAGTACTGTATATCACATCAAACTCTCCATGTGCAAATCATGATGAATGGTCCACTTCTTGTGCAGTAATGGAGGCAAAGTAATTCTCCGGGTTATAGCTAGGCCTATATCCAATACAAACATATTTGACAGTTGAATTATAACTCCTTACAAATATTGCCAAGGAATAATCAATGTCAATTACAATCCTGAATCCTCCCTTCCTCGCGAGGACAGAGTCCACCTGGCCAGGCTGAGATGCGGACACCATCCAGCTCTCCTGAGCTATGAGAAGAGACTGGATGACTCTGTTGTCGACGCCTGCCCGGGATGTAACACAGCACCCCATACCATTAAACACATCATAGAAGACTGCATTTCACACAACCACTTACGCCAACAACACAATCTACACTCAATGAGAGCTCTGTGGGAAAGCCCGATCGTGGCCATGGCCTTTCTCAGGGACTCGGGGCTGTTCGGCCAGGCAGCTTAGGGAACAACAACAACAACAATCCTGAACACACCAGAGAAGTGGCTGCTGGAGATACAGCTCTACTACAGTATATCAAGTTGGCTGGTATTGGCTGGTGGACAAGTCAGTGATCCTGGGGGGATATGGTTGGTCACTTTATAAATGAGGTGGTCATCTTTTATAGGAAGATGGGTTCCTAAAAAAAAAATTGTGGTTCATGTAAGTCTGCTTAGCCTACCTTTTTCTCCAGCCCCAATATTAGATCTGCAGGTCTCGCTCGATTTACGATTGGGTTACGTTCCTGAAAACCGATCTTAAATAGAAAAATCATATAGCAAACCCTAAAATTAATGGGGTTGTTGTTGTTGCTGTTCCCCAAGCTGCCTGGCTAAATGGGGTAAATGGGGTAAATGGGGATGCATTCTTGGACCAGCCAAAACACAAACACAAACACCTAAAAACCTATGATAATATCCTAAATCAGGGCATCGGATAGTGAGGGAGACCTGTACTATTAACCATCTCAATTTCTGAAAAAGCTCAGTCTATACAACCACTTAAACTAATTATGGAAATGGAAAGAGAATCCTACTTCAATAATGTATTTATGAATATAGCACAATAATAACACTTTTTAATAATATATGGATGCTCTTACCTAAACCCAGAGGCATTATTTACAGATTTATATACACTGTTTTTGATCTGGCAAAATAGTTATTAAAATAGTCAATTATTACATGTACAAAGCTGATGATTTCATGATGATTCCAAGCAAGAAGATAAATCATACAGAAATATGGGAAGTTTTACAATGAGTGATTTTAGTGGGCCCAGGATTATCCCTTCAGCATACCACGACGCTATATATATTGTCTTCTGGCTAACATTAGATGATATTATTCAGGTTAGAAGAACCTCTACTGATTGAATGAGGTATAAACTACAGTATCTCTATTAACCTTTTACTCCCACAGCTACTTCCTAACCCCAGTAAACCGCATGTTAGCCAGAATATTATAGACAAAGGGGTCATAATACTGAAAAGGTCAAAGAAAAACGCTCTTGACTCGCCTCCAAGCACTCTTCGGATATCGAACTTTATGTAGCAGTTCCAGCTCAAATCTTTACTGCTGATCATGGATGGCCTTGATAAACATGTGTAAGCTTTACGAAAGCCTCAATGGGCACCAGTCCCTCATTATAAGCTATTAATCACGCAATTTTGACAAAATTATTATGTCCACTAATTTGAGGACGCCCATGTACCAAAAATATACATGTACCGCACAGTACTGGTATGTGAAATATTTATAATTAACTGGAATAAATTTGCAATACAGAACTATATATCTAGCATCATGTTCCAGTGACTGTGATGATAAAAATACTAAGCCAAAAAAAGGAGAGGGTATAAAGTTGTTCAACGTAAGCCGCTATCTTGTTGAAATGGTCCGCACTGTGAGGCGAGCGGTCGCTTCTCTTAACCCTTTCGGTACAATGACGCCTTTCTTAATTTTATTCTGGATAACTCTTTACAATTGTAAGCAAAATATAAGTAGGATATGTGCGAGTCAAAAAGTTCATGGAGGTGATATATGCCCCTTGGATTTCTAGAGGGCCTTCGTAAGTGGAGAATAATTATCTAACGTTTGCCAGAATAATTATCTAACGTTAGCCAGAATAGAATGAAAGAGGCGCCAATCTACCGAAAGACTCAAACCCGGGAACAAGATACAGTGGGGCTCAAGAGAGATTACTAGATAAACTTACCTGCAATAAAGAGACTAGATTATATTAAGTTCTATCTCATTACAGCAAAAACAAGAACCGTTACTAATCATTATGCACAGATTATCCTACGATATATCTTTTATGCCGAGGAAAACTAACCCTAACTGGCCAGGATGAATGTACATACTGTATAAAGGCTACGGTACACTCCCGGACACGAATTCCGCCCTCAAGTTTCCTACGCTATCTTGCACTCGTTCAAATCTTCCCGTTGATTCCTTACTCTTGGATATTCGGAGGTTCATGTTATCAGTTCAGGTAATCATAGAGCAGATTTTGTGTCCTGGAGTGTACCGTCTAATCAATGCAATAAAGCCTACAAAATAAATGAAAGGGGAAATTAGACTCGGTAGTTTTCACGTGATTCTGAACGTCTGTTTTGGGGAAGATTATAGTACAGTTAACCCCCTCTCTTGTAGTCTGGATTTGCCTCACACTTTCGGACTTTGGGTCGTACTGCTAGAACAACCATCACTATTGGTGGTAATCATTATAGTTTTGCCAAATTCCTAGCAAGTCAATAATATGATGAGCCAGTTTTATAATTACAATGAGAAATACTGAAACAATAAAGAACTCTCATTGCAATTATAACAACTAGTGTATGATATAGACTGGCTAGGAATATGACTTAAGTCTAGTAATTACCAGCAGCAATGATGGAGTTTATCTAGGAATGTGGCCCGTAGTCCAAAAGTGAGGTAAATATCTGAACACAGGGTATTCCGTTCAGATAATACCTCAATCTTTTGGACATTAAGTTTTCCAGATATAGTTTACAAGTCTGGAAACTAGTTTTTCATATTTTAAAAAATATTCACTCTTACAGAGAGGTTCTTCCCACAATTAGGCTAAAAGAGATGGGGTTTTCTGTATAATCAAAGGATGACAAGGCTATTATCATAAAACAAAATATATATATATATATAAAAAACAAATACAGTACAGTACTAATAAGAGGGATCCACTGTATCATGTGTCCAACCACTGTTTTATAGTGTAGCTATATGTGTACTCATGAAAGGTGTGCACAAGGGATTCTAGTATTATTAATGTTCTTGAATAGTTGCAATCAATATTCCCTGGACATAACTGTGGTGATTTCAAAATGAGACCTATCAAGGAGATGTCATACTCAATTTCTCACGGGTGTATGTTTTGTTTAGCGTTCGTATATTTAACAAAATCTAAGTGTTCAGGAAATACAAAACACAACTCTGCATAAATAGGTGCATAAATATGAGTGTATAATTTCTCTATGTTCTTGTACCTACACATGCATTCACCCAAGTCAAAGGTTTACAATAGAGCGAGTAAAGGATTCGCTAACCTGACTGTATAATCAAAACAAAATTCCTTCCCACCTTTCTGAGTCAAGTCATATCTAAGGCTTTTTAACCCTGTCTGGTGCAAGGTCGATCTTGTTGGACCGTCCTTGTTTCACTCGATTAGTTTGGACATTTTAAGACGTTTCACCCAAGTAGTTTGGGGAGTATAAGACATTTCACCCCATTTAGGTGTCAATTTTTTCTGGGCAAGCGATAGCTAGCCAACAATTTATGAGAAATCGGCCTTCGGCAGAAACATTTTTCTACCCCAAAAGATACATCTTTACCTCGATGGAGATCTGGGGGAAGATTATTATTTTGAAGAGGTTCTGGGGAGGCTACTAAAACTACAATGCTCTAAAATGGCTGGATTAATCACAATTTTCGATAATAATTAAACAAAATATGATAACTCCCCCCAAGACATCACACCAGATAGTGTTAAAGCTTGAATATCTGAGTAACTGTAACCCTCCTGCCTTACCTCCCGATCCTGGCTACTTGTTCATGCATTCAACATTTTCATAGCCTTAGTTTTAGACATGACACAGAACAAAGGTGGACATGAACTTTGGCTTTGACAGAACATTACAGTAGTTAGTATACGTGTCAGTGTGTGTGTGTCAGTGTATGTGTGTTAGTGTGTGTGTGTGTCAGTATGTGTGTGTGTGTGTGTGTGTGTGTGTGTGTGTGTGTGTGTGTGTGTGTGTGTGTGTGTGTGTGTGTGTGTGTGTGTGTGTGTGTGTGTGTGTGTGTGTGTGTGTGTGTGTGTGTGTGTGTGTCAGCGTAAGTGTGTAAGTGTACACTGAGATGGAGTGGAATTGGCACGGCCAACAGGCTAGCGTCAACGGTCGATAATACCTTTACATGCAAAGTACTTTACAAAAATAGGTATTCAGTATTTTAAAGGTTAAGTAAATTACAGTATAATACAGAAACGAGTACAGTGCATGTAAAGATAAAATAGGAAACTCTATATCATTAATAAAGAGCAAAATAATCATGAATAGAGGATGCCATTAGGCATATGAATCCTGTTTTCCTTAGAATTCTCCAATCCTTCCTGTTCTTCTGTTTAATGAAAATACTCTTATCACTGTGTTTATCCCCTTCAATACAATGACATAATTTTCATTTTATTCTGGCTAACATAAAGACAACTTTACTGGCTTAGGAAGGACCTCTATGAAGCTGAGAGCCCCAACCATGGCCTGTCAGGAAATTTAACCCTGCCCGTAGGATGAGGCCTTTAAGTGGGTAGTGGTTATTTTTTAGTCCATTTATTTATTAATTTAGTTATTTTATAGTAACCTCGCTAGACCTCTATCAAGCTTTATTTTTTTTATTTTTATTTTTTTTAATTAGTTTAACCAACCACTGAGTACCAAAAAAAAACTCTCATAGGGCTGGCCCAAAGGATTATATCAAGATGGACAACTAATCAAGTCATGATAGATAGGGAAGGACAGGAGGTGAACAAATCTAGGAAGGCGAAGACACGCAGACATTTCTCGCCATTTCATCAGTTCAGCCGGACCACATGAGCTCCACAGCAGAGCTCTTATAGGGCAGGGCCGAAGGATGAGGCAAGAACTGCTACACTGCAGCACCAACCAAGAAGTGATCAAGGGCGAAGAATGAAAGATCAGGACTAAGGTAGACAAAAAATCACAGCGAGATGCAAAAAATGCATTTATCAGCAACTGAAGAGACAAATCAGGTCAGGAGTCTACTAACTAGGCAGGCCAGGGAGACATGAGATATAGGCTGCCCGAGGACAACCGAATGGGGCCGAATAAGAATAGAAGGAAAAAACATAGAATGAGGAAAGAAAAACTACTCAAAACTAGTCAAGCTGATGACGAAAGTTCGAGGGGAGAGGGAGGGAAATAACCCTAACCCTAACCCATCAAGCCCCAGTCACCGGCCCCGAAGCCCCCCAACCGCGCCAAGGAGAGTAGTACCAGGGGGGTATCAAGCTTTAAATCACACCCCCTAGACCCCCCTTCAAGATCAATTTGTAAATTTTTCGGTAGAAAAATGTTCCGGCCATTTACTCCCAGAATTACAGGATCGCTATCGCTCGCCAGGAAAATATCGACACCTAAATGGCACGACAGGTCTTTATATTGACAAAGAAATGGGCCAAAGGTCTTAAAATCGCCCAACTAATGGAACGAACGTCTAAAAATCTCAAAGCTAATGGAACTAAACATGAGGGATATAAAGCAACCACCTTCCCCTTAACCATATTATGTAGGCTAGCATTAGACAATTTCATTTAGCTGGCTCAGTTGACAGCCTCCCTGCCTACTATCCAAGCAGACTCGTGTTCAATCCACACTCAGGTTGAAAAGTTTTCAGAGATATAGCCAGCGGTTACCGTCTCCCCTAAAGCAAGGAAGATGGGTAATGGTCTCTGGTTGATAAATTTGATATGGGCACTGTATAAGTAACCAGACAATTATTATCACTATTATTATTATTTGGAATCTGTGAGAGCCAGAGGGTGAATTGAGATAGGTAGGACATATAAACGAGCGGCCTCGTTAGGACTAATTTATCTGTTGCTGTTCGCATTCCTTTGTATACAGTACAGTATTATGTAGAGGTCTTTATAAAGCAGAGTAAAAATCATCTAATGTCAGCCAGAACGGAAAATAATGGCACCACCGTAAAGAAGTTAACCCACTCAATATGCCGGCGTCTGCTTTCCTTCCTTCTAGCTATCATTGGACAATTTTATTCAGATTAGGAAGGATTTCTAGGCATAAAACTAGTAACAACAGACTATTAACCCTTCAACTTCCACAGATCCTTCCTAAGGCAAATAAAATTGTCTAATGATTACCAGAATAAAAGGTAGAATGATAACAGAATACTGAAGGGGGAATTGATACAATTAAGCACAGATGACTCCCTTCAGAAATAAGTTTATATGAAAATATAAAACAAAAGGCCTTAACATAAGTCCTGCAAATCAAGAAAATCAATATAAACTAGGAAAATTAAGCTTATGACTAAAATGGTACAGAAAATGCTGAAGAAGTATATATATATATATATATAAAATATAGCACACGGTATATGGGAAGTGCAGGTTTCTATACAATGTTTACAGTTTTCTTTCTATCTTTCTTGTTAAGTATTTGCCATGATAGGGAAAGAGAGCAAATAAGTGAAAGAAAATTAAAGAAAAAGTGAAATTAAAGAAAAAACAAAAACAAGTGGTGGAGGTTCCATGGCCCCTTCACCGCCATTACGTAATGTTCATCATATTCTGGTCACCATTAGATGATTTTCTTTAGTTTATAATCAACTTCTACGACCCTCTTAATGTCATAGGTCCTTCTTAAACTCCATAAAATCATCTTATTTTAGCCAGAATCCAAAGTAAAATGGTGTCATGGTGCTGAAGGGGTTAACACCTTCAGTATGGGATATTTTACTATGACTTTATTTAGGCTAACAATAGACAATTTGATTTAGCTTAGGAAGGATCTCTAAGCATCACAGGAAGATGATCATCTCCATTAAACCTCTGGACTTCCACACATCATTATTCATAAACTTTTGAAATTGCTTATTGGAATCAAACGGATACAAACTACCTAAATTATACCTCCGCTTCCTACATCTCCTGCTTCAACTGCATAAAATCACCTATTGCCAGCCCGATGAAAATGAAGAAAGGTGTCACGGTACTGAAGGGGTTAATTGTTGCAAGGTATCATCCCGGGGGTAACAGACGAACATCAATTCAACTCTACATAAAAACAAATTAAGGGGAGATTGGCTTGTTAATTTGCTTATTGTTTTATCTTTTTATTATTTTATAGTTTCCTCCCCAGACCTCTATCAAGCTGTTAAAAACACCCCCTAAATTTGTACATTTTTTGGTAGAAAAATGTCCCGGCCAAAGGCCGATTATTCTTAAAATTACAGACTAGCAATAGCGCTCTCCAGGAAAAAATTGACACCTAAATGGCACAAAATGGCTTTATATTGACAAGTAATGGGGCAAAAGGTCTCAAAATCGCCAAACTAATGGAACAAACATCTTAACCCTTTCACGCATTTATGACGCAGAGGTTGCCAGATTAGCAATAAGAAATAGTTCTATCACTCTTATAATTACCTCTCCAAATTAGTTTTCTGCCCACAGCTAACTCAAAGACAACTGCAGAGGTTGAAGTAACTAAACTAAAGGTTTATAAATACCCCTGATGGTAACAAAGGGTTTAAAGTATCCCCAATAGGCTCAAAATTGCGTCATGTGCGTGAAAGGGTTAAAATAAAATAACCAATGGTGCTAAACACGAGGGAGAAGGGGAGCCAGAAAAACTGGCCCATACCCCCCTAACTCTTTCAATCGGTTAATGCCTTTCACGTCTCATTCCAGCTTCCACTCGATAATTTTATGCCGATTAGGTACAGTCATGAACCATAATTCCTGCACATCCATTTCAATCTTGGAATCTTTAAAGCCAAGTTGTGAAGCCTCTGGGACATAACGGAACATTGGATTGTCTCGCTTGGGTTTGATACAGATGCAAGTGGGTGTGCAGGTATTATGGCTCATGACTACTTTAAATCATCCGCCATAATAGCTACGCACCCAATTGTATCAGTATCAAATGTAAACAAAACAATAAACACTTTATTGTATCCTGGATACTTCATAACTTGGACTAAGGGGGGAGGGTTTATTTATTGGTCGGTTTATCTATTTATTAAGTTTGTTTATTATTTCCTCGCTAGACCTTCAGCTCTCAATATCAATCTCATCTCTCTATACCATCCCCAAACCTTTCTCAACCCTCACTCTGAACCCCCCCCCCCTTGTTCTATATACACTTAACATATAATAGTTCAGTGTCTCTATAGCACTTCTCTCCATACCATCCCTGCACATCTCTTCTTCACTTCTCTCACCTAACTATATCAATCACCTCGTGCACTTTGTCAGCAACCTCACTATCTACACACCATCTGTTGTACCCCCTCCACCTCTCAACATTCTCAGTACCCCTCTCCATCATCTCCCTACAGCCCTCATCTATACTCACTCTCAACTAATCCAAGCTATCACCGTTTATTATACTCTGCCTATTTTGAATAAGGTGGACTAAACTGTGATATTGTTTTCTTTAGCTGTACAATACAACACAGAAGCAGTGAAGCAAGGTAGGAGATTTTTTTTAGTCTGCCATTTGCTTAAATTGCCATTTCTGTTAGGGTTTGATATAACTCATGTTATACTGTTTATACTTCAAATTAGCCATTACCATAATACAAGCCTCCTCCTCTTCTCAAGGTGAAAGAATTAATGAAAGAACATTTTCTACAGCCTACTGGGCCAGGGCTTTTCTAAATGTACTGCTCCTAACAAATTGAACTATCTAATAAGGTTGGGAAATGAGCAGGAAGCTTGAGACATAACACAAAATGAACACAATAACAAAAAAGCCATTGGAGCCCATCGCACTTATTCAGGATCTGTAACTGATATAGGTAACAAGTCAATACAATTACCCCAAAAAAATATCTTTCAGACTAGACAAGAGGTAGGGACTTGGTCTATCTCTTTGTCCGAAAGATCAAGGTTAAACTCCGAAAGAACAAGATAATCGTCAGAATAATGTATTCAGTAAGGACATTAATGTCTCTTAGGACATTAATGTCTCTTCTTGTGAATCAAGTACAAACCCAAAAAAGTCTATGTAAACATCCAAACACCCCAATACCATATTTCTGGTTCGGACTATCACCCCGGTCTTTCAGCAAAGTCCGAAAGACAGAGTTAAATTTTGAAAGACAGGTGTTTCACGCCTCCACAAACTTCACACTTCTGAAGAGGGTCTCCCTCCGATTAGTCAAAGAGAGAGAGAGGTGTTTTACAGTATAGTGCAATACTTTAAATATTTGGCAATACCCTGTGGATTCTGTAAAGATCCATTTGTCAATATGAATCTTTGGAGCAAGAGGTTTCAGCAAAATGAGGGGGCACGGTAAAGTAAGGTGGCATCTGTCACTCACTCTCTTTCATTGCACTTCATCCTCACCCATATACACTGCCACAAACTCAAATTCCTCATGACATTTTCAAACCAGACTATGCATGAGCTAAGTTATTGATGGCAGACCTGATATGTTACGGATATCACCAAGCTTTTATTTTCGCTCTGAACAACGCTAATGAATATAAAATTGGGAAAACTGTCCAAAATAATATAAAAACAATCACACCAAAAGAAACTCGAGCCTCCTTAACTTGACTCACAGCAAACACAAGGTACAGTTGAAACACCAGAAGGAATGTGTAATAATCACCTCTTGTAACACAAACATCATACAACAATAATTTAGTTACCAACCCAACTGCTCATCGTTTAACCCATTTCCAAGAGTAGCAGGATTGGTGGACTATCTTTTCACAAGAGCGACCAAATTACTAACTCCAGTGGTATCCAGACAGATGCGAACCCTTGCCATTCACCTATGAGATGAGCGAGATTTACCAATAGTACAGCAAGAATGTAATTATTCCTGTGCACTTCTATTGCCAGACGATTTGATCTTCAATGGAGTGGCAACAAATGAATCACCTCCATCAAGGCAATTTGTTCGATTCTCTTAAATTGTTTCAGGTGAGGGTTGCTAGTCCAATACGTCCTTTGTTGTGTATAGTGTGCGAGGTGGATGTGGAGTGTCATCGTAGTCTTGGAATGGCGGTGGATGTGAATGTAGTCTGTAAGAAGTATATTCAACTGATCAGGTGCTAGCATTCATATTTTAAATGAAACACTGGTCTACTGCACCTCTGATGTCGTCATTGTGTTGTGATGTAATATCCGTGTCATATTAAATAAATTTAACCTCTTAAATTTAACCACTTGAGTTTGACTTAGACGCTCAGAAAAAATGGTTGTCCATCCCAGCTGCTACTAGGAAAATTAAGGAGGCTGAAAAGAAATAGTATATAAAAATTATTGTCCAGCACTCCTCTAATACAAGGGAATGGATCCCTACTTATCGTAGCCAGCGAGACTCGGTAATTATGGTCACTTTATTGTCAGCTGACAGTAAATGGTCATGTCCTCATCGTTATCACTCGGCTATTACCAAGATATTGTAGAGATATGTTGTTAATCATCAAAACATGGTATTTACATGATGCAAAGATGTAGTCATTCAACATTATTCATTATAAGTACAGTATCGAGAAATCAGCTGGTAAGGTATTCCATTTACCGTCAGCTGGGAAAAAACTACCCTAGATACCCATACAATACTCACTACCAATGAAGAATGACGCTGCAGACAGGACAAATAGTTGTATGGAAAATATGCTTTGCCCTATTTATTTGTATTCTATATATTAGTGATAGGAATGGGGATACCGAGACCACCTGTTAGTCCATAAAAGCTATATCTGGGATATAATAGTATTACTGCTATTAGTATAAAGATATTAAATTATTCTGTATTGTCTATATCTTGTCATTTACTTTCCTGTTGTATTATTAATATATTTTGTTTTGTTTTTCAATGAGTCTGAGAGTAATAAGGCTGATCAGTAATTGCATAACTATGTCACATGATTTTTTTTATTTAATAAGTAGTCCAGACCACTAGTAAAAAAATGAAACTCTTAACAGGCTGGGCATAACTACACATGTACATATATAAATATTTTTACTCCAGCCCGCATTCCTAAGATTAGGAACCAGGCATCTTACCTACAGTATAATGAGGATATAGCCATAGTGTGATGGGTAGAATGTCTGGTAATATCCCAGGAAAGTGGACTCAAATCCTGGCCGGGGTACATCCTGTTTACGTATTATGGTATTTCGTGTTGGTTACCGATTATGATTAAAGTTTCCCTAGACTGGACTGATATTATAATGTAAAACTTGCAAAATATCCCAGGTGGTCTCCACATCACCTTTCTACACTACAGTTTCTATTTTTAACCCTTTCAATCCAATGACCACTTACCATGTCTACCTTACCCACCATCAGATGACTATATTGAACTTAGATATGTCCTCTCCAAGTCAATTATGAGACAAAATTCCACCAAAATTCATCTGAGGCTAGCCAGGATGTGGTAGAATTGATGTCACTGCACTGAAAGGTTTATGAGAGGTTAAGTGAGCAAAATGAGAGACACGGCTATATCAAATATCATCAAACCACACGGGGTAAACAAGAATATATAATGCATTAAGTATGTAGTAAACATCCATCACAATTCCATGGCACTCTTGATTTATTATTTTCAACTTAATAAAAACACTACTTAGAAAAGAAAAGTAAATTAATAAACAAGAATATATATCTAATGTACTACAATATACATCCTTTTCAGAGGAATAGAAAACAGTCGATCACATACTAAATTAATACATATGAAGCTGAAGGCCATAATAATAATCAATCCATCGTAATTTCACGATACAATGGCATATTTTCCATTTATTTTTGGTATCATTAAACTTTTCTATTCACCTTATGAAGGACCTCTAGGAGTCAAAAGTTAAATAACTAACTCCAATATCTCTAGATTCCCACAATTAAACTATTTAAAATAATCTAATGACAGCCAAAATATAATGAAAAAGTGTCATACTAATTCCACATTAATCATTTGACAAAAATTATGCTTTTCTCTATAGTTTTCTGGCTATCATTACACATTTTTACAAAGTTCAGGTAAAACATTTGGGAATCTGAATAGTGCACTAACAGATATCCTTTACCTCTGATTCCTGGAGAGCTTTCATAAGCTGAATTAAATTATCGAATGCTAACCACAGCAATAATCAAAAGGTGCCATCTTAACTCCACATTACATAAAGAAGACCTCCCCTATTAACAAGGAACATGTGTAAACTTTATAATAACTACATAAGATATTCACGCCTTAACATTTCAATACATTTTTTCTTGTACTCGTTCAAATCCTCCAAGTTTATTATATTTATCTATTATTATTATCATCATTATTTTTTTTTTTTGGCTTATTATCCCCAGTCGAGATACTCTAGAGAGAGATCGGAGAAATTTTCACATTACCTCATTTTCGACACTCAAGTGCACAGCATGGAGGTTGACGTAACATTATTTATAAAGTCATTATCCAAAAAAATACTGTGCTTGAGTTATAACTGAATGAAACAATGGTGAACAAGTATCCCTACTCAAATTCTAAAGGATCTCGTAGTGAGCAGATACTAGCAAAGAACTTCAACAATATTTACAAGTAATCAAACAGGGGTTACTTGGCACTCGGGTGAAGTTTAAAGGGTGCTCCTGGAAGCTAAGTGGGGAATTTTTATCGACAACAAACTTCCGATACTGACTGACTGTGGATGTATTTCTACCTCGCTTCCACAAACAAGGCGGGCAAGGTCACCAGCAATAACTACACCCCATGCCAGCCATCTTGACAATTCAGGTAAAATACATTCGTCTGCAGTGAAGTGGTATAAATTTGGTTAAACGATTCCGACACACTGATGTAATATAAACAGTCCCTCGATACACACAAACTAAGTCACTATATTTCCTCAATTAACATTCACTGACCTAATTTTATCATTTCATAGTTTACCAGCTACTTGTGCAGGCTTTTATTATACTACACCCATAGACCACTTACTGGGACCAAACCATGGTAACTGGCTGTGAAGTGGCATACATCAGCTCAATTGTCAAGTTGGTTGGTACGGAGTATAGCAGAGGATATTGTCAGAATCTAATGTATGATATTCTTCATAACTCTTCTGACAACACTATAGTAAATTTGTTAGTCATATTCAGCAACTCTGACAAAATCCCGGTCAAACATTGTTGGTGTGACACTACCTCAGCTCTCCTGGGTAATATTGCACGTGCTCACCATGACATACACTCTAAAAGGTGCGTGCAGTCATTCTCCTAAGTCAAAACATGCCTCTCCAACACCAACTTTACCTTTTACTTACCTTCAACACAAAACACTTCACAAACACACCTCAATAGTAATACACCTTTCTTCCGACAACAGGGATTCATAACTTAGGCTTTTGGTCCGGACTCTATCTCTCTCTTTTGGAATTAAGCCCCTATTCCTGGACAAAGCCCATCATTGTTGTTTGTTGTTGTTGTTGTTTTTCCCCAAGCTGCCTGGCCGAACAGCCCCAAGGCCCCGAGCAAGGCCAAGGCCATAACCGAGCGCCCCCACAGAACCCTCCCTGCCGACCACAATAAGCCTGGGTGACCGAAGCCACTCCATGGCGGGGAGCTGAGGAGGGTGCGGAAACGCCCGGGAAACCAAAGCCCCACCCAGGGCCCTGTGCCCCTCAGCAATTATCCCATCATTGTTGGTGGTAATTACTTTAGTTTTGCTGTATTCCTAGCCAGTCATTATGATGTATAGTGTAGTAAGGGAACATGATTACAATACTACCAGAGCAATTACAACAACTACCATACCATATTGACTGGCTGGGAATACGGCATAACTATTGTAATTACCATTGACAATGATAGGGTTTGTCTACAAATACTGGCTATTCCAAAACGTCAAGGTAAATGTCCAGAAACGAGATGTCCAGTTCGGATTATCATCCCGGTCTTATGGATGAAAACTAATTGAAATTTTTGAGTGTTGAGATTGTTTTGTTTAGCATGCATGTTAGTTAAGTTGTTGAGTTTCATAAACTTACTAAAATCCATAAAACTTGTTTAGGATCTATATACTGAAGCGTTCCACTTTTCTGGAAATTTATAATTTCTAGGCAGGGTTACCCTCCATTTAGTTCGAAACAAAAGGTTTTACTGCCGATGCTACATTCACCAATTTATACAATTATACAAAAATGCTAAAAACCATTTGCATTGGAAAGCCTGTTGCAAATATAAATAGTTTTTACATTCATCTATTTAAAAGGTGTGTTGATAAGATGATTTCCTCTCATATATAAGAACACTAAATTTGGGGTCTACGCCTTTACTACTATGCCATCTTCAAGCTTCCTATCTTCATTAATGCTCGAAATTGACACTTTTGCCAAATTTGAATTACAGCATGAATCTTATGAATTATGTTATAGCAATGAAGGAGTTAAATGGTAAGTATGGTATCACCTTCTCCCCTTTATCCTGACTTATCACTTGGACATTTTATTCAGCTTAGGAGGGACCCTTTGGAGTCTGGCAGTTAAATTCATTCTCATAGATTCTCCTCAGCTGAATAAAACCATCTAGTGTTAGGCAGAATATAGTGAAAATGAGGCCAAGGTATCGAAGGTGTTGAGGAAGCTGGTGGTAGATTACTTGCACCAGAGCTATAGGCATTTTTCTGTATGTTATATTTTTTTAGCATGCTACCAATTCTGGTCACCACTTTTCATCACATGTTTTGTTTTTCCTTTTATCCGGTGCAATAACCGACTGCGTACCTGACTTTACCATTTTCATCTAAGAATCCCAGGCCAGAATCGAATAACGGCTGGTAAAAACAGCGGATATATGCCTATGTGAAGGTGCCTTAACCCCTTCAGCATCATGACCTAATTTTGTATTATATATTGGTTACCATGAGACGATTTTCATTAGCTTTCAATCTATCTCTGGGACTGAAAGGGGTAAATACGATCTCAATAAACCCTCGGAGTAACACAGATCCTTCTTAAAATGCATACAATCGTCTAATGTTAGCCAGAATCAAAGGTAAAGGGGTGTCATGTTGCTGAAGGTGTGAACTATAAAGAGCGTGACTGCACCCCTCCCCCCCCCCCCCCCCCCCCCCTCGGCCAACCATACATCAACTAACTGGGCTACGTATCACAAGAACCAGCAGGACTCCACCATCACAGGACACCAATACTAAAGGCTCACGGTCACACCAACGCTTCTTCAAACAACTTTCTATCGGTATCTATTTTCAGGCGGTACATTATGGGATTTTTTTTTTTTTTTTTATCATCAGAAACGTTGCACTTTCTTTTTCTCCTAAATTATTTTAGGCATTGATTGTGTTCTTTTATTTCATAATTTTATTTTGCTAAAGCGTTGTTTCCACAGCGATTTTGATTAGTTGTTCTGCCATAATATTGTCTTTGTCCAAGTTTTGGTCAGTTTATTTTGCAAGTTTTACAATTTTATACATTATGGAGCTATTTTCCTGTGGTATCAGCGACTAACTTCGGATATAGGGGTGTTTGTAGGGAACCGTATCTACTACCCTAGTGATACTTTTCCTCCATCAGCAACTAAGTTTCAAGCAACTTACTTTTATTATTTTAAAAGGAGTTTTGCTCTGGTACTATCAACTACTATACTGTTCCAGCAAAATTCTATAGGTGATTTTTTTCTTTTTGTGTTTTTTTTTTTTGCTTTTTTGCTTATCAGGAACGAGTCTGAAGGTAGATGATTAGAGGTGGCTATAGTCCCATTAAACACCAAAATTGCCCATAAATAATTGCAGAAAAAGCGCCTGTGTGACTCCACCTCACGAAACCCTATAGTAGACAGACCACTCAAAACTGCCACCATCTAGAATGCTCATAACTGCCGTAATTTTGCTGTGAAATCCATTGTGGGAAGCCTCTGCAAACGAATGGTTAAAGCTACCTGGGAAAGCTTTGATGCTAGTGTAGAATCTGGATACATTAATTTTACACACGTGAAGGTCATAACTACCAGGCAAAGCTTGAATGTTATCGTTTGGATCATCTAAAATTTACAGTACCTGCATGACCTAAATAATTCTCTTAGATTTAGAAATATGTTAAGTCTTGATATAGTTGCTAGGAATACTATGACATGGCAGAAAGTGAGGAATATCTCTTACTATAATGTCTCTAAACAATTCACAAAAGTCTCCATTGCATTAAAGTCACATCCTACCCTAAAAAATCTCCAGCAAACATTAATGAACATTAGAATGCAAGACTAAAACCATATTTATTATGGATCATTCAGTCTTTTCTACGAAATTACACAAGTTATCTATAAGTTTTCATGCCTCCACAAATATTAGGATAGTACAGTAAAAACAATAGTTCACCGAAAACTTTGAGGATAATTTACGCAAAATCTAGAGAAAGGGTCATTAATTCAAAATTTCTACTACACGACATAAACACGGGCTATTAAAATCATGCGAGGACTGTCAAATTAAGTTATGGTAATTTAATATTACACAGTTCATGAACCAGGTTTACGGCAAACTATAGGTTTTGACTGTAAAGCTGGTTATAATGTTTTTAACAGATTTTCAGGATAGGTTATGATTTCAATGCAGGGGCGACTTTAATGTTACTGGTGTTAAGCAACACCACACCTTTATTGTTATTCTAGGGAAGAGTGAGGGGATCGTATTTAGTTAGTTATTAATAAGGCACTTTATATGCAGCTCTTATTTGCACTCAAAAACTGTTTTATAATACATCACTTCATTTAGAGTAATTTATAGCAGTATGGGAGATAAAAGTTCTTCTGGAGAGACCCAGAGATCTCCAAATGTTAATTCTTCCTTTCCTTCGGTTAACCATTATATTTTCACATATTTTGTAGTCCAAGGTTAATGTTGCCTTTGGTTTAACTTTATATTTCAATGAACTTTTGAAACTAGGTACAGTATATTAACACTGCTATTATTATAGATAAGATTATAAGATATTTTCAGGAGTTAATTACCAATATTTGGAATATACAATGTCAATATATTTAAGACTTTATTAATGATTGCCTCTGTAATGGTTCCAGAATTAGAAAATATAGCCTTCTTCATGTCCTATACAGACTCTTATTCTCCTGTGTTCAGTAGTAGGTTACACTATGGTTTGCATAGGACTCAGACGCACACACAAACACCAGAACAAGTGACGCGACAGGTAACGGACACACATGGAGACGCACACGGGGACTCCACAAACATACACTAACTCACACGACTCCACCTGGTCGTCATAGGCACGTACAAAACACCTCCACTCCCCTCCGGAACAAACGCGCACAGAGGCAGCGTCCACAATATCCCAGAAGTGCACGCAGAGGCAGCCACGCACAGGGGGCTATATCTGCACACATAGGCAGCGCACAGGGGCCGATATCCGCACACACAGGAAGCGCACAGGGGCTGCACGAACAGCAACAGCCCCCAGCGAAGTCCTAGCAATGCGAAGCCTCCGTTCCGTATAACTTGGAGCCAACCTGAAGATGAAGTGGGGCATGGGGGGGAGGGGGTGGGGGGTTGGGGTGGGTGTTGGAGGAGGGTAAGCGGTGGAGGGAGGAGTGGGAGGAGGCGGAGGACATGGAGGAAGGGGCCACTGGTGGGGGAGGGGGTGCGCGGCGCTGTCCCACCGGCTTGGCTGCAAGGGAAGAAAAAGAGACAATGGACATCAGACGCCACATTCATCTACCCTCAAGCAAGCAAAGAATCAATTTAATGCTGAGCCACAATAAAGCCAATCAGTATTTTAAGCATGTCTGAATTAAATGACAAGGTGCTGGATGTCTGGCAGGGAATATTTTATGATGTAAGCCAACAAAGATGTGTGTGAAATAAGGAAGAACATAAGAAGTAGGCTTGAAAGTCAGAGAGGGGAGAATAGAATGGAAAAGTAATTGCATGGGTGAGAATGGATGAAATACATATAGATAACATAATTCTGCTACCTAATGGACATGATCAGTGCCAGAAGAGCTGCAGGAGTTAGAAGCTTGTGAAGATGTTCCGAGTTGTTACCACTACTGATGAAGGGTTTCTCTCTCTGCATGAAGGGCAATCTGTATGCTGTATGTGTGAGAAGCTTGCTGCTTGATAGCACGAGATGTGGGCAGTCGAAGAGGCTAACATATACAGATTTGAGTGAGGGCAAATTTGAGAGATTGACTTGGTTTAATGTGTGTCGGTTTGGTGATAAATACTGCAAGACTGCAGTGATTTAACCACACATACTGTAGAAAGATTCGATGAGGACTGGGTGACGTGTGTTAAAATTATAGACAAGGAGGGAAGGACACCAATTATTGGACTTGGAAGACCTGGGATAAGGTCTTCCAGAAGGATCTCAGTGTTAGGTGATTTGACAGATGTTGCAAGGAACCTGAAGCATGAATAGCAGCCATCAGGCAACCAAGGCATATGCGCACAAAACATCAACAATGGGTGGCTCTGACAGAAAGATTGAATTAGACTGGGGCCCATAGTAATTAACAAATCCCATCATTGACGGTGGTCATTTCTATAGTTTGTATGCATTCCTTGCCAGTCAATATAATATCCTAGTTATTGAAATTACAATGAACAGTATTGAAAAAATGTTCCAGTACCTCTCATTGCAATTGCAAAAACTAGTAGATCATACTGACTGGAAAAATTATGGCATATCTATTATAATTACGACCGGCAATAATGGGTTTTGTTAAGAACATGGGCCTGGATCCAAGAAGTGTAAGGAATGGGTGCAAAGATCATAAATGAAAGATATGATCTACTCTTATTCATGTCTGATCACAATCTTATTAATTAATAAGGTAGAATTGATTGGTGTCTATACCTATATATAGAGTAAAGTATTATGTGGCATGAGCCTAAAAGATTTACTCTCTATTAATTGCCAGACACCGTAATCCCCGAAAAGGCGTGGCCGCGAATGAATCTCCTTCATATGTTTCCATAAGGGGTTTTACCCACAACTTTCTTGAAACATTATGAGACTATTTTGCACTGATATCAGTATATAATATCAAAGTAGATTAACCCTCCAAACTTGGCTGTTTTCTTATACTCCACACTGAACTTTCACCGCGGAACTCGGGTGTCTTCTTAAACTCCCGCGCTCTAAATTTTCACAACCTCACAGACGCCATAGCGATGTCCGGTCAACGCCAGGATCAACACAACAGTAAGTACTCCATTTTTCCATTAAGCTGATCTTTCTACCATTTACCATTGCTTAGCTATTAAGGCTATAAGGCAGACCCCATATAGGCCAATTCAGGGGGTATGGAGCGTAAGAAGACAGCCGAGGTGGAGGGGTTAACATAGCTGACAGAATTAAAATAAAAAATATATCTCAGAAGCTACCAGATTGGGAAAAAAGTGCTTGTGTATTCCGCTTTAAGATTGTTGTGAATGGTATAATAGCAGAGGAAGTGCATCTAGTGTTAAAGAGGAGAGAACATAATATTGGAGACCGAAATGGAGAGGAAAACTTTATGTAGTGCAAGAAATATATGGATAAGTAAACTGGACTCTTGGTATAAACATCCAATAGAAAGGTTTTCAAAAAGGAAAAATTACAAAAGAAATTAATGATCATATTGTTTTGAGTGTATTATGGGTAGGCTACATAATATTATGTGAATACTACTAAGAACTGGATACGGCTAGATTTAAAAAAGCCATATATATTATTAATTTACCAAATGTTTAATAACAGTATATATTATGTACTGTAGGTAAGACATAGGTATAAGAAAAACATCAGCTAAAATAAAATAAATATTCAAACAGCAAGACATGTAGGCTATGTTTATAATTACAATGATACACCATATACAGGATCAAAACCACAACACTACGTTATCAACTGAATACCAACACTATCTGGTCCGAGGTATTGGGGGTTATTATCATATTTGATTGAATTGTTATTAAAGGTGGGGGCTCATGGGTTGAGGTAAACATGGAAAAATAATCGCCAACCTGCATATAATTATCTTGTAAAATGCAATGTCACTGAAATAACTATTAACAATGGTATAAAGGATTTTGCGGATCGTCTATACTGGGCCTGTGACGTCATAGTGACGTCACACCAGTATCCTTAGCCTAGACTGGATGGTGGACTTACACTCTTGTGACGTCACAGGCCCGGTATTACCCTCGCACCGCATCCATTTTCTGTTAACCATTTTATTACAATGCGAGTGTCTTTTCCTTCTATTATCCTTTTAGTAATTTGACACGTTTGCAGGGGTGTAGGAGTGGCAGCCCGCACCAAAGATACTAGGTTAGCTTAGGTTAGGTTAGGTTAGCTTAGGTTGTTGTTGTTGTCACTCTGGATAGGACCAGCCCTCACCCAGGTTAGGTTAGGTTGCTAAGTTACCGGTAGGTTAATGACAATATAATAGGATGACTCCCTTCCTCCCATGGTCAATGTAGCCACAAATATATTGTCATTAACCTAACCTAACCCCAGAAAACCTGTTAAATTACTAAACAAATAATGCGTGTGTGAAAAACACACCCGCGTCATAACAAAATGGTCAACAGAAAACGGGGGTGGTGCGAGGATAGTACGCACACTAACACAAATCTTACCGACTAATTTCTTCTAAGTTACAGGCTCTCAATGGTTCACCCAGGAAAATATTGACACCTGAATGGGCTGAAGCATCTTTATATTGCCAACCTATTGGGGTGAAAAGTTGTAAAATCTCCAAGCTAATGGAGCAAAACAGAGGAAATCCAAAAAGACCTCCCTCGGACCAAATAGAGTTATAACTAAAAACTCACACACTTAAACTTCCACTCAAAGCATGCAATTCAAATCAAATAAACACAAAAGTATTTAATAATATTCACTAGTATAGTTTTTAACAACAGTAAATCCCAAAGAAATTAATGAAAGCATATGATCCTCCGGGGATTCGAACCCAGGACACCACAAATATAAAATAAAAATCCAAATGAGTCAAGTATGTCTGTCAGTGATTGGCCCACAAAATTAGTTATTAATTGAACACTTACACATTAAATGTTTACACCCACAGTCGATTATCCCTTTTAGTACTACAGTAGGACACTCTTTTCCACTATAGTCTGGTTAACAATAGACAATTTTGACTTAGCTTTAGAAGGCCCTCTAGCAATCAAATTTCTAAACCATATTTCAATCAACCCAAATTGACTAATTCCCTGAACGTGACGATAGTGCATTGTTATGTGTGCAGTTTGCTTGGGAACCAGATTAACTTGCTCATGTAGTATGTACACCCTATGTGGTGGATTGTGTTCTTTCATTTCATAAATTTTATCTTAGTAAGCGTTGTTTCCACATAGCAATTTTGATATGTTGTTTTGACTTTATATTGTCTTTGTCCCAGTTTTGGTTTGACTTTGTTTGCAAGTTTTACATTTTAATCCAAAGTATCTTAATAAACTGAATAAAATTGTCTAACGAAAATCAGAATAAAAGGAAGAATCGCTTCCAATTGAAAGTTATTTTTATTTATTCTGTTATACAGTATAAATTTAGGATTGCAAAATACAAAACATCATACAGCTTTAACCTATCCACTTGTTAGTATATTTTTAGTTTTCTAGTTTTACATAGATATCTCAATTTTAAGTAGCTCAGTAACAGCAGGTCATGTAGGCAACAGTACTGTATACTGATATGAATCACAACATAAACTCCTCCCAAGCACAAACAAGGACAGACATATGCGACAGATAATGCACTATAGCACTGTAACCATATCTTTATCAGGAGTAGAGGGAACACGGTACACAAGCCAAGGATTTACTTTCAATTCAAGTGGGCATAAATTCTGTATCGGTTTAAGGGGGGATGGTTTACTTTCTGGTCGATTTTTGCATGTATTTGTTATTTTTCTAGTTTCCTCCCTAGACCTCCATCAAATTTATAAAAAAAAAAAAAAAAAACGTTAGATCCCCCTTCTAGATTAATTTGTAAATTTTTCGGTAGAAAAATGTCCTGGCCGAAGGCCGCTTCTTCCAACATTACAGGCTCAATATCGTTCGCCAGGGAAAAAATTGACACCTAAATAGCACGAAAGGTCTATATATTGACGAAGAAATGGGGCGAAAGTACACGCCAGGAAAACTAATCTCGCTTCCTAACATTCTTGGATGCTTCCCTCCTTTCAGTCCAGTGCAGGACCCAGATTTACTAACCAACATACGAGAAAAAGTGACCGCAAGTGGGCTGAGATTTGAATATGTTATCCCCTAAGGTGTTCATTCTTTCAGACTTGATAGCGTAACTGTTAGTGAACTGGATTTCAATGTGAGTATCCTAGGTTCGAATCCTACGAGTACAACATATATTCATAAATTACTTGATTTAATTAATTACCCGGTAGGTATATTTGTAAGTTACTTGGTGGGTTGGTGATATTACGAATATCTCCTCTCACTTGCGGTCACATTTAATCGCATATTGGTTAGTAAATCCGGGCCCCTGGTTAGGTCTACCGAGCCCACTCCCTATGATCACACTTTCCTTTCACTAATATATAGGCTATCTATAAATTTAACTCCATGACATCAATATTGCTGTAACCAAATGCACCTTCTCCAATCTTGGATGAAATATTAATTATTGTAACTCTCTATCATTACTTCTAGCAAGTACAGTATAAAGCAAAAGGTTTCCAAAGTGACTTTAACCCTCTGAGGATCTATGACGTACTTCTATTCTGTTTTCTGGCTATTATTAGACAATTTTATTCGGAATAGGTAGATTATATGGAATTCAGAAGGTTGAGATAGTCTTTACCTTTATAATTCTCATAGATCCTTCCTAAGCTGTATACATTTGTCTAATTTTATCCAGAATAAACTGTCAAAATGTGTCATGATCCTCAAAGAGTTAACAGTTGGCTTATGCACCATCACAGCTAGCCCCAGTGATTTTGTCCCGGGAAGTTCTGTATTGTACCAAGTGATGTTGAAATGCTAGCAAAGTCCGGGGTCTGACTTTGATGGAGTAAAAGTGCTCCGAGTTTTTGTTTATTTTTTATTTTTTTATTATTATTATTATTATTATTTTTTCCTGTATTCCAACTACTCCCTCTCAGGCATCGGGCCTGTACATTTAACCGTTCTACATTGAATGGTGAAGCCTGTGAGGTCTCGTTCCAGTCTAGGGGGTGAGACATGTGAAGCACCTTTAGCTGCAACTAGCCCCTGCCATCTTGCCTTTGTAGGATGCATGGGGCTTAGTTGCTCACTCACGGCCTGAAGCAACCCCATCTCTGAAGCTGCCTCGCTCCAGTACTTCACTGTCTCACCTAGACTCAGACCCTCACTCTCAGAACGCCACCTATTGAGCAATGAACTCACTAGGCATTGGCCCCCTATAGCATATTTTGAATATGGGAATAATCATACAGTGCTATTTAATCAGGGAACAATGAGGGTATTTATTTGACGTTTTGGTGGGCTTTGTGGTAATGCATTGATGCTAGGTACAGCACAAATTCCATCCCAATAATATCTTCCCATTGACATATCAGGATTCAAACCCGGGTCCATTGGATTATCAATTCAGTGGCAAGACCACTCCACCACACTTCCCCAGTGGACACAACTTAGCTGTCAAGTTTAGTGGGGTCGGGTATATATGCTGCTGCTGTTACTCGTATGATCCAAGAAACTTAAGCCTGGAATGAGTTAGAAGCCACAACCCTGTTACATTCCAACATACAGTATAACTATCACATAATATTACTCTTGCAAAACGATACCAAAAAGTCCGGAAACTCCAATAGTCCGCCATGTGGTAAGGGATAATTTCATCTTCACAATAAGCCTAAATATTGATGTAGCCATAAAATAATATATTTCTCGACCTATTCATAGAATATCTTACCAATCGTACCAATGGTTTCAAATTAGATAAATTTTGTTTCAGAAAAGATATAGGCAAATATTGGTTTGGTAACAGAGTTGTAGATGGGTGGAATGGACTACCAAGTGCTATAGTGGGATCTAAAACTGTAGGGAGCTTTAAGATAAAATTGGATAAGCATATGGACGAGAAGGGTTGGGTGTGAAGGGGGATCAGCCGGGTTGGGCCAATCAGCGCTCTGCAGACCCCCATAATCCTGCGTTAATCTCTAACCGTTTTGGTAAGATGATCCTCAGGGTATTAGAGTGTTGAGCCTATAATTGGGCTTTGTAATTGATTTGGGGTTGTGTGGGACAGGGATCTGCCTTGCTTAGGCCAATCGGCTTTCTGCAGACTCCCATTTTCTTATGTTCTTATGTTCTTATGTACTTAAGCTATTTTGAGATATAATATTTTGAAGATAAATAGGAGAGAAATAGACCTTAACCCCTGCGCCACGGGTTTAACTTGAATGTTTCGCAGTGTTTACCCCATTTTATCTCTCTAAAGGAAAGGGATATGGAAAACTTATGACGAAGCATGGTATCCTTTCTGTAGAAAGACACCAAATATTCCTATGTAACTTTCTTTATATTCTAGTGGCAAGGAGTTGAATATGTGGTTTTGTGTTATTCTGAGAGTATTTTATGATCAACAAAGCTTAGTGGATGTCCAGATCCTTTGATAATTCTTCAAAACCGGGAAGGAACAATGATTATCTAGTTTGAATGATTGTCGCGTTTGTCTGGGGAACAATACCTCGGCCCCATGGATTACCGCTTTAAATCAGATGATACCTATATGGTTTTATTCTTCCTATTTGCAGCTTAAGGGGGTAGTGCTTGTTTTCTGGTCAATGTACTGTATATGTATATATTAATGTATTTTTGAGTTTCCTCGCTAGACCTCCATCAAGCTTAAAAATACACCCCCTAAATGCCCTTTCAAGTTAAATTTGTGCTGTACATTTTTCAGTAGAAAAACTCGGCCAGTTCCTTCTAAATTTGCAGGTTCGCTTTCGCTCGCCAGGAAAAAATAGACACCTAAATGGCATGACAGGTCTAAATATTGAAGGAAAAAAAACGGGGCGAAAGGTCTCAAAATCGCCAAACTAATGAAACAAATGTCTTAAAATTTCAAAACTAATATGCTAAACATGAGGGAGAAGGGGTTTCGAAAAACCGATAACCGCCCCCTAAAGAAGGAGCAATGTATCAAAGGGTTAAAGACTGGCTCAATTAACTTTAATTCTGGGAAGAAAAAAAAAATGGAGTATGTGCCAGAGTAATGTACTGTATATAGATAGATGTTCTTCCTAAGTTAAATAAAATCATTAGAAGATAGCTAGAATATAACAAACCTTGGCATGATCTGATTCTAAGAGTCAAAAGTGAAATAGGGCAAACATTCCACCTTGGAATTTTTAAGTATTCTGTATTGAATTAATTTTGCTTAACCTTAAATAATATAATTATCATAGCTAGTTTTGTGGCTTGGCTTATATTATAAATCCTTTTTGGAATAATAGAAGAGTAAAGCACAATTCAAGAATGCTATTAAGTACAGTAGAAAGAAATTTTAATCTGGAAATACTAGATACGGGTATTATAATTTTGCTTTAACTTCCCTTATTCCACTAACTACCTTTACTATCACACTTATATAACCCACCACATATAAAACTCCCAAAGCTTGTAAAAACCAAAGCTTGTTTGATTAAACATGCTGTTAGAATAATGGCAGTGTTAATTGCTAGTAGATTTTTCACTTACAAAGTAAATTCTGCTTCCCTTTAGGTTAGTACTGTATAGTCACACTCACAAGTCCTGCCATACCTCTACATGTCAATTATGGTTCTCTCTCGTGCAAAATTACAAAAAAGTAATAAAATAAAGCTTAGTTCAGCTTTGTTAACCTTTTAATCTGTATAAATCTTTAACTTTTTAGAAATTAGATCAAGTTGAATTGCACCCAGTTCTGCAAACTTGCTCTGTCAGTTTTGGGCAATTACAGTAGGATACCAGGAGTCAACACTCATGACTCCACATAGCTACCTCTTGAAACATTACACATTGTGTACATACCAGAAACATTCTCCCTAGAGGCAAGTAAGTAACAGAATGATTTAGGGGTTCAAGAGAATTATATATTTTATATAAAAAATTGAAAAACAAAGTAGAAGTTGTGAAGATAAGACAAGACTCGAGTGTGACTACAAAGGCATTATTCTGTATCGCTATAATAAAACCATGCACCTTAAAGCTAGATTTACACGAGGGCTATTTCTGGCAAACTCTAATCTGCAACCTCATTCTGTTAACACCTTGAAGCTATTTTGCACTGGTTTTGGCAAATAGATTAAAAGTAAATCGTCATAGTTCGACAGAATTCTTACAAAAGTATATTTCAGAAGCTTAGAGTTGCAGTAAGATGTTGCATGAAAGAGTGCTGGTGTCAATCCATCTCAACCCAGTCTCACACACACACACACACAGCGAGCAGAAGCCAATCTCTTCTTGTCTTCAGTACCCTAAAACATTTCAACCACACAACCATAAAACTCAAACAGCAGACCATTTCAACCAATAGACTTCAACCGGTGCCAACTGAACCAATACTGTTATGTTAGGTTTAGTTGGCCTTGGTTGAATTGGTACTGGTTGAGATCTTGTGGTTGAATTGGTCTACTGGTTAAGTTATCAGGGAACCCCTTCAATCAAGCGATGGTTTCTTTGCTTCATTAAATTTACTGCAGACAATTTTACTCCGCTTAGGAAGGACTTCTAGGCATTAAAGGGTTAAACACTTGTGTCACTCTCTCAGTTAACCCTCTAGATCTGACAGGTCTTCACCAAATTAATCAAAATTGTCCGAAGTTAGCCACAAAAGTGCCATCGTACTGATAGATTAAACTCATTCAATATGATGCCTGTCGTACTTTAATTCTAGGTTATCATTGGAAAATTTTGTACTTTTGAATGGAGCTGTGGGACTTAAAAAGTTGATATAAGTTAGACCAATTTGACTTCTAAAGGTACAATCATCTACAGTAAGAGGTGATACAGATTATATTGAACAATTCTGACACAACGAAATATTTGAAAACATTCCCTTCAGTGTTTAGTTTTAACTAATATTCACTACTTCAAGCTTATCTTACAATAGTGTGCCTAGTACTTGTGCAGGCAATTGTATTTCCTAACATGGTAAAAGTATCTAATGATATCCACAATTTTCAGAACAATTTATAAATGCCATTGTATTGAAAGGGTTAATATTTCCAATAACCAAGTTACACCCCACCCCCAACACACACACACACCCACACCCACACACACACACACACAAACACTGGCTTGCCTTCTGCTGGTACATTCTGCAGTTGTAAATAGGAACTATGAAGATAGAAAGGAATATCTGAAAAGACGAAGGACAAGAGCTAAAATTATAAACCCGAATGCAATGAATAGGCAGAAGGAATACATTGTTCAGTACATTTGGGGGCATTACATCAGAGTTTTCATCGTCAACATTGTTCCAGCAATATTTCTGGAATAATTAACCCTGGTACCGGAAATGGGACCCTCGAATGAATTTGGGTAACAGAATTATTATAAAAGTTTACCTCAAACTCCTAGACCAGTGTTAAAGATATAAGTTAAGGGAAAAAGTGATGGTGTGCTATAGGGTGTACAGTAGGCCCTAGATGTACTCGTTATTAAGTACGCTTCAGGCAATTTCAAATATGCTACAAGAAAAAAGGATTTAATCAACTTCAATATGCCAGTGGCACCAAACAATTCACCAATAACACAATTCTGCTCTGCCACTCTTTCAACTTGGGGGAGACACTTGCTACAGTCTGCTTTGCCTTTTGTCTCCTTCATCCACATAGAGAAAAACAAAAAAAGATAATGGACTGCAACAGAGAGAGTCCAAAAAGACCCACCTCGCACTACATGAGGATAAGTTCCAACCAAAGAATATCAAACTACGTGCCAACCGCTAAGTTTACATATACTGTACCGTGTACTTCCGGGGCCCACTGTGCTGTATAAAGGGGGTAGCACACGAGAGCTTTTTCCCCCAACTATCCATTGTCAACATTCTTTATTTAACTCTTTCAGTGCGGCAGATGTGTTTTTAGATTATTCAAGCTATATTTAGAAAATCTTATTCAGCTTGGGAAGAATTTTTGGTAGTTACAAAGGTTAATTGAGATAGTTTGTAGCCATTTAAATGACAGAGATGCTTTCTAAGCTTAGAACAATAACTTAATAGTATCTAGCATTAATGAAGAGGACGTAACTGTACTGAAAGGGTTAAAAACTTTACCTCATAAGCTACCATACCAGTGTTGAGGTTAAATGTTGACAGAAAAGTGCTCGTGTGATACCGGGTAAACCAATACTAAATTATACCAAGGTTAAAAGGAGTCTGCTTCACATCAACTATGAAAGGTTGGAGAACTCTGTAGGCTAATCAAATTTTGTACTGTAGGCTTTCTTTTGTATTTTCTACTCATCCATGTAATATTACAGGTATTATTATAATTATAATATTATTTGGCACTTAGGCTGATGGCATCTGGGTTTAGTAGTATCATTTAAATCTTCTCCATAGCATACATTGCTTCCCCAGGATTTAAGTATACAGTATATGCTTATTATCTTCAACAGTTATCCTAGTATTTACAATAATTCTAAATCAAATGCTATATTCTTATTCTAAAGCATAAACTATCAGAGTACAGGTAAAGTTAGTATAAAATAACACATGAAATGTTCTACTAAATAATGTCAAGATTATCTGGAAAACAAACAGTACAATAACCATAATTATTTGTTAATAGAATTGTATCCATTAACGCTATGCAACAACAACAACTTTACGCATCATATACATAAAGTTCTAAATATTAAATACAATTACCTGTAGTCAATTCTGGTATATTATTAACTTTGACATTTCTAGATTTCTCATAATGAGCAGATTACAGATACTGTCTAACATATTATTGTACCTGATACCAGCGAACTTGACAGTACTCTTGATCCCAAACCTTTTTGTAGTGCAGAAGAGGCTATAGTCTGCTTTGCTTAAGCTGGCGAGATAATGACTTATCCCTATCTTAATTACTCAGCTATTACAAAGTTTTTACCCCTCTAATACTATGCTCCTTGTCGCGGTTGGAGGGCTTCGGGGCCGGCGACTGGAGCTTGATGGGGGAGGGTTATGGCTATTTCCCTCTCCCCTCAAGCTTTCGTTGTCGGCTTGATTAATTTCACATAGTTTTTCCCCTTCTGTTCTTATTCTGTCTCATTCGGTTGTCCTTCGGGCGGCCTATATCATATGCCACCATGGCCTGGCTAGGTTGTTGGCTCCTGACCTGATTTGTCTCTGCTGACTCGATTCCCCTTAGTAGTGCATTTTTTTGCATCTCGCTGTGATTTTTTCCTTCCTTAGCCCTGATCTCTCATTCTTCGTCCTTGATCACTTCTTGGTTGGTGTAGCAGTTTTTGCCTCATCCTTCGGCCCTGCCCTAGAAGAGTTCTGCTGTGAAGCTCATGTGGTCCAGCTGAACTGGTGAAATGGTAAGAAATGTCTGCGTGTCTTCACATTCCTAGATTTGTTCACCTCCTGCCCTTCCCTATCTATATTGCAACACAGCACCCCATACTAATAAACACATTATAGATGACTGCATTCCACACAATCACTTATGCCAACAACATAATCTACACTCCTTGAGAGCTCTGTGGGAAAGCCCGATCGTGGCCATGGCCTTCAGTAGGGACTCGGGGCTCTTCGGCCAGGCAGCCTAGGGAACGAAAACAAAAAAAATATAGAGCCAAATATGGCGTTAATTGTGAGAACCTGTATATAATATGATGAAGAGACAGCAGTTTCATATTTTTCCATTATTTATCGAGAAATCAACTGCTGGAGGATTACGAATCTGCCAGGTTAAACAAATTTAAGAATAGAGCAAACATGCTTTATATTTCCACATCTATTTCCTGGTCGACTCCTTCCAAATTAGGAAAATACCAACTTGATTACTCTCATTAATATTGACTTAGGGGGTCACAATGTCTATCAAGTTCGCAAGCGCCGGGTATACACACCTACAATATACATATCATCCCATATATAAGCATCATAACCAAAGCTAACACTCCCCATTAATACAATGATTTCTGAGAGCTCCTAAAACCAATAACCCCTTCTGTCCTAGCAACATCTATATTACATTCTAGCTACGTTTAGACGATTCAATGCAGTTTGAGAAGGATATGTGGTAGTAAAAAGGGTTAAAAAAGATAATTTGAAGACCGTTAATTGCTGGAACTAATTACTTAAACTTAATAAAATAGCTTAATAGCAGCCAGAATAAAATAATAAAGACGGCACCGGTATAGAAGGGGTCAAGGGGAGGGAAATGGTTAACTTTTTGGGTGATTTTTGCATGTATTCATTATTTTTCTAGTTTCCTCCCAAGACCTCCATCAAATTGAAAAAAAAAACATCCATTAGATCCCCTTTCTAGATTAATTTGTACATTTTTCGGTAGAAAAATTTCCCGGCCAAAGGCCGGTTCTTCCAACATTACAGGCTCACTATCGTTCGCCAGGGAAAAAATCGACACCTAAATAGCACGAAAGGTCTAAATATTGACGAAGAAATGGGGCGAAAGGTCTTAAAATCGAGTAACTAATGGGCCAAACATCTTAACATTGAAAACTAATGGGGCTAAACACGAGGGGGAAAATGGTCCAGAAAACCGGCCCATCCCCCCTTAAGTCTCTCGGAAACGCTACATCAGTAAGAGGCATAATACTGATATACATGAGCCTCTTTCCATTACAAACATGAAACACCTTTTTTAATAATGAAACCAAACTTATTTTTCAAAATAGCTCTGAAATATTCTATCTCTATAGCCCAGACTAATTAACCCTTTCTGTACCGGCGACGTATTTTTAAGTGTATTCTAGCTATGTTTAGACGATTTTGTGCAGTTTAAGAAGGATCTGGTAGTATAAAGGGTTAAGCGAGATAGTTCAAAGCCTGTTAATTGCTGGAGGCCCTTTATAAGCTTAATAAAATTGTCTAATAGTTGCCAGAATAAAGCTAAAAGAACGCCACCGGTAAAGAAGAGGTTAAAGAATATCCCATGAATTTTGAACACTACTGAAAAATATAAATCTTAACACTAATGGCCCGAATACTCAAAACATTTATGGTGCCCTATCTCCTGATTACTGTATCCTAAATTCGGACATAAACATTCTAGCGGTAGTAATACTCAAATTTAGGGGAGATGGGCGTATTTATTTGATCATTTATGTATTTTTTTATTATTTTATTAGTTTCCTCCCTAGACTGCCATCAAGCTTAAAAAAACATCCATTAGATCCCCCTTCTAGATTAATTTGTACTTTTTTCAGTAGAAAAACAGCCGGTTCTTCCAAAATTACAGGCTCATTATCATTCGCCAGGAAAAAAAATTGACACTTAAATAGCACAAAAGGTCTTAATATTGACAAAGAAATGGGGCAAAAGGTCTCAAAATCGACAAAGTAATGGGCCGAACGTCTGATATCTGAAAACTAATGGGGCTAAACATGACAAAGAAGGGGGACCAGAAAAACGACCCATCCCCCCCAACTCATAAACTAGTATTTTTAGTATGAGCAAGTTATGTGATCGTGGACATTGAATTGAGAATGGTTTGCTATGCCTCTCACGTTGCTGTAACTTATGGCATCTTTGAGTATCCAGGCCCTGATTTATAGATAGATAATGAATTTAATTGCCCTTGATTTGGGGTTTTAAATAATCACTGATTAAAAAAAAAAAAAAAAAAAAAAAAAAAAAAAAAAAATGGGGATTGGCCCTGAGTAAATAGATAGATAGATAGAATAGACTGATTACGTATACTACACTTTTATGTTGTGTATTCCACACAAAGCATTTTGTTCAGCGCTATTTCTTTATACACCTTGGTATACAATCTCCTCCATATATTCCCACGATTTTCTCACATTTTAATTACAAAAAAATATTTTCTTATCAATTTTCAGGGCAGTTCTCCTACCAAATATGTGTTCCTTAAGGACAAATTTAACCTAGTGGTGTAGTCAGCTCTTAAGAGGTCTGGAGAGCAGCAAGTCCGAAATGATAATGGGGGAAGTTCTAGTTATTATATATAAAAATTATTTTTAATTTTGTTTAACCCCTTCAACACAGATTGCACCATATTTATTATATTCTGGATAACACTACACCATTATAATCAGCATAAGAAAAACATATAGTAATCGAAGAGGTACAGCATATCTCTAGAACTCTATGATTACCACAGATCTTTCCAAAACAGAATATAATCATGTAATGATAGCCAGGAAAAAAATATATTACGTCATCTGTAGCGAAAGGGTTGATACATGGGAAGGGGCATACTCTCCCCATCCACATTAAGGGGCAATGGGCCGTTTTTCTGGTCCTTTTTTCCCTTGTGTTAAGCCCCATTTGTTTTGAGATTATAAGACGTTCGGCCCATTAGTTTGGCAATTTTAAGACCTTTCCTGCCATTTAAGTGTCTTTGTTTCCTGGCGAGCGAAAGCGAGCCTGAAATTTTAAGAGAAACCGGCCTTCGGCCTGGACATTTTTCTACCGAAAAAAATTACAAATTTATCTTGAAGGGTGTTTTTCTAAGCTTGATGGAGGTCTAACGAGGAAACTAAGAAATATATAAATTAATTAATTAATAGACCAAAAAAAACGGCCCATCTCCTATTAATAATAACACAAGGAAGAGGAGAGTGGCCGCCCTTACTAAAGTTACAGGTTACTGTCCAAAGGGTATAATCACCTGCAGTGATAAGTGCTACTGTACATACGTTATCATTTAATTCCCACACGTTGCTGAAATACTTTGAAACATTCCCTTTAATCACATGCCAGAGTTGGTGTTCTCTCCCATTCATTGTTCACTGTCTCAACTGTATCCTATATAATTATACAAATTACTTTTACAGGTGATTATACATGCTTGCATTAGGAGAACTCGGCCTCTGGGAGAAGTCAGCTTTTACTGGCAAGATGGGAGGAATCAGTTAGGTTAGGTTAAACAAGTAAACCCACAATGACAAGGAGTTATTTATTTGAAATAAATCCATGTCTGTCATTGTGGATTCTCTTATTTATTAGTAATCACGTCATTGTGATATCCACCAATACGTTAGGTTACTCTCTCCTCAAGGCTAAGTTTATATGCAGCCGAGTTCTGCTAGCGGCCGACTTTTCATTTGGCCGACTTCTCTTGTATTCCTTGCTAGCGACGTGTGGGATACAGAGAGCCAGCCCGAGGGCCACGATGTAAATCATTATTAGGAGGACCACCATGTAGGCTACTATTCTGGGAACCACCATGTATACTACTATTCTGAGCCCCGCCGGGTACATTACTATTCCAGGGGTCTGAATGTAAACTACTCCTCTGTGGGCCAGGAAAAAGGCTGCTACTCATGGAGCCCGCACGTGAAGATGACCAATTCCCCGAGGCGCTGTGATCCTGATACTTGTTGACGTTTAGGTCCGGGGAAGTACTCTGAGGGGTCGAGTGGAGATAGCTGTCCCAGTTGTCCTGCGTGCTGTTCCAGCTGTTGGGCAGCTGG
Organism: Paralithodes platypus; assembly: GCA_032716605.1. NCBI lineage: Eukaryota > Metazoa > Arthropoda > Malacostraca > Decapoda > Lithodidae > Paralithodes > Paralithodes platypus. The sequence goes on from CM064492.1 coordinate 48,011,458, forward strand.
GGCATCGAGGCAGAGAGACTAGATGCTAAAGGAGGCTGGAGGGACGAGGTAGGGGGTGAAGGAAGGGGGCGATGTGGGGAGGGAGGGGAAGGCAGGGGGCGGTGCAAAGATGGAGGGGAGGGAAAGGAGCGGTGTGTGGAGGGGAGCGAGGGCAGGGGACGGAGGTGGCTAGGAGGGGGTACAGGCGAGCCAGAGCCAGAGTGGGATCGTATAGGGTCAGGAGGGGGCGGCTGGGAGGGACGGGGGGCGTTCTTACCGTTCTTGGTAGGGTAGGTCTTGGTGCAGCGCTGGTACGTCACCGGGAAGGGGAAGTGTTGTCCCGGCCGGAACTGGAACTTGTTCTCAAAATCACCAACTGCAAAAATATCATCATTCGAGTTATCTATGATTTTCAGTCAAGCATCCACATATTGCAAAACATCTTTAGATTCATTATAAATTCTTAGTCATTTGATTACCTACTGCAAAATATTATCGAGGTGATTATCAATCTTAGTAATACACCAACTGCAAAAATATCAAGTCAATATTGATCTTAATCATTAATTAAATTAAAATATTAAACTTGAAAACAAACTAAAAATTTACTGTTCAAATTAATATAACGAATCATATCATCAAATATTATCAATTCTTAGTCATTCAATCACTATCTGTACAACAAATCAATATCAATTTTAATCCTATACCAACTGTACATCATGCCAATCTTGATTTTAATCAGTCACCAAATGCAAAATCTTATCAGTCATTACCAACCTTAAGTCACACCTAATAGCATACTGCTTAGTAGATCATCAAAGTCAAAATTGATCTTAGTCATACCTAAATTTTATATTATTTTATTACAAAACTGGTAATAAATGTATGTATACTCTCAGAAACAAGAAAACTATATTTGTTTTCAACATTTAAGTGTTTAAGAACTGTACTGTATATGGTAACCCAGGTTCGAATCCCAGTAGGATCACATGCTTTCATTACTTTCATTGGGAGGTGTTTGGTGTTGGGAGTTAAATTAATAAATTAGATTATTCCTAAAGGTTCAGGAACATTTCATAGCGAGATCGGTCCTTATAGATCTGTGCTCTATAAAATGGTTCCATGTCATCACAACCAGTAGACCATTTCAACCAGTAGCTCTCAACCAGTGCCAAATTAACCCAGACCAACCACACCAGTGCCAAAATATAGTACTAACCTAACCTAACCTAACCTAACCGTATTGATTGATTTGGTACTGGTTGAGAGCTACTGGTTGAAATGGTCTACTGGTTGAGTTGACCGGTCACCCTATAAAATGTTTTTTCCTTTCACATAAACATTACGCTATTCAGTGTGCAGTTGGGTTTGAGTACATGATTAGATTGATATCCAGTATTCGATAAATGGATATAAAATCGTAGTCATGTGCTTAACCTTTAACTGTCTTGATGGTGTAATGGTTCGAGTGTTACACCAATTCCCTGCGGGTGACATTCTGGAACGCATAGGCAATTTACAGCAATTTCCAGGCTTTAAAAGCCTGTAAAAACCGTAGAAGTCGATTGTCAGTGGGCGGGAGCGTGAGGGACCTCCCTCCGACCCTCAGAGCAGCCAACCGCTCACTGAGGGAGACTGTGTCTCGCGCGGGTGTCTCACAACAGTGTTGCCGAGCGAGCGAGAGCTAATAATTAGCGAGTTTTCCCGAATGTCTATGGCAACGCTGCGGGTGAACCCCGCCACCTACGTAGCTCGTTCTGGTCTCATTTTGAAGCTATTTTCGCCTAGTTTTCGGCAGAATACAGTTCATTTAATGCAGATGCTTGATTAATCATTTAGGAGTGCCTGAATATGCCCTAAATAGCGCAAATAAGTGTTAAGATCTGTGTGTAGTAACCCTGGGACCTGGGAATCTTTAGCTGGGGACCCCAAATGGGCCTGGGTCTCTGGGTATTTCTCCTGGGCGACCTAGATGTGTGTAAGATTTTGTGTTTTGTTTTTCTGATGTGTTGTGATGTCCCTGTTCAGGCTCTGTCTCGAGTCGGCCACCCCCATTAAAAAAAAAGGAAAACTGGGGAAGGTGCCAGAGTATATACATACATACATACAGTGTAGTAACCCAGGTTCGAATCCCGGTAGGATCACATGCTTGCATTAATTTCCTTGGGAGGTGTTTGGTGTTGGGAGTGAAATTAATATATTAGATTAAAAATTCCCGGGGGCAGGGGGCTAGGAATCCTCCTATCTATCTATCTATCTATTGCCTGACGCCGTGATCCCCGAAGGGGTGGCCACGAACGAACCGCCCCCATGCACCTCTGTCCCCAGTCAGTCGACGCCCCTCCCCCCAACCAGCACCGCCTTCGTTCATGTAGTTCCTCACTCCATCCTTCCACTTCATATTCGGTCTACCTCTCCCCCTCTGTCCCTCCACCTCGCTCTCGTACACCCTCTTAGTCATTCTCTCGCTTTCCATACGTTCCATATGGCCGAACCATCTCAAGTTGTTCCTTTTCACACATTCCAGCACATCTACCTCCACACCACACCTCCTTCTTACTTCCTCATTAGTCTGTCTATCCCTCCATGTAACTCCGCACGCACTCCTTAAGTAATTCATTTCCACTGCTCTCACTCTTGGTCTGAGTCTCTCAACCAACGTCCATGCTTCGCTTCCGTAAGTCAGTGTCGGGATTACCACACTGTCATGCAAGGACTTCTTCACTTCCATACTGACCACCCTATTTCTTGTTACTGCTTTTAGCGTTCCTACAACCCTCTTCCCCTGTTGTACCCTCTCCCGCACCTCTTCATCCATAGTCCCATCTTTACTCAACACACTGCCCAGATACTTAAAAGAGTTGACGATCTCCATAGCCTGACCGTTCAGCTTCACCTCACACTCTGTGACTTCACCCCTTTCGAAGACCATAACCTTGCTCTTCCCCATATTTACCTTCAAATTCCGTTTTTCGCACACTGTTCCAAACTCATTTACCAGACCCTGCAACTCCCATTCATTATCACTCATCAGAACTGTATCATCCGCAAACAGCAGTATAGGTAGCTTCCACTCAATTCCCTCCCTTTTCAGCGATACACCAACATCCACTGCTCTTGATAGTATTTCTTTCATAACTCCATCCATATATACAGTAAACAACCACGGGGACATCACACACCCCTGTTTCAAACCAACATTCAGGTCAAAGAACTCGCTCTGCTCACTCTCCACACGTACTGCCGCCTTTGCACCCTCATACATGCTCTTCACTGCTTTCAGCAACTTGCCCTCTACTCCGTATATTCTAAGTACTTTCCACAAACCTTCTCTATCCACTCTGTCATAGGCCTTCTCTAAGTCCATAAAGGCAACATACACCTTTTGTTTCTTCTCCAGATACTTCTCCACAACACAATTCAGGGTAAAAATCTGATCTACACATCCTCTTCCCTTCCTAAAACCTCCCTGCTCGTCGCCTATCCATTTCTCCGTTCTCACTCTCACTCTCTCAATCACTACCCTACTCCTCCCCTTGTAAAATTCTCCTACTCGCTGAGACAGAGAAAGGGGCGAGGGAACGTGAAAGTGGTCCCTGACCTTAAGAACAAACTATAAATGTTTCTGTTCGGGGTCTGTCTAGAGTCGGCCACCCCCAGTTGTGGGATTTGTACCCGAGTTATTATACAGTACATACATACAATAAATTCCCTGTTTTTAATACTATACCCTGTTCCAAATAGGTGGGCCAAAAATTGTGAACCCTGATCTCTGTAGCTCAAAAAGGGCTAAAACAAATGGGCGGTAAATATCCATACCTATTCCTCGCTTACCTTTCCCAAAGGGTAGAAATATTACCTAGATTAATCTAGTTATAGAGGTTAATGTTCAAGAGTTTTGGCCTACTTATTTGGAACAGAGTGGGTGGACTATCATTACTTGAGAGCATAATAGTAAAATATTCTAGTACCACTCAGAGGGACAAATCCAACTACAGTATACTGAATTTTACCAAATTCGAGGTATAAGCTTTATCACAGATCAGGATGTCAAATTGGGGATATTTATTAGTGGCCCCTCCATCATTGACGATATACCTATTAGTATAATAGTCCCCCTTCAAGCGCCCGCGGGTAGCCAGTTTGAATTGACCGCTGCGGGGAGAAGGAGTCCTACGTCATAAGGATAACGCTCATTCTCTTATGGAATTGTCTTATGATTGGGTACTCCCTACAAAAAAACTTTCGAAAAATAAAAAGGGAAAACTAAACTTAAAATATGTTATATATAATGCTTTCCATTTCGGTGGATTTCTTGCATATCCTCTCCCTGACGCCTCTCTTAAGCCGCCCTGATTCCTTCTTCCACTCCCCGCGGCCATCCCAACTGGTGGTGCGCAACCTGTGCTCCGGCTTAATTCTTCGTTCGCTCGCTTCTAATGAGTCCTTGCTTATTTGTATATATCTGAGTTGTAATGAACAGGTTTTAGATTAGCTAGCACAGGCTACCCCATTGGTATGCCCGCAGGAAGTGTTAAAATAGGGTACTATTGTACAGACGCCACCATATCCCCCAGGATCAGCGTCTCCTGTATTAATGTTTTTTGTTTTTATGTGTCTTAGTTTTTGCTCTTATCTACTAGTTAGGAGGCTACTATATCCGCAAGATTATGCTTCAGGCCGTCACTAAGAGGCAGTTGCATTATAATTGTTTTAGCAGACGCACTAGTTCAAGGGTTGCCACACGTGGTGCGGAACCTTCTAGTGTCCGAGTTCTGCGTCTTCCCTCTCTCGTGGGACCTTCGCCAGGGGCTGCAGCTGTGTCTTCGGGGGGATCCTTCGCCTGTGTGGCTGCTGTGTCTTCAGGAGGTAAGGGTACCAACCAAGACAACGATTACTACGAGCCTCGTGGCCAGCCTCAGTAGGGGTCTCCTTAGCGGGCTAGGGGTAGTATTTTATTATTAAAAATATGTTGCTATTGTAGCCCTAAGATGTACTCCTTGTGTTGCATGTAGTGATTATTTTTACGTGTAAACAAGGACACAGGAGACGTCCTGTTGTTGTGGGGTTTTGGGGGTGTCGGTCTTTCACTGATAAGGCAACACCTCTGATAGCTGTGGTTGTTCTTTCCAGTGGACTATTCAGTGTAGTCGCGGTTTACTCGCCGCGTAGGCGAGGAGAACAAACCTATGACCCCCCAGAGTGGTGTGCGATACCACTTACCTCCCGGCAGAAATGCTAATTCCTAAGGGAAGTATCTCGGCCCGCCGAGTGAACTCGCCCGACCGTAGCTTCACCCGGCATGACTTCTACGCACAGCGCAACAGTCAAGTGTGACAATACTACCTATCTAATCCAAATGGTGAATAAGGTAGTTTAAGGCTAGTTTTAATGGGCCAGTGATAAGCAGATAAGCAGTTCAAACAGATATCAGGCCTGGCGGAAGATTAGAGTAGCAGTGGCTATAGCTAATTTTCCGGCGGACTTGTGGTAGGATGTGTTAAAATCTCTCGGATTATCCTTATGAGCATTGATTCCTGGAAATGTTCTATTTCCAGATCACGACACACAGTAGCAGCACAGGCAGCAGGTGAGGAGCCGATATCGGCGTTTTTTTTTTTTTTTTCCTTATCCATCATGCTTTTCACTCTATGCGCTACTCCTACCTGCTCTCTTATACCAGTAATAGCACACAAACTATGCGTGAGGTGCGTAAAATGCATTGACAGATCAAGAGGCATCTGGGTGACTAAGAAATGCGCCGTGTGCTCAGAAATGCGTACGGCACTATTTGACAAGAGAGATCATTCATGCCTGGTGGCATTAAAGGAGATAAAGACCTTGTATAATGTGTACGCAAAAGACGTTGCCCATAAGGCCTTGCAATGTGATGACGAAGAACTTTGGAACTATCTCGTCATCAAATCTCCAAATATTAAATTAAACCCAGCTAAGTCCACTCCGAAACCAAAAGCTAAACTTAAAGTAGTTTCCAAAGAACTAGTTAGTAGCAGTGAAAGTAGCGACGAAAGCACGGCGGCAACCCCCCTCCCCCCCCCCGGCCGCACAAAACGAAGACGTTCACCTTCGCCAAAGACCCACTCGAGGTAGATCTAGGTCTCCGCAACGACAGACCCGTCAGTCTTCAATAGAGACAACTAGGTCACTTAAACGGCGGAAAGAGGACTCAGTAACTTCAACTCCAAAATCGGGGTCAGGACATTCTAGTGCCCGCACGGATGAGACGGTGTCGCGGCGCCAGCCTCGGCAGGACCCGCGGCCATTTACATCCGCCTCTACCTCCGCAAGACCTAACGTCCAATCTGGCAGCGCGGAGGTAGGGACGGAGGGAACTGAGTCGAGACACAGGGAATCAGTAAGTGAACTACAAGACTTTACGTTTGCCATTCCCAAACTAAATATTAATGTACTAAGGTAGGGGCCTCCAATAGTGTCTCAGAGAGTATTAGCGGAACAGTACCGAGGCTGTTCGTCTAGTGTACATCATAGCTATGATAATTCTCAGGCTAGTGAGGTTATACCGGACTCCCAACCACCCACGGATCAGGGACGGGGGGTCTGGAGAACATCAGAACCCACACAGGTACAATCAGTAGTTCAAGGGCTGGAGACGGGGGAAAGACATGACAATATAGAAACAATCCCATCGTCGGTCCCAGACTTAACATGGCCTTTAAATGTACAAACAGAACCACGGCAACAAACGCCGGAGATGTTAGAACTACCGGATGAGATAGAAGAAGCTAATTTGTCCTCAGCACAACCTAACCCCCAAGAGGAAGGGTCAGAAGGTTCGTGGTCTTCTAGAGACTCGCATAGTAAGTGTGTCACAACAGATTACCTTAATGAATTATTACATAATGTTATGCGACACTATCTCCCTTCATCTCAGGTACCTTCTACTGCGTCGCCGGTGGCTCCCCCGGTAGAGTCAACTGTGCGGCCATTAGAACCAACGGGGGTTAAGCCTCCCCATAGCTCTTTCCCCATTAACGTCAACCCGCCTAATATCACGGCAAGTTTCGTTGCATTTAATGCTTCCAAAACTCAATTTATCCATCTTACTACCCGTCAGGAACCTCCAGAGGACTATCCCTTATTCTTCAACAATACAAAAATCAACCCTTCATCTTCCCTCAACATTCTCGGTGTCTCTTTTTCTTCTGCTCTCACTTGGAAAGACCATATTACCAGTCTCGCTAAGGCAGCCGCCCAGAAGCTGGGTGTGCTCAACCGCTTCCAGGGGTTCTTTACCCCTGCACAGCTTCTTGCTCTGTACAGAAGCACAGTGCGTCCTTGTATTGAGTATTGTTCACATGTGTGGGGAGGATCCTCTCACACCGCACTCCTAGATAAAGTAGAAAGGAAAGCCTTTCGTATCATTAACTCCCGTCCAATCACCAACTCTCTGCAATCTCTCTCTCTCTTCGCCGCAATGTTGCATCTCTCTCGCTATTCTATCGCTACTATAATAATCAGTGTTCCTCGGAGCTTTCCCAGTGTATACCACCTCCTCTACGTAGGGTACGTAGTACCCGCCTTGCAACACAATCCCACCCCTACTCTGTGCAACTCTCCAACCCAAGAGTGAAACGTTATTCTCAGACTTTCTTCTATTCAACTGCGGAGCTCTGGAACTCTCTCCCAGAATCAGTCTTTCCCTCTTCCTATGACTTAAATGGCCTCAAACTCAGTGTGTCCAGGCATTTTAGCTCGAACGTCCCTTGATTTTGGCCCTGTCACTCTTTGAAATCTGGGGGAGGCACTCGCTGCAGGCAGTTATGCCTTTTGTCTCCCTCATTCACATAGAAAAAAATAAAAAAATAAAAAATGGCACGACAGTGCCCGCCTATCTAACTACCACGAACGTCCGGGTTATCACGGACGTTACCCCTCCCCCACTAGATAGACTCCCACAAAGAAGAGGCCCTATGCCCCTCTTGTACGGGCCAGACTGTTCATGGGTTCCGGCTATTGCAAAGAACCCACATTTGGCACAGACGCCTATATCGGGGGAGTTACCGGTCCCTAGTGACTGGACCATAGAAGTAAGTAAGAGTAAAAAGCAAAAGATGCACAAGGGCAGTTATTAGATGTTACGATTAAGGCTATACCTACTGTATACTCCTCTGACTTCTTTGTTTACTCTTCTACTCAGGCATTACCTCCTGCCTCAACTGCAAGACTTTTTGCTGATTGGACACGATCTGATGGCGTGAATGATATCAAATCACTCCAATCATTAACGCCGGAATTGGATACAACTCCGGTACTTGATCAAAGTCACAATCCAGTCAGGTGGGGCAGATAGGTGTGGGCCCGTGGGTGGACTGGGAAGCTGAGGCGCAACAATTTGCGGCTACCATTACCTCTAAATCCTCCCACCAAATTCCTCAAGAGACCCACTCATGGTTTTCATTGCCCGTTAATAGGGCAGGTGGGGTATCTCCAGCACTGTTTGAATTCCTTTCGGCTCCCAAACTAGCTCTTTATGAATTACTGGATCCCTTTTCTACCCCACCTCCATCCCACTTAGACAGAGATTTCAAATTGCGTTACGCAATAAAGCATATAGACTTTTTTCCCAATCCATCTTAAGTCGCCAAATTGCCCAGTCCCTCATGAGGACTATCTCAGCCATATCTAACCAGAATGTAAGGAAGGCCACGGAATTGTCCCGACGGCTTCTATTGCAAAATTCCATTCAGACCCTAGGTGATATCAGATTAGCCATTATGGAGGCGGTTCGTGCACGACAGGACTTGAGGGTGTACCTGGTAAAGAAGTTACCGGAAGACATTGGTCGCCGAGTAACTCTTTCCCCTGTATTAACTACTTCATTGCTAAACACAGACACATGGATGGCAGTTTTCAATATGGTAGATAGCTTGAAGATGAGTACCTCCCAGCCTAGGAAGGAGCATTTCAAGAAACCATACTCCAAACCAAAGAATGGAGGTAAGTCTCAATCTCAAAATTCAAAATAAAGCTATTAGATTAATCAATAACCCTGCAATCACACAGGACCTTCCTACATTATCCATACGAAGAAACGTTGCATCCCTTGCATTATTCTACAGATATTTTCACAGCAATTGTTCCGAGGAACTTGCTTCAATTGTGCCGCCTCTCCACATCTTTCCCCGTAGAACTAGGGCAGCCGAGAGCACCCATGAATTTACACTTTCTCCTCCACAATGCAGAACTTCTGCTTATCAGAATTCATTTATCCCCAGAACTACTACTCTTTGGAATTCACTTCCCTCGAATTGCTTTCCACAAACTTATAATCTACAAATGTTTAAATCCAGTTGTTACAAACATTTTATGAATGGAGGATGCCTTTAGGCACATGGACCTTTTTGTTTTATCTGTGTTTTTCCTTCCTCCGTTCATTGTCTCTTTAAAAAAAAAAAAAAAAAAAAAAAAAAATCTACCGGTGCTAAACAGTCCTTTCGGGACACCAAGTCTCCCCAACAGCAGGGAGGTACTCAGAACAAGCACAAACAGGGTAAACCAACAGGCAAGTGGGATAACAAAGGTAGGCCACAACACAAGCCTCACCAGGGAGCGACATCTGCCAAACCTAGTCAGCCATCTACCTCCGCCCAGACACCACCAAAAAACTAGTCAGTCATACTCTCTCTCTCCCGGGGCCTACCGCAGGCGAGTTAGATCCGAGAATAGTACTGCCGGAAAACCCCAGTCAAAAGACGGGGTCATTCCAGGCATGTCGATGGGCCTGGCCCCGGCGAACGTGGGCAAGGACAGTGGTAAGCAAAGAAATCACCTGGCGGTGGCTCCGGCGACCTCGTTTACGTCAAACTCGAGAATTCAATCATGTTTCTTTAGAGGTGGAGTCACTAGTCCAGGAAATGATCACCAAGCATGTCATTGTCCCGGTAGACCCACATCGCCATGTTTTCACATCCAGACTTTTTCTAGTGCCAAAGAGGGACAGTGTGCAGATGCGACCAGTAGTAGATCTCTCGTGTCTGAACACACATATTCACAACTTACCACTCAAAATGCTCACAGTGAATCAAATCAGGCTCACACTCCCACCGCAAAGCTGGATGTGCTCACTAGACCTGAAAGACGCCTATTGGCATGTCCCTATAAACAAACGGTTCCAAAAATTCCTCACCCTGAGGATCAGACAAGAGACTTACGTCTTTCAGATATTACCATTCGGTTTGAACCTGGCACCAAGAATATTCACAAAATTAGTCCGGCAGGCCCTAATGCCATTGTTAGCTCAGGGGATCAAGGTGTTGTGGTACCTAGACGACTGGCTAGTGGTGGCAGAGTCAGAGAGTTTGTCATATCCATGTCAAACAAGTTATAAATCATGTACAAACCCTAGGGTTCAAGGTCAACCTGGCAAATTCGAACCTTGTACCCACACGGGTAATTCAGTGGATAGGGCTGGTCTGGGACACAGCCAATCTTACTCTCAGTCAGAGTGTAGACAACCGCAACAGATTTCGCAGGAAATTGTTCCGGTTTCTCCACAGTCTGAACACGATGAGAAGGACGTGGGAGTCCCTGATTGGTTCACTCAACTGGATTCAACTAACTGTGAAGTTGGGCCGGTTGAAAGTGAAGAGATTAATCTTGGAAGGCAACAGATGTTTCCCTCTCTGGCCGGAGGGGAAATTATGGACCATTCCTCCATTAATTCATAGCTTACTGTCGGTTTGGGCAAAGAAAGAAACATTGCACTCGATAATGGCGTGGGTTTCTCCCCCACCTACGGTATGGATAGACACAGATGCTTCAGGGACAATAGGCTGGGGATATCAATCAAACCAAGGCCACCAGGGTCAAGGTTTTTGGTCTCCAGACGAGAACTTTCATATCAACAAACAAGAGCTTCTAGTCCCCTTATTTTTCCTCCAAACTCACGGCTCTTCTTTACAGGGAATATCAATAGCCTTTCGGATGGACAACTCGAACGCGGTACATTGCATTCAAAAGCAAGGGTCAACGAGGTCTCGGAGTTGCTAGAATTGTCAGAACAGATTTTTGCTCTAGCCGACAAGCTGAGCATTCATCTTCATGCATCTTACCTCCCAGGCGTGGCAAACGTCTGGGCGGATGATCTATCCCGGAGACAGAGCACACAAGTAGAATGGGCTTTAAAGCAAAACGTCTTCAACCAGATGATTGCAGAGCCATACCGTCCACAAGTGGATCTATTTACGTCAGAAGGGAACCACAGACTCGCACTCTTCTTAACCCGCCGGGAAATAACTACAGCGGGGGGTCCCAACGCTTTAATGGAGGACTGGAACAAATGGAATTCCATCTATCTTTTTCTGCCTCCAGACGCATCACTCATGTATCGAGTAGTTCACAAACTACGGGGTTACCGGGGCGTAGTCTCGATGATCGCGCCCCTTTGGCCGCCTCAGGTGTGGTACCACCAATTGAAAACGTGGTGCGAGAACCCGGTGTCACTCCCGATCTCGTACGTCCACTTGGAGACAATTGGCAACCTAAAGACCTCGCTGACTTTTGCCTTCTGGACATTCAAAATGCCAAATGGTTAACTCAGTATGGGGAGAGTGTTACAAATAAGTTTCTTAATCAATACACTATGTCTACCATGAGACAATACCAATCCCATTGGAAAACGTTCACAACCTGGATAGTAGAAACGGCGCAAACAGACTCGTCAGTAGCTTTGATTTTTAAATAGTCAGCCCTCCATTTAACGGACTTTTAGGGGGGAAACGAAGTCCGTTAAGTGGAAAAGTCCGTTAAGTGCAAATGACCTCTGAAAAGTGGTTAGGCCATAGCCTATTCATTAATAAAATGACAAAAATTCGGTTTTTCTTACCTTATTTACATACTATTTTTTTTTTTTTTTTTTTTTTTTTTTTCTATATTTCTATGGTACACAATGCTAATACAATTGCCCAATAATGTATATAATGCTTATTGTTTGGCATTATGAGTATTGTACATATCAGTAATGGGCGAAATTGTAAATAAACCCTATCCTGGAGACGCCATTTGCATTGTTTACATTTTGGCGTCCCTGTTCAGTCAAGCAATACGGTGCAGGGTCTGTTTTGGTACGCAATACTTATTTGCCTACTATTTTGGATACTACAAAAGTATTCATAGTTCGTAATATTTTATGGGATAAATATAAAGCAATATCAAAGTGTGTTTTATTTATTACAATAATACCCAATAATACCATAATATATTATGTGGATGCAAATTTGTAGCCTACGAAATAAAAAACCCGAAAAGGTGACGATATTGTTACTGTACCGAAAGTTCAGTGTACCGGATCGTTGTACCGTAGCGTCAGGCCAAAACGTAAACATTGCAAATGGCGTCTCCAGGATAGTTACAATTTCGCCCATTACTGATATGTACAATACTCATAATGCCAAACAATAAGCATTATCTACATTATTGGGCAATTATATTAGCATTGTGTACCATAGTGTTTAGTTTATATGTTACATCTGAGTGTGTGTAGACTCGATATGTCTAAAAATTTTGGTTGATTTTAGAGGCCTAATTTACCAGCTGGAGTCTGTTAAATCCGAAATCCGTTAAATCGACGTCTGTTAAATGGAGCGTCGACTGTACTTAGATTATCTGTTCGAGCAAAAGCGCTTTTCTGTAGTCACTCTAAAAAAAAACTTGTCTGCCATTAGAAACCCCCTTTAAGACCTAACTGGTCTACCCATACCACAGGCAGAGGAGAAAGGGTTCATGAGGGCATGTTTTAAACTGCGCCCACCACCACGTCAGCTATTGCCTACCTGGTCGCTAGACAAAGCTCTGTCTTTACTTCACTCGCGCAAGTATAATAATGCGCCGGATTTTGACTCATTATTAAAGAAGGCTGTGTTCCTTATGGCTTTAGCGACATGAAACAGGGTATCGGAGCTGGCGGCGATGAGGAAACGAACCAAATTGCCTCAGGTTTGGGAGACTGAATGAACACTTACAAATTGCTCCGTCTCCTACATTTATAGCAAAGCATGAACATTGTAACCATGTATTTACTGAATTCACAGTACCGGCACTCAAACGCGGACATACGCATCATATTTTGTGCCCAGTACAAGCTTTAATCAAATTTATGAGGGTGGCACAACCTCAACAACCAGGCTTTTTATGGGTCAACAGCACAGGTACTTGCGTCACAAGAAGGAAATTAGCTTCTCTACTCGTGGATGTCATTAGGGAAAGTAATCCCGGCGTAGTGGGCAGAGCCCACGACATCAGAAACTTGGAGCTGTCTCTCTTCGATTTTTACAAAAAATTTCAATTGATGACATAGCTAACACTAAATTGTGGGCGTCCAATCATACTTTCTTGACGCGATACCTGTCTGTGGCTCTGGATAAGCCAACACTAGCCTGTGTGGCATTACGGCAGCGGGTCTAGTTAGTCCATGTGCTATTACAATTTAAGTTTAATCTTAAGAGGTAAAAAGGAGGAGGAGGAGGAGGAGGAGGAGGGGGGGGGGGGGGTCGGTAAGCCCATAGACCCCTAGAGCCCCTCCGCCGGATGATGTGATAAGATCACGAGCTGTGATACGAGTTGGTTATACAGCTCTGAAATCATTTGTTCTATTTTTACAAGATGTCTATCATAGTTATAACTATATAGTATGAACAAAGTGTACAAAATATATGGAATGTACAAATAAGTTTTAAGGACAGATTACATAATCCTAGGATATATGTCTGTATTTAGTTGAACATGAATATAAGTAAATTCCTAAACAACAATTGTGATGAACCTCAATGTGAGATCTCAGATATACAATCGCGCTAAGAAGTCATGACTCGATTTTTCTAAGGCTCGGACAAAAGTCCCCAAATCTGGCTACCGCTGGCAACTCTCCACTGCCCGTCAGAGCCCAGTCATTTCCTAATTTATAACTATAGGTCTCCGGATATTCCCAATAATTGGCCTACTGACAAAATTAACCTATTTAGGCCTTTTAAATTATATTTATGCTGTTGTTTGAATATATATAAGTAAGGTTTGTTTTCAATATCTTTATAGAATAATGAAAGTATTTAATTTTCTGGCGCTACGCCGCTATCTAGCATGTTACACTCCATGGGCCTGCCGCCTGGAGGCCTGCAAAAATATGCAAGTCAGTCACTGCCAGTATATGAAGGAGAGTGTATCTCTTCCGCTAATATATCCACCTTTGTCCTTTACTACATGCCTTTCCATCTTTCGTTCCTATATGGGTATCCCTATGGGCTATTAAATATATTATAAGATAAATTTCATTGTCTGTCTATACAAATTACAAGCTGTTCTCGAGTATTCAAGCTTTATCCCAAAATATACTGGAAACCGCTTTGTTCTTTGTTTTTTAAGGCAGACTTGTCCCACATAGAGAATTAAATGTGGAAAAACAATCTGTTATATGTTTATTTACGTGATTTATTGACACTCATGGGTTGAATATTACTTTTAACGGTTGGTTTTAATTTTATGAGATACTTTTCTCCCAGTATTGTTGGCTTAAAAAGTAATTAAAGCATTAAGAGACTTCCTCCACATTTTAATCCTGAATCTAGTGAGCGAAATACTAAGAGTTTCACATTCTTTCGTTCGGGTTAGTCTCAACTTTCGTATTATTTGGTTTGCTCTCACATAATGAGATAAATATATTGTAACAATACTTATATATCGTGTTTTTGGTATTTTGTCCTTCAATACAGTTCTCCCCGGTGTGTAATATATGAATATAGTAGAGCCTCAATAGTTGCCAGAGAGCACTTTCTGAACAAAAGGTACTGGGAATCGAGTCATGACTTCTTAGCGCGATTGTACACTCTCAAAAAAGTATCTGCACCCCTACCCTGATAATCAAGTGTGTACAGCTCGGTAGGGTTGGCATCTCTTCCTGCAGCTATATCCATCTATACTACTACCTACCTATACTACCTAAGACCTACTATCTACGTCCTACGACCTATACAGTACTACCAAGCTGTACACACCAGATTATCAGGGTAGGGGTGCAGATACTTTTTGGACCGACTGTACCTAATCGGTCAACTATAAGCAGATATTCTTGAAGCAACGCACTGCTTTTCTTTTCAAATTTTTTACTTATTATTGTATGAAAGCAATAAAGAGCAAGGTATTTAAGGATGAGATCTGTGCAGCATGTGAGGAGGTGTGTGGAGTGAGGAGAAGAGGGAGGGGAGTGAAAGGTACAGCATGGTGGACAGAAGAGGTAAGAATAGCTGTGGAAGAAAAGAAGAAAGCATATAGAGAGTGGTTGGGTAGTAGAGGGAATGAAGATATCGAGAGACAGAAACGAGCGAGGTACGTGGAGAGTAAGAGGGTGGTGAAGAGAGTAGTGAAGGAAAGTAAGAGAAGTGTAGATGAGGAATTTGGAAGGAATCTGAGTGTAAAATGGAGGGAGAGTAAGAAACTGTTCTGGAAAGAAGTCAAGAAAGTTAGGGAAGGTAGCAAGGGAAACAGTAAGGGTGTGAAAAATAAGAATGGGAGAATGCTAGCCGAGAAGCAAGAGAGAGTCGAAAGATGGAGGGAGTACTTCAGTGAGTTGCTAAATGTAAGGAATGAAGAGCCAGCAAACATAGCTGGATATGGTATGGGAGAGAGAAGAAGAGAAGAAGTGGAGGAGGAGGTGGGGATCAGGAGGTCAGAAGTGTGGGAAGCCATGAAAAGAGTGAAGTTGGGGAAAGCACCAGGAGCAGATGGAGTGTGTGGGGAAATGTTGAGGTATGGTGGTGAGATAGTGATAGAATGGGTATGGAAAATGTGCAAACTAGCATGGGAGAAGGGGAGTGCACTTACTTACTTACTTTTGATACTTTTGATGTGTTCGCCACTCTTCTAGCGGCACCAAGGAGCGCGGCGCCCCTCGTTATGGGTGGTGATTTTGGTGTAGTAGACTGTTTGAAGCGACAGCTCGCTCCCTCGCGAGGATGGGCTCGTCTGGCACTTTTTGCAGTTCGACATCGAGGGCTCTCTTGAAGTTGTCTAACGAGACGTCCCTCATGTCTCTTACTCGCCGTGGGAGTTTGTTGACGAGACGTGGACCTCTGTGTGATAACCAGCCCTCTCGCAGAGAGCCTATAGCACCCCTGTTATTCATCCGGGGGATTTCGCATTCCCAGCCTCTCCTATCACTGAATTTCATAACTATCGGAGTATGTAGGTTTGATACTAAACCCTCTGCGATTTTCCACGTGTATATTATTAGGTAACGTTCTCTTCTACGTTCCAGCGAGTACAGATTTAGTGCTCTTAAACGCTTCCAATAGTGTAGATGTTTTATCAAACTTATATGATAAGTGAAATTTCTTTGTACACACTCTAAGTAATTTATTTCACATGCTTTGTATGGGGATGTTAATACGCTACAGTATTCAAGCCGCGGTAGCACTAGAGATTTGAAGAGCGTTATCATAGGTAATTCACTGCGTGTTTTAACCCTTAAAGAGCGGCGCTCGACTTAAGTCGTGCACCAATTTGCAACAAGTTAGGAGCATTATTAAGGCTTTTAAAGGGTTAAAATAGAGTGCAAATGGCCGGGAGCGCAGCGGGCCAGACAGCCGACTCCCAGGGCTTACCGCCGCCCATTAACTCATGTTCCCTGTGTTCTCAAGAGGCCGGCAGTGTAGCCACCAGTAGTGAGCATAGCTGGGAAAAATATGCCGAAATACGCTAAACTCCCATGTTACTGGTATCACTGTATGAGAACCACGAGTGCTACGTAGCTCGTTCTGGTCTCATTTTGAAGCTTTTAGCGCCTAGTTTTTTGCTAAATAATTTGTTTTTCATGCAGATACTTGATTGATCATTCAGGAGGGCCTGAATATGCCCAAAATAGCCCAAAACACCCCGCTAGACAAGGGTTAAATGTACGTAGAATCCAACCCGTTAGAAGTTTCGCAGCCGCAACTTTGACCTGGTTATGTACTTTGAAACCCATATTTTCAGACATTAATACCCCAAGGTCTTTCACACTGTCTTTCCGTTCTATTATGTGGTTAAATTCTGTTAAGTAATTTGTAATTTCTTTAACGCCATTATTATCTCCGTACCGTATTAATTGGAATTTGTCTTCATTGAATTGCATGTTGTTTTCCCTGGTCCACTGGAACACTACATTCATGTCTTCCTGCAGTTGGCCCGTGTCCTCTTGTGTGTTTACTCTCTTGCTTAATAAATGCTTATTATGCCATTTTAAATGCTATTTATTGAAAAGGAAGCTCTACAATTTCAATCACATAGAAAAAAAAAAAAAAATCAGTCCAGATAGTCTTAATTGCATACATGAAAACACAGGGTCCACGAATTCCTATGAGTGGGCTTGAAACTATGGCATCCTAGTGTACAACAAAGTGTACAAAATCATAGGGTATACTGATAGGGATTTACCTTTCTATCCATATAATAGATGGTTTTATAAACTATTAATATACCTTTTATGAGGGTGCCGGAACATTATTATGGAGTCGGACACTTTAATTACCCTATCCATACATTTTTAAACCACTAATATTTGTCAAGTTTAGTGACAATGAATCGTAAACCACACTATACTATTTTGTTTTAACTTGGCTGATATTTAACTAGCAGCTCATTTATCGCTAATTGAAAAATGTGAAATTACTATATCGCTGCATCATAATATCGCCGAGTATTCATAATTAAAAATATATTTGGCTATACAAAAAACACGTTGTTATAGCCGAGTAATTTACATGAGAACAAACCAATTCCTCGCCATCTTAAGGGAGTACACCTCGTTTTATTTCTCTTTCTCTCCCTCTCTCTTTGGCTTGTATCCATTCGGCCCCACTCAGCCCACTGCCTCAAGACGCCTACCCGCATCCAGGTGTCAATATCTTCCTAGCAAGCCAGCATATATATATTTTTGTTTTGACAGCAAGCTAAATTTGTAAGTTTTTTCGATAAAAAAAATGTCTCCGGGGAAGCCGGATTTCTCCATACACTGCTGGCTCGCTATCGCTCGCCAAAAAGACATCGACACCCGGATGGGGATAAACGTCTCAAAACAGTTGGCTGAATGGGGCCGAACGGATATAAGCCAGGGAAAGAGAGAAAAGGAGAAAAAGATTAAAACAAATCCGGTGACCCCCCCCTTATAACAGACAGACTATACCTTACTTTGGCGTACCGTCCACATCACAACACTCACCATCTACTAGCCGATGACTGAAAGACTGGCATAATAGTCTCCCTATATAAGGGCAAAGGGGAAAGAGGAGTGTGTGGTAACCACCGAGGAATATGTCTTCTAAGCGTAGTAGGGAAGGTATACAGTAGGGTAGTGATTGAGAGAGTGAGAGTGAGAACGGAGAAATGGATAGGCGACGAGCAGGGAGGTTTTAGGAAGGGAAGAGGATGTGTAGGTCAGATTTTTACCCTGAATTGTGTTGTGGAGAAGTATCTGGAGAAGAAACAAAAGGTGTATGTTGCCTTTATGGACTTGGAGAAGGCCTATGACAGAGTGGATAGAGAAGGTTTGTGGAAAGTACTTAGAATATACGGAGTAGAGGGCAAGTTGCTGAAAGCAGTGAAGAGCATGTATGAGGGTGCAAAGGCGGCAGTACGTGTGGAGAGTGAGCAGAGCGAGTTCTTTGACCTGAATGTTGGTTTGAAACAGGGGTGTGTGATGTCCCCGTGGTTGTTTACTGTATATATGGATGGAGTCATGAAAGAAATACTATCAAGAGCAGTGGATGTTGGTGTATCGCTGAAAAGGGAGGGAATTGAGTGGAAGCTACCTATACTGCTGTTTGCGGATGATACAGTTCTGATGAGTGATAATGAATGGGAGTTGCAGGGTCTGGTAAATGAGTTTGGAACAGTGTGCGAAAAACGGAATTTGAAGGTAAATGCGGGGAAGAGCAAGGTTATGGTCTTCGAAAGGGGTGAAGTCACAGAGTGTGAGGTGAAACTGAACGGTCAGGCTATGGAGATCGTCAACTCTTTTAAGTATCTGGGCAGTGTGTTGAGTAAAGATGGGACTATGGATGAAGAAGTGCGGGAGAGGGTACAACAGGGGAAGAGGGTTGTAGGAATGCTAAAAGCAGTAACAAGAAATAGGGTGGTCAGTATGGAAGTGAAGAAGTCCTTCCATGACAGTGTGGTAATCCCGACACTGACTTACGGAAGCGAAGCATGGACGTTGGTTGAGAGACTCAGACCAAGAGTGAGAGCAGTGGAAATGAATTACTTAAGAGTGCGTGCGGAGTTACATGGAGGGATAGACAGACTAATGAGGAAGTAAGAAGGAGGTGTGGTGTGGAGGTAGATGTTCTGGAAAGTGTGAAAAGGAACAACTTGAGATGGTTCGGCCATATGGAACGTATGGAAAGCGAGAGAATGACTAAGAGGGTGTATGAGAGCGAGGTGGAGGGACAGAGAGGGAGTGGTAGACCGAATGAGAGGTGGAAGGATGGAGTGAGGAAGTACATGAACGAAGGCGGTGCTGGTTGGGGGGAGGGGCGTCGACTGACTGGGGACAGAGGTGCATGGGGGCGGTTCATTCGTGGCCACCCCTTCGGGGATCACGGCGTCAGGCAATAGATAGATAGATAGATAGAATAAAGACTTAAAATATTATATGATTCTTTATCTCTACCTATGATATTTGTTAGTGGTTTATTGTCACGAATGACCCCCTTCAGTCTTAGATATCAGGCATATCGTCAATGATGGAGGGGCCACTAATAAATTATAGGTTTGAGTCCCAGAGGGAAGAAGGAAAACCTAATATTTAGTAGTGGCCCCGAAATCATTGACGTTGTAGGGCCCTCCCTTCCATCCCCTTCCCCTTCCCATTCGTTTGATGTCTTTGAGTTAGTCTTAATATGTCATATGAAGAAGGAATCATGGCGGCTCAAGGGAGGCGTCAGGGAGAGGATATGCAAGAAATCCACCGAAATGGAAAGCATTATATATAACATATTTTAAGTTTATTTTTCCCTTTTTATTTTTCGAAAGTTTTTTCGTAGTGAGTACCCAATCATAAGACGATTCCATAAGAGAATGAGCGTTACCCTTATGACGTAGGACTCCTTCTCCCCGCGGCGGTCAATTCAAACTGGCTACCCGCGGGCGCTTGAAGGGGGACTATTATACTAACAGGCATATCGTCAATGATTTCGGGGCCACTACTAAATATTAGGTTTTCCTTCTTCCCTCCGGGATTCAAACCTATAATTTAGTTTGTGTCTAGAATGAATACAAGATGAAATAAAGGCACATTAACAATAAAATGCATAAGTTTGGTATTTTGTCACTTCCTTGGACATTGTACAAAATGAGAAGTATAAAATTTTCTTAACCCGTCCAGCCCCAGCGACGCGTCTGACGCGTCGGCGATGTATGTAACGCACAGCCCCAGAGACGCGCCTGACGCGTCACCCTAATTGCGCCGACCGTAACCTCAGGTGTAGCCACTCAAGAGGGCTCAGATTTGTATGGGAACTGTATACGTATCCCACGCAACCGTGCCGATAGTTGAAAACTCTCAAAGTCCACGTGCGTGCGCGCGAGCGCGCAATAACCTGTTTTTTGGGGATAATTGCCTTCATTTTTTTACTCTTGTAAAATCCGTTTTCGGGGGCTCTGTAGGACCATTTGTTAAGCTTTTTGAGCGGTTTTTCGTGGTTTTTCCTTCATTCCTAACCCATTCGCTATTGTTTCTGGAATAAAACCATTTTTTGAAAACCGGCCGGGTTCTGGTGCGCAAACATTACAAAACTAGCCGGGGCTCCACGGGTTAATTAAGTAATATTATTAATATTAATATGACATTATTAGGTATGATTTTGCCTGCTTATTTGGCAGCCTAATTGGTTAATATGAATGGATCTGCACACTTTACCATTTGTTATCAAATACTGTATGGTTTCATCAAAAAGTTAGTACAGTAAACCCTCGCTAACTCGGACTAATTGGGGGGAGACCACTTCCGAGATGCCCGATTTTCCGAGATGTCCGAGGTCCGACTTATGTCCGACTTAAGAGAGGGAAAATTCCGAATTATAAGAGGAAAGCCCGCGTCCGAGAAAATTGAGATAACTTTTTGTTTTCTTTTTTTTTCTTTTTTTTTAAATGTGAAATTCATCATATTAATGACAAATACGAACCTTATTATGTTTTCAGGGACAGTACAGTACATAGTAATTAATATTAACACAATAATTAACATTCCGAGAAGTGCGAGTTTCCGACTAAAACGAGTCCGAGTTAGTGGGGGTTTACTGTATGTACTGTACTTCAAACTGGTTAATTGCAAATCATACTATAAAAAATATAATATTAAGGAGATATAACAACAAAATTACAACTGCTACTGCTACGGTAATGAGCTAAAAATAGGGAAATGCTTACAATTTGAATTTCTCATTCTCTGCAAGAAAGCTTTAAATACTGTAGGCTACCACTATCTATCTTATTAATAACAATTTACCTTCATGGTAAACAAAAAATGTAAATATTTTAATTCTAATCAATGTTTACCTCATGGACAACTCGACTTACTGTACATGTGATCCTCAGATACAACATTTTCAAATACTGTACTATGACACAATCTACGATCATGATATCCAAAGCCTGTTATAAAGATCCAAAATATGATGATGATGATGATGCAGTGTTTACCACCATACACTCCCAGCTGAATAGCTGGGCTAGGGAGGGTGCCCTGATGAATCAGGGACTTCAGTGAATAGTAGCCACAGATTGCTAGACCGCACTGTTCACCAACAGCACTGACATCTGCCAATAACACACTGGCTGGCCCGAGGCTCGAACCGTCAACCTCACGGTCAGCAAGCGAGAGCTCTATCAACCGAGCTACGGCCTGTGGCATCCAAAATATGATATACTGTATGATGGTGTTTACGGAAGATACAAAATATGATATATGATGGTGTTTACGGAAGATACAACTTGCTGTACAAGAGACAAAGTAGTTCAAATATTACTGGTAAAACTCTACCTACCCAGATAAAAAAAAAAAAAAATGGGGAATGGGCCTGAGTAAATATATATACAGTACTGTACTGTAGATAGATAACACTACAGTACTTTCAAAAGCGTGTGATCAAACTATACGGTACACGAGGGAAAGCGGTTCAAATATTATAACATTATCTACTTTCATGGTATTAAAACCCATGATAAAACTTACTGTACATAAGATTGCAATATGCTCGATAGAGGTCACAATAGATCATATATGCCTCATGAGCTGGGCCCAGAGATGAAGTTGGAGGCAGCGGAAGAGTAAACAAGATGTGAATAGTATACATTAATCATTGTCAGTCACACTAAATCAATAGTTGACAAAAGACCTTAATAGGCCTAATCTTTTGGGGAAATATGATGTAGAGGATCTAAGTTTTACATTACAGTATATTATATGCCAAATGTCAGAAAAAGACTGCTTAAGAGGGTAACATTATTGCAATTATAAAAACGCAATCATTTGCAAACCTACAAAAATATAGCTACCTATACTTGAACTCAATCCAATATACGGATACATATAAAAATCATAGAAAATGTCAGCATATTAATCTTACGAATCAATTCCTGACTACGTCACTACAACATTGATTCTGCCATATAAAACAATAACAAATAAAAATAATTTATATAAAGTACTGTCACAGAATCATGCATTACTAAACACCCTAGTAATGAAGAACTACTACCCGGTATAATTAAGCAGAGATTAATAAAAATAAAAATTATTATTGTGTATCGTCATATCTATCTATCTATCTATTGCCTGACGCCGTGATCCCCGAAGGGGTGGCCACGAACGAACCGCCCCCAGTCAGTCGACGCGGTGGGCTTGCGACCCCCACCCGGAAAAAATATCTAAGCAAAGAAAAACTAACTGTATCGTCATAATTATATGTTAATAAAGTAAAATCGTACTCTTTCGGACCCAAAGATTCAGAAATAAAGGGTTTTTATAGTAGGTATCAGTTCCGGACTCTACCTCTCTCAAAGATAGAAGTCCGAAAGAGAGACAGACACTTGATATCTGGTGTAAATTATCAACCTAGCCTGAAAGATTAAAATTCTGCGTAATCCAGGTACAGTACTCCCTCAAATTTTGCGAGAATATGGTCGACATTGCAGGCCGCAAAATTCAAAATCGCAAATTTCAAATAACTAACCTTATGGGATTAATTGAATATGGTCGACATCTCATCATCGAGGGCCTATTTTTTTGGTGATTTTCGTCCTTGTTTGTACACACATTATGACACATACACTTAATTATACATCCTACAATAAAGAAAAACACAGAAATACAGATTCAGGGGACCCAGGGCACAGGTAACACTTCAATTTTGCCCAAGGAAGTCGATGATGCGAGAGCGTGAGAATATATAGGAGCGTGGGAGAATCTATAAACAGTAAACAATGGGCGGCAGGACGGCCTGACGTCACGACCCTGCTACTCCCCCCCCGAAAACTAGTGCGGAAACCCTGTATCATTTGGCGCCACCCGCAAAACTCAAGTAATATCGCACATATCAAGTCCCGCAAAAAAGGTCCCGTTCGCAAAATCGAAATTTCGCAAATTTGAAAGACGCAAAATTCGAGGGACTACTGTACTATAATTCATATTTAAGGATAGGGTCTTTCCATAATTACTTTAGTCCAAAAGAGAGGTTATTTTTCTCTATTAAATACTGAGGAATGGTAGAATATAATTATGTAACTAGGCATCCAACTCCACACTGGTCCGAGACTCGACCCTCTCTAGCATTCTCCTGCGCGACTCTTTCTTGGCCTTCTTGCCAGCGGAGGGTGGGGCGGTCTTAACCGCGCGGGGTTTACAGGCAGTGAAGCAGGACACTTTAGGTTCCCGGTCCTCCAGGCACTCCCGACACTGCTGACTGTTACACTCTCTCTGGTACACCTGGTACTGCTCTCTCTCACACTCCTGGCACTGCTCCGGCGCACCCCTGGCCTCCTGCGCACACTCCTCACAGTCCAGGGAGAGGCTGCTGGTGCGGGAGTATATGTCGGAGTTGTCCTGGTAGGCGTAGGTGGAGGCATCAACAGACATGGTACGCATGACGTAGTGGTGGTATGACTGTTGGCTATGATGCTGGTGGTGTAGCTTAGAGGGGAGGGTGCCGTAGTACATGCTGGGCTTACCTGACTGGCGGGAGGATATTCGGCTCGGGGGCGGTGGGGGCGCGCTGCCGGGAGGCTGGGGATAGGAAAAAATGAATACAGTTCCATAATCTACTATTCTGTACTTTACAATATTCTCTACATTTAGTTACTTCTTTAGTAATTGAACTGGACCTATCACAAGATTTTAATTTGAGATTATCCACAAGTTGCAAGAATAGATATACTCTGCAGTCTACATCATATATTAATTTATATTAACCTAAGAGCTGCGACAATCCTCTCGAGATGTTTTACTGGTGGACTGCGAAGCTCCTCTCAGAAGAAGAGATATCAATCACGTACCAAAACACTCCAAATGACAAAAAAAACAAAAATTGACTGTCAGGGTTTATGAGGTGAGCTTTCAATGACATTTATCTTGCCTCCACCCTGCTCCTCCCATTTCCTCCCTCCACCAGACCAATACGCACATACGCATGGCCACTTGTTACCGATTTCGCGCCACATTTTAAACTACGGACCACTTTAACACCTCAATCACGCATCTTTTGGATAATCATATATATATGGTTGGATGCAATTGAATTTCCTACACGATGATGTGGTTTTCATTGTGTTTTGGAAGAGTCGACAAATCGGCCTAGGTCGAGCACAGGGCAATAGTGAGTCCTAGGGGGGTCTAGCAGCCCTCGAGTTAATGACAGCATGGAGAAAAATTACCAGTCGATTGATATTGAATATTTTATAGTAGAATTTTCCCAAGTACAGTAGCATATTTGTTACATCTCACTTGATACTTTTCTTTAACCAGAATCTATAACAGCGTCTTATTCTAACCCAACAAATCAACCTATAAAAAATGGTTAGGGTAGGTTGAATTAAGTACATTTATACTAGGATAATCCTAGCCTTATAAATGGCTTTGGCTCAGTAGGCTAGTATAAAAAAAATCATTATAATATACCGGTACTGTACTAGGATAATGTACAGTACTGTGATCGTCCTGGTACAGGTCTCCCTCGATTTACGATTGGGTTACGTTCCTCAAAACCCGATCTTAAATAGAAAAATTGCATAGCAAACCCTAAAATTAATGGGGTAAATGGGGATGCGTTCTCGGACCAGCCAAAACACATACACAAACACCTAAAAACCTATAATGTTATAGTAAATCGGGGAATTACCTCGTGGACAACTCAACTTACTGTACAAGTGACCACCAGATACAAAATTTTCAAATACTAAAACACAATCTACAGTACAGTACTTTCATGATATCCAAAGCCTGTTATCCAATTTGCTTCCCAGTCACACCACAATGGTGAACGCAACTAATTTGGTTCGCGGCCAGAAGAGCATGGGACCCTAGCAGAAAATACCAGACCCTGATTCAAACCTGCCACTAAAATTACTGGAGACTGGCTTTACAAAAAGCGGTCTCCCTCACCTCTGGTTTGTGTGATGTGTGTGATCTGCTGGGTGGTGGTGGTGGAGGCTGGCTGGGGGGTGGCACCGAGGGCCTTCCAGGGGGCGGGGGCGGTCTATCAGTAGGTGGCCGTGCCATAGACCTGGCGATACTGGCCCCCATCTGCCGCCCCACGGTATGAGGCCGCACAGGTCCCTGGCCACCACCCGTAGATATTACCCGATGGTGGTGGTGGTGGTGGTGGTGGTGGTTGTTGGGGGGGAGGGTGTGGACTGGTAAGTGGGGGCTACCATTATTATCGTCCCCACTGGTATGGTGGAACTCTGAGTCGCTGGAACTTCGGTGTTCCTTCATGCTGTTGGTCCGCACCGCAGGCCGACCAGGACCTTGGCTGCTTCCATTTGGCTGGGAGGTTAAAAAATACAAAAAGTTAAATACTTCTAAGTCGAGACAAACCAGTACAAGTTTCAAATATATTTTAATCCGTCCATTTTGTCAAATAACAAAATAAAGTACATACAAACATCAATAAATACATAAAAAACATGTTACAAAAAATATTGCTATTTGTGGCCTTTAAATGCCCAATAAAAAGTTAAAAACTCCCGTGCCTGCAAAAAATCCTAAATATATAATGACACGGGTAATAATCCATAAATACTGTACCATAACACACTAATAAATATACGCACAGGCCACTGTATCTGCATAAAATATTTAATTCAATAAACACAGATAAAAGGCAAATAAGACATATAATGGTCCCCAAATGCACATGATAAATACCATAAATAACTGACTGAACACAGTAAAGGTAAGCATTTTCATAATTCAAGCAATGCCTTCACACCTCCAAGAACACTTTTGGTTGAGTAAATATATACTGTATGTACTATCATACAAAACAGTATCCTTACTCTCGTGAACGCTGAGTTTCATAAAGTGGGGTACGATTCGAGCAGTTTCGGTATAGTTGGCAAGCCTGGCTGTCTGAAATGTCACAAAACATCTGTTCCTTATCATATTGTATCAATCAATGCTATACATCGTAATATCAGGAATAATTCCATCAGTGGTATTCTCGTATTTATTTTCACAAAGGCATCACGTGTCACCATTTGATAATACACTTATATCTAGAGCACCGCTTAGCCCTATAATCCAGGGGGCGGAGCCACAAAACTTTACGACGTCGGTAAGCTAAGATTTCGTTCGGAAACGTTTCTTCATGGCAAGGAATAAGACTTGGCACTGCTGCGAAATCTCAATACAGGTTCATATTTCAGGAGGAAGAAAATGTTCCACTGCGCTCGAAATTAGCCTGATACACTTCGGCGAGGTCAGTAATGCAAAGATACGAACAAGGTCGAAATCGTTAAATGCTTTGTGGATCCGCCCCCTGGGCTACCAACCCATCCTACGCTCAAACAATATTTTCCATATTACTTCGTCCATTGAGTCTAAATGGTGCGTGTCATTTTAGTAAGGATACTTTTTTGTATGATAGTACATACATATAAATACACAAGACATAACATAAGCAGACATAACAAACTAACCTAACATAATCAGATATAATAACATAACATAACATAACCAGACCTTACAGACTATTCAAAACAAAGCCCTAAAGATCATTACAGGCTGCACAGCTACTGCACCCACAGATCACCTACATCAAGAAACCAAAATCCTCAAAGTCAAAGACCATCTGGACATGAGAGGCACTCAATTCCTTGCAGCAGCCTCCACAAACCAGGACCACCCACTAAACTACATGGCAACACACCCACAGACACCAAGAAATATCAAAACAACACCCAGCACACGGTATCACACACAATTACTATCCTCTCTCCCTCCCTGTCCACCCCGAACCAACTTCCAGAAGCACATCCATACTCACATCTCTCGCCGATCCATCCACTCACTCACAGACAACACGCAGCTGCAAGCACGACCTCCCGAAATCCATCCTTCCGAATCCTCCCTTCCTCGCGAGGACAGAGTCCACCTGGCCAGGCTGAGATGCAGACACCATCCAGCTCTCCTGAGCTATCAGAAGAGACTGGATGACTCCGTCGTCGACGTCTGCCCGGGATGTAACACAGCACCCCATACCATTAAACACATCATAGAAGACCGCATTTCACACAACCACTTACACCAACAACACAATCTACACTCAATGAGAGCTCTGTGGGAAAGCCCGATCGTGGCCATGGCCTTCCTCAGGGACTCGGGGCTGTTCGGCCAGGCAGCTTAGGGAACATACTCTGACTGTTCCTTTTCCTTATATATTTTCTAGATCTCAAGTGACGGCGTCTCTTCCGTGGATTGACCTCCCAATCTACCAAGATTAGAAGCCAAAGCGTCACATTTTTCCTTTGCCCCTCAGCTTTCTCTTCATAATTGCCGAGGGGCACAGGGCCCTGGGTGGGGCTTTGGTTTCCCGGGCGTTTCCGCACCCTCCTCAGCTCCCCGCCATGGAGTGGCTTCGGTCACCCAGGCTTTATTGTGGTCGGCAGGGAGGGTTCGGTGGGGCGCTCGGTTATGGCCTTGGCCTTGCTCGGGGCCTTGGGGCCTTGGGGCTGTTCGGCCAGGCAGCTTGGGGAACAACAACAACAACAACATAACCAGACAATTATCTATCTATTGCTAGACGTTGTAATTCCTGATAAGGGGTGGCAGCGAATGAATCGCCTTCATATGCTTCCATATGCCGAGGCAACTTATTCAATTATCTAGCTTGTTTTGTTCACAGGGGAGTGTTGGTTAAGCCCGGCTGCTCATTGGTGTGCAAAGGGGATGCATATGAATACTATTGTACCGGTACTGTTGGAATGGCTGTGGATGTCAATGTAGTCTGTAACCAGTGTAATCAGCTTGCCCATGGTGATCAGGAGCTAGCATATATAGGAGTATATGCGACACTGGTCTACCGCACCTCTAAAGTCTGCCAGTGCAACTAGAAGTATGAAGAGCCATGTCCGTAGGTCAATAAATCTACGGTGGTCCGACCAAGGAGCGAACCCGGGGCCTTCCATGTACGAATCAAATGTGGTACTACTTAGCTACACTGGCTACACAATGAGACATTGGCTACACAATGAGACATAACAACCTGCTTTCTACTTACATAACATAACATAACCAGATATAACTTAACATACTAATAACCTAACCTAACATACTTAACTTAGCATACTGGTTACCTAACTTAACATATGCAGACAGAACAAGCTAACCTAAGCAACATTTGTGGCTTCCTACCTGCAGGAGATGTTTGGGTGGCAGCGATGGTTTATTGGTGTTGGGTGGTCTGGGTGGCGCAGGTTTATTCCCCACACTAGGCTTGTTCACTACCATGGGTCTACTGGGGAACGGCTGATGGGTGTTACCGCTCTCCCCCGGTCTGTCATCCTGGGGCCAACCAAGCTCAACGGTCAACAACTACACTACTGTACGGTCGTGCTAATAAGTCATGTCTCAGCTGTCATTACATTTGGCTCGCTCTGTGCTGTATTAATGTCTGTCAGATGTTGAATAGGGTGGACAAGTGTAGGGACATGTTTGTATATTTCACTCGAAAAGAAGAAATCATGTGTAAATATTGCTGATACCAATTATTGATCAAAACATACTGTACTTGGTGCCGAGACATCACTTATTAGCGCGATTGTACATGGTTACGTACCTTAGCTAGCACAGACGAATTACAGTGCGATTTGGGGAAATAGGTTATGGTGGTGCAGTCTATCTTATGACCCATAGTGCATGAATATAATTGTAAATTTAAGGCAGAAAAATAAAGACATGGAAACAAAATTAAAGACATAGAAAAAGAATACAAGGTCTGGATACAGAAAAAAAGTGTCATATGTTACAGCGAGGTCAGAGGTATAACAAGCAAATTAAGTAGCAGCTTAATCTTTGCCACAATGTCAAAAAAATGTAATACTCAGTAAAATTAGACTATCCCGTCAGTTATATACTTATTCAGTAATACAGTACCCAGTTATGACTTTGATTTTCAGTATTGATGTCAGCATTTAGGATGAGGAAATAACAATGTCATGAGAAAAGAAAATGCTGTTAATTCATTGGTTTGTTATGCCTTTTGCCTCATTGTAACTTGTGGCATCTTTAACTCATTCAGTGCCGGGGACATCCTTTTCATTATACTGTACAGTATTCCGGCAATTATTAGACAATTTTATTATGCTTAGGATGGACATGTAGCAATTAGGAGGCTCCTGACTATCTCAATTAACCTTTTATACTACCACAGATCCTTCCAAAGCTGCATAAAATCGTCTAAATATGGCTGAAGTATAACTACTGACATCCGCCGTAATGAAAGGGTTGAGTATCCAGGCCCAGGTGAGCAAGGTCTACATATGCTAACCTGGGCAAATGCAGTTCTAGTTTTTTTTTAGTATAAGAATTTAGTAAAATTAGTAAAATTTACCAGAACGTCCCGGAGTTCCCAAATTGACTAATTCCTTGAACATGACGAGGTGCATTGTTATATGTGCGATCAGTTTTCTTGGGAACCAAATTGACTTGCTCATGTAGTTGTGTACACCCTATGTGGTGGATTGTGTTCTTTTATTTCAAAATTTAATTTTATTAAGTGTTGTTTCCACATAGCGATTTTGATTAGTTCTTTTGCATTTATCTTGTGTCGTCCCTGTTTTGGTTTGTTTATTTTGCAAGTTTTACATTATAATAATAAGACAATATTAGGCCTAGTGCACAGTATAATGGATTAAAAAAAATGGGGAATGGGCCTCGAGTAAATAGATAGATAGATAATGGATATCATTATCTACAAACCAGTCAAACAATTTAATCAGATAACAAAATCATGAATCTAAAGGGTCATAGACAGTAAGAAGACAGACACAACTTTCTTCCTGACTGTACATAAACAATATAGCATTTACATACATACTTCATAATAACTTGCAATATAGCAATACAGTACTATACAGTGCTACCATTAAATGTAAAACAACAAAAATCCTCCTATGGCCATATAAAGAGGTAGATGTAAAATGTATCCAAGTCAACTCAAAACAGCACTGTAATAATATACTACAGCTGTATACAAATGGACAGTCTTATTATACACATGCTCAAGGTATAATAGGTTTTATACCTTAAAAGAGCATTTTTAAATTATTATATTTTTAATTATTCAATAAATTATAATCTAAGTTAACAGAAACGTCAACATAAAAGGTACAAATCAGCAAACAGAAAAAAATTTATACACTAATCCATTAGCCAGAGGAAGATAAATTAGTTTCATTTAAACTTACAGTACATACAGTAAGAGTAATTTAATCGGAAAGACAGCAGACTAGGAACTGTTCGGCTGACTGAAATATTAACCCTCTCACGTTTTTTATGCAATTTTGAGCCTATTAGGGATACTTTAAAGCCTTTGTTACCATCAGGGGTATTTAGAAACCTTTAGTTTAGTTACTTCAACCTCTGCAGTTGTCTTTGAATTAGCTGTGGACAGAAAACTATTTTTGGAGAGGTAATCATAAGAGTGAGAAAACTCTATTTATTATTGCTAATCTGGCAACCTCTGCGTCATAAAAACGTGAAAGGGTTAATACTATTGGATGGTACAGTTTGCCGCACATATTCTATTCCGTTGAGGTCGTGATTTGGTAGCTCTGCACCCACCTCCCTAACACCCCTCCCTCACTCCACCTCTTAACAATAGAAGGTGGAGTGAGGGAGGGGGGTTGGGGAAGTGGGTGCAGCGCTGCCAAATCACGACCCAAACGGAATAGAATATGGACAGCAAACTGTACCTATTAAATCACTGCACAGGTATAGCTGCACATAATATAAATAACCAAAATATTTTATGGTTTCTTCTACTACTGTCTACTGAGCATTGAAGTGTACTGAAGTCCACATATATTGATGTTTCTACACGTATCAAAGACATGTAGGTCTCCAAGGCAAGGTAGCAATAAAATATGAGCACTTATTCATAATGATACACATTACACTACATTTTAAAACTGGCAAAGGCTCTCATTTAGCAAAATAGTGTAATTTATTAAGCTATAGTATACAGTACTGGTTAAATATAGAACAATCAGCAGTGATGGCTATGACTTTAGCAGTACTGTATTTATGTTAGACGTGGTGCCTATACTGTACATTCATAAGCCATAAGAAGTATATTACCCTTTTGAATCTTTGAACCTTTAATGTCTAGTTCTAATCTATCTATCTATCTATTGCCTGACGCCGTGATCCCTGAAGGGGTGGCCACGAACAAACCGCCCCCATGCACCTGTCCCCAGTCAGTCGACGCCCTTCCTCCCAATCAGCACTGCCTTCATCCATATACTTCCTCACTCCATCCTTCCATCTCTCTTTCGGTCTACCTCTCCCTCTCTATCCTTCCACCACTCTCTCATACACCTTCTTAGTCATTCTCTCGCTTCCCATACGTTCTATATGGCCGAACCATCTCAAGGTGTTCCTTTTCACACTTTCCAGCACATCTACCTCTACACCACACCTCCTTCTTACTTCCTCATTCGTCTGTCTATCCCTCCATGTAACTCTGCACGCACTTCTCAAGTAACTCATTTCCACCCCTTTCACTCTTGGTCTGAGTCTCTTTTCAAACGTCCATGCTTCGCTTCCATAAGTCAGTGTCGGGATTACCACACTGTCATGCAAGGACTTCTTCACTTCCATACTGACCACCCTAGTTCTAATACATCTGAGATAATTATAACAAAGCATTGTACAGTATTGCCTCGCTTGGGTTTGAGGCAGATTCAAATGGGTACAGTTATTATAGCAAAAGAGTAGACTGTTCAATGACTGATGCACTTACCCTGGTGACCAGACAACTCCGCCAGTAGACCATTTCAACCAGTAGAAATACTATTACAAACATGAATGTCAAAATTATTCGTTCATACCCAAGACTATCCTTAATATTATTTTGTCCGAGATAGACGAACCCACTATGATTATGTATCTATTTTTTATTAATTTCACCACAACACCAAACACCTCCAATGAAATTAATGAAAGTATATATGTGATCCACCAGGATTCGAACCCGGGTTATCACACACAGATTTTTAGACACCTTAACCATTACATAAAGTATATGGCAATGTTTTGTTTTTTGGTTTTGTTTTCTTGGGTAAGAGCAACAGATTGAAATGGTCTAGAGTGTGACTTGTGCAGTACAGTACAGCGATGGACCAACTTACCACGGGCGGTCTGGGAGGTGCAGGCTTGGACCCCGGGTTGGGTGGCACTGGTAGGGGCCCTCTGGTGGTGGGTCGCTCACCGGGCAGGGAAGGCTTTTGTGTCGCAGGGGGAGGGGGAGGGGCTGGGTTGCTCTTAATACTAGGCTGTGCCAGGAGGAGGAAAGGTTAGCATCTATTTTTTAAATTATAAGACCACATATTTTCATTGTACCTACAATCAGATAATTCAATTATACTCCGATTCTTTTCAGCCGACGATAAATTGAACTCTTTAGCAGGTAATTTTCAATACTTAGTGGAAAAATATGAAACTACTATGTCTCTGCATCATATCAAGACCAAGTGTATATAAGTCTTAGCACCATATTTCACTACAAAACCTTCAAAATAACTGAAAAATCTTAATGCGAACTTTTGCAATTTACCATTAGTTGAAAAGAATCACAATATAAGTATACCTCAAAGCTTCTGGCCACAACTCTACAAATTACAGTAATTAACAATTGACGCAACTCTCATATCAATTTCATGACATCTAATCTATACCTCTTACTCGGGCCTAGCACCTGGTACATCTATCTGTGAAATAACGATTGATGGAGTTCATTATTATATTGCAAGCACTAGCGGAGGAAAAATCTGTGCTGTGCTGCATAATGAATACCTCCTCCATTGACATAAGCAAATCTTAATACTGTACACTTTAAACACTTTTACAATATTCTGACAAAGTTCAAAGCATACACAAATAATCATAAAAAAATGCAAGATACGTCAGTAAGTTAAAATGGATATAATTTGTAATGATGCAATACGGTATTTACCTACAATATCTTATGAACAACATACTGGCAGGGAAAGTTAACAACAAAATAAACTCTACTAAAAGAAGCATTAAAATACTTAATAATTTATTCAACATTAGTACAGGGTTTAGCATTAGATAATGACAATATACTATACATGGCTCCATTGCACAATAACATTTAACCATTCAGATCACGGTAAATCACTTAGCAGAAGGGTTGCCGTATTAGTTTTTCCAGACTGGTTTGTAATTATTCATCTGATCGTCTCTTACAAACCTAAATAAGTTTTGTCTGTAAGCATTAGTTAACTATCCTCGTCTATCATTATTACTCTTTATACATACTGTATTCCATATAAATACAAATTAAACAAATACCTATGAGTAAACTACCGTACTAGTAAAATAGGCTAACTATGGATATTAGATAAAATGTAATGAACTAATAATGGGGAAATGGCTCAATATTATGAAAAAAATACTGCCAACATATTTGTCTTTTTTCATAATATTAAGGTATTTTTCCATAACAGTGGGTCATTACATTTTATCCTGTTACAGTACATCCAAAGTACATGTACCTCCATAACACAAGTTATCCGAATTTACAGTACAGTACACTTACAAAATAACGCTTGTGTGTAGGGGTATCAGGAAAGAGATGCTGATGACATACCTACCTATAGCCTCCTCAATAGAACTATGCCATAAATCTTGATTCCTAGCCTCTTATAACTAAAAAAAGGATGAGAACAACCGAGCTGGCATTTCAACCACTTCGAAAGAATCAACCAAGAAATATCTGTAGAAACTAACAGCCCATTTGCTCTGGCCCTTTTAGAGTTGCAAGAGACTACGGGGTTAAGTTTCTAGACTTGATATACTGTACAGCATAGACCATGGTTAGCCAAATATAATGCTGGACTTGGGTAGGGTAGTGTGTTACCTTTGGACTAGGCGGTATGCTGTTGGTGTCATGGTTGTGGCTGTGGTCGATGTGTGAGGGGTCTCTGGCGGGTACACTAGGGGCTGGCTTCCTACCCGGGGGCAGCAGGGGACCACTACGACCACCACCAGCTGTAATCACATACTTGTTATTATTAAAATCAGATTTGCAATGATGGGAGTTAATACTTGAATGCAAAATTATACCCACAACTCAAAAAACGGCAGGATACATAGACATTTTTTAATCTAAAACCAATGTAAACTATTAGCAATTTGAAAATTTTTACTTTCAATACTTATTACTGTACTAACTTGCATTTTGGATTCAAATGAATTCACACCCCTACAGGGGTCTTCTAGTCATGCAAAGTTTGAAAGGCAATTCCATGTTTACCAACGGTTTGCCTGGGCAACCTAATGGCCTAATTCAATGATGCGAGATCCTTATAAGTGTCTTCCTATCAAGCCCCCTGTCCCCAAGATCCTACCTCAGGACCTTGTACAAGGTCTTATTCATAAATCCTTTTGGTTCCATGAGACTAACTTTAATTTGGTTGTTCTGGGGGTCTCCACAATTAAATGATTGTTTGTTACCCCCTGGGGGTCTCCACATTTAAATAAGGACAAAAATATCCCCCATGTATCCTACTGTGTGTCACACAAAGTGACTAAAAGAGGGATAGCATAAGTATGGTCATCCTATACAGCAAAGTCCTATTTTGGCACTGTCTTGACATTGTAGCATTGTTGAGACTGTTGTGGTTGCAGATACTGCAGGTGTTGTAGGGGGACTTTATTTAGTTTTGCTGAGACATGGTTAGTACGATACCAAGATCAACCACAATGATTACATGATGGGGCAGTGTTGTGGCAGGACCTAGTTGTATTACACTATAACTGATGACAAGCAACTCTGAGCCATTACAATGCATGTAAAATAACACAACGTTAATTCATTGTATATGCCGGGTATGTCATTATACGTGAATTATGGCTATGCTATGGCACAGGTCCCTGTCCACTTCAATAGCAATCAAGTGCTAACATGCCTGTAGGCCCTGTGTTAGTGGCCTAAGGGCACCCACAATACCACCTGCCAAGACACCTGCTCGAACGTAACTCCACACTAAATATGAAAGTGTTAAACAAATTTTGCTGGGATGTTATCAGGAACATCACTGATCACCACTGTAATGTGGTAGTAATATGATAATCTGATCTTTTCCATTACATTGTAAAAGCCCAGACGAGGTTGCCTGTTGGCAGTTGGAATGTAGTACAATAGTCCTGCCATAACAAGACCCCACCACGTATTGACTGTGAATGATGCTGTCATAGTGCTAACAGTGCTTCAGCAGAAGTCCAGGAGCACCTATCTGCACCACACCAGTCTCAACAGGTTTACAACAAACCAGTGCCATAACAAGAAATTACCTTGGACGATGATCATTGATCCAGAATTTTGCCATCCTCCTCTTTGATCGCCTTGTATGAAACACAGCAGGATACATGGGCCATATCCTTCCTCCACCAAATGTGAAGGGAGTAATTGCACTATAATATTGGAGAACAATACTGTAGTGGTAAAGTAGTACAGTAAAACCCTCCCTTTCGGTATCCTCACATCCGGAATACAGGCACTTCCGGAATGGATTTTGGTTTCGGATTCAATTCCCTCTCGATTTTAGTAGAGAGAGAATACAATCCAGAAGATCCGGATCGTATTCCCTCTTTCGTTTCTAGTAGCCTACGAAGAGAGAATACAATCCGCAAATTCCGATTTGTATTCCTTCACAACCGGAAAAAATATGGAACGGAGGGAATTTAATTGTACCATAAAGGTTTGTGGGTACCCATCAAGTATACAGATTCTCTGTTTTCAGTAATATATTCTCTCTCTTTCGTGTTGTAGTCCGAAAGATGGGACAATCCGGATTCTCTAACTTCCGGAATTTCGCTCTTTCGGATTGGCAGTTATTCCCCCAATTAGTCCGAAAGAGAGGGGCTTTACTGTATTAGGCCTAGTAATGAAATAAAATGATAAAACTAGCCTAAGTGTCATGAAATAAAATGATAAAACTAAGTGTCAGTCGTACTATGATACTGGGTTCCATGTAATTTCAACCAGTAGCTCTCAACCAGTGCCAAATTAACCCAGACCAACCAAACCAGTGCCAAAATATAGTACTGTACTAACCTAACCTAACCGGATTGGTTGATTTGGTACTGGTTGAGGGCTACTGGTCGAAATGGTCTACTGGTTGAGTTGACCGGTCACCATGATACTGTAGTAAGATAGTACAGTAAACCAAACCATCGTGTTGGGTTCAAGTGCCTTAGAAAAGAAGCGGTACTCACGTGACGTAGCCAGACCTTTCCCCGTGGGCCTGAGAGTGGGCATCCCCCCGGCAAACAGTCCTCCCAACTGGGGAGCCCCTCCGTTCATCATACCCATCCCACCTCCACCCCCACCACCCCCACCCCGGACCCCGGACCCATTACTTGATGGCTTGTTCTTCGCTGCAACACAAAAAATAACAACAAGCGTTAGTGGGTTATATAATGCAAACAATAGAAAAACAAGCAGCAACATTAAATACAAAAAAATAAAAATAATAATACAAATCTGCAAGATTATAATATAGTAAAAGGAAATCACGAGATATTATTTAAGAAACACAACAAATAAGTTAAGTATTATAAGTTAAAATTAGTAAATCTTGTTATTAATAAAATAATGATATCATACCGTTTTACAATCCAAGTCAGATTTATTCAAGTTACAAGCTCTCTATTGCTCGTCGCCCAGAAAAAATAGATCGAAAGGGTTAATAGCCGGAGCCACGCGAGTGTTCTTCACCAGCGACTATATTTTAGCAAAATTTCTGCACCTCGTAGCTACTTTCTACTTCTCCTATTGTCTAAAGAGTGTAGAGAGGGGAGAAGGGCATATGTTTCGGTTGGGGCAAATTAACCCATTCACTATCGGTGACGTCCTTTTCATTATAATCTGGCAACTATTAGACGATTTTATTCAGCTTAGAAAGGACGTCTACTAATGAAAAGGCTGCGGACTATCTCACTTAATCCTTTTAACTACCATATATCCTACCTTACCTTAGGTTACCTTAGGTTGTGTTCGCCACTCTCCTAGCAGCACCGAGGAGCGCGTCGCCCCTCGTTGTGGGTTGTGATTTGGTGCAGCAGACTGTTTGAAGAGACAGCCCGCTCCCTTGCTAAGATGGGCTCGTCTGGCACTTTTTGCAGTTCGACATCGAGGGCTCTCTTGAAGTTGTCTAAAGAGACGCCCCTCATGTCTCTTACTCGCCGTGGGAGTTTGTTGAAGAGACGTGGGCCTCTGTGTGATAACCAGCCCTCTCGCAGAGAGCCCATAGCACCCCTGTTATTCATCCGGGGGATATTGCATTCCCAGCCTCTCCTATCACTGAATTTCATGACTATCGGAGTATGTAGGTTTGCTACTAAACCCTCTGCGATTTTCCACGTGTATATTATTAGGTAACGTTCTCTTCTACGTTCCAGCGAGTACAGGTTCAGTGCTCTTAAACGATCCCAATAGTGTAGCTGTTTTACCGAACTTATATGCGAAGTGAAATTTCTTTGTACACTCTCTAAGTCATTTATTTCACCTGCTTTGTATGGGGATGTTAATACGCTACAGTATTCAAGCCGCGGTAGCACTAGAGATTTGAAGAGCGTTATCATAGGTAATTCACTGCGTGTTTTAAATGTACGCAGAATCCAACCCGTTAAACGTTTCGCAGCCGCAACTTTGACCTGGTTATGTTCTTTGAAACACATATTTTCAGACATTAACACCCCAAGGTCTTTCACACTGTCTTTCTGTTCTATTATGTGGTTAGATTCTGTTAGGTAGTTTGTGATCACTTTAACGCCATTATTTTTTCCGTACCTTATTAATTGGAATTTTTCTTCATTGAATTGCATGTTGTTTTCCCTGGTCCACTGGAACACTATATTCATGTCTTCCTGCAGCTGGCCCGTGTCCTCTTGTGTGTTTACTATCTTGCTTAGTTTTGTGTCATCCGCAAAAGACGACACCGTACTGTGTCTTGTGTTGGTATCTATGTCGCAAATTAGAATGAGGAACAGAAGGGGTGCTAGCACTGTTCCTTGGGGCACTGAGCTTTTTACATCCGAAGGCTCAGATGTGACTTGGTTTACTGCTACTGATTGTTTCCGGTTTACAAGGAAATTATATATCCACCGTCCGATTTTCCCCGTTATACCTTTTGCTTTTAATTTGTGGGCTATTATACCATGGTCAGATTTATCAAATGCCTTAGCAAAATCGGTGTAGATGACATCAAAAATTTTCTTTTCTTCTAGCGCTTTAAGAATTTTGTCATAATGTTCCAAAAGTTGTGAGAGACATGATCTTCCCGCTCTGAACCCATGTTGACCGGTGTTGTGTAGTTCATTTACCTCCATGAAAGCTGAGATTTTGCTTCGCAGGACTCGCTCGAAAACTTTAATGATGTGGGAGGTTAGAGATACCGGGCGGTAGTTTTTTGGTAGTGCTTTACTCCCTCCTTTATGCAGTGGGGCAATTATTGTGTTTTTTAAGCTATCTGGTATTTCACCAGTGTCTAGACTCCTTCTCCACATTATAGCCAGGGGTTTTGAGAGGTTTGCCTTACATTTCTTCATTAGGATCGAATTCCATGAGTCCGGGCCTGGTGCCGAGTGGGATGGCATGTTGGAAATGGCCTCTTCTATGTCTTTTGGACCGAAATCAATATCCAGCATCTGGGGGGCTTCCGTGGGGGAGGTTTCCATGAAAAATATATTTTGGTCTCTGATGGCTTTTGTTTCATCAGGCTCACTGAAGGCCATTTCATACTGCCGGCGTAAGAGTTCGCTCATTTCCTTTTTGT
Source organism: Paralithodes platypus (assembly GCA_032716605.1). Taxonomy (NCBI): domain Eukaryota; kingdom Metazoa; phylum Arthropoda; class Malacostraca; order Decapoda; family Lithodidae; genus Paralithodes; species Paralithodes platypus. The sequence continues at coordinate 48,051,025 of CM064492.1, forward strand.
CCCCTGTGAATGACCCATCCCCTTTGCTTAGTGGGCCGATGTTTGATGCTGATTTAGCCTTTAGCTTGGCATATGAAAAGAAGTACTTGGAATTTTCCTTTATACCTGCAATAGCTTTCCTCTCCTCTTCTATAATTATGTTGTAGTTCATATGATATTCTTAGCCTATGTTCAATTTCCACAATTTCTCTATCTATTTTGGCCTTTTGCCTATCCTGTAGATTTGGATGTGTGCGTCATTGTGAGAGTAATTTTCTTCTTCTGTACAGCTTCCTTCTTTCCCGATCTTGTTTGCTTCTTCATCTTGTTTGTCTTTCAGGTATGTGGTGGCTACAGATTTGGGTCATGGTTTCTGTTATTAGGACAAGACATTCTGCAGGTGTCAGGTTATTCATTAAATCTTCCCAGTCTATTTCCTCCATTTCTTGATTTACCTCTTCCCACCTAATATTTTTGTTATTGAAGTTAAATTTACTGAAAGGGCCGGTTCTTGGTCTCGATTCTGAGGTTGTCTGAACACTTGCTAAGGTTGTTTTGATCTCAATTAATTTATGATCTGAGTATGTTGTGTCCGATATGTTTATGCTGTGTACTAGAGAGTCATTGTTAGTGAAGACAAGGTCTAAGATATTATTTTCCTGTGTGGGTTCGGCAATATGCTGGTTAAGACTATAATAGTCGCAAAGTGTAAAAAGCTCTCTCGGATTTGCTTCCATGGTGTTATTTGCCACTACTTGGTTTTCTACTTGTCTCCATTTAATGTTTGGTAGGTTAAAGTCTCTTAGCCACATAATATTTAGTGTTGGGTTCCCCAGTGCTTCCACTTCTGTTTTTATTTTGTTGAGCTGGGTTTTGAATTCTTCTAGGGATGAGTCCGAAGGCCTGTATGTTACAATAACTGCTAAATTTATGGATTCTATTTTAACTCCCAGTATTACCACCACTTCATTACTGTTATTTAGGAATTCAGTACATATCAGTGAGTCGTGGATGTACAAGGCTACACCTCCACGTGTTCTATGCGTTCTGTCCGCTCTGTGTAGGTTATAACCAGGAATCCATACTTCACTATCCTCTTGATTTTTAATGTGAGTTTCTGTGAGAGCCGCAAATATAGCGTTTCCTTCTTCTAGCAGGCCCCTAATAAATGGTACTTTGTTTGTAGTTCTGTTTTTTAGGCCTTGGATATTTGCAAACAAGAGTGGGGAGAGACTTTTTGGAGAACTATGTGTTTCTAATAGTCTTCGGGAGGTACTCGCCACTCTTGGGTGGCCAGGAGGTGCTCTAGGTGTTGTATGTGCTCTTCCATCTCCGTCAATCTCCTCATCTTCATCTGCCAGTTCTCTCCTTGCCTTCTTCCTCTGTCTTGTCCTCGCGAAGCTGGAGAGTTTTTTGGGTTGCCAGTACCATTTGTGATGTTACTTGCTCCATGTACCTCTAATATGAAAATCATGGCAGTTAGTATTATAGCAGGTCTTTTCTTTCAGTGACGACTTGCAGATGGTTGGGTGGTGGTATCTGCATTTTTCACCAAATCTGCATTCTCCATCACTTATTAGTCTGTTGCAAATTTGTGGGTGGGCAAATCTGCATTTTCCTCTAATATCACCGTTTTGCCCAAAATAGCACCGTCTTTTCAGGTAATATCTGCATATTGATGAAGGTGACTGAGAGCTGTTATGTGGTGAGCTATGCTGCGGGGCTAGTTGGGTCTGGGAGGGGGAGGTCTGGTAGTTGGGGGAAATAGTGGTGTGGTTTAGGGATGGTGTGGTGTTATGAGGTGGTGTAGAGGGGGGCTGGGTGTCATGATCTGCCGGGCGTAAGTAGGCAGATGGCAGAGGTGTGGAGGGGGGCGGTGTGGGCGGGTCATGTGGGGAGGCGGGAGGCGGCGGCAGTGTGGTATTTGGTGACGTCGCGGTGTTGCGAGGTGGTGGGGAGGGGGCTGATGAGTTTTTGTGTGGGAGGAGTTGTGTGTGGTGTTTGTTCAGAGGGAGGTGTTGTTGGTTGTTTTGGGTGAGGCGAAATAGGAGTACTTGAATTCGATACGGTTGTGGTCAGGGATGTATGAGGGGAAATTCTTGGTGTGCTTCCCCAATTTTGTTGGAATAACACCGCCTCTTGGCTATATTTAGGTCTATCTTGTACCTCTGTTTTTTCCACAGTCTGGATGATTTGCATTGTGAACTCGGCACAGTTGTTGCAAAAATGGAAGTTCTTCCCCTTATTATTATAAGCCATGTTTATCGGTGGTGATAGTCCTATGCAGCACCAATGAAACTTGTCTTTGCATATTTGGCATTTTGTGCCATGTTTGTCTCTCACTGTGTCCCTACAGATATTGCAAACGTCATTGGTATTCATATCTAACACTATAATAATATTTCACTCGACTTTCTTGTATGTAACGACGCAGGGGAGGGAAAGAGGGGGGGGAGAGAGAGAGAGAGAGAGCGAGAGAGCGAGAGAGCGAGAGCGAGAGAGCGAGAGAGCGAGAGAGAGAGAGAGGGGGGGGGGTCACTGTTTTGTGGTTAGGACTTGTTCGAGCTTCCAATCATTAACACTGGCTTTGGTTTAAACTTTAAGTAACACTTTCGATAAACTTATGAAACAGAATCATCACTGCCCTAACCATTTCCTGTCGTTATTTTTTTGATATTTGTTTTACCTATTTGTTTAAGTTCCCATTTCGGTAAAATCGTATACCGGTACCACGGTTTAGAATGTGTCTACGTCAAGGGGGAGGGTTGGTGTTGGTGAGAGGGGGGCCTATGACACTCGTCAAGTGCTAAGGTATTTATGCTGGGGTCACACATTCCCGTATATCGCTCCCGACAGCTCCCGTCAGGCATAATCGCCAATTTTGTGTTCTGACGGGCTTAGTCCGGTCGTGTACGCCCGTATAGAGCACGAATATTGCACTTCCCGACAGACGTACCGTGACGGGGCCAGTGTTACGTCAGACGTAATGTAGTCGTATGGAACTACGTACGTGCTTGCGACTTGCGTAAGCATGTCCCCGGTAGTCCGCCTGGGCTGCCCAATTTACGGGAACAAAGGCCACGCCCATGGCCACGCCCCCACAAGACCTGCATAGCTGAGGCCGTACGTCTTGGGAGTGTTTAGGACTTACGTGGACCGTTTCCGGACAAGCGTAGGCACACCCCGTCTGTCCAAACACAGACAAAGACAGTCTTTGTCAACCACGTAGGTCTGGGTTGGAATCTGGGAACTACAAAAGGGCAGGGCTGGCCACAACTTTCCCATTCCCACTCCTGACTCGGCACCATGAAGAACATCGCGGAATACATCCTGGAGGAGTTCAAGATGGTGAACTCCCTAATCAAACCGGAGAACAGGCATAACACTCGGCTCATGAAATGGATCATTTCCTACATACTGTTGGAAGGTGCAGGTTCTTCTTCTTCCTCCTCGTCTTCCTCACTCTCATCCTCGGGAACCTCTTCGACAGTGTCGAACTCTCCACTATCGGGGCCGAGGTCGATAATAACTTCATCTTCATCAGGCGTCGAGAGGGCAGGAGGTGAGGTGGCAGAGTTGGAGGGGCCAGGCTGAGAGGGGTCAAAAGGTGAGGTGGCAGGCGGAGAGGTGGCAGGCGTTGAGGGGTGAGGTGGCAGACGTCGAGGTGGCAGGCGGTGAGGTGGCAGGCGGTGAGGTGGCAGACGTCGAGGTGGCAGACGTCGAGGTGGCAGACGTCGAGGTGGCAGGCGGTGAGGTGGCAGACGTCGAGGTAGCAGGCGGAGAGGTGGCAGGCGTCGAGGTGGCAGGGGAAGCCTTCCTGGCCTTCTTCACGCCTTTCTTATGCATGGTACAGGGCAGGGCAGGGCAGGGCAGGGCAGGGCAGGGGTACAGGGCAGGGCAGGGCAGGGCAGGGCAGGGCAGGGTGCAGAGGGTGGCAGGGTTGGCTTGTTGGTTGCTGCTCCGGTGTGGTGAGAGGTGTGACTGGAGTGTCCCCCGCTGGTCCTTATATACCCCCCGTACAACGTTGCCGCGTATTCCCGCCAACCCGCAGTGCGCCGGGGCTGCCAGATGCGCCCAGACTAACGTAAACTTTCCCGTTTGACGGGAATATTTTACGATTGACGGGAGCAGCTTACGTCTGACCGGGCGAGCGGTTACGTCTGACGGGGCTGCTCCCGTCAGACGTAAGATTTCCCGACTTTTGACTTTGACATTGCGCGTGAGCCGACTGTGATTTCAAATTCAAAACATACCGGGCGGCCTTGACCGCACCCACCACCTCCCCGACCAGCGTGGCTACTCCCGTTATGCGTACCAACCCCCACGACTATACACAATTTCATTTACGTTTTGCGTACTATGCCCTTACGTTTTACGTAATCGGTTGCCAACTACCAATAAACCTTCGTACGGGAGAAAAATGTCCCGGCCCTCTTAAATTACAGGCTTGCTATCACTCGCCAGGAAAAAAATCGACACCTAAATGACACGAAAAGTCTTAATATTGACAAAGAAATAAAGCGAAAGGTCTTAAAATCGCCAAACTAATGGCTCGAACGTCTTAAAATCTGAAAACTAATGGGGCTAAACATGAGGAAGAAGGGGGACCAGAAAAACGCCCCATCTCCTCTTAATAAGAAACTATAAAAGTATTATGTCTCTGCATCAAGTCAAGACCAAGTTGGCATAATTAACAACGTATTTCGCTACAGAATCTTCGTAAAAGCGGAGAAAACAATTTGGCGACGTGTCAATTTATCGTCAGCTGATAATAAACAGACTATAAATTATATAGTGTAAAATGGCAGCTGGTAAAGTCATCTAGAATATCATCACGGTGACGGTTGGTTTTTCTGGCTCTCCTTCTCTCTCATGTTTAGCCCTGTTAGTTTTGAGATTTTAAAACGTTCTTTCCACTATTTTGTTGATTTCAAGATCTTTCACCCTATTACTTAGTCAATATTAGGACCTTTCGTGCCATTTAGGTGTCGATTTTTTTCCTGGCGAGCGATAACGAGCCTGTAATTTTTGGAATAACCTGGATATTTTTCTACCGAAAAAATATAAATAAATGAGCAAATAAATACATCCATCCCCCTTAAATTTAATCCGCTATATATGGGAGGTTAGGTTGATAGCGAGATGGGAAAATGTTGAAAAATAAATACAAACATAAAAAGATGAGCAAAGGGAAAGAAAATGGAGCGTGTGGTGGATGGTAAGAAGGGGAGGGCAGGGAGGAAGGGAGAAAATTGCACTTTCTCCTAAACATTGCATTCTTTTCGCTGACAACAATAAACAGTGTGTGTGTGTGTGTGTGTGTGTGTGTGTGTGTGTGTGTGTGTGTGTGTGTGTGTGAGAGAGAGAGACTAATGGTGGCCATAATCTATTTGAACCTGGCTCCATCATACTGAAGGGGTTAACCCATTCAGTACAGGTGACGTCCCTTTCATTATATCCTGGCAACTATTAGACGATGTTATTCATGTTAGGAAGAACGTCTACCCATTAAAAACTTACAGACTATCTCAATAAATCCTTTTAGCTACCATATATCTTTCCTAAGCCTAATAAAATTGTGCAAATGTAGCTGAAATAGAGTGTAAAAGGCGTGAGGGGTACTGAAGGGGGTAAGCATGCCGCATTGTAGGCTAGTGTTCCCGCAGTGGAGATTATTGGACACGATATGCAAACATAAATTATACTAGCTACATCATACTGAATGGGTTAAGGGGGGGAGGGATATATATATATATATATATATATATATATATATATATATATATATATATATATATATATATATATATATATATATACTGTATATATATATATATAAATTGATTTTCTGTAGAATTGGCCGATTCTTCCTAAATTGCAGGCTCGCTTATGCTCGCCAGGAAATATTCGACCCCTTAATGGCCCAAAAGGTCTTAAAATCGACAAACTAATGGGGCGAAAGTCTTAAAATCTCCAAACAAATGGGGCTAAACATAAAAGAGAAGGGGGTCCATAAAACCCCCTAGCATGCAGCCTTGCAGTATTCCGCAATAATTATAAAATTGTATTAACACTGGTTCGACGTCCAAGGGTTTTTGTTTAACCCGTACAGCCCCAGCGACGCGCCTGACGCGTCGGCGATGTATGTAACGCACAGCCCCAGAGACGCGCCTGGCGCGTCGCCCGTGACCTCAGGTGTAGCCACTCAAGAGGGCTCAGATTTGTATGGGAACTGTGTACGTATCCCACGCACCCGTGCCGATGGTTGAAAACTCTCAAAGTCCACGTGCGTGCGCGCGAGCACGCAATAACCTGGTTTTTTGGGATAATTGCCTTCAATTTTTTACTCTTATAAAATCCGTTTTCGGGGGCTCTGTAGGACCATTTTTTAAGCTTTTTGAGCGGTTTTTCGTGGTTTTTCCTTCATTCCTAACCCATTCGCTATTGTTTCTGGAATAAAACCATTTTTTGAAAACCGGCCGGGTTCTGGTGCGCAAACATTACAAAACTAGCCGGGGCTCCACGGGTTAATGGAGCCCACCTTGTTTTGTTTTTCTCTTTCTCTCCTTCTCTCTTTGGCTTGTATCCATTCGGCCCCATTCAGCCTACTGTTTTAAGACGTTTACCCCCATCCAGGTGTCGATATTTTCCTGGCGAGCGGTAGCAAGCCAGCATATATATATTTTTGTTTTGACAGCAAGCTAAATTTGTACATTTTTCGATTACAAATTTCTCTGCGGATTTCTCCTTACAATGCTGGCTCGCTATCGGTCGCCAGGAAGAAATCGACACCTAGATGGTGATAAACGTCTTAAAACAGTTGGCTGAATGGGGCCGAATGAATACAAGCCAGGTAAAGAGAGATAAGGAGAGAAAGATTAAAAAAAAAGCCGGTGAACCCCCTTGATAATTATAGAGGATTGAGTTTGCTATTGCCATGTTCGAACAATGTAGCCTACTGTATTTGAGTTTGCTATTGCCATGTTCGAACAATGTAGCCTACTGTATTTGAGTTTGCTATTGCCATGTTCGAACAATGTAGCCTACTGTATTTGAGTTTGCTATTGCCATGTTCGAACAATGTAGCCTACTGTATTTGAGTTTGCTATTGCCATGTTCGAACAATGTAGCCTACTGTATTTGAGTTTGCTATTGCCATGTTCGAACAATGTAGCCTACTGTATTTGAGTTTGCTATTGCCATGTTCGAACAATGTAGCCTACTGTATTTGAGTTTGCTATTGCCATGTTCGAACAATGTAGCCTACTGTATTTGAGTTTGCTATTGCCATGTTCGAACAATGTAGCCTACTGTATTTGAGTTTGCTATTGCCATGTTCGAACAATGTAGCCTACTGTATTTGAGTTTGTCCGCTAGGCTAAATATGAAAGTCGGACATTCACTTCAATATGCAAATCACCGCACCAATCAAAAGCTATAGGCCATATTTATTGCAGGGTAGGTATGAGGCCTGGCACTTAAGGGGGTAGTGCTTGTTTGATGGTCTATATATTTATATATTTATGTATTCTTTAATTTCCTCACTAGAACTCCATCAAGCTTTAAAAATCCACCACCTGGACCCCCTTTCAAGATAAATTTGTACATTTTTCGGTAGAAAAATTTCTCGGCCGAAGGCCGATTCCTTCTAAATTTACAGGCTCGCTATCACTCGTCAGGAAAAAAATCGATACCTATACGGCACAAAAGGTCTAAATATTGCCCTAAGAAATGGGTCGAAAGGTCTCAAAATCATCAAACTAACGGAACGAACGTCTTAAAATCTCAAAACTAATATGCTAAACATAAAGGGAGAAGGGGTCGAGAAAAAGCGACTACCTCTCCCTTAATAATAGAATAGTGGGTTCGATTCCCGACCACCGGGATAAAATAATGCAATCGGTGTGGCTTTGCGATTCCAAACATATATAATACGTATGATCAAACACTGGCAAAACTCGCTACGAAAACTATCTATCTAGCTATCTAGCTATCTATCTATCTATCTACTCTGGCCCAATCCTCATTTTTTGTTTTTATTTTTATTTTTTTACTGAACAAATAGAACATCAAGAGAAGAATAGATGTAACCCTTTGAGTACCAGGGACGTGTGTTATATTATAGTCTAGATATATTGCAACGATTGTTTGCAGCCTAGGAAGGATCTGCGGTAGCTAAAAGGGTTGAATGAGATAGTCTGTAGCCTGTTGATAGCTAGAAGTCGTTCATAAACTGAATCAAATTGCCTAATAGTAGCCAAATTATAATGAATATGACGTCGCTGGTACAGGGGGGGGGGGTAATAATAGCTTTGTCCTTCCTGAAACATGTGTCCCAAACAATCTACAATGCCAACAAACCTCAGTAGAAACAATGAGACGGAGACAATTGACCACACGTCCGGCCCCCATCAACACCCTCTAATTGACCACTTGCGAGTTTCAGACTATAAGGAAGTTAGAGCCGTAAACATCGATATTAATATGAAATGCAATAATAATGTAGGTTTATGATGAATAAAAAGTAGGTTGAATTTGATTTAGTATATTTATAGATGTGCAACGATCGTATTGTAGCTGTATTCTACTAAATATCGATGTCTACAGCTCCAACTTACTTATAGAACGAAACTGGCAAATGGTCAATTGACGACTGTTTGCATTGAACTGTACCATATTATACGGTATAAACAATCCATTGAACTGTACCATATTATACGGTATAAACAATCCATTGAACTGTACCATATTATACGGTATAAACAATCCATTGAACTGTACCATATTATACGGTATAAACAATCCATTGAACTGTACCATATTATACGGTATAAACAATCCATTGAACTGTACCATATTATACGGTATAAACAATCCATTGAACTGTACCATATTATACGGTATAAACAATCCATTGAACTGTACCATATTATACGGTATAAACAATCCATTTCAGCAACAATCAGAGGGGAACATTCTACACAATCAATACCCACCACCACTACTGTTGTATTGAACTGTACAGCTACTGACAAATGTTCGTAAGCTCTGGCGATTTTCTTTATGCCAATATATCAATTTAGATTGATGTTCAGATCAAATCAGCAATATATGATAAAATGCATAAGATGTATTTATTAATATATAGCTGATTTTATCTGTACACTCGGATGCCACAGTCTCTCTAGCCCGCTCATAAATATTGGTGGATTTCATCTATTTCTAATAATGGAAGTATATCTCTGGAAACCAATTTATGAATATAATTGTCTATACATCAACTGCAAACACTATAAATACCATTTATTGAAAAGCAAGTTATATCCAAAAAACCAATCCAGAGAGTTATAATTGCATAAAGAAAAACACAGGAGTCAACGAGTCTTATGAGTGGGCTAGAGACTATGGTATCCGAGTGTACCTCAACTTAAATGGATATGTTTGCATACAATAAATCTCAAGAGCTCACGAACATTAGTCAGTAGCAGTACCACATGTTATACAAACAATCCCGTGTAACAACAATCAGAGTGAGAACAGTTAAGGGGGTAGTACTCGTTTTTTCAGGACCACCGTCTCCCTCATGTTTAACATATTAGTTTTGAGGTTTTAAGACGTTCGTTCCGTTAGTTTGGCGATTTTGAGACCTTTTGCCTCATTTTGTTGTCAATATTAAGACCTTTCGTGTCCTTTAAGTGTCTATTTTTTTCCTGGCGAGCGATAGCGAGCCTCTAATTCTAGAAGGAACCGACCTTCGGCCGGGACATTTTTTCTACCGAAAAATGTACAAATTTATCTTGAAAGGGGGTGGTTTTTCTAAGCTTGGTGGAGGTCTAGCGAGGAAACTAAAAAATATATAAATAAATAAATATATATAGACTAAAAATCAAGCACTACCCCCTTAACACATCCGGCCCCAAATGAAGACCCTCGGCACCATTACTGTTGCACGATATCATACACTACCATACTGTACGATATCAGATAAAACAGACCGTGTAACAGCCACTCCAACAGCTTCTTTTATCTTCAACACCCCTTCTCCCCTCTCAACACTCTTGGAAAAGTAGCTACGAGGTGCCGTTGTAAAGGCTTGTCCCTCAATACCTTCACCTGACATGACAACAAAAGCCTGAATACCTTCACCTGACCAGACAGCAATCAGGGCTAGCAGACACGTAATATGAAAAGCATGTATCCATAAAGCAATACGTAGACGGAGGTTTAAAACCAAACAAATATAATGAAGCAGTCCACACTTCCGGCCCCCAATGAAGACCCTCCACTATAGTCCGTTTTATTTCAGCTGATGGTAAATTGAATCCCTTAGCAGCTGATTTCTCAATACTTAATCGACAAATATGAAACTACTATGTCTCCGTATCTTAACAATGTCAAGAGTATTAAATCAAAAACACATTTGGCAATATAATGTTCGTAACAGCTGAGTGATGAAGATAGACATGGCAATTTACTGTTTGCTGAAGAAAAAAAACCAATAGTAGTTATATTATGTAGTATGGTATCATGTATATGTTATACAAACAAACTCCAGCAGTAACACTCAGAGGGTGACACTCCAATGAGAACCCTCCACTACTAATGTTGTACTGTACCATACTCGATCTCTGCTTCCTTATACTGGGTTGCTCTGGAGGTGGAGGTGGAGTTAGGGTACACTCGGATGCCAGTGTCTCTAGCCCACTCATAAATATTCCTGGATTTCACCTATTTCTATTAATTGAAGTATAAACTGGAAATGAATTTATGAATGTAGCTTTCTATACATCACCTACACAACTATACACATTATTTATTGAAACACAAATTGTATTCCAAAATAATTTCAGATAGTTATAATCGTATAAATTAAAACATAGGGAGTCCACGAATTCTTATGAATGGGCTAGGGACTATATTACTATAGCATCCAATTGTGCATAGCTACACATTAACATTATTACACGGGCAACACAAACCCAGGTGCCTGTGCAATGCAGTCTGGGCTTAATTATTCTAAAATTAGTAGAAACTATCGATTAAAAGAACAGTATAGGCCTAGTAAAGAAGAAGGCTCTCTCCCCATCCAGTAATCCCTCCGATTACATAGTAGGCATATGTGTGTGTGTGTGTGTGTGTGTGTGTGTGTGTGTGTGTGTGTGTGTGTGTGTGTGTGTGTGTGTGTGTGTGTGTGTGTGTGTGTGTGTGTGTGTGAGAGAGAGAGAGAGACAGAGACAGAGAGAGAGAGAGAGACTTACATAGACTTACATAGATAAACTGGCCACACAGACCTTACGATCCAAACGAGGTGGTCAGGACTTAATTCTAGTAGAGATGGCAAAGGAAAGGATAGAACAGAAGAAGGCTCTCTCCCCACCCTCCGTCCTTCCGGCAATTGCCGTACATGAAAAAGTTGGAAGTGATTAACCTTGCTGGGCTTCGAAATCCCCAGAAGGAATTTACAGGAAAGATTGGAAAAAAAGAAAGGGAAAACAAAAAAGAAATTAAAACAAAATCATGCAACCCTTCGCCTTAGCAGCATGTAACTTTTGGGGTTAATTGAAATCATCCAACCCATCACCCTTAGTAGTATGTACATATTTAGTGATGTTTATTATTCTTATTTTTTATTTGTGTATTATTTTTATTTATTTTTTCTAACGCTCTCTTCAGCTGAACAAATAATAACGGTGATAATTACTGCCTACTGACCCTACTCCATACCAATTTTTCTGTGGTATGAATCTAGATTTTTCTTAAACGTATCTATAGAGGAGCTGTCTATTACTATATTTGGAAGTTTGTTCCACTCATCAATTACACTGTGAGTAAAGAAATGTTTTGTTGTATCTAGATTCGCTCTCCGACCTAATAATTTTAAATTGTTTCCTCTCTCTCTCTCTCTCTCTCTCTCTCTCTCTCTCTCTCTCTCTCTCGCTCGCTCTCTCTCTCTCTCTCTCTCTCTCCTCTCCTCTCACTCTCTCTCCCTTTTCCTCTCTCTCTCTCTCTCTCCTCTCTCTTTACTCTCCTCTCTCTCTCTCTCTCTCTCTCTCTCTCTCTCTCTCTCTCTCTCTCTCTCTCTCTCTCTCTCTCTCTCTCTCTCTCTCTCTCTCTCTCTCTGCACCAGGAACAGATTGTCCCTCTAACAAAGGCAAACATTTTATAGGAAGTGTTGGGTGATGATAGTGGAGGTGGTTAATAGCTAGAGGGAGTGATGGAGTTGTTAGTGATGGTGATGGTGTGGATAGTGGAGATGGTACAAGGTGGTGTTGATAGTGGTGGTGATGGTGAACAACTAGAGAGGGAGTGTTGTAGTTGTTATTGGTGGTGTTGGTGATGGTGGTGATGGTGATAGTGGTGGTGGTGATGTGGAGGTGATTATGGAGATAGTAAAAGGTAAGGTATACATCAAGTGGGTGGTGGTGATAACAATGGTGGTGGTGGTGATAGGGGTGGTGGTGATGGTGATAAAGGTGGTGGTGGTGGTGATAGGGGTGGTGGTGGTGGGTGGTAATAATGGTGGTGGTAGTGGTGTTGTTGACAGTATTAGAAATGGGTACAGGAGGACGGGGCTGACACTGATGCTGGAGACCTAGGTGTTAGTCGTGGTGGTCGTGGTGGTGGTGAGGTGGTGGTGGTTATGGTGGAGTGCTGGTGGTGATTATGGTTATGATGGTGGTGGTGGTGATGGAGTGGTGGTGGTGGTGGTGGTGATGATTATGGTTATGGTGGTGATGATTATGGTTATGGTGGTGATGATGGAGGTGGTGATTGGAGTGGTGACGATGAATGAGGCGCTAGGGGGTAGGGGGGGGGGGATAGTGGTGGTGAAGGTGATACCGACAACTTGGAGACGTTGGCTTAAGTAACACAGATCCATGTAAATCGTGACCAGTTAGACCCTTAACCCCTTCTGTATCGGCGACGTCCTTTTCATTTGATTCCAGCTACATTTATACGATTTTATTAAGCTTGGGAAGGATATATGGAAGTTACAAGGATTAATTGAGAAGTCTGCAGCCTTTTAATGGGTAGATGTCCTTGCTAAGCCAAATATAATCGTTTAATAATTGCCAGAATATAACAAACAGGATGTCACCGGTACCGTACTGAATGGGATAATAGACTTCATGGGTGTTACTTATGTGGTAGTGGTGGTAGACAGGAGGTTCATGAGGGTGGTGGTTGTGGTAGTGGGTGGCAGTGATGTGGTGGTGATGGGAATGACAGTATGGTGGAGGAAGTGGTGGTGATTGTGGTAGTGGAGGAAGTGATGATGATGATGATGATGGTAGTGGTGGTGGTGGGTGGCAGTGATGTGGTGGTGAAGGGAATGACAGTAAGGTGGAGGAAGTGGTGGTGATTGTTGTAGTGGTGGTGGAGGAAGTGATGATGATGGTGGTGGTGGGTGGCAGTGATGTGGTGGTGATGGGAATGACAGTATGGTGGAGGAAGTGGTGGTGATTGTGGTAGTGGTGGTGGAGGATGTGATGATGATGATGATGGTAGTGGTGGTGGAGGGTGGCAGTGATGTGGTGGTGATGGGAATGACAGTATGGTGGAGGAAGTGGTGGTGATTGTGGTAGTGGTGGTGGAGGAAGGATGATGATGATGATGGTAGTGGTGGTGTGGGTGGCAGTGATGTGGTGGTGATGGGAATGACAGTAAGGTGGAGGAAGTGGTGGTGATTGTGGTAGTGGTGGTGGAGGAAGTGATGATGATGATGATGGTAGTGGTGGTGGTGGGTGGCAGTGATGTGGTGGTGAAGGGAATGACAGTAAGGTGGAGGAAGTGGTGGTGATTGTGGTAGTGGTGGTGGAGGAAGTGATGATGATGATGATGGTAGTGGTGGTGGAGGGTGGCAGTGATGTGGTGGTGATGGGAATGACAGTAAGGTGGAGGAAGTGGTGGTGGAGGAAGTGATGATGATGATGATGGTAGTGGTGGTGGTGGGTGGCAGTGATGTGGTGGTGATGGGAATGACAGTAAGGTGGAGGAAGTGGTGGTGATTGTGGTAGTGGTGGTGGAGGAAGTGATGATGATGGTAGTGGTGGTGGAGGGTGGCAGTGATGTGGTGGTGATGGGAATGACAGTAAGGTGGAGGAAGTGGTGGTGATTGTGGTAGTGGTGGTGGATGGCAGTGATGTGGTGGTTATGGGAATGACAGTAAGGTGGAGGAAGTGGTGGTGATTGTGGTAGTGGTGGTGGATGGCAGTGATGTGGTGGATGGCAGTGATGTGGTGGATGGCAGTGATGTGGTGGTGGCAGTGATGTGGTGGATGGCAGTGATGTGGTGGTGGCAGTGAAGTGGTGTTGGTTATGATGGTAATGGAATATCATAAACATAATATAGCTGGTGACGACATACTGTACAGTATAGTTTACCAGAGTTACAAACAAACAAAAAAAGTCCCATACTTGTGAGAATAATGATTTTTAATGATTTTATGTAACAAAATGCATCAATTTGTTAATATTGCATGCAATTGTGCGTAATAACAGTATGCGGATAATTTTTCAAAGAGAAACGAGAGAGAGGAGAGAGACAGATACAAGAGAGAGAGAGGGGAGAGAGACAGAGACAAGAGAGAGAGAGGGGAGAGAGACAGAGACAAGAGACAGAGAGGGGAGAGAGGAGAGAGAGAGAGAGAGAGAGAGAGAGAGAGAGAGAGAGAGAGAGAGAGAGAGAGAGAGAGAGAGAGAGAGAGAGAGAGAGAGAGAGAGAGAGGAGAGAGAGAGAGAGAGAGAGATAGAGAGAGAGAGAGAGAGAGAGAGAGAGAGAGAGAGAGAGAGAGAGCGAGCGAGAGAACACAAGACATACGCCTCCACTCAAAAATTGCCACACGTATGCACACATACCCCACCCCCACACGCACGTACGTACACACATACCCCCCCCCCCCCACACACACAGAGAAATACATGCACAGTTATGCGGAAGGAAATACAAGTTGTGTACAGTTGAACCAAAAAGTCATGTCAGTTAAAGGGGCCCACTTCGTTTTTTTTTTTCTCTCCCCCTGGGTTGTATCCTTTCGGGCCCATTGAACCTACTGTTTTAAGACGTTTATCCCCATCCAGGTGTAATTTTTTTCCTGGCGAGCGGTAGCGAGCCAGCATATTTTATATAATGTTTTGTCAGCAGGCTAAATTTGTATTTGTAAATTTTCGATGGAAAAATGTCTCCGGCGAAGCCAGATTTCTCCATACAATGCTGGCTCGCTATCGTTCGCCAGAAATACATCGACACCTGGATGGGGATAAAACGGTAGGCTGAATGGGGCCGAATGGATACAAGCCAGATAAAGAGGGAAAAGGAGAGAAACAAAACAGGTGACTCCCTTAAGTCCTACAGTGGCATGGCACTATTCATCTAATTCTGGCTACCATGAAACATATTTAGCTTATCTAACAAGATCGTATCATTGGTAATCCCACGACTGGATAGAGTGTGTTCAAAGAAGCTTCACATCCCACATCAGCTCGGTAAAACACCTTCACTACTGGGATCGGCTGAAGGCTCTTAACCTCTATTTACTGGATCAAATAAGAAAGAAATACCGTACCTAATGATCTACACATGGGACAGTTATTGAAGGTCTAACTAGTGCCAAACCTGCACACCACATTATCATGGAACTGTAGCGACAGGGGGGGGGGGGGGGGGGGTAGGAAATGTAACCTTCCACCTCAAAAGTGTAGGGGAGCTCTGGTCACACTGAGGGACTCCTGGTTGACAAATAGGGGTCCGAGTCTCTTCAACAAATTGTAAGAGAACGTGAGAAACTTGATGAATGTGCCAACGGAAGTCTTCAAGAGAACCTTGGACAACTATCTCCCTGATCAGCCATGCTTCGCGAGAAAGAGAGCTGCCCCCTCGAATAGACTGGTTCATCAACCACCGGCAGCAAACAGACTCGGGGCAAGCAGCTCTCGCATAAATGGTGTTACCCCTGTGTTACAAATATAAATTTTATATACCGGTAGGGTAAATTCATAAAATCACCTTCCAATTATATATAAACTTGTGAGAGCTTTAAATGTGGTACTCTTTTCCAGTATTTGTACCAGTACCCATGTATTACTTAGTGTCAGATAATATAGTAGGGTTGAGAGTAACGTAACACTATGAGGCGACTGTACTGTAGACAACCGTGGTGGAGTGTCTGGCTGGAAGGTAAACATTGCATCAACCGGTGTCTGTCTGTCTGATGCACTCTATTTACCCCATTTGGTTCCAGGGATCTTTTTAGAGCTCCCCTGTTTCGCCTCATTGGTTTGGCGATAATATGACACTTCACCCTACCACAACCACAACCACCACCTCTAACACAACCACCACCACCCCTACCCCGACCACACTCAGGTATCGATTTTGTTTTTGTTTTTTGTTTTGTTTTTTTACTGGGCGAACGATAGCGGACCTTAAATTTAAAATAAATCGACCTTCAGCATGGACAATTTTCAATCGAAAAATGTACAAACTTAGCTTGAAGGAGGTCTGCACTTTTATTTGTTTGAAGGAAGTCTGGGAAGGCGTTTGTGTTAAAGACTAAAGTACAAACTAAAATGTATTGCGAGAAAAAAAAAAAATCCTCTATAATAATTAAACCACATATCATACTAACCCCCAGGAGGTCGGACCAGATAGTGCTACCCTCTCAGCGCACCTGAACCCATTCTGCCATTTTGGTCTGGCTATCGTTAGGCGTTTTTAATCAGTTATTTTATGTTATTCAATTTTGGAGAGATGTGAGAGTCAGATATAGTCCTCACACTTTACAACGCTCAGATACGGCCTCTCCTGGAGTATGCGGTTCAATTCTGGTCTCCAGCACTAATGAAAGATATAGAGCGACTGGAAAGAGTACAAACTAGGGCTACAAAGCTTATTAGAAGAATGAGCTATGAGGACCGGTTGAGAGCTCTTGACACGCAGACTACGAGGTCTCCGAGATACTAACTATTCCTTGTAACTCCTTGTAACTCTCTCTCTCTCTCTCTCTCGAACATCCTTTACCAACCAGTGTGTAGGTTAGTGAGTCAGTCGGTGGCGGTATGTGTAAATGTGTCCACCTGTCATAACAAACAAACCCGAGTCATTATACGGCTAACACACGGGCGGGGCCACTCTTCCTCTTCCTACACACACACACACACACACACACACACACACATACTGTCAAACGAGCTAGAAGTATTACTTCCTGCATATATAGCCTACAAAGTTTCAATTATGGTTTACAGTTCTAATTATGTCTTAGGAAGTGATAAATTAACCAAAACAATACAAACCCATTCTAATTTTCTTGTATTTCTTTTCATATTCATTCCAGTATTAAAACCAAATTGCTCTGGTTTGACACCCTGCACGCCCGCGCGCGCACACAGACACACACACACACACACACACACACACACACAAAACGCAAATTAACCCTAAAACTGTTCAGCTTAGATATATATACTGTAAATGAGGAAAAAAATAAAATAAAAATAATTAAATAAATAAATAAATAAATAAATAAAGCAATAATAAACAATTAATACATTATATAATAAATAATTAAATAAATATACTTGCTCCCAAAAAGAATGCCGGGAAACGCGCTCGTGTAAACACTAGCGTTCTTAATTTAAATACGGTGAATGGAAATGGAGAAAAAAACCACCACAGAAAAAGAAAAGAAAAGAAAGAAAAGAATGAAAACAGAAGTCATAGGTAATCAAAATAATACGAGATGTCATCTCTATCCTAGAATAACAGGTAAATCAGAATCACAAACTGTCACACCACATACATACATACATACACACACACACACACACTACGCACACACACGCTACCAACCACACACACAACCAACCACACACACAACCCCCCCCCCCCACACACACACACACTACACACCCCTACACACACACACACACACACACAAGAAAGAAAAGGTTGTGGCTTTGTGTAAGCAATACCGACAGTGACACATTACTACCATTTCGAAGTATTTCGTCTCAAAAAGGATAGTCAGTAACGATTTTTATAAATGTGTAACTATTTTATCTTACAGCATACCTTGTACACAATGTTTACTAGTCAATAGCTCCTTTGCAACATAGTATCTCAATCTGGAAAATTATCTGCCAACCTAGTAACATAATATTGATCTCGTCAAACAGATCTTATACAACCTCATGCTTTGGTCCTTATTATAAGATAATATAAGTTAGAGTTAAGCTACAAACTGTTCCTCTGTACATTTTCAGCCTACGGCTGCAATTATCAATAAACCGTTTATTATTATTATTATTATTATTATTATTATTATTATTACATGGCCAAGGCATTGCTACGTTGTACTCAATTGTACTTGAATTATTGTATCACAGTATTCATGCTGTGATAAGTAAAATATATAAATGTCTTTAAAGTTCAAAACTAAAATGGGGTAAACATATTGTAGAAGGGGATCCAGAAAACCCCAGCCCCGTTAATGATTGGGGGTTCGAATCCCACAGGAAGGTAATGATAGACCTTTATACGGATGCTACCTTGGGAAAGTGGTTAATAGGCTGGTTCAGAGAGGTTGTAGCCTAGGTACAGTCGCTCATAAAAAATCGTCCACATTGTTGTGTGTTTTTCTTCATGTAAATAAAACCATATTAAGTGATGTATGAATGGCCTTACGGGTACATACTTTACCTTGTTCCAAATAGGTAGGCCAGAAATCGTGAACCTTCTATAACTCAAAAAGGGCTAAAACAAATGGGCTGTAAATTTCCACACCTATTCCCTGGCTGACTCTTCCCAAATGGTAAAACTATTTGCTCAATTACTCTAGTTGTTTGGGAGTTATAGAGGTCAATGTTCAAGATTGTTGGCCTACTTATTTGGAACAGGGTATAGATGTGGATAGTCTAATGTATATGATGTGCATTTACCATTTATACATTCAATACGTTTCCAAATCCTTGCATAATTTATAATGCGATGGATCCATGAATTATTGTGAGTGAGTGTACAGTCAGCCACATAATTATAGCGACTCGCGCAGACCTGTTGTTCGTTCGCTCGGGCTAGATTACTCTAGAATATAAACATATGAGGAGGAGCACTTTATTGACAAAGTGTTAGAGCTTATAGAGCCTTTGTTATAGTTGTACTTCAGTTAGGTTATTGTTTATAGACTGACTACATTATCAATCATACTTTGTGGTACGGTGCTAACCCTAGGCAATCGATCGATCGATCAATCAATCAATCAATCAATCAATCAATCAATCAATCAATCAATCAATCAATCAATCAATCTCTCTCTCTCTCTCTCTCTCTGAAATTGTTCAGAGTATGATCAATCAATAGCAAAGGGATAAATATATTTCAATTAACCCTCTTATGTATCCCCCTCCAAAAAAAAAAAAAAAAAAAAAAATAGTCCGAGGTTAGTTGCAATGAAACTAAATTTGCGTTATCTGATTGCAAGCATTTTACTCGGTTATTGCAGCGCAATCCCCCCCCCCCCGCCCATAACGGTACGCCTATACAGTAGTCTGTTTATTCTTAAGGGGAGGTATGTCGTTTTTCGGGACCACCTTCTCCCTCATGTTTATCCCTATTATTTTTGAGATTTTAAGACATACGATCTATTAGTTTGTCGATTGTTAGACCTTTCGTGCCATTTAGGTGTCGATCTTTTCCTGGCGAGCGATAGCGAGCCTGTAATTGAAGAGGAACCGGCCGTTCGGCCCAGACATTTTTCTACAGAAAAATGTACAAATGTATCTCGAAGTGGGTCTTTGGGATGTTGTTTAAGCTTGATAGAGGTCTAGGGAGCAAGATAAAAACTTCCCTTAGCTGCTAGATAAACAACAAAAAACAGGCTATAGGTCCCTTAACTGACGGTAAATATGTCATGTCCGTATCTTGATTACTATTAAGATACTGTAGTGAAATGTGTTGATTAATATGAACATTATTTGGCATTAACCCTTTCAGTACCGGTGACGTTTCTTTCGTCTTAGTTTAGCAATACTTAGACGATTTTATGCAGCTTAGGAACGATCTGTGAGAGTTGAAAGGGATAAATGAGAGAGTTGGTGTTTTAATTGCTAGCGGGCCTTCCAAAACTTGATAATCGTCTAATAGTAGCCAGGATAATATAAAAAGGACGTAAGTGGTACTGAACAGGTTAATTTGAAGGATTTCCCATTGAGTACCAAGAAATCCAAGGCCAAGTAACTAAGTTTTCCTGCAGGTGATAAAAAGCTGGTACATACTACATTGGTGTACGGGCGCTAATAAGTCATGTCCCAGCTGTCATTACGTTTGGCTTTCTCTGTGCTATATTTATGTCTGTCAGATGTTGAATAGAGTGGGTAAGTGTAGGAACATGTTTGTATATTTCACTATATATGAAGAAATTAAGTTTAGATATTGCTGATACCAATTATGGATCAAAACATACTTGGTGCCGAGCCATCACTTATTAGCGCGACTGTACGGTGGCGCTAATAAGTCATGTCTCGCTGTCATTACGTTTTGCTCGCTGTGTGCTGTAATAATGTCTGTCAGATGTTGAATAGGGTGGGTAAGTGTAGGAATATGTTTGTATATCCCACTCAAGAAGAAGAAACCATGTGTAAATATTGCTGATACCAATTATTGATCGAAACATAATTGGTGCCGAGACATCACTTATTAGGTCGACTACCTACCTATCTACAGTATGTCTACCTATGTTGAGTTCGCCACTGCTAGTGGCACCGTGGAGCGCACCGCCCTTCGTGGTTGTTTGAAAAACAACTGTACATGTGTAGGGGAAACTATCGGAGAAAAAGAGAGAGAGAGAGAGAGAGAGAGAGAGAGAGAGCTACATAGAGCTACATAGATACACAGACCACACAGACCTCAAGGTCCTTACTAGGCAGTCTGGCCTTACAAACTATAATATGCATATATGCATATATACACATACACACATACACATACATACATATACATATATATATACATATATATACACATACATATACACATACATACATACACACATATATATACAGTATATATGTACATACTGTACAGTGCACACACATACATATACAGTACATACATTTTTTTTTTTTTTTTTCATTCATATCACCCCAGCCCTCTGCAGATAGAGGTCAAGCCTTCCCTTGAAGGCGTTTATTGTGTCGCTCTCCACCACTCTCGCTGGTAGTTTATTCCACTCTGTCGCCACACTGTAGGTGAAGAAACTCTTTGTGACATCTAGGTTTGCCTTTTTGGTTTTTAATTTCATTCCATTTCCGCGAGTTTGATTAGTATTGTTTAATGTGAATAGTGCATTTACATCGACTTTGTCGAAACCTTTTAGTATCTTAAAGCACTCAATAAGCTGACCCCTCAACCTCCTCTTTTTTAATGAGAACAGGTTCAATCGTTTAAGTCTTTCTTCATATGGTTTATTTCTTAATGAGGGTATCATCTTCGTCGCTCTACGCTGTACTGACTCGAGCCTTACAATGTCCTTGATCAGATAAGGTGACCAGAACTGCACACCATATTCAAGGTGGGGCCTCACCATACTTTTGAACAGTGGCACTATTACGTTTTCATGTTTATATGTAAATTTTCGTTTAATAAAGCCCAATGCTATGTTTGCCTTATTTGCAGCTGCTATACATTGGTCGGAAGTTTTTAGGTTTTCAAGTATTAGTACCCCTAGGTCTTTTACTACCGTTGCGGTTTTTATTTGTTTGCCATTCATTTCGTATTTGTATTTCATATTTCTGCTACCAACCTGCAGCACCTGACATTTATCGACATTGAAGGGCATCTGCCATTTTTTTCGACCACTCTGATATCTTGTTTAAATCAGATTGCAACGCATTTCTATCATCTTCGTTCAGGACTGTATTTCCTATTTTTGTATCGTCGGCGAATTTGGAAATGGTGTTGTTTACCCCTACATCGATATCGTTAATGTAAATGAGAAACAGGACCGGTCCAAGGACTGAACCCTGTGGAACTCCACTAGTGACAGGCTCCCACTCCGATTCCACTCCATTTATCACTACTCTCTGTCTTCTGTCTGTAAGCCAATTTTTTATCCAAGAATGAATTTCACCTTTGATACCTATCCTCTCCAGTTTAGCCAATAGTTTTCGGTGAGGCACCTTGTCGAAAGCTTTTTGAAAGTCCAAGAAGATTATATCTAGTGATTTCGTCATGTCGTTATATGTGAATAGTTTGTTATAAAATTCAATCAAATTTGTTAGGCATGACTTATTTGATCTAAAGCCGTGTTGACTATTTTTGATTAGGTTGTTTGATTCGAGGTAATCTACTATCTTATCTCTAATGATTTTTTCCATGATTTTTCCTACAATTGAAGTTAGGCTAATTGGTCTGTAATTACTCGCTTTGGCCTTGCTACCCTTCTTGTATATCGCGTAATGTTCGCATCTTTCCAATCACTCGGTACAATCCCCTGTAGTAGTGATAAGTTAAATAGTTGTGTCAGGGGTTTTGCTATTTCGTCCTTGACATTCTTAATTATTTTCGGGTGGAGCATGTCGGGTCCCGGGGTCTTATTTACATTTAAATTACTCAATTTGCTTTGTACTTCGGTAACACTGATGGTGAAATCTCCTATCACATGAGTTGAGGTGTTATTTTCAAGGGTATGATCGATAATTTCTTCTGTGAAAACTGAGCCAAAATATTTGTTGAGCAGATTTGCCGTGTTTGTGTCGCCTGTTATTGTCTGGCCATCTTCTATTAGCGGTCCGATTCCGCTTTTGATCTGTTTATTTTTTGTTTACGTAACTGTAGAATTTTTGGGGTTTGTGGCACTTTCTCTGGCAATAGTCATTTCGTAATTTTGTTTGTTCGCCCTAATTATTTTTTTCACTTCCCTTCTACTATTTTTGTACAAGTTTTTAATTACTTCAGTGTTTGTGTTATTTTTTACAAGTTTGTGGAGTTGATTCCTTTTCCTTATTGCCTTGCCAATGTCTCTACTGTACCAAGGGGGCATACTTGATTTCGTATTACGTTTTGGTTTCATGGGTACAAATTGTTTATGCGCTTCTGTAATTGCAGACTTAAAATGTCCCCATAGTTCATTTACTTCGTTTATATTTATGAGGTTTGAGTGTATGTTTGATAGCGATTCCTTAAGTCCGTCATAATTTGCGTTTTTGAAGTCCGAAACCATTCCTGTTGTTTTTACTGAGGAATATTTGCTTATAACGTTGATTCTTAAGATTTTATGATCGGACGTTGCCAGATGTTCACCTACATCCAGGTTTGATAATAGATGTTCTTAGGTAGTGATTACGAGGTGTAATATATTCCTCTCTCGCGTCGGCTGTTTTACGTGTCGATTCAAAAAATTGTCCTGGATGAAGCTTGTCATTAGGCGTGACTCAGCATTTTTTCCGGTCGTGGTATTCCAGTCAATTAGGGGGAGGTTATAGTCACCTAGTAAAACTGTTTCGTCGGAATTAAGGGTTTTCTCTAGTATTTCATAAAAAATTGTATCATCGGCAACAGTTAGTCTCGGTGGTCGGTACGCTGTAGTGATATTTAAGTTCATGTTTTTTGTATTTATTTTGACGCACACTATTTCTGCATTACTTTCGGGGAGAGTCACCTCGACTGGGTTTAAGTAGGTTGCAACGTACATTGCAACCCCCCCTCTTTGTTTTCCATTGTTACGGTCTTTATGAAAAAATTTATATGGCTCTATGTGATATTCATGAAGTAGATCTTTATTTTTAAGGTTCAGATGTGTTTCCGTTATACAAATAACGTCAACTTTCTCATTTAATAACAGACATTTGAGTTCGTCTATTTTGTTTCTTATTGAGCAGGCATTTATGGATATTATTTTTATATCATTTCTCTCAGCATGCGCTGGATTTGTTTTTCTTATTGGTGAGGATGGGTTTGGGGTTATGACTTGAAGCCGCGGCGGGTTGTCAAATTCATTCAGTTGGTTGGGTTGGCTTGGATGGGGTTGGGTGGGGTTGTTTAGGTTTTTTTCTGGTTCAGGTAGGTAAGTTTTCATAACTTGTGGGCCATTGAGGTTGACGGTTTCGTTTAAATGGTTGTGATGGACTTGGAAGGGTTGGGCGGGTTATTTATTTCTCTTAACTGTGCGGGTGGAGTTTGATTGGGGTTGTGGGAGGGCTTTTCCGGGGTAGCGATATCAATACTCAGAGGAGTCTATTAGCATAGTTATTTCTCGGTCCTGACTGGCGTTGTTTTCGTGGGCAATGTAGGTTGCTTGATTTAGGGTGTCACTCATGTGCTGAACGCCTTTTTCTGATAAATGAATGCCATCTCCGCTGTACAGGGACGAGTTCCCTACAAAGGTGGTCCAATTGTCCACATACAGTACCTTCTCTTGTTCGCACATGACCTTGACTGCGTTGTTAATTTCTATGGCTCTATTTTGTCCGTATGAGCTTGTTTTAATCCGGGGTATGACGCCGCTTACCACACATTTCGTGGTCTTCCTTTTCATGACTTTAATTAGGTTCTCAAAATCTTTTTCTATGGTCTTAATTGGGGCCTTACCTCCGTCAAAGCAGTCATTTGAGCCAACATTGACGACTACACAGGTGCCCTCTGGTATGGCGGAGTTAGTTATGTCTTTCAGGATATGTTCGACTTTACCGCCTGGAATGACCTTTACTGACCTTTTTCCTCTGTTCTTGGTGGCAAAGGCAGCTCCTTGACCTCGCATGAGACTGTCACCATATACTAGGGTGAGTTTCTCTTTCCCGCTGACTCCGTGATTTGAGAGAAGAGAGAGGAGAGAAGAGAGAGAAGAGAGAGAGAGAGAGAGAGAGAGAGAGAGAGAGAGAGAGAGAGGAGTACAAAGGAAATCAAGCAACAACAGAACTAGTGACCCTTCTAGGCTGCTTGTCCTCCAAAACACTGAGGATCAAGTGTCCAAACAGTGGTTTAGTGGGTAAGGGAACATTGGAAAGGGAACTACTGCCCTAGAACTAATGTCCGTGGCAGGATTAGGAAGTTAGTAGGGGATAGATGGGTTAGTAACTGAGGGGGATAAAATAAGTTATTATTTACAAACGCAGTCAGTCGCGGGTTTGATGCGATATTTGTCTAGCGAAGTTTAAATGAATCACGGTGCTGCAGTCTATAACGTTTCGGGGAAGCCCATTCCACAATTTGACAACTCGATCGAAGAAGAAATTCTTAGATTCGTATGAGTTAAAAGATTTACCAATACTTTTGCAACTGTTTCCCGCGTGTAATTAGATTGGTCGATAGTGAAGTACTTACTACAGTTCATATTGTCGATGCCTTTGATGATTTTGAACACTTGAATTAAGTCACCTCTTAATCTGCGCTGGGTTAAAGGAAATAGATTTAATTCTCTAAGACACTCTTTGTATGGTTTGTTCTTTAGGCTAGGTATCATTTTGGTAACTCTACGTTGAACTCGTTCTAGCTTGTTTATATCTTTTTGGTAATAAGGGCACCAGGATTGAACGCAGTATTCCAAGAGGGCGGACTAAGGAATTGTAAAGGGTTAGGATAACTTCTTTGGATTTATGCTCAAATGACCTGCCTATAAAGCCAATTATTTTGTTTGCCTTCTTAACAACTTCTGAACATTGTTGACTCGGTTTTAGGTTACTCGATATTGTTACTCCCAGATCGGTTTCTCTGTTTACATTCTTAAGCTGAGTGCCATTCATTGAATAGTTTGCTTTCTCATTTAGGTATCCGATATGTAGTACTTTACATTTATCCGCATTGAAACTCATTTGCCAAATTTGGGCCACATGACAATTTATCTAGATTGTGTTGCATATCGTCAACTTGTTTTTTGAGAGTACGCTATTTGCAATTTTTGTATCGTCAGCAAATTTTGAGATTGTACAGGTGAGACCCTCATCTATGTCGTTGATGTAAATTAGAAAGAGAATTGGTCCTAGTACCGATCCCTGGGGTACCCCGCTACTTACATTGGTCCATTTAGATGCCTTACCGTTTATGACTACTCTTTGCTTTCTGTCGCTGAGCCAATTTTCTATCCATTTCAACACACCGTCTTGTATTCCATGCTTTTAGTTTTAGCAGTAAACGTTTGTGGGGAACTTTGTCAAAGGCCTTTTGAAAATCAAGGTATATAATATCTACAGCTTTACTCTCATCGTAGAGGTTAAGGATATCGTGGAAGAAGTCTAAGAGGTTTGTTAAACAGGAACGTTTTTTACGAAAGCCGTGTTGAGTAAGTTTTGAGTTGAGTAAGTTATTTGCCTATAAGTGATTTAAGAGTCTGTCTCTTATGACCGTTTCTAACATTTTACATTCAATTGAGGTTAAGCTAATTGGACGAGAGAGAGAGAGAGAGAGAGAGAGAGAGAGAGAGAGAGAGAGAGAGAGAGAGAGAGAGAGAGAGAGAGAGAGAGAGAGAGAGAGAGAGAGAGAAGGAGCGAGAGAGAGAGAGAGAGAGAAGGAGCAAGAGAGAGAAGGAGCAAGAGAGAGAGAGAGAGAGAGAGAGAGAGAGAGAGAGAGAGAGAGAGAGAGAGAGAGAGAGAGAGAGAGAGAGAGAGGCCAGCTGACCAAAGGAACTCGCTCTACTCATCCTATATATCAACAGTACAGTCACACGCACAAAATCCTTACCTTCCTCCAAATTTTAAGTTGTGTGGGTGTTTTTCTAGGTGTATGAAGGAGACAAAAAAGGCAGGTTGTCTGTAACGAGTGTCTCCACCAAAGCCAAAAGAGTGACAGAGCCAAATTCAAGATACGTTGGGGTCCAAATACGAAGTTTAAAGCAGTTCTAGTCACCTTGATACAATGAATGAAAGATTGATTAAGAGGAGTTCCAGAGTAGAATGTTTGTGCATATACAGGTATATATATACTGTATATATATATATATATATATATATATATATATATACCGGATATATATATACCGGGTATATATATATATATATATATATATATACTGTATATATAATTAAACAAAATATATATAAAAGTCCGTAACAGGCATGCTCTGTGTAGTTTGGTTGTAGTATATTATTATCGCATATCAAGAGGATATTTTAGTTGAAGTTGTAGGGTTTTTAACTTACCTATGTAATCATAAATGTCGTGGTTGAGAGAGAGCGCTGTACATGACCAACAGAACAGTTTTGTACAGTCCAGCATAGTCAGTCAGTCAGTCGGTCAGTCAGCAAGGGAGTCATTATCTAGGCTCCACATTCCGTCAGTGAGTCAGTCAGAGAGAGGGTGTCAGTGTAACCCAGCAGTCAGTTAGTCAGCTAGGGAGTCACAGCGTAACCCAGCAGTCATTTTGTAGGCTCCCTATTCAGTCAGTCAGTGAGAGGGTGCCATTGTAACCCAGCAGAGTCAGTTTGAAAGGTTCCTCAGTCATTGATATCGATATTTAGCAGAATTACAAGCTAGAATATGGCTGTATTGCATATAAAAATACATTAACCCAAATTCAACATACTATCTATCCAGCAGAAACCCAATTAAATTTTGCATTTCTGCTTAATATCGATTCTTACGGTTCCAACTTCCTTATAGCCTGAAACTCACAAGTGGTCATTTAGACGAAGCTAATTGTTGATATAATCTAGCTCCATTCAGACAATTGTATTCTAATTAGGAGTGATTTGACAGGAATTAGAAGGTTAGGTGAAACTGGGTAGGCTAGCCTTTTATCTGTTGATTATTGCAGGACCTTCCTGATAGTTATAAAGCAGTCCAGTATAGTCACTTTAATTTATAACTCTTAAGGGGGAAGGGTAATGTTGTTGGTCGATTATTTCATATATGTATTATTGTTTTTAGTTTCCTCCCTAGACCTCCATCAAACTTTAAAAAATACATCCATTAGATTCCCCTTCTAGATTAATTTGTACATTTTTCGGTAGGAAAATGTCCCGGCTTCTTCCAACATTACAGGCTCACTATCTTTCGCCAGAGAAAAAATCGACACCTAGCTAGATAGCACGAATAGTCATAATATTGACAAAGAAATGTGGCGAAAGGTCTTAAAATCGACAAACTAATGTGGGGCAAACATCCTAAAATCTGAAAACTAATGGGGCTAAACATGAGGAAGAAGGGGGGCCATAAAAACAGCCCATCTCTCCTTAAGTCAGTCAATCCGTCATGTAGTAGGGGGGGACCAGTTACTCTTAGTCCAGTCCCACACAGTCACTTTATAGGCCATAGGTAAGTCGGTCAGTCTAGGAGGGTCAGGTTATGGCCTGCCTTCATCATCATATGCACTATCCGATGATGACATTTGACAAAGTGGATTTCTTGTGTTTGGTTCACAATGGCCAGTGATTTCATATCAGTGATTTAATATTATATATATATATATATATATATATATATATATATATATATATATATACTGTATATATATTTTGTTTTCCTTAGTTTTCCTGGCGAGCGATAGCGATGCTCGGGGCCTTGGGGCTGTTCGGCCAGGCAGCTTGGGGAACAACAACAACAAGAGTTAATGGGTTTTTAGCGGTACAGTAGATGATCGGCAACCACTTATAATCAACCCGCCACTTAACACACATTGTAAGAGGGCCTATTAACCCCTTCTGTACCGCCCACGTCTTTTGTAGGGGATAGTACGGGTTTTTTTTGGCCTATGTATTTATTTACTGATTTATTTGTTAGTGTCCTCGCTAGACAGCCATCAAGCTTTAAAAAAAAACACCCCCTAGACCCTATTCAAGATAAATTTGCACATTTTTCGGTAGAAAAATGTCCCGGCCGAAGGCCGATTACTTCTAAAGTTACAGACTCACTATCGCTCGCCAGGTAAAAATCGACTCCTAAATAGCACGAAAGGTCTAACTATTGACAAAGAAATGGGGCGAAATGCATAAAAATCACCAAACTACGGTACCAACGTCTTAAAACCTCAAACTAATATACTAAACATGAGGGAGAAAGGGGTCCATAAAAAGCGAGTACTACCCCCTTCAGTTTACTATAGCTATATTTAGAAGATTTTGTGCAGTTTAAGAAGGATCTGTGGTAGTAATAATGGTTAAGTGAGATAGTTGAAGCCGGTTAATTGCTGGAGGACCTTTTTAAAATGAATACAATTGTCTAATAATAGCCAGAATAGTGACGAAGACACCGCCCGGTACAGAAGGGGTTATAACCTCATTGTAATTATTACAGTATTAACCTTGATACGTAAATATAATAGACATTTAATGTATTTGTTTGTAGTTCCCTAAAACTCAGAAGGTTGACTAATTATATTCGTGTTGGGCTATTATTAGACTATTATTTCAGCTTGGGGAGGACTTGTGGGAGAAAAAAGGTTAAATGAGGTTAATTTGCCCAATTTATTTTTTAGAAATCTTTCAGAAAACAAATTTAATCGTCTACCGTCTTGACTCACATTATTTCCAAGACAAATATAATCGTCCGGCAGTAACTGGGATAGATGATAAACAGCACTCTCTATCTATCTATCTACCTATATATATAAATATATATATATATCCATCCCTATCTATCTATCTGTCCATCCATACATCTATCTATATCCCTATATCTATCTATCTATCTACACACACACACACACATATATATATACCGGGTATATATATATATATATATATATAGTAAATGGTATGGAAGGGGTAATCAAGGGTGTCTATCCATACTAATCTAATCTTAAAGCTATGTACTGTAGAATTTGTTAAACCTATCTAATATATAGACAGGAATTCATTGGTTAAAAATTATTCTAAATAACCCTATACCTCTGGCAGGTCTTTCCTAAGTTGACTAAAATCATCTGGAGGTAGCTATATTTATATTTATTTATTATTATTATTATTATTGTGTTCAGCTGGCGGTAAATTTAAACCCCTTAGCAGCTGATTTATCGATACCTAATGGCAAATTATGAAGCTACCATTTGTCTGCATCATTTAAATACCAAAGTTTTCATAATTAAGGCGGTAGTGGGTATTTTTTGGTCTTTATATTTATTAATTCCATTTATTATTTAGTTTCCCCGCTAAGCTTAATAAAAACACCACCTAGATCCTCGTTCAAGATAAATTTGTATATTTTTCGATAGAAAAATGTCCCGGCCGAAGGTCGCCAGTTACTCAAACAAAATTACAGGCTCGCTATCGCTCACCAGGAAATAATCTACACCTAAAAGGCACGAAAGTTATAAAAAATTACAACGAAATGGGGCGAAAGGTGTTAAAATCGCCATACTAATGGGTCGAACGTCTTCAAATTTCAAAACTAATGGGGCTAAACTCGAGGGAGAAGGGGAAATGAACCACTCTTCGTAAAAGCCAAGTAACCAAGATGGGTGCGTGACAATTTATCACACTGTAAATTGTTTTAGTATAATTATGCATTTATCATCAGCTGGGGAAAAAAACAAAAAAAAACACACACATACACAGACTAGAGACACTGGCAAATATTGGAGCCATCTGATTGAAAGGTTAAATTCAAGTGTCATCGCGGTATTGAAAGGGTTAAGGGAGCCCACCTCTCGCTTTGTTTTCTCTTTCTCTTCCTCTGGTCCCGCTTCTTTGGCTTGTATCCATTCGGCCCCCATTCACACGGTGCCTACTGTTTTAAGTACGTTTAACCCCCATCCAGGTGTCAGTAATTTTCCTGGTGAGCGGTAGCGAGCCAGCATATTAATATATATACATAGTTTTGTTTGGACAGTCAATCTCAATTTGTACATTTTATCGATAGAAAAATGTCTCACAATACTGGCTTGCGCTATCTCTCGCCTCGTCGTCCAGGAAGAAATCGACACCTGGAATTTGGGATAAACGTCTTAAACAGTTGGCTGAATGGGTGCCGAATGGATACAAGCCAGTGGAAAGCATAGAAAAGGAATAGAATATAAATAGAAAGGCCCCCCTTAAGGCGACAGTGCAAGAGAAAGAAAGGGTGGGAGGAGGGGGGTCAATGTATTTATTACCTTTAAGGTACCCCCAGCCCACACAGCCAGAACCTACACACACACACACATACATATGCACACACACACACACACACACATACAACAAGGGATTCGTCTAACACTAAATATTGCTCTCACCATTAATGAATGATCATGGTTTTGCCACCGATATACGACGAAATTTCATCACGCTACTTCAACTCCTTCTTCACTTCCATAGAGCAAACACACTTGCACAAGAACATACCTCAACCTCTCATAATAACAATACACGCCCACAACGCATGCCACCTTTCGTAATTTCCCTACAGACATGAGATAAAGACAGCACACCCCCGAACACATTGGATTGCAAAATGTTTACACCAAAATACACTTTTGACGAGCTGTCTAACATAAATGTACATAAAGCACAGGAGCCCCAGACAAAATTCCTGACAAATTTTCTACGAGATGGAGCCATTTTGTATAGCATGGCCAGGGTCCCCCTAACCCACATCATCAACTTGTCAATTAACACCAACACTGTACCTGCTGAACTGAAGGAAGCTATTGTCACCCCTTTATTCAAGAAAGGAATAACTAGAGTTGGCAACTACAGACCCAGTTAGCCATTATGTAATTGTATCTAAAATCCTTGAAAAGAGCGGTATAAAGTACACCTAAATTGAACACTACCCAGGCTCAAACAAAATGATCTATTCTATAAGTTTTTCAATCAGGTTTCAGATGTCCTGTACTCTACAGACTCCCTGTCTCATCCACTTAAACGTCTCACATTCGTAAAAGATAAGATGGGTGTCCTAAAGGTAACTACAGGCTGTGTAATGGTTTTCTTCTTGATCTACAAAAAGCGTTGTGACACAGTAGACCATGATACTCCTATGTAATACCCTAAAAGCACATGTCATAGGGTCTGGTGAACTGGTTTAAATCTTATCTCAGTGTAGACACCCAAAGAGTCAAAATTGATGATAATATATCTGCTCCTATGCCAATTAACTGTGGGGTCCCGCAGGGAAGCATCCTTGGTCCCTTACTCTTTCCTCTGTTATGTGAACGACATGGAAACTGAGCGTCTCATGTAAATTATTACTGTATGCAGACGACGGCGTGCTTCTGGTTTTCAGGAAAAGACTCAATAAGTATTGCCGCTTCACTTTCCAAAGAACTAGCATCATGTAGTGAATGGCTAGTGGACACTAGACTATCTCTTCACCTGAGCAAGACGGAGCCATCTTATGTTGAACAAATGCAAACTGAAAGACATTGTGGGCATCTCGGTCAACTGTAATGGATATTCCTAGCTAACAACAGTGTCACAAGTTAAATATCCTCGGACTAAAACTGGACCCGAGTTTTCAGGTGAAACAATTCTGGAATCTATCCTGAGTAAGTGTAGAGCACGTATAACATACCTGTATAGACAGTGTGGGATGCTTGCCCCGCGGGCGACCCAAAAAGACCCCTCTGCCAAGCGCTTGTTCAATGTCATTTTGACTATTCTGTGTCCATCCTGGAAACTCTGACAATCATCTTAAATCAGCACAGCACAAACTTCAGGTCACTCAAATAAAATGGTTAGGTTTCATGTTGTAAACCTAGGACCCAGATCACATGTTTGGCCAGGAACAACTTCAGTCACTAGGTATGGCTCAATGTCTCTGACAGGGCCAACAAATCATGCTCACTTATGCCATCAAATTTTCTGATGGACAAGAGCTCCAGTAGTATCTAAAGAATGATTTTGTTTAAAGCAAATGAGAGGATGGACATAATACAATAAAACAGGATGGTTTTGGTATTGAATTTTTCAAGGTCCCGATAATCCAAGGACAGGGTAAGCAAACCATTTGTGTCTTCGTTTTCATCTTCGTCACTGCCATCAAAGACTGGAACGACCTATCCCCAGTTCATTCCGTGAAAGAGAGAACACTGTATTCCTTTTCAGACGTAGCCTGAAGGAACACCTGAACCGGACAGCTGCGAGAAGGGAAGCAAACAAGCTTATGTCCTACTACTAATACGACATACAGATAGACAAACCAAACTAAAATTATTACTGATATATTAACGGGATTACTGATATCGTACTATAGGTTATGTAAGGTATCTTAAAATAACCCCCTAGAAATACTTTCTCTAAAGTAATCTATTTCTTTATCCTCCAATCCATCCCCAGTTCGCCCAGCTAACCAATACACTTTCTCCCACAAGACAAGGACCACCGCCCAATGGAAATACGCCGTAACGGCCTTATTGGGCTAAGTAGTCCTTTCAAAGTTGGAATTATGCAAGGCTGGTACACATGTTCATAAAGGATTTATTGTAAACATACTATGGTGGTACCAACTCTGTAAATTGCTAACGGAATAATTATATTATT